>JAREIS010000277.1:0-600000 GCA_030060385.1 Muscicapa striata striata | reverse complement strand
AGTCAGATTCTCCTATGAGACTGAAGAGGAAAGATGTCCAACAGTTACTCACTTAAGTAACGAAATTATCAAGCCTTTTGCATTGCAACGCTACAGAGGGAGCTGAGTAAGATTTTGAGCCTTTTGTGTTCCTTTGATGGAAGAGAAGAACCCTTCAGACTAAAGAAAGATGGTGCAGTGCCTGACAGCTCACAGTGTGAAAAGGAGTTTTCATGTCAAGTTGGATCATGCTGTGTTTTATTTTATGAGCACTGTCACTTGTGCCTGTTTGTAAAGAGCATGGCTTTGTTTTGCTCTGGAAGTCTAGAAGAAGAAACTAAGGAACTAGATAGAGACTTCTTCAGGGATTTAGTTGTTAAGGAGTCAGGTCTGAAATGTTCATCTTGCTTTCACTCACCCAATCTTCTTCTGAAGTCACAAGACTCACACTGTCTTATGGAACACAGGTAAATGGGGCATAGAGGACATCTGAAAAGGCAATGGTGGAGCAAATTGGGAAGTGGGGCTTCTGTTTCTGTACACTTTGGTTGTTGTGCAACATTGGGTCAGGCATTTATTTGGTTTTTACCAATTTGAAAGATTACCTATTAAAAGTATCATTATATTTTATCAGGATCAAGACCTGAGTTCATTACAACTCCTGTTTTTTTTTCTGATTTAAGAAAGCAGTGGAAAAAGCTGAGGAGAAGAGGCCAGGAAAGAACGATAATGATAAAGAATGAAATGATGCAATTACATAAGCTTGCTATACATGCAATTGGCATGAGCTTTTCATTCTCTTTTTATCTTACTTGATTTTCTTTATTCTTATTAAAAATTATTAGTTCCTCTTCCCATGGTGTAAAAGCAAATATCAAAAAAGACTTAAAAATTCCACTGTTCTTTAAAAAAGGGTGAGTTATGAATAATAGTTGAAGCAGTCTTAGCCAGTGATGTAACCTATTCTGAAACCTACCTGTTTCCCCTCTGTGTAAAGCTATTGCCATTTGAAGTTCAAGCTGAAGGTGGTCTTTCTCTGTTTATCCTTTATTTTCCCCTAAATAAAGAGGATATTAAACCTGATCTGGAAAACTTATTTCTCGTGATATATTACTTTCAGATAAAACTGTCTGTTCTCTCTCTTCTTTCTTACTTTCCTTCCTTTCCTTCTTCTCTTCTCCTCTTGTATGTTAGGAGCTTAGCTTGGTCATTCATGGTCTCCTGGAGTTCTGGAGATGCAACTCTTATAAACTAGGGTACACATTGATGGCATTATAAAATAACTGAACTCTTAACCATTTCTGCTAAGGGGATATAAGTAATTCCTTCAGAATATGTGGAACCAGCGAGTAAAGATTTTAAAGTTGTTAATTGTTTTATTTTGCTTGTCTGCATGTTTAGGCGAAGGTGGGAGAACTAAAAGTGGAGACATAAAATAAACTGTTCAGATTGCGTGTCAGAGGAGCAGTTTAAATGACAGTATAACTTTTTTTTCAGCTTCTAAAGCTTCAGATTTTTTTGAGAAACTGCAAACATAATGAACATCTCTTATACTATGTCAATTCAAAACCTACTACCTTACTATTTTATCCTCCAAATCAAATAATGCTCTCAACTTTGCTGCCTGTCACTTCACCTATTTTTCTGCTTCTGTTCCACCAAGGTTCCACTGCAGCTGAGGAAGCTTTGGAGAGCACATATTCAGGCAGCCACCCATTACATATTGCTACAAGTATTTGGAATTATTTTCAGCAGTCTTGGAGTTCACAGTGACAGCCACACAACCATTTTTAAATTAAAGTTATTTGAATAACTGTTGTGTGCAAGCCCAGATCTGTGCAACAGAAGCAGATTTAACTTATACAGTGCTCAGGAATATTTTTGGGATACCTTTAATAGCTCTTCAGCAAAAAGCACCTCCAAGCATTTTGTTTCAGACTTCCAGAACTTCTGTAACATTTTATTAAAGTCTCACAAAATGAGTTTTTGGATGTCCTAGCAGAGGGATTAGTCAAGATGCCACCTTAATGAAATATAAATTTTTAACACTGATGAGGTAGCCAATTCAATTAGGATTTGTGTAGCATTTGCTTTTGGTGTTTTAACTTTTTTTTTTTTTTTTTTTTTTTTTCTTAAATAAAGAGAGCTCTTTCGAGCAGTCTATTGGAACTAATTTTGTTTTAAAGGGAGGTTTGCAAAAAAATCAAACACAATGTTTAGGTGGTGCTGAGATAACTCTGTTTTCCTATAGTCTGTAACCATACAATTGTGGAAAATAGGGTTGAAGTCAAGCACTGCTACATGTGGAAGCTGTTTCTAACTTAGTGCTCTTTTTGAATTGACCACAAAATCATTATTCAACTAAACACAATTACCAGTCATCTTAACATGAGGCAATACAAGAACTGCAAGTTGTGGGAAAGATTTTCAGATCACTCAAAATAAAGTTGCTGCAGTTGAAGGAGAGGCTGTTTGCTAGGTGAGTTGTGTTTTTCTTCATTTTGGAGAGAAATAATTGGGGGAAAAAAAGCCAGAAGAACACCACGAAGAATATAACCAGATATACTTGCTAAGCAGTGTAGCCCTTCAGTATAGAAAGAGTCATTGTTGAAGATGAAGATGTTGACATTATATATCAGGCCAACATCACAGTACCTGACTAGTCTAACAAATTAATCATCTTCCTGGCAGCTGATACCTAAGATGATGTATTTTTAGACCATTTTATCTCATTAGTGAGTATTGCAAATCCTCCAAAATCAGTCAGAACTCCAAATTGCTGGCTTCCTTGAGTTTGTCAATAGCTTTCTCTGTTGACAAAGCATATTTAGAAGTTTTGAATCTTTAAATTCCAGAGGACAAGCAAGGAACCTGATCTTACAGCCCACCCCAACATTAATTTGTTTCCTTTTTTTGAACTCAGTTTATGAATTTTATACTTGTAATTGGTTGTCCTAGCTAAATATGTTTTTCTGCATTGCCTTCTTGTTTTTACTTTGTGTAGTTTTCATTGTTTGCTAATTAGGTCCACTGAGGTTTCCAAATGTCAGCATCATGTAATTCTAGTCACTGTCAGGTCTTCCTCAGCAACTTGCAAAAATTTATTCTTTGAAGAATCTCTCCCTTCCAAAATAGTTTCTTTGTGCTTGCCCTAAATCCAAAATTTAGTGTGGTTCTCAGTTAAGAACAAGCTACAAACTCCATATTGTTGAGTATTTTCTAGAACTATGATGGAAGATTAGAATGGTAGTAAGCTCTCAATTTTTGATGTGTAAGGTGTGGCAAGTATCTAAGATACAGTCAGGAGTTTGCATGATTATTTTTACCAATGTAGCCTGATTGGATTAGAAATTAATTTGTCATTGCACATCTCCTTGTAGACATTATAAGCTCATGTCTTTTGTCTAACTGATTATTTTAGACTAGCATTAACAGCAACAATTTTGCTTTTTTCTCTCTTTTATTTTTTTTTTAATTGGCAGAAGCTAATGAAACAATGCTGAGTGTAAATCTCCTTGTATCAGTATGTAACTAATCTCGATAAACTCAATTATTTTTTATTTAAAATGGAAACTGTGCAACACTTTTTGTTAAGTTTGGATCTTTCCCTTGAACTTTGACGGCAGAGCCACCAAATTTTTCCAGACAATATTTTTGCATTTAAATTCTACAAAGGTATTAAACTTTCCTCTCTGGCCAGGTACCCATGATGATGAAATAATGAAAACTGCCAAAAGTCTTTTAAAGTCTGATAAGCATAGCTGCATTTATATTTTAACTTGAGACAAGTGCCTATCTTGTTTTTCAGAGTGTTGAAGCGTTTGTTTGCTGTTACACCTTAAAATTGTGCATGGATTCATGCAATGCTGCATAGTAATCAAACATCAATCACCTTTTTACAGGGGTGAATGGTGACTTCTTCCATTTCTACAGCTGGATTTAAAAAAAGCACTTCTGTCACTGAGTCCCAGAGCACAGTTGACAGCTTGGATAGCCACTGAGATGTGAATAAAATCACACTTTCAGACATCCAGGTTACTCTCTAGAGGGTTCTGCAGTCTAGAAAACCAAAACCTACTTGAAGACCATCAATTTCATGTACTTCCTTCTCTTCTGTGTCTAATGACCATTTATTCTCCTTACTAGCTGCTTTCCTACCCAGCTGTCAATTAGTTAATTCTTTCTTTTTTTTCCCCCTTAGATCTAATATTTGCTGTCATTTACCAATACTAGGTCTTATGCTTTAGTGGGCACTATGGCTACCTTGATAATCTTATAATTTCCCTTCTAACATCTTGTAGTTGCTTGACAACATTTAAATGTGAATATAAAAGCTAATAACTGAAATTTCAAGGTCAAGTAACCACTTCTTTTAATTTGAATGTGAAAAATACAGCTAAGTTTCCCAACTTGACTTTGAAAATCAATCTTTTTCACTGTGTAAAATTTCAAGAGTTCCTGTGTATGTAACTGTTCCAGATTTTAAGAAATGAAAACACCTAGAAATCCTGAACATCAGTCTTCTGCTTCCCATCCATCCTAGATTTTTTTATCTTGAGAAAGTCTCCTGTGTTTTAGCTAGCTGGTAATTTTGAAATGTCTGCAGTTTCCTGACCACACTTTGAATAGCGTTAGATAGGATTATCAATTGCTTTAATTTCAATTAAAATGGAACAACCAAGAAAAGTCAAATAAAGAACATTTTTATAAATCCATATTCATAGGTTCAAACAGGTATTTTTTTTCATCTACAAGTAAGAAGTGCAGAGGATGATAAGGTTTTGTATGATACATAGTCCAAAAGAATAAAAATAACTTGCAGAACAATTCTTGCCACAGCAGTCCTGAAATGTGAGAAAAAAATTTGTTATCATCAGTATTTCATTAAAAAAAAAAAAATTACATTGTAGTCATGCAATAGCAAAAAATACCCAGTATTGTTATTATACTGCCTGTGGACCAGCAATGCAGTCTTGTAAGAAATGACAGGGGTTGTTAGGAGTATTATGTTGCTCATGCACAGTGATTGTTTAGTGTGCCCAGGACTGCTCAGGCTGTTGCTTTAGGCTAGGATGGTCATTTATTTAAATCAGTGAAAAAAAAAAAAATCTCATAGTGTTCAGTGCAGGAAAGTGGAGGTTCTTATGAGAAGTCTTCTGTGTTTGTTGGCAGAGGTGCAAAACCTAAAATCTATGGGCGAAAAAATACCTTTCAGCAAAGTAATACAGAGCTCTGGGCATCATTTCTCTGAGCTGGCTCTGGAAGGAATTGCATTTGTATTGTGAACATTAGTACTATTTCTGGGATAAAATACATTTCTTTTCCACTTTTGAATAATTTACCCTTTTCTTTTAGAGTAGAAGGCATTACTGCCAAAATAGTGTGAGCATAATCTACTGCAATTAGACAGCCTGTGCACTAGGCCCAATGGAAACCCTACATCATTTTAGAAGTACTGAGACTGCTTAAAAGAGCCTTACAAATAATGTTATAAGTTATAAAAATAGTTCAGTGCAGAGTTTTTTCACACTCTGGTCTGCTTTCATCCCATTGCTTTCTAGCCCCATCATTCCATACAGCATGACAGTAACTCCTCCTTTTGGAAGCAGGGAAATGTTCTCCTGCACAACATATTCAGGTGATTTCTGTTCTGAAGATGGATGCAGATCCTACACTGGATTTTGAAGAAGTTGTTGTGCCCAGTATACTCTTTCTAAGGCTGGATAAAAGGGAAGGGCTGCTATATTGTGCACAGAACAGAACATTCCTGACATGCAGAATGGACATGCAGTATGTTCGCAGTATGTACCCTAGAAGTCATTTTTTGGACACTTTATAACTTTAAATGGCAGTTTTTCAGGAATCCCTGACTTGGAGCTTTATATGGCCCTCATCACAATGGTTCTCAGATCAATTGGAGAACAATATTTCTTCTTGTACCATTGCACGGGATAGAGAATTTGTATCTCCACCTTAGGGAGGCCTAAGGCTGAATGTGCATTGGATCATTTGTCCAGTCTGTCATCATGAGCTTAGAGGAAATCCACAAGCACTGATGCAGGCCAGTGTGAGATACCCTTGTGTCGGATCATCTCACCTCCAAATCTGCTGGCTGCCATATCAGGCAGGGACTAAAAACTTTTGAATTGGTTTCATACTGAAATGACAATTCTTTCATAATTTTCTTTTAAGTTGATCTCTCACTTGTACACTGCTCTTTGGGTGTGTCTGTGGGGATTGAACTCTGAAGAAGGCAAATTTTCTTAGTTTCTGTGAAGGTTAGCGCCTTGAGTTCTTACCTGATGGAATCCATATTAAATGTGCATTTCAGTAATCCCATTAAGAAAAAAAATCTTAGAAGCGGCTTTTACTTCAAATGCCACGTCTTTACCAAGCCTGTTTTCATGGACTACATCTTCTTTGTGCACTTGGACAGTACAAATACTTTAGGGGAAGGTGTGGTGCTCACTCTTATGCCACCTGATTCTTTAACAGGGTCTTTCCATCTTCGTCCTACAATCAGTTTCTTTCCACTTGTTTGTGTAGGAAATTATTTGATTAGAATTGCTGAGTAAGGAAACCTCAAGTTATAGTAGAATTTTATTTATGCTGGAGAAATTAATGCCAGCTAATAGTCTTGTTTCTTGTTCTATTTTTCTTTGGTATTTGATTTTTGGTAATTGGCCCAACTTGCGTCCTACTGTGGGAGCTTGGCAGAGAGAGAGGGATAAAGGAACGGAGAAAAAGATTTGTAGGTGTCAGAGACAGCTTGTGTATGTGCCTGCATACATATGTGAGCTGGCATAAAGCAGGGCTATGTGGATTTTAACTGTTTAAATAATACTGTACATAAATCTTCAGCTAGCTGAGGATGTGACCCAAGAAAGGCAAAAGAAACATTTATAGGTGCTCCAGCAGTGCTTGATTTCTTTGCAGGGGTGATCAGCATGCACTTACTCCCCAAGATACTTGGTCCATGGAAGGGTGAATCATGCAAGGCTCAGTTGACTCATGGGTGGAAAAAAATGGAGTTAGCAGAACCCAAAATGGCAAGGATTTGTGGTCACAAGAGAAAAACAAAATGTACATTTACACAACAAATGTAGGCAGTGAAGTATTTTCTGTTCAGTCCTTTCTATAATGGTGAAGGAAGGAATTGACTTTTTTAAGAAAAGGAAACTTGAACTGAAAATGAAAGCCAATATATTACCATTCTACCTCTAGCTGTGATCTTGCCTGATCTGGTAAGTTAAATGGGTAAGTGCATGTGACATTATTAGAGAAAAACTAGGCAAGAGAGGACAGAGTATTTTAATTGCTCAGAGGAACTCTTCCTCCTGAGTCAGAAATAAAGCTGTGCCTCTACATGCTGTCAATGGCAATATGGTGTTGGTTAATTACCCTTTGAATAGCATCTAATGCAGAAGTTGTGATGATCAGTGGTTATTAGAAACCAAAATGACCTTTATTTAGGACAAGTAATTTGGCTGCATCCAGTTTTTGGTAAGTGCTTTACATCTTGTTTTTCTTGTAGTTCCAAATGGGTGTGTTGGGTTTGGTTTTTTTTTTTTGTGGTTTTTTTTTTTTTTTTTTTTTTTTTTTTTTTGTTTTTTTTTTTTTTTTTTTTTTCATAAATCTGTTAGCTGGTGGTGCTTTCTGTAATATTTTGAGTTCCAGCTGAGAGATAGCTCAATTAAAGTGGTGGGGAGAAAGCCTAAGGAAGAGATGTACATTTGATACATCCCAGTGAAAGGCATTTGTAGAGAAGGCACTAAGTTTGTTCAGAAGTATTTCTTTTATAGGGGTATTACCGATTGTAAATACTCCTTTTTTTTCCTAGTTAAGATGGAAAACCATTCGAAAGGAAATAACCACGGTGTTTTAAGCTCCACGAATAGTGTTGCATGCATGTGATGTTAGGTGGATACTCGGTTGTGGTGAGAATCTACAGCCATGGGTTTGCTCATATTCCAGGTATTCCAGGCGTTCACCTCTGTGCATGTCAGAGTGGTTCAGCTCTTCAGGTTGTGGCAGTTTCTGCAGTGGTTCTGGGGAGTGTTTTAGGACTCTGCATCTCTTGTTTAACATGGCAGCTGGGAGAGTCCAGATAGGTTTAACGTGTACTGCATTCAGTTCGCGTTTCATTTCAAAGGAGTCGTTTTTTGCTCTCTGCGGAGGCTTCAATTATAGAGGGCCAAATGACAGGCGTAATTAAGGCAAGTGGTGGGATACCAGCGGAGCACTTCGGCGTTTCCACCAAGGATTTTGCAAATCCTAGCTTGATTAATCTGTTTAAACATCTGTGCATCCTCTCGTCTGTGCAGCCCACCGCTGGGTATCTCTCCCTTCCGCTGCCTGCCTGCCGTGCCCGCGGGGGCTCCGGCAGAGCCGCAGCCCCGCTCAGCACCGTGCGAGCGGCTCGGCGCTCCTTGAAATGCAGCTCACAGCCGCGTTCCGAGGCGGACCCGCAGGGCAGAGCCCGCGGCTGGGATCGGCCGGGAGCGCGGCGGGCGCGGAGCCGGGGCCGCGCCGCTGTCCGGCCGCGCCGCTGTCCCTGCCCAGCCCCGGCGCGGCCCCCGCCGCTCCCCTCGCTGTCCCCCGCTCCCCCAGGCAGCAGCCGGCTCCAGCTCGCCTCCTTGACGTCATGTCTGTGGCGAGGCTTCAGCAGGCGCAGTGGAGGCAGGCAGCGTGTTAAACTTTCAGATCGAGTCCGGCGGCTGCCGACGCCGTGCGCGGGGAGCTGCGTGCGGCCGCCGCAGCTGGAACATCTGGAAGCGTTCAGTGTGTCTGTCTGTCGGCGAGAGGGAGAGAGCGGAGAGAGAGCGCGCTGAGGGAGGGGAGGGAGTAAGGGGCTGGGACTTGCTCTCTTCCTCTGCAGAAACAGCTCCCTGCCAACACAACGCGCTCAGAATGGCTTTGAAGAGGAGGAGCAGCAGCGTTTGAACATCTCCCTTTTTTTTTTGTTCCTCTTCCTCCTGTTGTTACTCTTGTAGTTGGTGGATTTTAAAAAGACATTTAACCCTCAGAGGTTTGTCCTGGATGCTTTTGATTTTTTTCCTTCCCCCCCGCCCCCCCTCTCGTTTCCCCCCTTCCTGTTCTTTTTTATGGTTTAACAGCCAGAGGTGCTGTGCTAAATTCTTGGAAGGGGCCCGGATGTACTGAGGATGCATTGCAATTTCACTAAAGGAGGCAGTAGTGGAAAGGATCAGTTTTTGGTGTTTGATGCAATAATGGGAATCAGGTAATAATAAAAGGGGAAATTCTGCAGCTCCATTCTTCCTTGAATTTTACCAAGCCGATTTTCGGAGGGATTATCCTGGACTCGTTTTAAATGGTCAATGAAAACAAGAGGATGTACATTCCAGAAGAAAACCATCAAGGTAAGCCTGAGATTTACCTCCGAGGACCTAGCAACCATTCCCTCCCCTGCCCTTTGTCCCTTATCTCTCGGCTCAGCTCAGCCGCCGCCGCCGCGGGCAGAGGCGGGCGAGGGGCCGGGGCAGAGGACAGCCTTTGACACCGGCTTCCATTCGGAGCCCACAGCTCCCCTCGGCCGGGCGTGCTCCGGGGACACCCCCGCTGCCCCTCGCAGAACACCGGCTGCTTCTCAGGAAAGCCCGGGCAAAGAAAAGTTGCCTTAAGTCGCCGTCGTCGCCTTCTCAGGCGAAGGGGCGAGGAGGGGGCGGCCGGCGCGGGGGCTGCGCGCCGGGGCCGGGGGCTCGGGGAGCAGCAGCTCCTCCGTGTCACACCGGGAGTGACTCGCAGGAACGCCGCAATTAGGGGATCTTTCCCAATTAACGTCGTCCCGCTCCTCCTAAACCTCATCTGGCTACGGTTTCCTAAGGCACCGAGAGAGGAGCCCTTCCCTTCTCTTACGCTATTTCCAATCTCTCACACGAAAGGGGAGGGGAAGGGAGAATTATCTGTTTACACACATGTGCACCATACATGCGCCCATGCTGAGAGAACGGGGAACACGGGGTGCCTGTATTGAAATGAAAGTTGGGTTTTACTTGGGGCGGTGATTTCTCGCCGGGCTCCTCGCAGGATCGCCTGCATCATGGATACCAACCCGTGCTGTTGCTCGTCGGCATTAGCAAATGTCCCCCACTATTCCCTGTAGTAAAACTTTGTTTGTCCAAACTCCAGAAGCCTTCTCCCGCCCCCGTTCCCCCCGCCCAACCCCGATCTGCCGTTCCTGAAGTTATTTTTATCCCGTTACCTGCATGGTGTCACCCCCTCCCCTCCCTTCCCCTGCTTTCCCTCCAGCCCTGGCTGCACACACACGTCGGTGATGCAGAGCAGGCAGAGCCATTTCCTCTCCTCGGCGAGGGAAGAAGAGCAGCTCTCCCCCGGGAGCGGCTGTCGGGGTGTCTCTGTCCCCATGGCAGAACCCCCATCCCCGGCCAACTTCTCCCTCCTGTCCCCTTCGCCCCTCTCCTGCTCCTCGGGGCAGCCCCTCCCTCCCTGGGCCGGTGACAACTTCCCCGCTGGCAAACGTGCCCCCTCCCGCTGGCACCAACACCTGCTCAGGGTGCCCCGGCCAGCCCCCAGGTAGCCCCGAGAGCCTTGAAGGGGCGGCTGGAGGTGCAGCTGGGGAGGGGCAGCAGCGCTGTGGCAGCTCTGGATGGTGGAAGGGTAGTGGGGTTTAGAGATAACGCCACCCTCCTTCCGATTAAATGCAGGTTAAAAAGAATAAAACCACCCAGCACCCCCACCCCTAACCACTCCATCGAAATGAGGTGGGAGGGGAAAGGAAGCAGCCCCTGATCCAGAGTGCTTCTTCCAAGTGGGAGCGAGTCTGCAGCACATGCATTCGGCAGGCATAATTGGGCTGCTCTTCCTGGTCCAGAGCTGATAAAGTGGATGAAGAGCTCAGCCTCCATAGCAATATGCCAACGCTATGGCAACCTAAATCCAGCTCCCTCCTTATCAGCTGCAGTGATTATATAATTGGAGGAACAGTTTTGCATCTGTCTCTTGATGCGGATTGTCATTACTCCTAGGTGAAAGAGCAACTTCTAAAGCAAACAGAAAATCAGCCAAGTGGAAGAGAGTTCTGTTCCCTGATAGTGCTCAGGTTGCCATTTATTTACAATCTATTTTTATTTTATGCAAACAGCACCTGAAAGGTTAAATTGATCAGTAGTCAAGAAAACCTGGCGGTGAGGAGATGGGAGCAAACCCATCACAACGTGGAATGGAGCCACTAAAGCAACCACAGATTGCCAGTTGCAAGGTAGTGATAGGAGGAGGGTAGAAAATGGACTCATGGACTCATGGTCTGCTCCTCACTTCTGACAGGGAAGACTGATTTGGATCAGTCCTTGCTCTTACATCCCACACGGCTAATGGCAGCAAGGTGAATGTTCCAGGTACTGGCGGTGCAAGACAGATTTTGATGTCTGCTCTTGAAATGTGACTGACGTGAGCAGGCCTCTGCCAGCAGCTGCTGCCTGCACAGGTCTGATACCAGCCAGCCCCTTGTCAGCCCACCTGAGCAGCTCTCACACCTGGGCAGTAGGGGAGCTGCTCCAACAGGGCTTACTCAAAGCAAATAAATAAATAAAGCATAGAGAGAGGCCATTAGTTACATTGAGAGGGCTGTGGGGATGTGGAATTGTATTTGAAAGGGATTTGTTGGCTTCTTAAATGCCAATTTGGGTAGATTTGTGATATAGCCGTTTTACACTTCTGAATGTGACTACGTATCCTGAAAATCTTTGACCCTAAAGTAAGAATTTCCTCATTTTTTTTGGATGCTAAGCCAGCTGTGCTTTCATTAGTCTCCTATTGCACAAAGGAAAGTAAATGATATGTTATTTGTTGCTGCTCAGACCCAATGCTCATTTTTTTGCTACACAACGGAGCGTATTTTTTTAATAACAATTATTCATTGATACAGATTATGTTTGTCTAGAAAATGACCAAACCCCGCCCAAGAAACGCCAGCAAAAGCTTCCAAAACTAACTACATCACACCTAATGCACATGCGGGACTGGGTGGAATCCTTGTCGGGCATCTTTAGTGCTTTCCCTCGTAACAGTTTTGAAAACTCACTCTCTCGAAATAAAACAGAAAACCGGTTTGCAAACCCGCGTGTTGCGGAGGGAGCGAGCGGAACGAGCCCACCTGGCCCGGGGTGGCCGCGCTGGGTGTCCGGCGCTGCTCGGACACCAAATTCGCATCTCGCTGGGATGCGTGCTGGGCAGATGCGGCAGGGAAGGAGCCAAAGGAGCGGGTTTGCTGTGATTTTTCGGCCCCGGGGCCGGGCTGGGGAGGGGTTTGGGGGTCCCGGGTGGCTCTCCCGGAAGGTGGCACTGCAGGGCTGCGGAGCCCGCGGCGCTCCCGGGGCTCGGCAGGCGGCACTGCCCGGGATGCTGCGGCCGGCGCGGCGCTCCGGATGGAGCCCAGACCCCGGGGTGAATCCCGGAATAAAATTCATTAGGCTTGAAGAGCCCCTGGTAGGTCATTTATTCCGCACAGTAATGATCCTCTGAGTAAAGCGCCGTTTCTCATACCGTGTCTGAACTACCCTGCCTTCAATTTCGGATAATGCCTTTGGGCTTTGTCCTTATTGCATATTTTGAACAGATTTCTACCTGCTGCTTGTAGAAAAAGAACCCCCTCAGGTATTTGTCAACCATAATTAGATCTTCTTGCAACCTCCTTTCCTAACCTGCACATACCCTGTTCTTGAAATGTTTCCCTGTAAGACACTTTTCATAGTCCTTGTATCTCTTGTATCTGTTAAATTAGGAACTAATTAGCGTATACCCTTTATTTCTCAGAAGCCTATTGATAGCGAGAGGGCCAAGTCACAAGCATAATCCCTAATGCATTTTCTGACCTTAAATGAGGGTCAAACCCACAAATATTCCCCTCAACTTTGCAGGTATAAATAGAGATGCTTGTGTACACTTCACAGCTGATTTCAGTTGAAGAGTTGAAATCTGTCTCATGCTGTGCATGGTACAACAAAACCATTGGCTATAGGCACTAGAATCTATTGGACGTTGGCTTTAATTTTCTGTTCTATTTTCAGAATATGAAAATTCAGAAAATGTTTCCTGTTTGTTTTGGGGCAATGTTTTCATGTGTAGGAGAAACCATTCTCTTTCCATGGTGAAAAAGTGACCAGATTACCAAACTTAATCATAATTTTTGAGTATTTGTTCTTGTGCTCTTGTTTTGTTGTAAAGGTTGGTCAGAGTAGGCATTAGTCATGGGGCATAAAGAATACCTCCAGGTGGTCTGAAACAGCTTATATTCAGGATTTTGGAGAAAAAGAGTCTGAATCACTGTTTAAAGATGCAGCACTAGGATTGCAACCTCCCCTGATTTAACAATAAACACTTGTACTTATGAAGTGTTATCTTCTGCCTCAAAGTACTTGGAACTTTTGATTGGTGTAAAGCATTTAATTCAATATATAAAAATATTCAATATAATGTTAAATAACAGTACCTAAACATTCTGCATAATATAGTATTACTGTACTTATTTGTGGAAGTTGCCAGTAGAGCCTCCAGAAAGGTATTTAAGTGTTTTCAAGCATTCCCTATCCTTAAAAGGAGTGTTTAAGTGTCCTGCAAAAGACATGGAATTTACAGTATATACTTTTGAAAGGTTTTCTTTGAAATTATCTTCACTCACAGAGACCAGTTTTGGTTAGGTCATCATCAGTGTTCCTGCTGGCTGGTTCTTCCTCAAGTTTGCACTGCTGTCATGAGCACTTACCTGGTGTGTTCTCTGCAGCCAAGGCACCTTTCTGAACCCCCTCTTGCTTGCATCTCTAACACATTTTTGGGGTTACATCTGAGTAATTCACTATAGCAGAAGTGACACAGCCTTGCCATGTGGAATTAATTTATCCTACTGAGATATTTACTTCGAATTCTTTGTTCTCTTTTTTTTTTTGTTTCCTCAAAACACTTGAGAGAACGTGTTCTGTAGCTGCAGTGTTGCCATATGTGCTTAGTTGTGGCTCGCTTTCTTTCAGTTTTGTGGAAAATGGTTCTACATCCATGCTTAGGACAGGGTTTATGAATGGCAGTCACTCTTAAATTTACTTCTGTGTGTGTGTGAATTGTCATTGTGGCTGTGGGGTTGCTAGGAAGTGTCTTGTTTAACCCTTTCTGGGAAATAATGAAAGGAACAGAGTCATTCAAGTTCAGGAACAGCAAATAAACGAGCTCTTCTGAGCAAGGGTTCTCTAAATTTATTGACTATCAACCAGTGTAACAGATGTGACTGTGTGCAGTAAAAGTCTCCCTTAAATTATTGAACACAACAAATCAAATCAACACCAAAGAAAGCTTTTACCAGTGGCAGATATATGCTTTACAAAACATAATGTTATTAAATGGTTCAATTGCCTATCTATTTTTTTAAGACTGTACACAAACCCAGTACATTTTTTGTCAATCATTTATCTGAAACGCTGGTTTTATTTAGATAGTGGGGATGATACGACTTTAAGAGCAAGTGCATTCATTAAAACGTTTATTACTGGATTTCAGCATCAATAATTTTAAAAAGAGAAAACACTGTTAAGGGTTCAGACATGTTGGTGGACACTGAAAACTTTTTCTTTTTCTAGTAGTTCCCCTATTACCGAACATAAAATTGGCATTTCTTCTTTGTAATGTCAAAAACATTTAAAAAAAAAAATTAAAATTACAATTTTTAGACATTTTCTGTTTTATTGGAGTAAAAGCATTGCTGTGCATTTAAGTTATACCAGGCTTTTTTTTTTTTCCCTCAGTCTTCCTATTTTTTTCTAATGAGAGAGGAAGTGCCAGTCAGTCCTCAGTGCAGAGAGGGCAGTGATGGATTCAGGTGATGGAGTGGGATCTCTGATATCCAGTGGTGAGGTTTTATGATCACAGAGGCCACTGTTGCTCTTGCAGGGTTGTTGTGAAATACACCAGGGTGCAGTTGATTGTAAATATAAACCCTTTCCTGAAAGAGTCCCTGGAGGGGTTTCTGTCAGTTTCTGTGGATGACACATGACCATGAGAGTGGAATAAACTTCTTTAAGAACTTGAGATGGTTTCAGGATGGGTCTAATCCAGCTGCAAGAGTCATAGGTGTACCATGTATAGAGATTTCCAGAAGAAATGACGTGGCTGAATTTCCCCCAAAAACCCAAATACAACATGAAAGATTGTATGGTTTGGGTAGGTCCATTTGCTGGTGCAGGAGAGGTGTGGGAGGGGGAAAAAGAGGGGAAAAAAAAAGGAGAAAAGATTAATATATGTGTTGTAGAAGGTGACAGAAGATTTGATAGAATCATATTTTGTCTTTATTTGGTCAAATTGGCAGTTGTCCAGCTAGCAAGGTTGAGTTCTTGCAATCTAGAGCTGAGAGATTATTAGCACAGCTCATCCTCAGGAGGGGATTAGATTAAGGACAACTGACTGCTGATGGCTTTGAAGGTGGGCTGCTTTGCCTGGGTATGTCACCTTCCCAGGCATCCTTCCCAAAAACTTCTGGGAGGTGCTGCTCTCCCTGGCTGAGGTTTCACTGAGCATTTCTGGCAAGTGAGGATTCAATAAAATGCTCTGTGTGATGGCAGGGAACTGCTGAAGCTGGGTAGCTCAACACCCTCCTCCAAACAGCTCTAATTGCAAGGGGTTTGTTCATCAGGGCCATGTCCAGGCAAATCCTGAAGGATGGAGCTCCCCTAAACTCACTGGGCAGCCTGTTGCAGAATTTAAATACCCTCAGAGCAAGCAAACTCACCCCACTGTACCCACTCTGTGTCTTTCAGTCAGTATCTGTGAAGATGGAGAGCTCATTTCCCAATGTCACCCAAGAGCTGAGCTGCTGCCACTTTTCTGAGTTTAATCACACAGAGGCTGCTTGAGGGGCTTTTGCTTCAGTGCATCACACCAGTTTTGGAACAGTTTGCTTTTTTGGAAATCTCTGGGATGTTAGAAGCTTATACAGGAAGGCTAAAATTGTGTTTGTAGAGGACTTCTGCAATTTTCTTTTCTTTTTTTTTTTTTTTTTTTTTTCCTGTATGTGTCTGTGGTTTTTTTCAGTTCCATATAGAAGATTCTAAATTTCAGTGACAAAACATTCAGAATCCAAGAAAAAACACCAGCAAGATGAATGTCCTTCAACAGCTGGGAGAAATTAGCAGAGAACCAGTTAAAACTTTGTTTGTAGGGGGGAGAAAAAAAGTTATTTAACCTGGCATCAGTCAAGAAATAAAAGAAATCCACAAGTCTCACCAAGAGGGCACCAAGAAACTCAATAAATTTAGGAGAAAGGGAAAATTTGATTTTTAAATAAAAGACATTAGAATAAAATAATCATTAAGGGTGACTGCAAACTTAGTGGTTTTCAAACCAGACATAGTAATACAAAGAAATCTGCACAGGAACTCTTTTCAAATTTTTTACATAAATCTTAAAGAGTTAATTGTTGCAAGGAAAATAGTGTTTGAGACCCACTTAACCTTAAAGAATACTCTATGATATATTTAAAATATCCTTCTCTAAATGGTATTGTTATTTATCTAAAATATTCAGGTTTTTAACCCACCATGTCTATAGTTCCCTTCGGGTATTTTGGAAAAAACAATTAAATATGACTGAACATGACATTATAATTACAAAGTAAATATGCTCTAATTGAGTAATTAACTCAACATTTCTTCCTAAAGGCATTGTAGGAACAAAGTCATGTTACTGATCAGATTTCAGATTCTGTATTCCAAGGGAGAAAAAAAAAGGCTCACATTCTCCAGTATGGCTGGCTAGATGTAAGACTTCTTAAGATGCCTCAAGTTTTAAATTTAATATGTAATTTTTGAAATTGAATATAGATTATTGATACATGAGATATTCTTCTAACGCTTTTTGTCTGATGAAATAACCTTTCACATAGATAAAAAGAATACTTGTGTCTCTTTGCTTGTAAGTCAGCTCAACTCTTTCAGGTAGCAGCTATATTCAGCTTCATGTATTGTTGGCAAAAATAATAATTTTGGAACTGCAACTTGTGTGATACAGCTGCTAGCAGTGGAGTTCCTGAATTGTAGCTCCAGGAATGCAACAATGAACTTTGTGAAAAGTAAATGTAATCAGTGTGAATACAGGAAATAAAATTGATGTGTATTGAAGACAGAGGGGGAAATGAATTATTGCACCTAAATACACTGCATAGAGGATTTATGTTGAGCCTTATTTCTGATGCAGATTGACAGATATCAGGAAGCTGAAAGTTAAGACTGATCTATAATGCCAAACTTTGCTGGGTTTTCCATCCTGAAGTTCACAAAGGAACATTTTCCATGCAGACTCTGCATGTAAATATTAGACATTTGAGTTAAGTAAGAAAGGGTCTGATTTTCTTGGGATGAATTTAACATATTGACAGCCAAATCAGCAAATGAAGTCACAAAAGCCCAAGGGTCATTAAGAAAACAGAGGAAATCCACATTATTCATTACTCTCTGGAGTTGTGAACAAATAGACTCGTGCAGGGAGGAAAGCTTCACCTGTGTGCTGAAATTCACATATGATAATTAAATTGCCTATTATTGCTTTTATAAATTGTATATTGCCTGTTATTATTGCCTATTATAAATTGTATAGATGCACAGAATGTTTTCAGGTGTAATTTAAATTCAAATTGGTGTCTTTAGAGAGAAGTAAAAGGCATTTATGGGGTGAAAATTGAAAGTGATCAGGTTTAATTGTGGGTTTAATGGAACTTTAGTGTGACTGTATTCAGGAGCAATAGCTAGGAGTGGATTACATGAAATTTTTACATCACTTTCACCTAAGTGAAAATTTAAGGGAAAAGCCTGAGTTTTGCAGACAGCAGTTATGCTTAGTGCCAGCAGCTTCAAAAGTTGAATTCATAAATCAGTGAATGGCTTTAGCCACAGAACTCCAATATATACTGACAGATTCTCACTGGCTTTAGCTCAATTGCACAAATTCTGTGAGTGTGAAATGTTTGTTAGCAGTGTTTGGGATGTGCTGGTCCTGCATGTAGCAGCACACACTGCTGAGTTCTCAAAAAAATCTCTCCACTGTTTTCTTTGAGCATTGTTTGCTGTTTCTTCAATGTAACGAAGCTTATTCCTTAACTCAGGAATGAGCACATTCATGAGGGAATGTGCTGAAAGAACAAATCCTTAATTCAGTCTTTTGGGTTTACATTATGACCAAAAGAGTTAATGGTTTAATTTAAATTTTGGATTTGAAATGGATTGCAATGAATTGGATTTGCAATGGCACAGTGATGACTGGAATGGAGTACCTCTGAGTATCTCTTGTCTTTTCAGCCATTATGGCAAAAGTCAGAAATAAAAGCAGAGAGTGAAAGACTAAGATGAACATGACTTGAAGGCTTTTCTCTGCTTTTAGGCAAAGAGTGTCAAGAAAGATCATAAGAGATGAAAAATTGAGTCCCAACTTGAACGCAGTGATAAAAGCTGTTATGCATGCCAGGAAATCAGTCAAAAAATGACAAGAGGGACTTGCTACTGGCAGTTCTTAAAGACAACCAAAGTGTTTTAAAATAAAATTTTAAAAAATTCAGACATCAAACCTTAGAATAATTGAGCATGGGGCTTTACAGGTGCCTGGCAGAATCCCTGGGAATGTATCATGGCACACGGTCAAATGTGAAGTGCTTAAAAAAGGATCTCATCTCCAAGTATGAATAATTCAACAAAACATTGCAGGAAGTTTTTAATGCTGAGGATGCAACTTCTGCTACTTTCTATGGAGAGTTATGCTTAGACATCTCCTTAAATGCTTTTCATTTGCAATGTGGTTTACACAGCTTGGAGTATTTCTGTGGAGAGATATGCATTTGACTGGAACATAGATCCTGCAGTTTCAAGGCAAAGCTTGTATCCAAATAAGCACATATGGGTCAGCAGTTCTTTATCTATTTTCCCAGCACTTAGCATTCTTATTGAGAGCTCTGCTGTTATCTTTCTTTGCCTTGATTTTGCTCTTATTTCACCACTTTTTTACTTTTGTTTTGGGGTATGCATTCTTGAGATTTTGTCTGTTCTGCTATAAGGTGGTTTCTGCTGGAGAACATCGGTGCCCAGAATACACTGAGTGCTCCTAAAGATTTTGGTATGCATGCTGTAGGGCCAGAGGGCTCATTAGTTATGAGAAATCCGAATGGGAAAGCCCTGTGTGGAATCAGTTCTACAAATATCAGAGGGAAGGAAATTTATTCTTTCAGCACGTATCGGTGGTGTTTGATACTTCAAAAGGAATGTGATGTAAGCTCAGCCAGATGGTTTAATACATTGGTGGATTTTATTACTCCTCTCCCTGTGCTGTGTTGGAATACTATTTTAGAATACTGTTTAAAGATAGAATTACTGCAGAAGATGGAAAGCCCCACTTGTCATCTTAGGATTTAAACCTCTAGCTCATGGAGCTAGTTGTTCTGATAACTGCAGTAGAAAGTATCTAAACCTGATTCTGCAGCTACAAGGCACTGAACAAAGATCTGACAGACTGTCAGGTGCTGTTTGGGAGATTAATGTAAAGATTGGAGTATGGACATTGAGAGGATCAGACTGCATTCTAATTTATTTTCATGTTAGGCTGTAGACTTTCACAAAGTCTCCTATCTCCACAAAAGCTATATTTCTTTTATTTTGGAAGGTTGAAAAAGAAGTATGTTGTCTTCAGTTATTTACTTCTCCTCCTATATATTTACGTGGTCTGTAATATGAACATCTTCCAGTATTAAAAACTCTCTTCATCTTCCCAACGTGCCAGGTCAATAGGCTTGGGAAATTAATTTTCTCTTTCTTCAACTATGTTGTGTGTGCTTATGTGAAGATATCACCCTTGGAGATACATGCAAAGAAATTAATCAGGCATTTAATTTTAATAAGATCCATGCTATGAAATGGTGCTTAGTTACTGATGTCATCAAGCCTGGAACAGACACAGCAATACTGGGATGTTTTATCCCTGAGTCTGCGTGTAAATCAGAAAGAACCAGCCCTGCCCAGGTCCTCCTTAATGGACAAACAAGTTTGAGTCTTGTGGTATGATTAGAACCACAGGGTGGTTATTTTGTCCTGTGGTCATCAAGGAGCAGGGCTCCTGATGGGTACCCCCATGCAACTGTTGTGCCATGATTTAGCTCCTTCCAGTTCTGCTGACTTGCTTTTTCTCTGCCTTTGTGTCTCCCTTGTCATTCTAATCTTCTCCAGAATAAACAACCCAACCCCAGTTTGTTGTTTGTGTTTTGTTTTTTTTTTTTTCCCCGACTGCACAAGCTTTTCTATCTCCATACCCAAATTTGGTGTTGCTGGTACTGGTTGTCAGTAATGCTGGCCTTATTTCATATTCCTAGCATGCTTACCTGGGCACTGCTGTCCCTGGGATACTCCCCTATAGGACTCCAGTTCTTTCCTCAGCTAAGTGTGAGGCTTATTGTGTGAGGAGATAGTTTTAAAGGACCGTATAGAAGGCAATCACTCCTGATGACTTGCAGCTGTGCTAATTGCTGAGAGTGGAAACACCTGTGCCTGCCCAATCAGCTTGGGGGTATAAAAGGGTGGGCTAACGGTCACCTCCCCTCAGGGGGACTTGGAGCTTGTGGCCCAGTGTGTTCTGGCTGTGCTGTGAGGAGGAGGAGGGGACATGAGCTCCTGCAAGGGACAGACAAGGTAAGAAATGCTGTGTGAGGGACAGGATGGGGTTAGCCAGTCATGGAGAAGAGAAGGAGTCAGTGATGTGTGGAGTTTCCTGTGAGGAAAGGAGTCAGAGTTGTCTGAGAGAAGTTCAGTGAAAGGAGGCAAAAATGTTTTCTAATAAAGGATTGAGGGTGATACCAGGCCACTCTATCTTGACATAATTGCAATGTTAATCCTCTCTGAAACTTTTTCTGAACTGTGTGTGCAACCTGGGCATTTCTCCCAATGCCATTGTGATTCCTGTCAGCTCTTCACTCTAAGTTATTGCTCCAGGTGATTTTGCATGTCCATAGCCAGTAGCTTTCCATGTCCTGTTTGCTTACCCAGGCCAGGCTGAGTCATCTGCCTACAGCCCTAACACCAATTATTCTGAGCAGTTTTAACTTTAGTAATGAGTGCTGTATATTATTAAGTAAAGAGGATTCTCTTCTTTGTCAGTGCAGACTTTCCCTGGTCATGATCAATTTTATAGTCAGGATGTAACAGCTGTGGAAGGAGGCTGATGTCTTAGTAACTGGTTTATGAGGAGTCAGTTCTGAATTTTGAACCAGATGCTTTATGATCAGGATGTGTGTGGCTTTCCTCTTGGATGTTAATTGTACAGCCAGAGTGTGTTTTTCTTGAATGCAGAAGTTGCTGTGATCAAATGGGAGTGTAAAAAGCAAGGGGAATGTTGTCTGGTCTCCCTCCAGAGACTGCACATAGTGCTGTGGGATGTGCTCTTCCTCCCAAACCTACACCTACTTATCACTAAGCACCTCCAGGGCTTGAATAGCAACCTAAATATACAAATATTTCTGTTTTTTATCTGCCATCTTGCCAGTGTGTCATGAGATGTTTTTATTTTTTGTTTCCAAATATCTGGGAAAAAACACTATCTACTCTTGGGAACCATTAGAATGTCTTTGAGGTGTCTGCAGTATAGGCAAAAATATAATTTGATTAGTGGACCAGAATGAATAAGGGACTGTGATTGGAAGGATCTAGCTGTGTTATGAGAGACTTAGAATAAAAACTTAGAGCATTTCTCTCCTATTTCATACAACTCTATTTCTTTCCAAGAGTTGCCATTGTTCATATAGATCATTTGGCGTAGGTTTCATTTTACCTCACTGTAGGTGTTTAAATTGTCTAGTTAGAGCTAATCCTGTACAGCTGTGTGTAGTCAGTGGAGGGGAAAGCAATCATGGCTAAAGAACATTATAGATATATGAAACAGGTGGGGCAGGCTGCCTTTTTTGGGAGCTTCTCAACTCTCCCTTGACTAAAGCTTTGTTGATTGAGTTAGCCTTAAAAGTCAGATTTCAGTTTGCTAGAGCTACTGAATTGAGTTCTACTTTGTTGCTTGTGTGTTGATTTCTTATTTTGATTATCAACAACAGAAGCTTAGTGTTAAGAAAGGAGCTCTATCCCTGTTTTAAAGTCACCTGTCTTTCAGGTGGCCTGTGTGAGTGCATTCAGTGTATGCTTCCTGCCTGGATGCATGCTGTTAAATGAAAGAAATTGGCAGAGAAAAGTATGATAAGGAAAATAACAACTTGGGGAAAATCCCAGTTGGAAACTGGTGGAATCTACTTCTTGAGGAATATTGTTACATCCCTGTGTGAGTTGTGAGAGCAATTCATTTTTCCTAAGATGATGTTAAGGATTGGGGAACTTGGTGAATGCAGAACAGGTAGCTTCAGGAGGGAGATGGGCTTTCCAGTGTCAGAGAGGAGTGTTTTAGCAGTGTCAGAGAGGGATGGCAGGTGTGGCAGAAGACACAGCACCAGAGGAATTACGCTGTCAGCAGTTCAGGCTTTACATCCTGGCTGGTGAGGGTGGGTACCTGAGCTGCCTGGAATGCACCAAATTCACCAGGAAAGGTTAACAGCTGGCTGACAGCAATGCAGAGAGGGTTCTTTGCAGTAACACTTTGCTTTGTGTGGGCTGTGCTTTGGCCAAATGCAGTATGTCTGGTTTTGAGAGTGCTGTTTTGGAATTGTGGAGCACTCCTTCTGTTGCAGGGTCTCAAAGAGAAGATGAACTGAGGTGTGAAATTCATTTGGTCTTATGGACTGGGTTGAACCGTGGGCATGCTGGCAGATGAGATTCTGGCTGCCTGAGCCTGGATTTCCAGGCAGAGTGTGCTGGATCCATGGCTGCAGCCAGAGGGGAGAGCCCTTGTCCCCCAGGATGCAGCCAGGGGAGTAATGCTTCTGCAGACAGCAGAAGTAAAGGTGACCCTGTCTTGGCAGAACAAGTTTTTATCATAAATGAAGGGTAGCACAGTCTTTTTATCTGTGCAGCTCTATCACCTCAAAGAGCGTGCATCTCTTCAAGTTTGTCCTGCTCACTGCCAGGAGCACAGGCCTCAAGTCCTTCTGTTATCATCCTGTTATCTCTCCAGGGCACCCTTGCCCAGGATTTGCAGCTCTGGCTCTGTTGTGCTGCCCTTTGCACAAGCTCTGTAGTGCCCAAATCCTGCTGTGATTTGTGGAGCAGCTCTTTCAGCTTCCTGGAGAGCACCAGCCAGATTCTCCTCACAGCAATTGGCATCTGCAGTGGCATGGATCTGCTCAAAGCAATACTTGCCCTTCTCATGAAATAATTGGACTTTGAGAACTCTGTTGTAAAATCTGAGTTTTGAGATCAGGAAGTAAGGTTGTTTTTTTTTTTTTTAATTAAATAACAGCCTTTAAATGGAGTGTTTACCATTGGTGGCTTCCAGTGTAATCTTTCTGAAGAAATCACAAACATATGTTTTGCCTCTTTGAAAAGCTATTCTGTAATTTTGCATAGGGTTGTTTCTGATGTTTTCTGTCATCGTTGCACCATTTGCTTTTGAATGCTCATTTACTGTCTGTGCCTGGTAATGATACAATGACTCAAAACAAGAGAATGTTTCAGGAAATGTATGGATTTAAGTGGGAGTAATTTACTTAAAATAACGTTTTTGTAACACTACTTTTCTGATGAAGCCATTGTACTGTAAATAACGTGAAATAAGGACAATGGAGATCCCCAGTCTACACATGAAAATGTTGTATATAGGCCTCAACATGCTGCAAAAGCCACTTTTTAGAGAGACATTTCCAGTTGGTGTAGTTTAAAGATCATCCTGATAGCTTTGAGTTTCCTACTGCCCTTGGGCTGTCTGTGGGTAAGAGATTTTTGAGGACATCTGCCAGGCAGAAGAATCTCTCCCAGCAGTTTCTGAACCCTGCTCTTTGATCACCAAAAGGGTCATTAGAAAATTAAGCAGACCTGACCTGGGGAGACAAAATGGGAGTGACCCCTGACATAAGTTTCCACTGGTTGCTGCTCCTCATTGTTACTGTTGTGCACCTTATTAGACATCTGAATTTGCTTAGTTACAGCTACCGAATACTGAATATACTAAGAGTTATTCCATTAAGTTGACAGGGTCATGAGGTGTGTCAAAAACCTTTCACGTGCTTGTGCTCATTAATTCTGATCAGTTTTTTTGAAACCCTTACATAAGACTAAATGCTTCTGCTATTTTTAGTCTTTAATTGAAGATATTATCCTGCTCTACGTTTTTTTTTTTTTCCATTTCACTGGACTTCCAGTCCTTCATGTAGGGTTGGAATAATTTAGGGCTGTTTCTGTGGGTTGGTTCATTCTGTCCAGTGGTCAGAGCCAGCAAGGGCAAAGCAGCTCAGTCATGGGAGAGGAGTTAACATGTACACACTTCCCTTTTCCAAACAGGGAGGGAACAATGCTTGTAGTAATTTTTAAATAGGCTGGGTGTTTTGAGGCTTTATGTGTTTGTTGGTTTGGGATTTGGTGGTTTTTTTTTTTTCTCTAATGAGCTGTAGAAACACAGAATGTCTTGACCAGCATTCTCAGGTGAATGGTTTATAGGAAGCTTCTTGCTTCTTCAGTGATGCTGATCCTGCAAAGCATGAAGCATCCTGAGAAAGCAACTCAAAAGCCTCAGCTTTCACCATCTTTGGTGAGATCTGCAAATGCCCAAGCCAGGGCTGGAGCAGCAGCCAGAGCCTTCTGCCAGTGGCAGTGCTGACAGAGCTCTGATCAAGGGCTCTCCAAACCTGCTGTGGGTCAGCTTGTGCCACCTCTGCCCTGTGTAAATTCACTGATGATCAATGGATCTGCTTTTATATAAACAGGAGCTTTTATTTTTAGTAAGAATCTACAAAGACTGCCTCAAATATTTGTCTGCATCCACTGTAGATAGAAAAGGTCACAGAGAAGCTGCTTAACAGTCTTTGTGTAGTCAACCAGTGACTCAAGGACTATTTTGGGGTTGTGTGACAGTGTTCAGCCTGAGATGTAAAACAGAGGCTGCTTTTCCTCGTGCAGGTGCTTGCAAAATTGTCTCCTGCTGATTTTCCCCGCCCATTATTGCCTCTCCCCCTCAGCTCCCCTCCTTGCTGCTGTTGCAGTCTTCTGATTATTTAGGTTGCCTTACTTAGGTTGGAAATGCTCATTAATAGCAGAGCAAGACAGGAGTGCTTATTTTTGCATCTTTATATCAGATGTGTTTAATATTTAGACTTGGAACTTTCAGCAAGAAGACATGAGTAGATAAGAAATATTAGAGAAAAGCCTGCATGCTGGAGATAGAACATATTACTTTAGATGCCAAGCAACCCTGTGGAATTGTTTTTCCTCTATGCAAAGTTCTATAAAAATATGACTGTAAATCTGTTAATGCTGTAATACCTCTAGATCACAAAGGTCTAGTTTGAGTAAATGAATGGTTTTGGATTTGTTTTTTTTACTTATCTTTTCTTGTCTTCCTGACTATTAAGCAAGCCACTGTTTCCCTTTGTCATATAGCATGGTTTACATTCATGTGGTTAGTAATTTTCTCTGGGTTTATTTGAGGGGAGGCTCACAAGGGCTTCCTTTGCCTTGGTTTGCAAGGCATGTTGTATGTGCAGCATTCTCTTGAGGATTTTGTGGATGAGAAGAAATAGAGAGGGAATGGAAGAAGCTTTTATTCTTCCCTCAATTCAGATTTTGCTTTTTTTGGGTGTGATCTTTCTTTAATGATGCCAGGTTACAAAGAACCCTCTTGTCTGAACACTTCCTTTTTTTCTGAAGTTATTGAAAATGATAACATGAATTAGCAGATTGAAATTAGGAGAAACACCAAAGTTTTCTATTTAGTTAATGTTTAGGATTTTATTGAGGTTTTTGTGCAGTTTGTTTCAAAACTTTCTTCTTCAGTTGGTTTTGGTGATTTTCTGTTGGTATAATTCCAAGCAACAGGGGAAGGAAAAAAAAATCATATTTTAAAAATAGAAAAATGTTATTTTTTTGTTTTTTAGAGCACCAAGATTAATAGCTGAAATGAAAGTCAGTTTTGACACAGAAGCATCTTATATATACCTTTTCCTTTGAAACTGCTTGCATTTCAACAAGGGAATGCATCTTTAATTTATTAGGATATTGCATGCATAATCTAAAATGGGATAAATGCAGCTTAAAATAAATTTTTGCCTTTCTGGAAGGCAACAAATAATTTTTAAGTCCCTGTTTTCTATGTGTGTGCTAATGTCTGGTTTTCACTGGACGATCCTGTAGTAGGTACTTCTGGAAATTACAGACATTATGTATTGGGATGTATTTTTGTGTGTGTCTATGCTCTCTTAAATTGTATGGCCACTACCTGAATGAATCTTTGTTTTGGGTGAGTTCTCCCAACCCTGCACAGACTCAGAGATAACAAGAAGGCTGCCAAGTGTGGGGCTGGCCAGACCAAGAGGTTGATGAAACTGCGTCACTTTGGAGGAGGGGGCTAAAAAGGAGGAGGGTGTGGAGCAGATGGCCCTCAGAGGTCCCTTTTAATCACAGTTTTTGTGTCATAATGTGGGTTAATGACTTGCTGGTGTGGCTATGGCCACTGCCAGGGAGGGCTGGCAGCCAGTGCTTAGGGCTTGTGTAGCAAGTTTAGATATACACTCTGCTTCTTCTCCACTTGCTCAGCTCTTCCCTACTCTGCTGCTGAGTTGGTGCAGCTGAATGCTGACTCCATTGTATAATACATATAATTAATTCTATATTATATGTGTATTATGTAAGTGCATATTATCATATTGGTTTGGTATCAACTTTTCACAAATATTAAGGTAAGTACTCTGTGTGGTGTTAAAATAGTTTTAAAGATCAAGTTTTCCTCAAGAGTAACACAGGCAAATAAAATGTCTTTGTAGTATGTGAGCTGCCTGTTTGGTTAAATAACTCCCAGTAAAAACACCTGCTATTGATATAAGTTACCAGCATCAACCATCTATGAAAATTAAAAACCACAGCCCAGATTAAGACTAATAAGAAAAATAAATTAAAACCACAGCCAGGGAACATGCATACTCTAACAAGGTGGACTCAAAATGTGGCCATGTAAAACATTTCCTAAAATATGGAAAACATATAGATGTGTTTGAAAATGTATGATGGGTCTAGGAATATGCAACAGGCTGATGAGTTTAAGGGTGCCTCCAAAACTGCAAGTGTGCTTGGCCTTCAGCTGACTGACAAAACCCCTTACTTTGTTTCTCCTTGTCTTTTATTAAACTTTTAAAAATCTACCTGAAAAGTAAATCTCCTTTTTCATACCATGAACAGCTAAAGGTCGCAAAACCCCTCGGCCTGTCAGAATTACCAGTGCCTATTGTTTGTCAGGGCTGATAACCAGTTAGATCTGGATGCAAAAGTTTAATTTCTTGTTTGTGTTTCTTTACTGAAACCTCTGTCTGTAACTCAGATGCAGACCTACATAGAGATCCCTTTGTGCTTTTTAGCCATCATCTGCTATAAATGGGAACAGAGTGCTATTTCTGGCCTGAGAATACTATGAGTTGTGGAAGGACTGTGATTGATTTTTCTAGGATGAAGACTATTGAAATTGCAGGCTTTGAATTATTTAGGTATTGTATGCTTGTACATATTTTCCAAATTGTGTCACATGCTTAGGGCCAAAAGCAGTTCCAGAACTGGGCTAAAAGCAGCTGCAGAATTTTTCTCTACCTTGTGCACGGGCACATGTGCATGCATGTGCTCCCCACAAATAAATGGGAGTCAGTTAATCTCATTTAATCCACTGAAATTTGTTGTGCAATTTAACTTGTGTTTTAGATTGCTTCTGTACCGTAAGAGAGATTGGCATTTTGAGCAGCTGCGTTCACTTGAGTTTCAGAAATCTGTCCTAAGGATGGAAGAAATGATCCTCTGCATTGACTATGGAGGGGGTTTAGACCAGATCCCTTCTTTAAAATGGTTTGGGTAGGGTGAGGCAAATCAGATAAACAAGTTTGTATCCCTGTTTTGGGATCTATTTCTATTCCTGTGTATTGGTTTCTATCCCATTCTACTTTTTCAGACAAGGAATCTGGACATCATCTAACACAATGAAGACTGTTTTTGATGTGTAAGAGCTTAATTTCTGTAAAGAAGTTTTATTTAGTTTACTCACTAAGTGAGGAGTAACCAATAAGAAAGAGATGAGCAGTTAAGATGACAGGTTCGCCAGAAGAATCCAATTTATTGAGTTTATGGTCATCTCCAGAGAAATTTTTCTGGTGTCTAGGAAGTCTTACCAAAGATGTGCTTGCACCCACAATCTGTAATGGTGGTAATGATAGTTTAGACAAAGAGTGGAAAAAAAAATTGCACTTAAACAAGAAAGTTTTCTCTTGGTGTCTCTGTTTGAGGATCTGTACCTGGAGTTTGCCAGGGAAGCCTTGTGTTCCTCCAAGCAGCTCTCCATGATGTGTGTGCATGTTACTGCAAAGGTTTTGTGCCCTAAAAATAGGTGCCCTGCTTTGAAATGCTGTATCAAAGCAATATGCCGTGAGACAAGCAAGTACAGATGCCCCAAGGTGAGGAACTTGGGAGTTTTATTTACTTGCCCTTTGGTGTTAGCATTGCTGTTCTGCTGGAGATGACCCCAGGAGAGATGTGGGTTTCTGTAAAAAATACCCTTGCTAGTTGTTCCTTCAAACGTGGGGCCAATTGGGTTCTGCCCAATACAACTACTCTCATTGGCAAAATGTTTGTCACCAACCCTCTGTTGCTGCTTTTGACTCTTATCAATGTTTCACTGAGCTGTGGTTGAAGCCAAGTATTCCCTGGCTTGATTTCTGGTGCCACCAGGAACTCATCTCAAGAAACCAAGAAGGATTTGTTGTGAGTTTCTTTGGGCTTTCTTGTAGCTTGAAATTTGCAAAAGAAAAAAATGCCAGTGTTTAAAAGGAAATTGCCCTCTTAACATGGCTTCCCCCTAATAAATCTATCTCCTGATAGAATTTGTTATTCAGCTGAGTTGACCTCTAATCAATTATCAAACTTTTCACATCAGTCACTTGCCTCAGGTTCTGTTTTTTTAGTAGGGTTCATGCTTTTCTCCTCTCTAAAAACCTGCCAGACTTTGCCTCCCTTTCTGTTGCTTTTGAATCCATCGTTACAGAAGAGAAACCTCCCAAGCTCTATGGGGTTTTTGTGCCTGCTGAGAATTATCACACTTTTACCTTGCTAGACTCTCCTGGGCAAGGTTTGAGATGCCTCTTTGGTGGAGGTGGCGGAACAGAGAGTTGCTTTAAACCCCAAATTCACCAGTAAATAGGAATATAGTTTGTTTTGTACTGCTAGTAGAAGACGGTGCCTTTGATTTAAAAAGCCCTCAATACAAATCAAACAGTGCCCCTTCCTTTCTCCCTGCTCTCAAAAAAAAAAGACCTCAAAAAATCCCAATCACCCTAAAGACCTGAACTGTGTTCTTTGAAAACCAAAGTGTTTTCAAACAGAAAAATAAGGGAAATCCTAGAAATTTCCATCTTGCTGTCTCGATCTCTTGTACATCCAAGGTTTATGGAAGAAATGATCTTATTTGCAACATACTCTGAAATATGGGTTTCTTGCATGGAGAGAACTGTTTATCTGGTGATTTTTAAGGAAGGGCTGTCCCATGCTTCCTTTCAGTAGGGAATATATTGTCTAGGGAATTATCATTGCTTGTAGCCTTGTGCCTTCTTCATGAGCCAGGAACCCATTTTGCTGCCTGTTCTACCAGTGTGGAACCTTTCTCAGAAAACTGAAAATCTAAATGGTGTTGGCAAAGTTACAATCATTTGCCATGTAGTGTCAGTAGTTAATTTTCAAGTGTAAATATTTAACTTGGAGGCATTTGGTACTGGAAGCAAGAGCAGCTTGTGCACTTGTGCTCTTCATTGAAATGGACTTTTTTCACATTGCTAGGAGCTCACTGCATCTTCTGGGAAGGGCATGCAGGAAAAAAAATCCTTGGTTTTGCAGAGGGAAATAAAGGAAAACCAAGGTGCTGCATCAAGTGAAGTTCAGTTAGTAAAAGTTACTTTTTTTGTTGGTTTTTTTAATGAAGTTTTGTCTTAATTATGGCAAGCAAACTGTCTTAACTGATCTATTTCCTATGTCTGTGTATGTTCTGAAACTCCCAGTCAACTTACAAGGGAAATTCTTAATTCTTACCTGGGCTAGAAACTGTGTCTTAGCCTGAGGTGACATTTAGAGGTGCATGTGTCTATTATAAATTTTTTATAGAAAAAGCCTTAGTTCAAGTTGCAATCCAGCTTTCATAAGAATTCCTATCTTTGTTTAGAGAATGCCTTCAGAAAAACCTTCTATTTGGTGTAAAAACTCTAGCGTCCCTTTTAGGTGCTAGATATCAGAATTAATGTCTTGTCAACGTTTTTAAAAAGGCTAAAAAGAAAAATACCCAAATCATCCTTCAAAGGAAGAGTTTTAGGTGTGTGCAGCCTTGCATTCACTGCAGGTAATTTCCAGGCGTGGCAGCTGAAAGGTTACTAAATATTTCTGGGGAAAAAAAAACCATCTTTATCATCCAAGCAAGTTGGTTTATCTAGTGTCAAGATTGTAAATTTTGTGTGGCTGGTAGTTGCCTTGAGCTACTGAAAGTCTCTTAGGCTTTTCAAATTTGCAAAGTGAGTTTTTAAACCCAAGAAAGATGGTCCTGAGCGTCTCCTCCTTGTCCCTACCATAGAGTGATGAACATACACATGGAAATGGGAGTGGAAATTTCTACTCATGGAAGTAGGAGAAAACACTCATAAAGCCTTATGAAGTTCTGGGGCAAATCTGTGATCCTCTAAAGGCTGGCGTGAAGCAGGCTTTACTCAGAGGGCTTCCTTTTCATGGACTAACTGATGGTGTAAGTATGTTACATTTTTGTGCATAGGCTTTTCTTCACATCAAATTTGCTTTAAATGAACAAAAGAAACAACTAGAAATCTCTCCTTGGGTGTGTGGTTGCAGATAGAGATTTCTTTTTTCTGGCCGTGTCTGACAGGCTTGAGAGTGTAGAAGGTATAGCCTGATTTTTTTTTTTTTTTTTTTTTTCCTTACTGCAAAACCCATTGGTTATTGCCTGTGAGTTTGGTGATAGATAGGATCTTTCTGTTTTTTGAAAAATAGATACATGCCTAAAAATATATATAAACCCCAGATATAGTGTGTATATATACATATGCTTTGGGACTGTTATACCATCCTCCCATCCCCAGGAGCAGCAGGCTGGGTCCTGCCATTCCCATTCCTGGGGCTTTGCCTTGTGGCTCACGTTTTCCAGGCCTGGGGTTGGTTTCCTTGCTCATTTTAGGCAGCCTGACCTGAGCCAGCCTGTCTGGTTTTGGGAATACAAACCTGCCCACTGCATTTCAGCTGAAGCCCAGCTGAGGGGAGGCATTATTCTGGAGTGCTGCTGGATTTTATCCCTGTTTATGCACTGCATTTTGATGGGAAGAAAGCAGTATGTGACAATATCAACTTCTGATCTGTTGGGCATCCAGTATAAACCCCTAAGGATTTTCTGAAAATCATTTGGGCAGATGATTAATTTTGCTTAAATACTTTGCATTTGTCCCTGCTGATCTCCTTCCTCTTTTCAAGACTTTTTCCTCAATTCATGAAGTTAATTTTAAATTCAGATCCTGTCCTTCAGTGTATTTGCTTTACTTCCCAGCTTCACAGTTACCTGCTTGTTTAATAACACTATTCACTATTTAATCATCCAGTTCATTAATTGAGCAGAACCAAAACATGGAATAGAATCAGATCCAGGGCAGGCACTGACACATCCTCCAGTTTAGATGTGTAGCAATAACTGCTCTTGGGCATCCACTGGTTTCATACTCATGCTTTCCAATTTTTTTTATTTCTCATATGTCCCTAGAATTCTTATGGTGATATCATACAAGACATCATAAAATTATTAATGCAATCAGGAGACATAGACCCTATTGCTTTGACCTTGAGTGTGAATTGTTGCTCGGTTCTGGAATAAACTTTTGGGGTTTTTTGCACTATGTTCATGACAGATCCATGTCTCTCTTTCTACCTATTCTGCAAGTAGTTGATGATCCTTGTTTATTTTGCTTAGTCCAGTTTTTCTTTTTTTTTTTGAAACTGAAGTTAATCTGGATGTAAATTTGCCCTTTTTCTGCTTGTTTTTTTGGAACTGGGGACTCCATCTAGTGTTTCAGAGTCTGAGATCTCTCCTGTCTTCCATGAATTCAAGCTAGCAACCAACTGCTTTGAGGTTACTTAATCCAGTGCTTTAAATATTCTAGGACATTCTAGGATGCAATACCAAGTAGCTGAAAGTATGGACACTATCCAATTACTTGGCTGTCTTTTACAGTGGGAAACTATACCTGTTTTGGTTTGGGGTTTATTTATGCTAGTCATTAGCTCCTGGTCTGTTTTTTGGTTTGTTTTACATGAAAATTGATGCAAAAATGCCATGCAGTAATTAATTCTTCTTGGAATCCTATATAAAATGCTCTTTTTTCCACTGCTTAATGGATCAATTTTTCCACTTTCTTCCTCACTAACAGATGATCTAATACACTGACTTCTTTTTTGGTGTTATTCTTTGTGCTTCTGTTTTTGACACCTCTCACTTCAATATTTTATAACATTTTTCATGTGTGCTTGAATGTCATCTTAGCAGTGTGACCACTTTGTTACTTCCTGTTTGCTTTCAGTTTGACAGCAGTTAAGACCCTTGGAGTTAACCATTTTCCCCTGCTTTGGGGGAAAACAGAGCTGTGCAGCAGTTTCAAGGTGTGCAATTTCAGGATTCTCCTATTGTTAAAGTGGTGGTGGGGGGGGAAAGACTCTCCACATTAAGATTGGTTTATTTTTCCTTTAAACATTTTAAGCACAAATTTCTGTGCAATAAATCTATGGCTAACTAGATATAGAAGCTGTGACTCCATTGTGGCTTTAACTTGCCCATGTCTTGTATCAAATGGTCGCTGTGTAGTTGGGGTTTTTTTTATGATGCTTTTTGAACTAGTTGGTAGGTGGCCTGACAGATTATATTAGCATTCAAATATCACTTGAAATGATCATCACTGTGTATTTTAAGAGTGTTTTTGGTAATGAGAGTTTTGGTGATATTATTTGTAAGCTTTCAGCATCAGGTGCTTTGTGCTATGTAATTTGTTTCTTCTTGTAGAGCAACGTTACCAGTTACTTTTGTGACTTAACTCTGATATTTTGAGACGTATTTTTCTGTTGTCTCTGCATATGTTTTAGTTCTGCAAATCTGCTGCTTTTTTTTTTCCCCACCCCCTGGAAGTGAAAGCCTTTTCCAAAGACTTTGTAATCAAACTTGTTCACCTATATGGGCTCTTCTGTTTAATTGTACTCAGGTACTTAAATTCATGATCCATAGCACCAAAGGGCTTGAGAGAGCAGGATTTTGTGCACCAGCTGGACACAGTCAACAGTACAAATTCTTGCTGAAAGGTGGTGGGGATTAGCAGGGTGATGATGCTGTGGATCACAGTGCTTAGTGAGTTATTGCATTTGGGTGGGGGCTCAATCTCCATTTCCTGGTTCTGGTCAATATCCAGCTTAATATCGGCGCATTTGGTAGCGTGAAACTTGATTGGTGGTGGGGAAATTGAGTGGAGTATTTCACTGCTGCACTTCAGAAAGAAAAAACAAATCCAGGAACTGTAGCTCTCATGTGGCAGCAGAGTTTTGCAGTAGGGGAGAAATGAGTGCTGACATTTCAGCATGGTGCCTCAGGAGTTCAACAGAGCTGTTGTTCTCCTTGCTTCCCAGGGATTAACCCTAAGCATTTAGATTATGGGGTAGAATTTCATTTTCCCTGAGACTTTGTCTATGCTGTCTTTGAAAATATTTTGCTCAGTTCTTGGATGTGACTGTGGGAGCCTCACTCTTTTACTCAAGCTATTTCTGTAAATTACCTCTAGAACAAGTCGTTTGTCACTGCCATTAGTCATTTACTACAGATCCTGTCTGCAGCCTCTGAGCTTCATACAAGACAGTTCCTTATCAGTAATCAATATTTGCAATATTTGTTAATATAAATCTGTCATTACTGACTCATCATTTGAAATTAATTTGAGGCGAAGCCCTTTGTTATGGGACTGCTGATCACATTAGAAGCAAAACCAATAAAACCACTAAAAGTTGGATCCTTGACTTTGCTAGCACATCAAAGTCAAGGTGCGTGGACGTGGGTCCTTGTGTGGAGCCCAAGTAATAAGAAATAGTAATGATGAAGCTTGACACCTTCCCAGATTACAGAGAAGTCTTCATTAAGAAGCAGCAGCTGTTTATTTGCAGGAGCACATGGTCTAGTCAGCATGATAAGAACACTGTGGAGAGGGATCAGCAAGTTTGCTTTTACTGGAAAACACACATCTTTTTTTCTCCACTCAGATGGGTCAGTATTAAAGAAGAGCTGGAGTTGGAGAATAATTAGAGTGATTTTCCATTTTTTTGCCTTTCTAGCATGCCTCAGGCTAGGGAGGTCAAATAGATGCTGAGAGAAAAACTGCATCTGGAACTAGTCTGAAAATCAATACGTATCCTGTGAGTAGGGCTGTGTACAATTTGCTTAGCCTTGGAAAACTAAGTTTGTCTGCCACTTGATTGCCTGCTTCAAGGAGGAAATCTGCTTAGCCTGTAGGATTCTGAAAGCTCTTTTTCTTCATTTTCAGAATGTGAGGGATGTGAATTAACCATTTCCCGTTTCAGCTTTCCCTTGCACATATCAGAGTCGCATTACTCATCAGCTTCCTTTGGCTGGTTTGCAGCTAGGAGGTTTTTCAGCAAGCAGGGACAAGCTCTGGATTTCTATAATGGGACTATAACAGCCTGAAAATCTTATGGCAATGCCTGACATGAAAAACATCTGACTCTTATCATGTCCTTCCTTGTGATTTGATGAGATCAATTCAGAAATCTTGAATGCTTTCTAGGCAGAGGCATATATCCTGTTGCACTCTGTGTGTCAGTGTAATGGTATTTATTCCACCTGCTTTAATTCATTTGTAGTGCAGTCAGTGCTGTGATACCTTGGCACTGCACATCCAGCTATGAAATATGCATCTAGAGTAATTATTTCCATTCAACAAGAGCTTGCTGAGTCCCTAGTTTTAAATGGAACAGTGTCACAAGTCGTCTTTGCTTTGTCTGATAGTCTACAGGAGCCCATCTGTCCTGATTAGTAGCCCCATATTTCTACCGTTATCCAAAGTGGAACATGGCCAACAGGAGGCTTTGAACTTCCTTTGAAATAGGTGATCCAACTCCTTGCCTGCATTTCCACTCCCTGCCCTCCTGTGTGTGTACTTCTTGTGAAGCACACACGTCAAGGGAAGCAGGAGTGGGTTTGAAGTTGAACTGTGGAGGAATAAGATCTGTGCACCCCTCAGGCCTCCTTTTACTCTACCTCAAATTATGGGCCACAGGCAAACTCCACAACAAACAAAATGGTCTCTTAAATATAATACTGGATATACTTTAACAAGGCCTTCTCCTTAATCAAAGTTCAGTGTTGTGACTTTGTGTAAATTCTTTGTTAAGCTTTTTTAACAGGTCTTTCTTTTTCTTCTGTAAAGTGTCTGGTCTAAATTTCAGTTGAGGCTAATATTGAGAAGCTCTTATGTCACCTGCTGTGTATATTCCATTATGATAATTGGGCAAATGCATATCCTTTTTGCTAAAGAAGCTGCAAAGCTTGGGACTGCTAGGTTTTAGCATTCTTATTTTATGCATTTATAATGAATTTCTCCCTTGTTTCAGTAGTTCATCTATCAGTTTATCAGGATATGGAATTAGTTCCAATTTCTAAACAAATTGTTTGGCCTAAACTCTCTGCACAGGAACATACAGAGCACAGAAAGCGATGAGCTGTGCCTTTGTGGGCTCATTTCTGCTTCACTGTACCTTCTGCTCTTGCTGTTCTTAGCGTATATATGCGTACTTACGTGCTGTTTGCAGGGAGAATTAACTTTATCCATAAAATTTCACCTTCCCTTGGGGTGATCTCGAAGAGATGTGAAGATTTTTTTTGATAGTACTTGACAATTTCATTTGGGTCCTTTGCAATGTACCAGCTAACATAGTGCTGCATGTCTGATTGAGAAGGTGGTGAGTTCCAGCCTTACCTTTTGAGCTTTCCAACAGTCTGATGTGCAAAATATGTGAGTGAAAAAGAAAGCATGATAGCTTCTTTGCTCTGAATCTCTGGAGACTGCATGGATGGTTTTTAAACAACAGTAGCCATCTCTTCCGCAGTTTAAAAAGTGACTTCCCAGATTTCTGGTTCATTTTAATTTTTAATTTTTTTCCCCCCCTTCAGGTTCCAACTATGGGAGTCCCCGTCCAGCTCATGCCAACATGAATGCCAATGCAGCTGCAGGGCTTGCCCCAGAGCACATCCCCACGCCGGGGGCAGCTCTGTCCTGGCAGGCTGCCATCGACGCTGCCAGGCAAGCCAAGCTGATGGGCAGCGCTGGCAACGCCACCATCTCCACGGCCAGCTCCACGCAGAGGAAAAGGCAGCAGTATGGCAAGCAGAAGAAGCAGGGAAGCACCACAGCCACGCGTCCTCCCCGGGCGCTGCTGTGCCTCACGCTGAAGAATCCCATCCGGAGGGCGTGCATCAGCATCGTCGAATGGAAATATCCTTTGGCACTGCCAGACTGCTCATGGGTGGGGTGGAAAGATGGAATCTCACATGGGCACACTACTCGTGTGTTTGGCACTGCTCAACTAGTGGTTTGTCTGGAGTTTCTTCTGTCTTCACTCAGAGACAGGATTAAAAAACGTGGGTTTTCTCATGTTTGGGCTTGGTTGTTTATTTCATCTTACCTAAAGTACAGGGAGTTAGAAGTGAGCAAAAAGGACATGAATCCAGCTAGCTACAAGGTCTCTTAAAGCTAAACAGTCCAATAGAGAACTGACACTTGTTATTTACACTTTTGACCCACTAACCAAATTCTTTGGACCCTTAGTGCAGTACTGACCATCCAAGCAAAAACAATTTGAAACCATAAAGAAAGAAGTTGAACACTGAAAGGAGATGACACCCAAAATCCTCTGACTTGTCCCATACCCCTTACTATTTTATAAACCTCGTATTCAAAACGCTTCACCATGTGACATCTCACACTTCTATTTGACCACACCCCTGAAATTCTGATTGCATCACTCAAATTTGGAAGCCTTCTCCAAGGCCTCAGGTCAAAAGCAGTGTTCTGGGGGTCAGTGGCAGAAAGCACAGAAAGCTCAAGAAACCCAGATTTCTGGGATTCCACAGAAAGACACCCCTGGGAACTTAAAGTACACAAATAATTTTTGATGTCTTAAGTGAGGTGGTTTATGCTGCATCAGGAAAGAGTATTAGAACTTAAACATGAGAACTATACTCTGATGTGAGAAACCATTAGAAGCTTGAATGATAAAGCTTGGTGGTTGAATTCTGCTCTTTGTGGAAGGTATAGCCCAGGCTGAAATGCATGGTAGATATTCAAGGTACCTGAGGTCAGAATTGAACTGACTCAGTGGGATTGATAGCAGCTGCTGGCTTTCCCTTTTTTTATTTGGCTTTTTTTTAGTGGTGTCACCAGTCCACAGCTCTGGTAGTCTGAACTGTGAAGCTTTTTGTTAAACATGTGACATGATATTTTTCTACAGTGTGGAGGAAAGATTGGGGCAAAAGGACAAGATAAAAAACACCCCAAGGTATGCAGTAAGAGTGGGTTGAGAACTGTTAATTATATTGGGATTCCAGTTAAAAGACTAAGACTTAGTAATGTATGGTAAGGGGTGTAATGGTTGTCCCAAAGAAGGGAAAAAGAAATAGTCAGTGACATGTCCAAAGGCAGTGCAGAGCCAGATCTAACAGTCTGAACAAGAGACAGATGGTGTCACAGATGATGGATGATAACACTGACACAGAACTGCAGGGTGAAGGGGTTGGTGCCACTTCCCTGGAAAGTCATGGAGAGTCTGATCACTGCTTTATTGTGATAAGTTCAAGCTAGACTTTGAGTATTTGGTGTGGGACTCAAACTGAACTATGCCTCCTTTGCATCCTCAAAGAGAAACCAGAATTGATCTGAATGGTAATCACAAGCTAGTGGGGTTCTATGGGAAATACAAAAGAAAAAGAATGCCTTTAGGGATGGATAAGCATGTCAAGGGAAGGCAGTATGGAATTTGGCGCTGGTTAATATGATAAAAAAATGAATTAATGTTTTAAGGTGATGTGATAATATTCCTTTGGATGTCTGGTGGAATGCTGGGTGAAAACAGAAAATGAATATATTAGGTATTGCTGACATGGATGCACTTTTCAGGTGAAGAACTTGTTTAAAATGCTGCTGTCAATCCTTTTATATTTTTAAACTGCTTGCCTGCTCCTTCCTTCTTCAGATGCTAATTTTTAATCCTCGGATTAAGTTTTCTACTTTTTATTGCTTCTGACAAAAGTCTGAAGCTTTAAGCATAAGATGAGTGAAGACTAAAAGGATAAAACTTAATATTGGTTTGTTTAGCATCACCCCACTCACCACATCTTCAGGGAAAGCAGAGAGTGACATTTGAAAAAGGAGATCAGCAATGAAGGATGGAAATCATGTGTTGTAAACCAGGGTACAACACTGCTCAGATCAAGAGATGACCTAACAGTGCAACTAAAGCAACACAAAAATGCTGAGGCTTGCATATTGGGGCTTTGTTTGATTTTAGGTGATGGAAGTATCTTTTTCCCATCAGGACCTCTCATCCAGGCATCTAGTGTTTGTAAACATGAAACACTTCAATGACAAGCAATAATAGCAAAAGGTTGTGACAAGGGTAGGTTAATTCTATGTTCTGACCCTTTCCTACTTGTGAAAAACTACTGGGGAAGGCTTAGCCTAATTTGTTGTAGCACTAAAGTTTAAGCATAATACATATTGAACAAATATAGTACTTTTGTGGTGTTTGTTACAGTGTTAAGAGCCTGAATGAAGTAATTACCTTATTTTGCAAAGACTTAGCTGTGTATTCATTTTTCTGCCTTTTGTGCAGTGTATTTTTAGATTTTATTGAACTTAATGTTTACAGGGCAAAAAGAGAATACAAATGAAAGGAAATATGTGTAATCAGTGATAAATGAATGAATAATAATCCTGCCAAAACAAACAAAATGAAATCTGGGGGAAAAAAATTTTAAGGAAAAGTCTATGGAAATTCATGTCTTTGAGCAGCAACTGTTGTACAAACAGCCCGAGGTAGTACAAACCTGATTTCTTATGTAGTCTTCCTGTCCTGATCTGCTCTTCTGCCTTTGTGGTACCATTTATCTCCTATTATTCAGAGGCTTAAGCACAGCAATCTGGTGAGTCTGGAGCCCTCTGACTCTTCCATATGTCTAATATAGAATGTATGTGAGTATAAACAGTGCTCAGGTGCCTGGAATTTGTGTGTATCTTGCAGATCAGCTTAATGTTAGGAGTACGCCTGTTCTTTTTGCTCAAGCCTGCTGAGAACAGCAGTCTGCTGACCAAAATAATGCATGCTGTGCTGACATTTGGCAGTCCCATGGCAGATAAAACCATGCTCAAATGCTTTCTGTGGCACAGGTTATGCTTGGCATTCTCCCTGTTCTATCCTGCTCCTCGTTCCCTTCCTGGTGAGTTATCCCAGAAGTATTCTCAAGGATATTCTTGCAGGCCAGTAAATGTAGGCAGACCATAAATCTGGTCTCTAGTCTGAGTTTGGAGATGTTTCACAGCGACTTAGGTTAGGGAGAGCATTGAGGTAGATGAAGTGCAGTGCCAGGGGCTGGGCAGTAGAGAAATGCCCTTTGGCCTGATGCACTCTGCAGGGATGTTTGTGTTCCCTCTGATGCCAAATAAAATGCAAATAAGAGAAAAAGAAATGCTCCCTCAAATGACTTTTATCAAAAAGAAAAAAAAATATATGGCAGTGTGCAGTGCAAGTGCATGTTGGACAAAGACTTTTTTTTCACCTTAACAAAATCTGTCCTTTTTAAAATGCCTTCTAACTATGTATGCATGTATTGTTTGGTCCTTCAGATTTAACTCCAAGATATGAGAGAGAAACTGAGAAAAGGAGCAAAAATACAGCAGTAACAGAGAAAAACTCCAAAGTGTTCATTAAAATTATCTGGGAACTTATAAATGCGGATGAGACAACCAAGAAAAAGTAATCCTAAAAAGAACAAGGGTAGCCTTATAGGACAAGTTTATCTTATTAAAACTAGTGCAGCCACACTCAAAGGAAAATTGAGAAAATGCAATTGAAATAACTAAAAGAAGAAAAAAACTTGTAAGAAATCTGTGTTTACTCTGGCACGCGACTGGCCTGCACTGCTTTTGACATATTAGGAAGATTTTTGGCTGGGAGCTCATAAAAGCACTTAAAAAGGCATATGTTTCTTTTCAGAATATAAGGGGCTTGGAATGCTTTCTTTAAACAGAATTCTTATAAATCCTTTTTTATTATTTATTTCTTTTTATTTTTGTGTGCTCATTTTGGAACAATTTCCTTAACTCCATTCCTCAGACCATTTGAAATAATTATTTTACTGACTATTTTTGCCAATTGTGTGGCCTTAGCTATCTATATCCCCTTTCCAGAAGATGATTCCAACGCCACCAATTCCAATCTGGTAAGTCCTCGATGGTGTTTCATCTGGTTATTTTGAAAGTCGTTTTGAAAAGTGATTGTGGAGACTTGTGAAGGTAGAGAAGGTAAATATATCCAGCAAAGATTAGAACATTAAAGAAACTGCTATTGACTGCTGTGTCTTGTCAAGTTACTTTACTACTGGCTTCATTGGAGCTGGTTTTAGGGAAGGATATTCCAGAAAGTTGCACAGGTGCTGTATGTGATGATTATCTAATTCCAGCATGCTGCAAAAGTGCTTGGTGAATTTTAACCTGCAGGTATCTTTTGGTCAGGGATTATCCTGGTGGTTTTTGTCTTGCTGTCTGCCATTGTTAAGTTGGTACAGTTCTCTTGAGTGATTGATAACTAATTAATGCTTGCATTTCAGACACATAGGTGGATTTGGCTGAACAGTATTTGCGGTGTTGGGTTTTTTTTTTTGGTTTGGTGTTTTTAAATTTGTTTTTTTTTAAAAGTAGTTCTGTCTTGTTGAGGGGAATATAGCTTTCCTTGTCACCAGTGAAGCCAGTGCTGGTACTTTAGGATTGAGCTGTATAAAAAGCCAAAATACTTTTGGCTTAGAATGAAGCCATAGCAGAGAATTCTGTTCAGTAAGGGCAAAACACAAGCCAGCTCTGGAACTCAGCTCACTGTATTAGCAGAAAACATTTTTTTCCCTGTCAAATATGTGAATGCATCTCCTACTTGTTGGGTTGAATCAGGATCAAAACCCACTCCCAGAGTTTAGGAGCAGGGATGCTATTTCCTGAATAAAATTTATTGAAACTTAAGATGTTTCAGAGCAACAGTGGAGGAAAACAAAAGCCATACTTCTAAAGTAGAGGGTGACTGGGATAGCTGACAGACATGGTAATTAACAAGATTCATGCTGCTCTTGGAAGTCACTCAGCTGATTAAAACTCTCTTGAAGTTTTAGAAAACACATGGTGAACTTCTCAAATTGCTGAAACAATACTTATGTGTTTAAAAAAAGGTAAAAAAACTTGTAGTGTGGTGCATGTGCACTGTAACTCCTTAAAAAACTAGGAAGAGAGAAGCAGGAGGTGGTAAGCAATGGTGAACAGTTTTCTATACCTACAGTACATGTGAGCTGGTCTTGTGTCTCTTTGGCTGTTCTTTGGTAGTGTTTAACAATGCTGAGTTGTGGCGTGAACATTTTAAAAACTTCAGTAGGGCACTTCTCAAAAGTTACTATGTTTTATTAATAAAAAACAAATTTCAGGTTTTTTCCCTGGTGAGGAAAACAGGTATGTTTGTTGCATGTTCTGACTTGCAGGTTTCAGAGAGGAAAATGAAGCAGATTTTAAAGGTGAGAGGACTCACAGCTTGTTTTGACTTTAATCAGGTTGTGGGTATTTGCCTTAATTCAGCGAGGAGACTGCTGTCTAAAACCAGGCTGGAAATCTATTTGTAATTGAATGAGGTGTATTGAAACTGTTCTATGATGCAGAAATATATGCACCTTGTGATTTGAATTTCCATTCTGCATCTCTTTTCCAAGACGTCTCTTGTGTCATTTCCCATGTCTAAAAAACACTTGTGTTATTTGTCTTGTTTCTTGGTAGAGGTTAACTCTTGCTTTCCTAGGTTTTTATCCTTTCAGGAAGTTTTGGAAATGTTGCAGCCTTGAGGATGAGGAGGGATTGTTAATTTACCTAAATGGCTGTTTCACAGAAGTAGGGGAAGAAGAAAGTTAAATGAGTCATCTGCTTGCCTCTGCTTTGTGTCTTAATGGAAAAAATAATTAAAACTGGAAATTAGTAGACTTAGTGTGGACTTGAAGTCAAGACTCTTCCTCGTTATGGATCAAACCCTGGAGCTCTGACTGCTCAATAAGCTGTGATTTCCTGTTAGTCTGTTTGCTGTTGTTGGATTTTGTCTGTGTTGTTGCTGTTTTCTCAGTTTGCATGCTTACTCCTTGGTGTTTACGCACTGCTGTTGAGGAGCACATTATCTGAGTGTACAGCATGTGCTGCATTCTGTGAGTGAAGTCCTGAGCAAAAGGGAGGGGGCAGGGGGAAATATGTGAGGTAAGGGTGGGAAAATGTGTTAGTTGTGTTTTGGAATGGAATGAAAGGATAGGTGAGCTAAAGCAGAGTTAATCCATCAGGCAGAAGCTGTATGTGAGTGGGACCTTGCTGTCAAAGAGCCAAACTGCCCATGGAAGAGACTGGAAAGATGGGGTTAATATGTTCCTATAAAAGCTCATGTACACTATTTGAGTTTTTCTCTACCTGTGAGCATCTATTTCGTAGTTATTTTGTTATTTTTGAGGGTTGCCAAGGCTGTAAGGACACAGGCGAGGAGTTTTTGTGTGCATGTGGGTCATGCACAGATGTGTGTACTGTGGAAAGGTGATGGAATGCATACGGAACTTTTCTAGCAGATCCCTTGATTAATTTTTTTTCTTGCAGTTTAGCTGTTTTAGGGTTAAAGCTACCACAGTAATTCCCACATCCTTGGTATCCAAAGACATCTCAACTTCTTGAGATAGAAGAAACTACCTGAGGAAAGCACAATGGGCAGAGTAACTGTTTTACAAGCTCTGAAAGTGCCATAACACTTTGCCAATAAGCTGCGAGATTGGTCTTAGGCTCTGATTATTCCTTTTCCAAAGTTTCATTATAACTTTTCAAATAATGTTTTCCTTGGTGGCTGAGGTTAAAATTCAGTCAATTGCCTTCAACAAGCTAATGGAGGATGGTGAGGGAAGAGAAAGGAATCCTGGGTTGAGTGCCTTCTTTCCTTCTCTGTAAAAGTAGAAAAATGATGCCTGAATAATGCTTTGACAAATAATTGCTGTGTATGAATTTCACATGCCCTTGGCCTCATAGGGCACATGCAGTGCTGTGTGTATTCCCTATGTACCTGAAAAAACCAGTAACCTCTTCCATGTCTCTATTTGGCTTTAGCTGCAAGACCTATTTGATATAATTCCTCAGTGATGAACGTTGACACTACATGCAGAAGAGTCCAGTAAATAATTCCTTCTCTTTTGCATTAGCCTGGAATTGTGAATAGCTGTTGTGTATTACTAGTTTAGGTTTAGCACCACATAGATTGCAGAGAAACGGGGAGAATATCTATCTTCATATAACAATAATTCCTATACATATTCAGGCTTTTTTATCAAGCCTAGGAATGATACCTTGGACTGTGAAGCCCTTTCAGTTTTGAAATGAACGTTTATCCCAAGCCCCAAATTTCCTATTTTTATGCTTACTGCAGTGCCTTTGTCACTGGCTTTAAGAAATATGCCAGAATAGTATGATATACTCTTGAAAAATGCTTGAGATTTGCTTTAGCAGTTTTATGTTACTTTTGCAGCATTACTGCAAGAGCAACTGGAAACCATCGAACTTCCACAAATGGAGAGCAGTTGGATTAGGTGCAGTTTCTTTTTAATATTAATGAACTTGCTGAGACTTAATTTAAATTTGCAAATAAAGTAAGCTCATGTATAACCCTGCACCAAGAACAGTTGTGTGTTAATGCAATCAAAAAAATTGGAACTGCTTTAAGGGGAATTAACGTCAACCTGCATCAGAGGCTTTGGCTGATGCAGAGGCTTTCTGCTTGTTATCCCTACAATTATGCATTAGGACAGAGATAACATACATTTAGGAATAAAACTATTGACTGCCTAAGATAGGAAGCTGAGAGGAAAATGCTTCTGTCACCTTACTGGCAGCTGCAAATGGCACAAGCCTGGTCAGTGTCACAGCATGGTGATAATGTAATGAGGTTAAGACCAAGGTTTACAACACCTTCTAGGGAAGGCAGCTCTGTTGGTTGTTTATCCTTTGGATAAAGAGCAAGGAAGTCTTCTTTCTGTTGTTGTTTTTCCTTCCTTGTCCTTCCTACAGGAAGGAAATCCTGTTGTATACTATTGAAATGTAAAGAAAGATCTCTTGTGTCTCTGTGAGCTTATAGTGGGATGTCACCTTTGTTTGGACTAATTTGTTAAACCTCAAGTAGGACCCTGTGAAAAGAGATGGGATTTCTGCTTGCCTGTCAGTTCTTATGCCAGCCAGTGTTTGTATCTGCTTATGAGCAGGGGGCTTGCCTTGAAATAAATGTCTGCTTTATTTCCTGGTCATTGTGGGAATAGCCTGTAAAGCAGAGGGTCTCTATATTATAAAAAAAAGGAAATGGTGTAAATTTTTTTCTGGCTTTTTTAGGAGACTGACACAAGAGACATACATATGACTAACTACTACATTTATAAATATTGGCATAAAAAACTTCTAGAATTCTCTGTTACAAGAAATCCTGAAGTCACCACAGGGAGCAGGGTCAATTTTTCTTGTGTGAGGTTGGAAAGCGTTAGAGGGCAAAGTGGGGGTGAGAAAAAGAAAGGATGGCTTTTCTGGGTGAGGGCAAGGAAGAACACTGCACAGAGAACTTTTGGTTGTGTTGTGTCCCTGCTCTCACCCTCCTGCGTGCCAGTTCCCAGCTGGTGAGTGAGCAGAGGGATGAGAGATGGCAACATCAGGACAGAGGGACAGAGTGCACACTGAGCTAATGATGGATGGTAGGTTTGGCACCTTGGGCCTGATGCCAGCACTGCTGCAGCTGGGGGAGCTCACACAGCCAGGGTATTTGAGAAATGAGTGACAGAACCTGGGAAAAGGATGCTGAGGCAGCTGGAAATGGTACTGGAGTCAGGATGGGAAGAAAGCAAATTGTGCCAAAAAATCCTGGAGGGTTTCTTCCCTGAAGGTTGTGAATCACTGTGTGATTGTGTGGTAACTTCCTTGGAGGAATTGAGGAATTTTAAGAAATTGAGGAATACGATGGAGTTTACTCAGTGTTTCCCAGACTTCTCATCTCAGCATCTGTAGCTGCAGAAGCACAGGGTGGAAGAAGCATTGGGTTTGAGAGGGAGGCGTTCAGCTTGTGTGCTGCTCCTGGTATTGGCAAGCTGTGTGGCCTTGGATAAATGGCCATCTCAATTTTTCCATCATACCAGTACAAGAAATGCTGTAGAAAAAGCTGTAAGCAAAGAAGAAAATCCCTAGCAATCAATCCCCAGATAGCAGTCATTAACCAAAAGAGAAATGTAAAAAGTTGGTTTTTTGGCTGGTTTTTTTTTCAACACAGTATTGTCATTTCCTAGGTTTTGTGAAGATAAAACAGGTAAAGCAGAGACTGACATGTATTACTAGCAGGAACAAAAGTGTTGGGTTCAGAGTCCCAACCAAATCCCAGCTTCCCGTTGTATCAGTGTCCTCATCCAGTCTGTGCTTCTTGTTTGCTGTCTCTTTATGGCATCTGAGATCTCTCATGGCTGGGTCCTTCCCACTTATTTTTGCTTTTTGAACTCATACTCCCTGCCAAATAATTCTTTCTCCTGTACCCATTCTAACAGACCTATCCCTTTTCTATTTTCCTCCTAACTGCAGTTCCATAGCACCTGCCTTCTCATTTGACCTCAGTGCTCAAGCTTACTCAGCTTTCTGATCTCTTCTTGTTAATTTTACCCTTGAATTCCCTTTCTATTCCTAAACCTGGGCTCTGTAACCAAGTAACTAATCCCAGTGCACATTCTATCTCATCTTTTGGTTTCCTTCTCTAGATGTTGCTCTCTACTCTGAGCCTTGCTCTTTTGAAACCAATGCTCTTCCCAATGATGTCTGAACACTGGCAGTAGACATGGGTACTCATATGCACTTGCAGTAGGACTGTAAGTTGTTTAAAATGCAGAATGATAAACTGTTGAACTTGCTAATCCAATTCCATGAAAAGGAGTAAGTTGAAATTTGTAGGTTGTAAGTTTCTGTGTAAGTGGTTTTGAAATTTTACCTGTATATTTTGGTTCCACTTGATAACAAGTTGATAGTTAATCCAAACATTAAACCATTTATCCCATTTTTGTAGACAGCTCTGATTACTGTTTTCCCTCTTTTTATGTGTAGGCTTTCTAAATCTTAACATGTGTGTGAAGTGTCAGTGTGGTAGTTGAGTTTTTTCAGGTGGTAATTATTCTTGTTTATCAAACCTCAGGTTGGATGTAGGATTTTTGTGTGTCACTTGGATTTTTTTACTGCCTTTTTTTTTTATCCTGTTTAGGAAAGCTAGAAAAAAAGTGGGAGCAGGCCAAAAAAGAGGGTTTAAGTAGTGATATTTTCTCTGTAGTCTAATTCCTGCCACCACAAAAGTAGGTCTTTAAAAGACAGTGGAAATTTTCAAAATGGCAGGTCATTTTTGTTTTGTCCTTTTTGATATGAGTATCCTTATCCTTCTTTAAGTCTTTGGGATGTTTGACTTCTATTTATGAGCTCTTGAGAATCTTTTAATGATGTTAGGAAGGAAATAAGCATCTAGAAAATCTAGAAATTCAATTGAGCATATTACCTATCACCTTTTTGTTCCTTTATGTATAGTTTGTATTATACCCCCACATTCTTGGGTGTTAAGTCAGGCAAGCTTCCCATTGACTTCATTGGAGTTTCTGTCACCAAAACCATCCATTAATTCCGTGCATGCCTTTGACAAACAATTGTTGGAACATTGGGCTTTGCTGACGTGTACAAAATCATTGACTCTAAAGGCAATGCTCCATGTACTTTTCCAAGCTAGGAAAAAAACCTCCAAAACTTACTGTCACTCCCTTAGAAATGAAATAATGGATATGCCACTTGCCAAGAGACAGAATTGCCAGAAGGGAAGAATGTTTTGTGTGTTGGTCAGAGTTTTGACTGGGTATTCCTCTCGAGGACAATTCTTTTTCTCGTATGGTTTCTAATTCCTAAAACATAAGTATGTATTAGCAGCTTTCAATCCTCCTGGCTGAATGACAGCCTCAAAGCAAGATGAGACCTTTCTTGGATTTCCCCTTCATAAAAAGCTGGACAATACATAATGGATGTTGTCTAGAAACTCATGGAATGAAATTTCTTTTCCGGCTTTTATAATTTCCATGAAAAACCTGTTGTTAGGAAAGATAGTTGTTGATCAAGGGTATGATGTTGAGGATGACTGTTTAGGCAAAGACTTCCAGCAAGCAGCAGGAAATGTTCAATGATGTCTTGGCAGTGTGTGTTGCATTTCCAGTGGATGCTGGAAGTTAGGCTCAGCAGGTTATCTCATCAGAAAATTCTGTTTCATCTAAGCCTAGGCAAGGGAGCTGGACCATCTTTGGACAGAAGTGTTTTCCTGGCCTTTTGCTACAGCCTTAGCAGCTTGTGATGATCTCTGGGACACCAAGGAATGCATATTTGGCTCAGTGGAGACACTTTATTGGTGCATAGCTGTAAAGTTGGATAGACTCATGGTGTAAGTTAATGTCCTGGTGGTTTTAGTGACGTTGTCCATACAGAGCTTGAGGAGCCAGAAAAGCACCTTTGAAAGCTGTTACCTTCCAGGGATTGCTGCTGGTACCCTTCTTTTCCAGCCTCTCTAATGGGGATGCCAGCACCTTTAGCCCTGTGTGCTAAATTTGGCAATGGCATGTGTGAGATGCCCAGCTCCCACAGCAGAAGCTTTCCAGAATAGAATGGGACGTGTGTGCTTCCCTGGGTAGCTGTGCTGGCAAGTGTGCAGCTGTTTTTTAGGCTGTCCTGGTAAACTTGCACTGATGGAGAGCATGGGGTTTTGGTATTCATTATCTTCTGCTGGTTTGCCATTGTCTGTTGCTTGTATAATTTAGGTTTAGATAGCTTATATTAGGAACTGAAGCAAACGTTTTTTGCATATGGTTATCTTCAATCTGGTATGTTGAAATGTTTTTCTACTTAGCAATAAATGTGCTTAATCTTTCACTATGGCTCTTTCATCTGAAGCATGGTGTATGCTTTTTATGTGGAGGTTTTAAAATGTTTCAGTTCTATTACATGCCCTCAAATATAAAACTTTCAGACAAAAGCAGAACTTGCAAGTAATTTTATTATTATTCTTCATTGAAAACCATTTGCAGTGCTGTTATCCTTGTGTGGCCTTATTGTCTGAGTCACTTTTAAACAAGAATCCCTGTTTAGACAAGATTATGCAGGCAAACGTGGTCACAAAAGTTTTTTTCAAGATCTAGTTGTATAATTGTTTCACAATCTCAACTTGCATTTAAAAACAAACAGAAAGCTTCTCCTCTTTATGGTCATCAAAATAATGCCTGAATCTGTACAAAAGTCACATCAATGTCCTTCAGGAGCAGTTGGCCGAGATGAAAAATGTGAATTGAAATAACATCAAAGGGAATGCACAGCTTCTCTAGCGGTGTTTAAATTGTAACAATGACAAAGGAAGGTCTCAAACACACACAGGATTGTGTCACTGTGGTGGCAGGTATGGGGGCATTTAATTGTTAAGAATGGTTTTGCTGCAGAACAAGGAAATCTGCTTCTGCTCTTTAAAATCACTGCTGTCCTTGCAACAAAGCGAAGGAAATAGAGAAATTCCAGCTTCCCACTTCTCTTCAATATCCCAGGTGCCTCCTGACTCTGGCAACCTAACTGGGTGTTTGTTTGTGCAAATACTGAATAATCATGTGCAGCTCTACAGTGATACTGGAGTTTAATCTGGGGTTTTCTGTAAAATCCAGTGCTGTGTGGCCAAGCAGGGAGAGGAGCAGGTAAAAGCTGGAGATGGCTGGGCTGGATGTGCAGCTGTGGTTTACAACTTAGGTTGCATTGATATGGACCAGCAAAAATCTGATAAATTTAATTTCACCCAAACAACGTGTATGCTAATTGTTATAAGTCATTAACCATGATATATTCTTCCCTAAATCCACCTGAATCAAGTTTTAGCTGTGAATCAAGTCACTTGTTTTTTGCACATCTTATTTAATATTTTCATTGTATCCTAATTCTCATTTGACAATCACAGTTTTTTATCCATCTCAGGGGTGTGATGCTTTCTTCCTGACACTAATAAATTCATGTTTATAGCAGTTCATATTCCAGCATTGCCCCTAACTTAGTCAAATTAAGTGCTTATGGCATTTTACTTGCTTTATATTACATTCCAGCTTCAGCCTTTTTTAAAAAATATTGGTTATAAATATTAATGTTCAGATGAACTTGATCTCCAATTGCACTGTCCCTAGGATAAAAGTAGTAGTACTACTGCTGCTTTATTTTCCTTTTGACACACCAGGCTGTTGCATGCAAGTATTTGACAGCTCACAGGGGAAAAAGGAAGAAGCAGCTGAGTGTTTTAGCCTTTCAGAGGCCATGAATATGGTAATGTTTGACTATTTTTGATGTTTTTTCTGTACTGAAATCTTAGGGAGCCAAAGAACAAGAGGAGGAAGAAATAAATGTGAATGTGCACTTGTAAATTTCAGAAGGTTTAATACTGCTGAGTTTTGAGCTTGCACTTAGCAGTCCTTGTACAGAGGATATGGCAATATGAGGGACAGGGCAGCACAAAGAGCAGGAGCTCATCTAGGGGAAATGCAGTGTAGTATTTGAGAGAAGTACTGTATATGCCATCCTGGAAATACTTCTGGTAAATAGCTCTTGAAATAAAGTCAATCCTGGCTGAGAGTTCCCTTTTGGAAAGGTGTACCTTTGGTTTCACATATCAATATATATTGGAAAAGGAGACTGAGACAGATCACAGCTTGTGTACAGGCTGCTGCTCATGGGTTCCCCTCAGTTCATCTTGGTTACTCAAGTTATTTTCCATGGTATACAAGTAGCACTGTTGGCTCTGATGTCAATTTAAGGAGTGTGTTTTAAACAGTTTTCTGCTGCTCATTCCCTCCTTCCATCCATCACCCAGACCTGAACCAGACACATCTGCTGTTTTGCGTGTCCACTGCTGCTCTTGAATAATGCACAAATAGAAGTTTCACTGGATGCAAACAATTCTTCAATGAACAGTAATTTCCCAAGTAGGATTTTCATATCACTGGTTCTTCAGTAAATTTTGAGCTCTATTTTTTTTTAATGCCTTCTGCTCCCTTGCCTTGCATGCAGACACAGCAGCAGCTGCATGTGCAGGAGGGGAGAATCTCCCTCCTGTCTCACTGGGGTGGGCAGCAGGTGCTCCTAGCAGCCTGTGCAGGAGAAAAGGCTGTTCTGCATCAGAGCAGGTAAGGCCTTGCACTGCTCTGCCTTGGCCAGTGTTTCAGCTTTGGTCAGGAGAGTGTTCAAAGCCTCCTCTAATCGATGCCTCTGCAGAGCACTGTTAGTTCAGTGACAGCCACGCTGCTCTGGGTGCCCCTGGCTACAGGAACTGATGTGCCTTTACTGTTCCAGCCCAGAAGGCAAACTGGGCTCTGCAGAGCCTTTGACCTTTTGAAAGCATGGAAATCCATAGGGAGCTGAAAATTATTACTTTTTCATTGAGCTGCTTAAAATAAAGTGGCCTATGACCTCTTGAAAGTATGTCTGACCCCATGGGACTAGGGAGAGACCAAATGAACTAGACCATGCAGGACCCAGTGGTGAGCACAAATTGCAAATTTTAGGCAAATTCCATAGATCAGACTGCATTTCAAAGTGGGAGGTGATGATTTCAGGCCTCTAGTGTTCCTTTCTGCTGGTCATATAAACTCATGCTATAACTGCTTTATCAAGAAAAGGGAAGATGTTTATAATGTGCTGGTAAGAACAGCCCCACTTTTAATTGAAAGGTGTTAAAAGGTGATATGGCCTGAAAAAATGCAGAGGGCTTTTTCCTCCATACATTTCTCTACTGCTCTAAGAATTTACACTAAGAATGAAAATGTATTTCTAATCCTGTGTAACTTCTGACAGCTTGTGTTAAAAGGGCTGTGATTTTTTTCCATGTTCTCACCATTTCCTGATGATAGTTTTCATTCTTTCTCCTGAAAATCCTCATTAACAGCATGTTAGAAGGATGGCCATTGGAGGTAGATCAAGTTTTTGATTTTGCTGTCACTAGCACAGCAAAGAAGTTAATAACACATGGGGCATCCTGGAATCTTATTAGCCATGCTATCCAAAAGCTGGTTGTGCCCAATTCTTGTATTCAGTTGACCTTGGATGTGATCTGGAAACCACTCTGAGAAACTGCTGCTCTCCAATGTGTAATAAGCTTGATAAGCTTGACCTGCATTCCTTGATCCGAAGCTCACAATTTTGCTTTTGGCTGTGCTGAAACTGATTGTTCAATAGCTCCCAATTCTCTGATAACTGCACTTCAGCCTGCTCTGCATCAGTGAAATTGGGAACATGCAGGTTGATCTCAGTGGGTGAGTGAGTCTTGCTTGAACAGCTTGCAAACAAAATGTGTTTCATCTGCTGTTTGGCTACTCATGACATGTCTCTCCATCCTCTCTCCACGGTACCTGCTGGAGCCCTGCACTGCACACAAGTGGTTATGTGGTTACTCTCTTCTGCTATCAGTTAATATGCCTTAATTGGACTACAGAGCAAAGGACTGATTGTGAGCTTTGAGCCTCTTGTATTTGCTTGCTGTATCAAAACCTGGTGTTTGAGATCCCCTGGTCTGATTCAGAAAAGCAAGGTCTGAAAGCTTGTAAGCAAATCCAGAAATCCAGATCTTGCTTGCTGAGACAGAGATAAGAACATATTTTCTCATGTCATAACTGAGTGAGTAAAGGGGTGATGATTATCAAGCGAATACTGAGCAGGAAATGGCTCATGGAATAATGCACAGAAAAAGCACTTAGTAAATTTTGAAGAGCCCTCATACTATGCCTGGCCATCAATGATGGAGCAACAATTTGTTAAGATATTTAATGTAAGGAAAAGAAATTGTTCCTGCTTCAGGATATTTGCCATTTTCTTTCCTATAGTGAAATACTGTATACAGCCCTAAATGTTTTGGAATCTAATCTCATCATGTCTGTCAGATGACCATGCTTTGAAGTATTTATTGATGAGGCTGGATAAATCTGAGCTGAAGAGAACACCACTTGTCAGGGAGTGAGTAAAATCCTGGGCATGATGCCAGACTCTCAGGGACAGTTTTGCCTTGATGGCACATAGTGATTTATACTTGTCTTAGTTTCCATTGCTGAGTGCTAGAACTGGGAGAAGAGAGGCCAGGAGGAAAGCAAAACACTGTATTCTCACATGCATGTTATTTACCTATAAATTAAAATCTGCTCATTGCCTCATTTTTCTGTAAAAAAAAAAAAAAATACTCCTAGCTTTGTTTTAGATGGTAGAGTCTGTGGTGTTTTACAGATAGGATGGTTGAGTCTTTGTCAACCTAAATAATTTTTTGTTGTTGTTGAAATACTCATAATCCTGTGACAGTAGTTTGTTAAATCATCTTACCCTGACCTGCTGATAAATAGGTTGAGTTCTTATAGGTTTTTTCTTAATTTTTGGTGATGTTTTGTTTTGGTGAGCAACAGTTCATTCTCCAGTCTGCTTTCAGTGAGTTGGAGAAGAGTCTATAAGCTTTGTGTTGGTCAGCTTCCATCTTTAAGCAGCCTTTTATGACTTTCAGTAAAACCTTTTGTTTCAATGGCTTATTAAAATGAAGTTTTGCACTGGGGAGCTGAATGACTGACTTCAGCAAGGAGCAGCAGTTCCCACCTATTCCCTGCAGCCTCACAGGAAAATAGCTTTCCTGGACAAAAATGGAGTCAGGAATGACTCATTCCTCATACTTTTCCCCTCTGACATTACTTCAAGAACAAGCAAGAAGTTTAGTTGGAAATGTTACTGTTTTATGAAAACACAGAAAGTTTACGTCAACTCCAGAGGAGAATGAAACAAGAATTTGGGTGACAGGTCCATTGAGGATTAATAATTAGGTAAACTGCATCTAGCTGAGGAAATCCTGAGCTGAAAACAGCTGGAGACTGGGAGAAGGATGAAGGAGAGGTACAAGCCTGTCTTGTCACTGATCTTCCTTTGGCTTTTGACTTTGGTTGCTGCTAGAGGCACAGGTCTGAGTTGGATGAAATCTTTCTAGGAAGGATGGTAGAGCCTGAAAGCAGAACTTTGGGCTTCAAAATACAGTAACAGTTCAATGCTTTTTGCTTAATGGCTTTGATTTTGCTTTATGCTTTTTTTTTTTTAATGGCCAACCTTCAGCTGGCATGGAGGGGAAGGAAAGAAACCTGTGTTTTTTTTAATACCTGTCTTTTAAGGTCAGTAGTCCTTGATTTTTTTCATAGAGGAAAAATTGTTTGGGTTGGAAGGAACCATGAAGATCCCCTAGTTGCAATGCCTTTGTGACAGACAGGGACACTTTCCACCAGGCCTGGTTGTTTAAAGGCCTGTCCAGCCTGGCCTTATAGTTTAGTTTAAGAGAATCTAATTTTAGGTCAAGCTCAAGATTTGTGGTTTGTTGCTCTAATTAAATCTGAGGAAAGAAAAAGGTTCAAGGTTGTCAGCTGAGATGTTCTCCCCGAGACAGTAATGTAGGAGCCACCAAACTCAGACATCTGAAAATGCGCTTTTATTTCAGATTGCTGATTTTGTTGGTAATAACATTTGGTTTCATGTGTGTTGGGGACATGGATATGAATGAATTTGGGAAATGCATTCCAATTGTGACTAGTAAAACTTTCTACAGGGAGTTTGCTACTTCTGCATCACTTCACATGGGAGAATTGTTCCCAAGACCATGTCTTTGATTCTGTGTCAGTAGGTTTTTAATTAGGCTGGTCATCAAAGCCATGTCTTGTAGACCAAACACACCAGAGATTGTTGCCATTCACAGCAGCACATTATCCATGTGATAATGCTGATCATATGTATGATTATATTACCATATTAACCTGGCATTTCCAAGAGCAAAACTAAATTCTGTGTTTTCCTGTCTTTTTCAGGATGCTTTCATGTATTGTAAAAGTGGTCTTGTTGTTAAATAATTCTGGTTTATTAATTGTAGAGTTTAGTAATTGTAAAAGAATAATCAGCAGAAATTCATCTTGGGCACCAAGGCTTGAGTGATATTGAGCTGAGGTGACAATCCTTAGCTAGAAATTCAAGGGAAGGGAGGCAGGTAATTTCAGTGTTGTTTTGTTTATTTGTGATGTAACCCTAGATTCAAAATATGTATATTTAATTTGGTTTTCACACTGCAGTTAAGCAAGAGAAAGTGGAGATCTGTGAAGTGGCACCAGCTTTAGTCCTGGCAATGTAGATTCACAAAGAAGCTGACAATTCAAGCATCAGACTTGTGACACTTCATTATACTCATGATGTCCTTTGGTGGCTTTATTTCAAGGAGCTTTTAGTGGAGAGTGACATACAAGGACTCTAAAGGAGATGGCAGGACCCAAGACATTTCAGCCTCTCTCCTAGGAAAACAGACCTAGCAGCATGGTCTAGATACTGTCCCTATTTTCATCAATTCCCCAGCCACTCCAAATCCAGATATAAGTGTCCCAGATATCTGAAAAAATGGATCCCTCTAAGGCCTCAGGAACCTTGCTGGAACAGAATCCTCTCAGTCTTTCCAGTAAAGTCCCTGCCTGGGGAACTTCCTTGGAAGACAGCGTAGGAGAACAAGTTGTGCTCAGTGCTCACACACAGCATCAACAAGTGCCAGCTCTGGTCACACAGGGCTGTCCTACCCCATTTTAACAAGGCATCTGCTTCCCTTTGCCTCCTGCCTCTTCTGTGGAGAGGGGTACAGCACCAGTGTGACATTTTTGCCATGTTAGCCATGTTCACACCCTGTATTAGCAATGAATTGGTATTTCTCTCGGCCCAGGAATTAGCCTGGGATGGGCTTTGTGGCATCTAGGTCAGTCTCTAGTGTTGTCTGGGTGCTGACTCTTCATGTTGGAAAGGATCCTGCTGGTTTTGCATTAGTTTTTGGCAGTTCTCAGGTTTTCTAGGAAGACAGCTCAGCAGAACTATCCTGAAAGCCAGTAAAAATAACCTGAAAAATTGCTTTTATCTGGCTAATATATCACCAGGACAACACTAGAATCCAGACTGATGCATTTGGAAATGGAGATGTTTTTCTCTGCACACATGCTTCTGCAACATTTTGATGTTAATTTTATCTTTTGTTAAGGTTTCTTTTAGGGATTGCTATCAGTTGCTACTCGTTTCCTAAGGATGTAGAACTACTCTAGTGCAACTTGGAATTGCAGTTGTGAGTTTCTTGAGATGGTTACTGCTATGTTACCAATCTGAGATTGGATCTTCTTGGCTTCCAGTTCTCCATCTGCTGATACAGAGGCCACAATGGCTAGGATGATTAGCACAGGCCACTTACAGGACCACTGAACTTCTGGGAAACCTCACATTTCATCAGGACAGCAATGCAGGAATACATCCCACAGGATTAAGGGGTCCTATAATGGTTCTTCAGGTCACTACATTAACTTGTTGCACTTTACCTAAATTCCATCTCTGGAAATGTTGATGCTGCTATTTTAAATTTTTTTTTTGGTAATGGCCTCGAAGTCTGACTAGAACCTTTCTTGTGATATCATTCCTATTTTCACAACTTTTCTAAGAATAAGAGTGTCATTTGATAGCACTCATAGAGTGACAGCTAATAAGGAAATGAATGCTACGTTTATTATGTTTGCTTTCACCCTTGAGTTAGATACTTGGAGTTAGGGCAGGTTTCAGTTCCTGTCTGACACTTCTTAAAAAGAACAGTCTTAGCTATGTCATGAGGAGGTCACAGAACTCACATAACTATCATTTGTAAGGGGTTATAATATTCTGCACCTGTAAATTATAAGTGTATGTATCATGACAATGCCTTTGTCATTTTAGTAATAGCTAATAGTGATTCTATCAAAAGCAGTTCAGTTCTATTAGGAACACTAATTATACACTTTTGAAAAGACTCTCCTGGTACTTAGGACAAAGGAGTTATCACATGGTTATAAAAATCCTTGAGTTGAAAGTGTCTGGCAAGTGACTCAGGCTGATAGGCCTAATTCAACTAAGCACAAATAAATCCAGTAAAAATATGTGACCCAAATTTTGTGCACGTGTGCTGTGAGAAGGCTTTGTTATCACAGACACGTTTTAAAAGACTAATTTAAAACTGGAGAAGTAAACATTGCTATATTACTTGGCAAATTAAGTTGTGTCATTATCAGATCATCATTAGCAGTAAAATTATGCAGTTGTTTCTTGAAAGAACTTCTTTGGGAAAGAGGTGTTAGCTGCATTTATTAATTTTTATCTGATTTTTTTAGGCAGTGTTGAACTATATTGAGTAACACGAGCAAGATGATGTGTAAATACGCATTTTGAAACTGTTTGCAATTGTGAATAAGCTCATAGTTTTTACATTTTTTTGGTGCTCTGAGAGGTTCTATGTTCCTTCATTACTGATGTGAAAATTTTGTGGTTGCCAAAATGTGACTTCTGCCTGTGGTTGGCTGTTTTGGATGTGCCTGTGAGGGAGGGGGGAGAAAAGTCTGTGGCCACCCTGTTCAGGTGAAAGCAGCACAGCAGCAGAATTGAAGCAGCTTTCAGAATGGAAAGAGTAGCTTTGAATTTCAGTGGGCTAGAGCTGATTCTAGAAGCATTTTGTGTATCCTGCTGAGAATATCTTCTGTACAGATTGAAGTGAGCCTTGTCATCTTGGCTTTGCCCTCTGAGTGAAATAACACTGGAGCAGCACAGAACATTTGCCTTAGCAGTGTGGAGTGTGCACAGATTGAGCAGGGTGTGCTGGGGCCCCAAGAGGCTCCCTGGAGCAGAGGCTGGACAGAGTTAAAGCAATCAAGTAGGGATTTATGAAAAAGCCTTCAAAGGATTCACCTTGGGCAGTAAAAGAGCCTGGCCATGGCTCCACCCAAGATGGACCCCGAGTCATGAATGTTCACTTGTATAAGTTTTGGTTGATTTCCATATTGTGGTTAATTGTCCAATTGCAGCTTCAGATTCTGCAGTCCCATCCTCCCAGATTTCTTTCCTCCATTTGCTGCTGTTTGCACTTTTTAATTAAATGATGCTTTGTGTACCTGAAGCTGCAGTAGCGTCTTTGCTTCTGGGGCTGGAAGAGGATTGTTTTGTGTAACTAAACTGTGAGGAGAACTTGCTAACACTTCATATGAAGTTCAGAGTTAAATACTAGTGCAGTACAGAATCTGTAAAATATGAAAGCTAAAACTTAGGGCATCAGTGCCATCCCTGCCATCAGACTACAGGGAAATGGTTTCAAGAACCAAAGCTTCTCCAAGCCTCAGGGCTCTGCCCAACCCCCTTGTGCTAAGCACAGAGAACAAAAGCTGATCCCTGAAATGGGTGGTGTTTTGCACTACTTAATTAGTGGCTTGTCTGAAGTTTCTTCTGTCTTCATTCAGAGCCACCATTAAAAAATTCGAAGGAAATAAATTTTTTTTTTTTGGGCTTGGTTGTTTACTGAATCTTAGCTAAAGTACAGAGAGTTCAGCAACACTTCTAGCTACCAGCTAAAAGTGAGCAAAATGGGGCTGAATTGAGTGAGTTAGAAGGTCTCCTAAAGCTAAGCAGTCCAATAGAGAATTAACACCCCTATTTATCCTTTTGAACCAACAACCAAATTGCTATGACCCTTAGTGCAGCACTAGCCATCCAACCAAAAACTAGGTTTTTTGAAGAAGGAAGAACACTGAAAAGGGGTCACCATCCAAAATCTTTACTCTTGTTCCATGCCTATTACTATTTTATAAAAACCTCAAATTCAAAACCCTCCACCATGTGAAATTGCAGACTTCTATTTAACTACACACCTGTGATTTTAATTCCATCACCCAAACTTGGAAACCTTCTCCAAGGCCTCAAGTCAAAAGCAGTGTTCTCCAGGAGGTCAGTGCCAGAAAGCACAGCAAGCCCAAAATATTCAAGTTTCTGGGATCCAACAGATCTCTGCCCCAAATCTCTCAGCTCAGTGCTTGGAAAGAAGCAGTCCTGTGTGACTTGAGCACTTTTCTCCCAGTGCTGGGTTCCTTCTCACAAGTGTGAGCAGAGAATCTAGCTGCCAATACAAGCTGTTAGCTGAGTGAGCTTATCTGCCTATCAAGAGCTATCTTGAAAGCAAGTGGCAGATATCACAGCAATTACTGCTTTACAAGCCTGGTTTTTAAGAATGCATGAGGTTACAGAACTTTTCAGTTTCTGAAGCTGTGTAAATTTACCAAAACAGGAGAAGCTTTAGGATTACTCTGCTGTAGCACTCTGTCTGTGTAAAAAATTGAAGTTAATTTTTTTAAGGTAACTTCTCTGATATGGTACAACTGGAAGATGCCCTGTTGCTTTTTGCATGTCTAGAAGTACAGTAAAATACCACTGCCTCTAAACAAAGCATTTGAAAAGATAAAAATATCACTGGGGTTTTTTTATGCTTTATGAAAGTAGATCTGAACTATGATGTACTTGTTTTCTTCTGTATCTAATGAAGATGAGACCAAAAAAAAAAAGAGGAGGATAAAATAAATTTAAAATGAGCTAAACCAACAACAACAACAAAAAAAAATCCCATTAAGTGGGATTTTGCCATCTTTACAGCCCTTTTCCCTCTGTCTGCAGGAGATGTCATGACTCTGTATCATTGCTCATAAGTGTTCAGAACCAAGGAATTTAGGCCCTTTCTGGCTCACTGAGGATGAGAAGGGAAGAAAATGCCCCCTATAATTAACCAGTCCACTTGCTGTAACATTTCTGCTTACATTCTGTGCTTAGCTTCTCCTTGTGCCCAAAGCTCCCTGGTTTTTGTGGTTTAATATTTGAGGACTGATGTACATGAAACTGATTAAGTTTCCTATTGAGCCACAGTATTTTGAAATGCTCTTTCAAATGGTTGGTTTGAGACTGTAGACCAAGGCATATTTTTTAATGTACAGACAGTTTCTAATTTTGTGGTGTAGGAAGCAAATCAGGAAACTGGACTAGGCTGAGAGAAAGAACTACAGGTTTAAGGACTGTTCTCTTGTTGTTAGTTACTCTACAGGTGGATGGAGAAGGAGAGTTTTCTTCTATATCCAGAGTGATTCAAATAAAATACTTGAATAATTCAACTTCAGTCATTGCAGTGAGTCACTGTCCTGAAGACTTTGTGGTCTGACACTGCAGTGGATTAAGACAGACTCTTGCATCTTTTCTTTGTGCATGACAAGTGATTTGGAAGAGCTGTGAATCTGGCAGAGGAGAGGTGTGACCATGTCTATCTCCTTGACAGGCCTGACACTCTTCCAGCTACATTAGGTAAAATTAACTTATTGACTGGGGACAGATTCTAGTTTGTGCCAGGACAAGGAAGAAGACCTTGAGCATGATTCACCTCCTTCATTCTGTTTTTCATAGAATTTTTATTATGTGATTGTATCAAGGGTAAACCTCTTTGCTAGCAACAGAAGTGGATTTGTTTTATTCATACATAACTCTGCATAGAAATGTGTGAAATGCTTATGAAGATGTTAATTTGGAGCATTTCTGGTAAAACAGTATGGTAGCTGGACTCCAATGAAGGAAATTAATGATGATCATAGTCTAATTATGCAACAGAATTTGGCATAGGAGGTCCTGTTGACTGGGAGTCAGTGAAGTTGCTCACATTTCTATACTTTCCACATGGTCACAAATTTCTAACCTTGTCCAAAGGTGTGATGGAGACTTTGTGCTTTTCTATGAAATGTTAGAAACTAACGTTAATATAGTGAGTTATTAATAGTTAGAACTATTAATATATTAGTTAGAAACTACTGGGCTGCTACCCAGTATAGATTAACTGACCAGATCAGTGATCTGGCTGTGTTGGATATGAGTTTGTTGGGTATTTTTCATTATTCTCCTTTTCCCCCCATTTTTTATATATCAGGGTGGCAAAACTTTGATCCTGTGGTTGTGTTTGAAATTCAGCAGACTGGATATTGCAGGCTTTGATGTGGAGTGTCAAAATTTGTGTTCTTGATTAAGTCCTGGCAGTGCATTGGTATTAAGACCAAAAAGGAAGACTAAAGCTCTTTTTGTGTCTGTGAATAGGGAATGTGGCAATGAATTGCAGTACTGATATCAAAGTTTTTATTTATTCAGTCAGGCTTTTCTGCTTCACCTGTTAAATTTCCTAGCTGTATCATGAAAAAGGAAAGAAAGCATGTCAAGTAAACCTTGGAAAGCCACACTTTCTGAAGGAAAAAAAAAAGAATTTCAGTGGCTTTGATTCCTTGTTCTGAAAATTCAAGCAGAAAATGAGTATGCTCAGCACTCTTGAGAATTAAACCACTGCTCTACATGCTGAGGAACAGATGTAGAGTGCCAACTTCAAGCAGTTGCTCAACAAACTCTTGCCTTTTGTAACAAATATCAGTGAATACAGACAATAAAAGCAGCAGTATGGCACAACATACCAGAACCTAAAATATGGGAACTTTTGCATGATAACGGGTTAAAATCCATTTGGAGTTCTGTTTCCTGGGCTCATTTGGCTGCATTCTGGATCAATGAAATGGCTGAAGAGCTGGAGATGGGAAGGAGAGAACTATTTCACAGAATGATGGTATTTTTTTACCAGTTTATTATGTCTGAAATTCATGCCCAATTTCTCTCCACAGAAGGCTAGAAGTAATTCAGTTCTTCAGTGGAGGAACTCTAATTTATTAGCAGAGGTGTTTTGAGACCAATTTACATGGTTTCCTTTATCAGGATGAAGAAAAATAGCTCAAATATGGTTGAAAGTTAGATGGAAAAAAACCAGGATAAAAATTATAAGATGGAGAAGGCCATTTATATGCATTTTGCTACAAGAGTAAATTCAATAACGAAATAAAGGTGTTAAGTTTGACACAATAAATAATTAAAAAGAACTAATTTGTTAGAGCCTAGCAAACTTTTAAAAAGTGGAAACTCTGTCCAAACACCATTAGTAAATTGGAGTACCATTTGACACAATCTCAAAATCATGTTTTTTTAATAGATGGTAAGATAAGTACAACAAAAATGCTCTGAAGATATGAATGTAAAATAACTGAATAATTAAACAGGGGGTTCTGCTTTTAATATCAGATGACCTAAAGAAATACTTTTTTCAGAAAATACAGAGGAAATTGTTCATTTTGACAATTTTTTATTAGAGAAATTTAGTATGAACTGATAAAAATGAAACTTTTGGAAGACAGTTGTGTTTCTGTGTGTATTTGTAGTTCCATGTTCTCCTTGATTGGCTCAGAATTGTTTGGAGTTTTTTGGGTTGGAGTCATGGGAATTTGCAGATGTTTTAACAAGTTGCTATTGAGTACCTTTAGTAATAATCAGAATATATGGAGAAAATGAAAGCAGCAGATTAAAAATGTCCAAACTAAGCATTTTGAACAGATGGACAAAAACTGGGAAGTTAAAATCTATATTTAAAAATCTGAGATGACTGGTGCCAAAAGGGACAAAGATTAGTTAGGATTTGGGTTCTCACCCTGCCACAGGTACTTTGCAAATGAACCATGAACTTAAGCTCAGGAGGAGCTTAAATTGAATTTAGTTTTCCTTTCCTTGGGAATTCTGCATGATGAGTTGTGTTTCAGCTGTTGCCAAGTTCACATACCAGTCTATCCTTTTTGGAGATGTGGCTAAAATGAAATTATTTTCCTTTTTCAGTCTTCTGGTCAAAATCATTTAAACCAGACTGTGGTTTTTAATGGCTATGTTCATCAGAATAATATCTGCATCTGCTTGAAGCTTGGTCAGTAGTAGTCCTCTGCTTGGTGCCTAGCAACCACCATCAGGGCCAGTGTTTTCATCCACTTTTCCTCTCAAGTGTTTTCCAGTTCCTTGTAGCTAGGGTATGAAATAAAAACAGCCTGAGAGACACTTACCTCTGTGTGTAATGGCAATAGCTGATTTCATGTACTTCAGGGCAAGCTCCCTGTGGCAGCCAGCCCTCCAGATCATTCTTTATTATTCTAATATTACCATTTGGACTCCTTGAATTTAATTGCTTGGAAACTCTTGCCATGCATGTGGTGGGAAGATGCAAGAATTTGTGTGCTTTCTGTCATTTAAGAAAAATAAAGAAATCACAGGTCATCTGCAGGGAGGAAAAGAAATAAAAAGACTACTCCAAAAGAATTGCTTTCCCAAAGTTGGTCTTCATATGTGGAAATGAATGCTTTCTAAATATGCAGACAGCTTGCAGATGCAAACAGTTTTTCATCTTTGTGCTGTTCATACAATAATTCTGTTTTCTCTATATTAATAACCACAGTGGCTTTGGGGGGGAAAAGCTACTCTTGCAGCAGATGTTAAACCAAAACTGCATAGCCTGGGCCTTATGTGCAGACTGCTTGCTTTCTTTGCCAGGTTTCAGTTGGGAGGTACCTAGGCATTGTTCTGGTACCATCCTTCTATTTTATGTTATTTATACTCTGCAAGGAAGGGTATTGTGCCTGCTTTACTCCAACAGCATCATGAGACTTGTAAATGCATTTACAAGTGCCATTTGTCTGTTGCATAAGGCTGCTTTCCCTTGTCCTGGCTTAGCATGATTATTTCTCTTGGCAGCAAAGTAAAAGAAGGAAATAAGGAGGTTGCTTTCTTTTAAATCAAGTAGCTTTAAAGAGGCCTGTGTGTGTTGTGAGCTGCAGCATTTTGTTTCTGTGTGGTGTAATAGCTCAGCCAGAGCTTGTAGCTCACAGAGGTTCTGCAGAGGCAGCTCAGGCCACGCTGCAGAACTCGCAGTTCACTTGCAGAATAACAATACTTGCTCTAATGAAAACACAATTAAAACCAGGCAGGAGCCTCAGGACTCCTACTATAAGTTATTTAATTACAGCTCATGGATGGCCAGTGAGATGGGATCATTTCTGTCCATATGAGGCTCCTATGGTGATGAGTTATTTGTGAGGATGGAACAGTTTACGAAAAAATATCCCAAACAAACAGCAGTCTTAGCACTAGATCCTCAGACTTTGTAAACTGGTGTAACCACAGAGATTTCAATGAGGCTGGCTTTTAACTGCTTGAAAACAGGATTTTCATGTTAAAAACAAGTTTAAATGTGGTGAGGGTGGGGAGCAACCACCAGCTGTAAGTTGTTCTTCCCTGGGCATTTCCTTATTTTCCTGCAGTCTTTCCACCTACCTAGTCATCTTTCTTCTTTAACTGTCCCACCAAGGAAGAAAATCTCTTTGTTCAGTTACAATACATTTTGGGAGGCTGTCCTCAGGCACTGGTTGCTGTAGCACAAACATAAACTAAGGGTGCTTTTCTTGAATCACAGCAAGCTGGCTGGTTGAGTGAGAGAAGCTGACCTGCAAATGTTCTTGCAGATGGTGACTGACTCTTGCTTGATGGAGGTTTGGGTTTTCTTTCCTGGTTATCTCACTTTGCTGAAACACTATGCTCCGAACTGGGGTTCAGTATTTCTTTTAAGGAAATTTTAATGCTTACAGCTGTGAAATTAAATGTTCTGGTTTACAGTCTGTCTGTCTTATCCAATGAGAAATACATGTCTCATCTCTTGTTGAGCCAAGGGTTGTCCTGCCTCTGATGGGCAGACACTGTACTGCCAGGATGCATTTGTAATTCATTTTCTCATGTTTGTGGTCACATTCCAGGTAAAATTGTAAAATATTACATTTTGCATGTTTGTTTCCTTTGAAGTATGAGTTCTCTTTCAGAAGCACCTGCAGATATTAAAAACAACCAAGTTATATATTGCAGGTTAGATAACATAGCTAATGTGATGCTCCTTAACTTGGTTGTAAACCTTAGTTTTAGATTGTCCTACTGTCCTGTATTTGAATGGGGGGAGAAAGATTTTAAGAACAGAGGGATTGTTTTTTCTTGTTTTTTCCCCCTTGTCCTGTTATCTTTGGGCTGCTCAGTTCAGGAGGAGAAATAAGATGAGGAATATGATCAGCAGACTGTGCTTGTTAAAATGTGTGTAGGGAAGGTGGTTAAATTCATCCAAGATGGCATTATCATATTTACCATCATATTGCTCTTTTATGCCACATCTTCACTTGAGTCATCCAAATTCCTGTGGTAGCCTGTTTACACAGAGATGGAGGAAGCAAGGCAGTGGGTGATAGATTTTTTTAATCAAAGCCTCATTTTTCAAGACAGAGAGCCCAGCAATTATGTCCTCTAATTCAGTTCCAGTCATGTAACTGCAAAAATCAGACTAGAATACATGTGTGTGTCACAATAGTCACTTTTTATAGCAGTGTACACTACCAGCTCCTGTAGGAGAAGCTGGTCAGTCTGAGGGGAATTTATAGTGAAGATGAGAAAACACAGAGCCTGAAACAGCCACTGGTAGCTCCATGTCCAGGGCCCTCACTTGATGCAGTGACTCAAATCCATGTCTTCCAACAGCTCAGGAGCTTCTCTACCCAGCAACTTCCCTGACCACCAGGCCACAGAATCATTCCTGGCTTTTTTTCCTGCCAGATATACTCTTGGTGAGCTTAATTACAGGGTGAAACAAGTGTGGGGAGCTGAATCCATGTCCATAGTTAGAACAATCACTGGAAATGTGCAGAAGAGGTTCAAGCCTGCTCTGCAGTGAGTCAATCATTTATGCATAGGAGACTTTGGCAGGCAATAATTCTCTATTTGCTAAGGTGTCTTTAAAAAAAAAAGAGCTTCACCTCCTTAAATAAGTGGCCTAAAGATCTGTGTTGGAATTTCCCCAAACCCTAAGGTGGATACCATACTCTGCTGTATAGATGCTACTTAATGCAGTGGGTAAAGACTCTGTTTTTCCTTCTGGGCTTCAGAATACCCTTATCTGTAAGAAAAATTAGTTCCCAGTCTTGCAGTAGAAACCTAGGGATTTGTTTGACGTCTAGATTCAGTTGTCTGGGTCTAGATGGGGCATTATACAGTGCCTCAGTGTTGAATGTGGTAGGTGGCTCCCATTTTGTGTATGCATTCCCTTGCTGCTGTTTCATTAGAGGATGTCCATTTGTGTACTACCCAACTGACTTCTTTGCCCTTCCCCACAGAAATGCTCAGAAAGAATTCGAAAAACCAGTAATAAAGCAATACCATTTGTGTTATTAAACTGCCTTTGTTTGTTATTTTGCAATGTCTCAAGAACAACAGGAAGAAATTTGGAAAAAGGTCCGTGTGTGTTTCACTGTGATGTTTCAGTTACTTTAACCCTTATTCAATGAACTGTACTAAACTAAGTGCTTAAAAGCCTTACAAATTGTCACAAAATTTGCAAGCAGCCTTTTTGAACCCCAAGCAGGCTAATGAGAAACACTTATTTAAAGGAACCAAATAACTTTGGCTCAATTTAGAAACGAGACAAGAGAACATTTTACTTGCTTCAGTAGCTTGTGTGAAATGAATTGGTGGCCCTAGTCCAGTTTCTAGTAAATGTTTCTCTGCTACAGTAATAGTCTGTCTATAAATCATCAGTAGTGCCCACATCAGAAAATCCACCACTGGTATTTGACCATAATTGGCTGAGTGCTCATCCTCATGCAGGATCCTCCTCGATGCCTTTCAAAGGAGTTCTGCTTTGCCAATTCCCTGGCGAGGAATTGGGAGTGTGGGGAGTGAGAGGGGAGGGAAAGCACCGTGATGTTGTGCTGATGTTCTTCGGGTAAACCCCCTTGATTTCTAATTCTGTAAAATTTCCTTTTTGTCCAAACCAAAATCCTGTGGAAATAAAGAGGAAACATAAAGATGTTGAACTGTACAGTCCTGACTTTCTTCTCTTAAGAGTGTCATTTCAGTTATTCTTATGCCACTGCCTTTCAAGTGGCATGGACAATGGTGTCAGTAGTAATTCTATTTTTGGGTGTTCACAGAAAATGTGTTGTGCAATTCTTTACTTGGTTCTAACACTCGCTGCTGTTTTCTTTACCTTTAAAACAATAGAACTGTTTTATACTCTAGGGTTTGTTCTGAGTTGGCTGCTAGTTTGTTCTCCTTATGGGCCATGCTGTCTTGCCTGCTGTCCCATTGTTTGTCCCAGGGAATCTCCACAATATGTGCCCCTTAATGGGAGCCAGTAAGGCCTCTTCAGAGTCACAAAAACCTGTGTCACAGCACTGGTTTAAGATCCACAGGACTGTGTTATTAGAGCATGTAGGACAGCTATTGCAAATAGGGGAATCAGCTCAGATAAAATTAGAACTGGCTCTTTTCTTCACCAAGTCCTTGAACTAACCCTGGATCAGATTACTTTTGAAGTAACTGTCAAGTCTCTCACGTATTTTTAATTGAAATCACTCAGTCAAGACTCTAATATTTCTATTCAAGTTAATCCAGTTTTGTTCAGTTATGTGAGCTCTACACTTACTTGTTCTATGAAGGCCTTTTCTTCATGATCTGCACCACAGAAAGGCAACTGGGAGGGACCAGAAACTTCCCATGGCAAAAGAATATTGAATCCACCAAATACAGCAAAGCAGGAAGCACCGATTCCCACATCTGTTCTTGCCAGACTGCTTCTGTGTTGAAAGACCAGAGAGGTTTGGTGAAGGTTTGTGGAATCACCCATTTGGTGTGCTTAACCCACCCTCAGTCTCCAATGGTTTGCCTGTCACTGCTCAGAGTTAAAAAGGTTTTCCTTGATTGAGAGTACTGCACATTAAACAGCCAGCCTCTTTCATGGTGTGCTCCAGACACAGCAGCATGCTATTGGCATTAGCAGGCTGCTCTTTTAAAGGTCAGATGGAGTCAGAGAAGAAGATTCCTCTGTGATAATAAAATAAAGCCAAACCTGACACTTCAGTAGCGACAAGGGAAATGTAGACACTTTTGTGTGCATGCATGCACAGGCACCTGAATCAGAAAGCCAGTTTCTGCCTTTCTTTTACACCACCACAAAACTTCATAAGGAGTAGATTCCACAGACAAACATCATATTGGCTCTTGCTATGAGTTTTTTTTTGTTGTTGTTTTCTTGGAACACTAATTAATAGACATCAGTGAGCCACATGCTGTGGCTGGTAAACTGTGGCCTGTGCTGTTTCCATTTTCTTTTTGCTTGTGACAGTTTAGATACCTCCAATGATTCTATTATTTTAAAGACTAATTCATTAGGAAGGGAAAAAATCATGGTCCTTGTTGTTTTATCTCATTCTACCTTATTTCCACATGCTGTTCAAGGTGATCAGTAAGACTTGGGAGTGGTGTGACAGATGATGCTGGGAATGTGACTTTGGTCAGGTTCTTTCAGTATTTACTCTACAAACATATTTAGTCTAATTGGGACAGCCAGGTAAAAAAATCAGAGCAAGCAGAAATAATTGAACGGCTCAAAGGCCAATACATTGTGGTTGGATTTTGGAAGGCTGTTTTCTTACCCAGCACTACCATGAGAAGTCCAAATTGAAGTTAACCATAGCAATCTAACCTTGTCATGTCTGCTGGGTTGTACTGCAACCCAGAGTCTGGTTGTGAGTTAAAAACCATGGGAGTCACCTGTGAAGTTGAGAAATGAAGCCTGGGAGGTGCAGAGAACTGGGCAGGGTCTGTACACCAACAGTACAGAAACATCAGCGGAGCAGAAAAATCACATGTGGTGCTCCTTGGGTTTGGAGCTCTGTGCCCATTTTCTGTTAAAAAGCAGAAAACCAACTTTAGGTTCTTGAGACCCAAGTATAGGACCCAGCCCCTGCCTGTGTTGGAGGTCTGTTCTTCCTTCCCAACCCCATCAAACATATTGGCAGATTGTTTTCTTCAGAAATTAAAGCTGCTTCCTAATCTATGGAAACTTCTAATGGACTTTCTGGGACATCAATGAGTTTATAAATCATGTAAATATAAATATAAAGAATATAAGAATGTTTTTATATATTTCTGCCTCTATAGAAAGGTAGCTGTCAACATTGTGTTTGCAGGTGGTTTCCAAAATCAACAATAAAATGTCTTGTTGCATAAAAGACCTTCAACATTAAAAAAGAAAGCAAAAATTTTAGCCAAGCTGAAGAGACCTTTGGTCCTATGAATGTAAATAATTCCTGTCTTTTGTTGAAGGTGCCTGTTATCTCACATATTGGCTTGTGAATGTCTCAGCTCGATTCAAACTCATGATTTTCTGACTGCTGCTCCTCCATGTCTCCCACTTGAACCACAATGTGATAACTTCAGCCTGTGCTCGTGAGAGTTGTAGCATGTTTCTGTCCTTAACCTGGAAAGGCTGACCTTGGAGACAAAGTCACAGAATAAACTGGGTAACTGGGGACTTCTCAGGGTTATCTGGTCTAAGCCACCACTCGAATTAGAGCTGCCTTTGAGGTTGCATTGAACTCATTGAGGTGAGTTTTGTTTGTCTTTAAGGGCGGAGATTCCACAGCCTGTCTGTTTGACCCCATCTGTGAGGAAGTTTTTTTGCTAATATCAGAAATGCTGTGGGAAGGTTTTATATATATATATATATATATATAAGTCTGGTCTGAGTTAGATCCTGCTGTCACAGAAAGTAGATATATGTCTAGTTGGAAATTGCAGTTTGTTTTTATAATTCAAAACACTTCACTACTATTTTTTAAAATTCTCTTCTAATATTTTTTTTTTTTTTTTTTTTGTGGCAAACTGAATTTGCAAAAGTAAAGAAAATGTTTCCATTTTAAGTAACTTTGAGGCATATAACGTTGGAACATTGGGAGACAAACGAGGACTCTGATCTCTTAGGAACCAGACAGCCTTTCCCTTCATGCTTAGTTTTCAACATTTGTGTGGTTTTTGGGGGTACTAAAATGGAAGATATTATTTCTTAAAGACAAGTTTGGTTCTTTTTTATTAGCGTGAGTCTTTTATGAGCATATAAGGTCACGTGATTCCAGAATTGCACTAAAAAGATGTAAAAAATCCTGAATACCTTGATGTAATATTTCTATGCTAATATACACCTGTGAAAATCATACTTTCTGCTGCTGTAAAGCCTGTTTAGAGAGAAAATTGCTATCTAGAAATCTTTTCAATGCTTCAGCAATTAAATATCTACGTGTTTGACTTTGTTATGCAGGCAGTGAAGAACTAGAAATGCAATTTTCAATTTTTTATTTCAGGCTATATCTATTTATTTGGTTTATACTGAAGCTTTGAGAGGTATGTGTCGTTTTTAGTTGCAATCACTTATAGGTAAAATCAATGCTCTATCTTTTTTTTTTTTTTTTTTGGTGGTCTTCTAACAACATAGCATGATGTCTACCATTTTTTATGGTGTAAATATCATTACATGTAGGTAGATATTTCTTCTGTGGCTTTGCTTTCTTCAATGAGACTCTTTTAACCAACACTTTTCTTTCCATCTTTTGTACCAGCTCCTTGATTTGACCTTGGTTCACCTGTGCTGCTCCTTAACCTGACTTAATTTTGCTAAGATGTTCCTTCACACTTTGGGCTTGGGGAATTAAATCTTCATTTCTTGTTAGTTTTATTTTAGTTCAGACCCACCACTGTTCTTGGATGGTGTCCACATCCAGACTGTGCTGGTCTCCTTTCTGAAAACCTTCTGACCAGCTACAGTTTTTGTTTGATGCTTGTTGTTCAAGTAATCCTGAAAGGGAGAACATTATGATCTTAAGTATCATTGCTTTAGGAATGAAGATGGGAACAAACAGTGTGAAATGGAATATCTGAGATGATGGCATTTCAGTCATGTGAGGAAAGCTATTTCATAGCTAGGAACTGGCTCATAATCTTCAGCATAAATACATTCACAGCTTGAATATGCCTAGATCTTCCATCATTTCTGTCAGCATCCTAAATCTCATTAGAGGCTGGTATAGATGTGTCCTGGAAAATCAGGGAGCATGTATATCATATCTAGATCTGATGAAATAGGAAGCATAATTAGAATGTTTTAACATGTTTATGGTTGCCAGTATATCATCAGTCAAAGATTTAGCAGGAGTCTGTGGCCAATAGAGATGGATGTGGGAAAGAGACCTAACTAAGTAAGTCTCTTTTAGAGTTTTTTGTCTTTTGTGATTTTTTTTTTTTTTTTTAAATTTTAGAGTAGGCAATGATAGAACTTGAAGAGATTTCCAGAAATCTGATTTGAAAATGTAGATTTTATTTTTCTTCCAGGTCTGACATTTTGTTTGGGAGCAGCCCCATTTTGGTGAAAGCAGATGAGGATTTGGGGTTTTTTTTGCTTCCCATGATGAAAATTCCCTGAATACCAACATGTTTTGTTAAATATTTTTATTATTGACTTTGAATAAAAAAAAATAAAGTGCTGAAGGAAGTTGCTGATCACTCAAGTCACGAGGCATTATACTGCTAAAGAAGATTTGGTATATGAGATCCACTTGATTAGACCAAAGCAGTAAAAATCAAATGTAGTCTTGTAGCACAAAAAGCCTTAAGGGACTAACATGGAGAAATGCTGGTATCATCTGGAAGAACATCTTGGAAAAAGCTGAGGTGGTTGTAGTTTGGCTAGAGGGTGAGCAGGAATTTCCAGGGTAATTTAGCTGAGAAGGAGGTTAATGTGTCCCTTGTGTCTAGAGAAATGGATTGAAAGAGGCAATAATCCTGTTGTACATGGCACTCCACATGATCTCTAATGTTAGATATGAATGAACCCAAAGGCTGGGGAAAGTGGTAACAGAAGGAATAAGAGAATGAAAACCATTATCTATCAAGTTGATTGCAGTAGTTTCACTAGCCCTGCTTAGAAAACAAAGCTGAAGAGGAGGTACAGTTACTGCCTACAAGTTCTCAGGGAGTAGGTATTGCATAGAAAAATACCATATTTAAAGGATAATTTAGTGGTTTGTAGCATTCCTGGGGAATAGCTCAGCTTCATTCTAAATTTGCATTGATTTTATATAGAAAAAAATAAACTTTGGTTTTTTTCATTCCTTACTACAACCCAAACAACCCCTGCATATTTTGAAACAGAGAAGGTAATAACCACTCAGAGGCATGAATAACATTGTCCACAGATGAAATTCAATCTATGCTGTTGGGCAAGTTCCTTGCTTCAAGGCTTGGTGCTAAAGGAGTGGTGGAGGCTGAGCTGAGTAAAGGTTGAGTATGTCAGTGAAGTAAAAGGAGCTCAGGTGTGAATATTGAGCAGTGTCATGTGCAATCAAATGTTATTTGGATTATTTCCACAGCCTGTCCATGTTGAATTGATGTCTGTGTTTCTCTTTGGAGCAGCAGAAAGATTGATAGTGTAAAATTGTACACCTGGAGTGTCCCATTCAAATATTGTGGACAGCACTGCTTTGTTTTTTTACCCTAATAGAGTCCAAAATCCATTTAATCTGCAGTTGTGAAGTAGGGTTGGCTGCTTTCTTATGGATTGGAATAAATGGGATGTTGGTCAGAACTGAAATAAGCTCACCATCTAATAGATGCTGGAGATTTTTATGTTTCCACAAAACTAGCTTGAATGTGTTCTCAGGTATCCCCTTCTCTGTGGGCAATGAAAGCATCCCGAGGTGCTGTAATCCCAAGGTCCCTCTGGAAGTTTATGAGGCTCTTCTGCTCCTTTCCTGTTCACATTTGTTTGTGGACAAACATGGCCACAGTTAAACACCAGGAACAACAAAGAAAAGCTGACAAATTTTTGCTTTTGGGAGTCTGTTTTTTCATAAGGGTCTGCAAATCCCTTAAAAATGATTGCATAGCCACTGTGAATAGGGCTGGTAAGGGCTTCTCTTGTTTTTCATCTAAATGATTCCATCTGAGAGGCAGTTCATCAGAAAGAAAGTTTTTGTAGGAATCTAGTGTTTGTAGGAATCAGAATGGATTCCAAAATCTCGGATGGGATTCCTGGCTAACAGCACTTCCAGCAGGGCCAGTGTTGTGGCTGATGAAGCACTGATTTGGGACACAGCAAACAGGGCTTGGAGTTCTCTTCTGATTCCTTCTGGGAATCTGGGACTGCACATCAGCCAGAATGGTTTGGCTGCTGGAAAAGGAGCTGTGTTCATTGCAGTGAGCAGGTGAGGGTTGGTTTTCTTCATCCCACAGGAGACTAAACAATGAGGGTGACGTTTTTCTGTCCCTGTTACCACTTATTCATACAAAACAGGATTACTGCATCAGGAGGAAGGGGAAGAGAACAGCTGTGGCTGAGTCTTGAGCTGAGTTTAGGCTGTCTAGGATTAAAAGCTTTGTTGTCCTGGCTGTGGGAAGGGGTTTTAAGATTCCATGTTCTACATGTCAGAGGTGTTCTCTGCCATGTACTTAGGTGGATTTTTACAGTACAGCACTAGGATTCCTTTTAAATTAAAACAAATGTGAAATATCTTTCATTTTTGAGGCAAACTGTCTTCCAAATCTTAAAAACCTTCTGTGGGAGGCAAGAGGTTTTATAAAATTTCAGTCATTCTTTACAGATGAAGTGTTGCTTCTTGAGAAAGGAATATTTCCCTCTTGAGTCAGGAACTGCTCTGCTTTGGGGTCTGTAGGGACAGTAAGAGGTCACAGGCAAGAGTTTTCAAGTCACAGGTTTTCAGTCACTGGTCATTACATTCCAGCTGGAAAATGTCACAAGGGTGGAGAGCAGAACTAGCCAGAAAACAGTTATGTACCTGAAATAATAGAAATTAAAGCATGTGTACTGTGTCAGGGGCTGCTGAAATAACACAGTTTTCAGAAACCATGTACCTATTTAAACTAATAACTATTTTCCACAGAAAACAAATCTCTAGAATGATGAGAATAGAAGAGTGTTTTCATCTGTTGCAATAAATCTCTTTTGCATTTGATGTATATACAACAGAAATTTAGGGATGGAGGTTATGGGCTGTTTTGCAAGGAAGAAGATAAAATGTTATGACCTTCTTGTGTGGTTTCATTCCAGACTTGAGGTGCACTATATTCAATCAAAAGGGTCAGTGCTGCATGTTCCATCTGTTGAAATAGGAGTAATTTATTTGGAAGAGGGAGCATTGTATTTATTTTTAACATTTTGCAGAAGGTTTTGATAGGAAACTGTGACAGTATTCTTGACCGAGTATTTATTAATTTTATAGTGAATTATTAATGGGTTTAAAGGCAAAATCTCATAGAAAAAGAGGGTTCAATCATGTTTAGGGAGGGAAAATCCTATCAAAGATATTGCAGCAGCATTTTTGTTTTTTAAAAGCTTTGCCTCTGCCATCCCTTGGTGAACTGCCTTAATGAATAGGATGGAGTATTTTCAGGCAAGTTTGCCCTGATTTTTCCTGTGTCTTCTTAGATACCCTTTTTCTGTAAAGAAGGTGAAGTTCACATCCTGTTAGAAGGACCACTGCAAGGCCACGCTTTGTTTGGAAAGTGTAACACCACAAATGACAGCTCTTTGAGCTGTGTTTTTGCATAGGTTCTTTTAGAAAAAAGTGTGTGATAACACACAGGAGGCAGGAGATGTGTAAAGCTCCTGGAACAGCTTAAGGAGCCATTTTTTCCCTTTTATTTTGCATGTGAGTGTTTGTGCACTGTTCTTCCTTTCAGGCAGAGCTGAATCTGAGGTTGAGGTTTAGTGCTTGCATCTCTGCTGAAGGGTTCTCACCCCAAAGATAAATTGGTATTGTAAAATTTTTATTTTAAATATTGTGTGTATTTGAAGACTCCATTATTGAGAAAGAAGATAATAGCTATGTTTAATTTGACTCTGTCTTGGTTGTCGCATTCAAGTTTTCTTTGAAAATTGTACATTAGAGATTTGTGCTATGTCAAAGGCCTTTCAAAAGAGTCAGAAATATCCATATTCAAGAACCTCACGTTCTTTGGATGCTGATCAACATCTCTGTTTTTCCTTTGTGTCTTTTACTAGTTGAAGCAAAAAGGATGTGTTGTGCTACCTTTCTTTTCTTTTTTCTAGTTATTGGGGCTGTGTTGAATTTATCACTTCATGTTGGCTTGTTCTTCATTTAAAGTCCTACCTAAACTTGATTAAATCTTCCCTTTTCTCCCCAGGAAGTTAGATGCTTCAGTTTTGATGGCAATTACATAAAATCTCAGTCAGAATTTCAGCAAAACAGGTGTGGATTAGTGTAAATTAGTGCATGCATGAGACATGGGAGATAAGTGATCAAGTCCTTCATTTCATCAAAAAACAAAAGAGATGAGAACTTCAAAAGCACTCACTATGTAAATTTGTTGTTTTCCTGCCAGTCTCACCAATATTCCATCTGGATAAGTTTATTGTTTGAAGGTGACGAGTCTGTTTAGACGAGATGGGTTAGAATAATTAAAAAGTAATAAGCAATAAACGGTAGAAAGATATGGATCTGAGCCTTTCAGATGGTGCATTTCTGGTTTCCAAATGCATTCATCCCTCTCTGAGCTGTTTTGAGGGCAGAACCCAGCAGTGGTGGATTGCTGTGGGTGTTGTGAGGCAATGAGAGTGGAGAGACAGGGATGAGGCTCTCAGGTCTCCTGGTCTCTCTTGGGGAGCAAATCTCAGCCAAGTGGTGCAGAACCACTGCAGTGGAGCTCAGGACCATTTCCAGCCTGCTTTCCAGAGCTTCCCAGGAGATGGGATGTGAAATGGTTGATGTCAGCCTAAAGATACCTGCTGGAGCTCTGCATCTTCATCATGCCCACTTCCAGCTTTCATAACTGACTCAGACCTCAAAAACTTGAAAGACTCCTGAAATTGCAGCTCTTCTCAAAATGTGACTTTTTTAAAAAAGAAAAAAAGGTGTGATAGGTTGTCATGTTTCTTTCTCTGTAACTTCAGATCAAATATATTTAGATTACAGATATTTTTGCTGTCAGCCTTGCAGACTTAGCAAAGAAAGACAAGTCTGATTCCTTCCTACTTTGTGCATCATCACTGATAATATGCTGCAGCATAACTTGACTCTCAATGAAACTTATGCAATCCCATGGTTTTATAGGTGCCATAAACTTCCAAATCTAGCTCTTCAGTGGTAACTTATAAATTGATATAAGTAAAAAATGAGCCTGTCTGGCTTTGATCAACATGTTTTTTTCCTCATTGATAGGAAGAAGAAAAGGAGCTTAAAGCACCTCCTAAGGCAATTAGGCATAAAAAGTTGTGTAGCTCCTGTTCATGTTGATAGAATTATTTTTATGGGTTGCTTTGTAGAAGAGAAACCATAGAGAGATTGATGAATCTTTCAAGTATATTTGAGTCAATTATAAGTTTTTAGTGTAAATTAGCTGCAACTCAATAATTTTAGGGAAAATTTTACTCTATGTTTTAGGTTTGAGTTAAACTGGAGAAAAAAGCAACCTGTTCCCACCAAAATGGATATATGTTCATTTTTGAGCCAGAGATTTTGCAATTTTTACCCAGTCAAGGGACAAGGGTAGAGAATCCTGTAACTCCTGAATTAACTACATCTGTGCAAAACTACAGAAGAGTCTAGTGGAGGAAACAAATAAATATTTATTTGCTGCTATACAGTTGGCAGAAAAAAAAATAGACTTTCACATGACAAAACACTATGACAAAAGACTTTTACAGGGTTATCTACACTTTTACCTTGCAACTGGGGAGAAATTTTTCTCAAACTGAACAATGGCCCAGTGGAATTGGAGAGATGAGATCTAGTGCTGCACTAGAATAAGATCTATGTTCTTTTTGGCTCCAGGTCTTATCAGCAACTGTTCTTTCACTGTGCAATCTCTAAATTTTGGATTAATAGAGAAGTTTGTTGTGTCTTGCATGCTTCCTGCTGTGGGGCTCCAAACAGATGCCTTTCTCCACTCCTCTCGTTTGTTATTTGAACACAAAGCTTTTATTTCTATGTTGCAAGGAAATGAATTAATGTTGGGAGAGCTTTTTCATTCTATTTCATGGGATAACTGTTGTTCTAACTATAAAATATAGCCTGGATAGGAAAGGGAAAAAGGAAAAAGAATGTAACATTATTCTGGAGACATATATGATTTTTTTAAATTTAAATTTTATGTTAATGCCAATAGTCTGGAAATAAATTAATAATCACATTTTCTTGAGTGTATTCTGTTTAGCTGATTCTCTTGGGCTTTAGCTATCTTCCCCAGAACATTGATGTCTATGTATGACAGTTATTGGTGTCTAAAATATTAATTTTCTCTTCTCTGGGAAATTTCAAAATTCAAGCAGGAAATAATTTCAAGCTGGAATATGTAACATTTTTGGGATCAAAATTCAAAATATAGCAATCACTTTAGTGCTATCAAAACATTTTAATTAATTTTATTTCCACTTTTTAATGGTACCAAGTCACTAAGAATAATATACATTATATTTACAATTACAATTCATGGTTTAGTGTGAGAGTAGGTTAATTGCTGTGTTCAACACCGGAAATGGAAAGCTTTGACAATGTTCTGTTAAAAATTTAGTTGACATCAACATGCTGCAAAAAAAATGCTGTTTTAGAAAAGTTATTTGTATACAAATCCTCTGCCATTGTGGTGGGTTTTTTTGGTTTTTTTGGTTTTTTTGGGGGTTGGAGGGGGGAGAGGGGAGGAGTGAAGGAATCTTGATCATGGCAAAGGGAACAAAATGTCTTTATAAAGTCATCCCACTTGGTGCCCTTCTTCAGGGGAGCTGGGAACAGGCACCTCCATATATGCCAGAACTTGGCAATCTCTAATTGTGCTTTAGAGACCAAGCTCAGAAAGTCAGAGAGTTCAAAATAAACTCCTTTGAACTCCAGAGAGCATTGGATCTCTGGAAACCATCCCTGGGATGGATATTGTTTTGCTCAAGGGATGGAATAATCAAGTCAGAATTTTTCAATATTCAGGCTTGTGGCTTTCTTAAAGATTATCACCACACTTGCAATTGCTTAGTGTTATTGGGGGAGCTGAAGCCCATCTGGATAAAAATCAAATTCTAGCAGAGTTCTAAAATCAGAGTTAACACACAGTTACATTAAGAGTTCTGTGTGTCTGCTTGTGTTTGTATAAACTGATCTTATCTGATACTCAGCAGGTCAAACTGTATAAAATTCAGTCATGGATACCAGAACAAAAGCAAGAGGATAAGAATGATTCCTGCAACTCAAGGAGGCATTTTAATTTTTAGTCATTTCGTAAAACAAACAGTCACTAGTAAGAAGCACAGCTCTCATTGTTTTAGCTTCCTTTGTATTGTTCTTGTTCATTTTTGGGAGTAATTTTCCACTCCAATTTGGCTTTTTTTTTTTTAAATTTGGTGCCTTTTTATGGTGTCTAAAAATATGCTTGTAGGATATTCTCAATAAACCCACTGCTTCTTTATTATTATTATTTATTATTTCAAAGGTCTTTGTGCACAGGGATGTTATTCTAGCTTCTAAAATACACCATGCTGCTATTAAGTTTTCATTGTGACATTTCCCACTTCCCATTGATTCCTAATATACACGGAGGAATGACATCATTTATTGAAACATGGAAAAAAAAAAAGCAAAAGTGAGGAAATTGTTGTCCTCATAGTAGAATTTAGTGCTCTGTCTTTCTAAACATAGGGTCACACTCAGCACAGAATTTAGGGGGGAAATATTTTACTGGGCTGGGTGCTTGATATAGAAGAAGACTGAACATTTCATCGGATTATACTGCTACTGAAACACAGATTTTGCAACATCCAAGATGTTTCAGAAATGGCTTTTTTTGTTGCCAAGTTACTCTCTTGAAGCAACAATGTTCAAAAACTACCAAATGTTTCATTTTGACATCTTAAAGCATTGAAAGTTCACACTGTTCAAAGATGAAGTTACTTTAAATTTCATCTTTCCTTGTTTGGTTTCCGTCATTACGTTTTGTTTTCAGCTTATTTAAAAAAAAAAGAGGGTTTCCTAATAGAAAGGATTAGTGTTCCATCAGATTTTCCTTGCTTTAAGTGAAAGGGGGGGGAAGTAAAATTCCTTTATTTTAGTTAATCCAAATGAATTGTTTATTTTGTACATTGAAATGGATTCAGACTCAATATTTCATTCATTGTCTAATTTTTCCTGTGAAAGGAATCAGCCTGACAAGCAGTTTGGCCCAACCCTGCAGTATTTCTGCCATGGGCTTATCCCTTGAAACCTCTAAGGAATGGTTCTGGGGAATCCAGTAGCACAAACACAGGCAGATCTTGGAGTCAATAACTGTAAAACACAAGTGGTTACAATTAGACCTGATTTCTGATATTTTAAAGCTTTTTCTCCTTTAAAATACTTGCTCTTGGGAAGAATGATGATGCAGATTTGTCTTTTCACATCACCTGGGGTGACCTGTGGTTAGTTTAGGGGTTGCTCTCTTTTTTTGCTTGTCTGGGGTTTTTTTTTTGGTGTTTGTGTTTTTGGGGTTTTTGTTGATCCTTTGTTTGTTTTGTAATATATCCAGGTAGCAACTAGAAAGAAGCAGGAAAGGCCACCTTTTCTCTTCTTCATAAGTTCTCCTGAAAATTTTTTTTCCTGCAACAGCCTTGCCTGCTTGGGAAAGCCTTTGCAATATTTGCTTTCACAAACCCTGTTGCAGTGAGATAGCACATCCTGTATTCCCTTCATCTCTTCAGCCTGAGGATGCCAAAGCCCCTGATATCTTGGTTGCATAATCTCCTGAGTTGCATTTTCTCCTCTTTTATAGGATCCATATGCATATGGAATGTTTAGAGATGAAAATTAAATCCATTTCCCCCCATCCCTTAAGTACAGTACCATTCATGCTTTGTGACTGCTGATGCAGAGATTTAGGAAGGATTTAGTCTTTTTTATCTGTCAGTTTCTTTGAATATTCAGAACAGTTTATCTCCTTTTCTGCTTTTTAGTCTCATGTTTTCATTGATTTGGAATATCTTCCCACTGTCATATTTTGGTAGTTTTCATTGCTTAGGAAAACATACTAATTTTAAAAGGTGATCAAAGCCTGTGGAATAGTAACTGCTGAGTTCTTGAGGATGTGTTATTATTATTTTGCCTGTTACATATGAGCATCTAGGGGAAAAAAAAAAAAAAAACAACAACAAAAAAACACCTTTTATTTTTATTTTTAGGCTTTGCTAATTCTTGGTCTTCTCTTAGTTGCTACCTGGCAACAGCTGATTGCCATGGCAACTGTGCTGATGCTCCAGGCTCAGCCTGTGGTGGCCACTGAGGGCTGCTGGCTTGCCCCTGGTGCTGCCCTGTGCCAGGACATCCAGAGCCCTGAGAGACAGGGAAGCAAGGAACTCTTTACCTGGGGTTCAGGTTTTTTGCTGGGAAATAGAGATCTACTCCTGTCCAATTCATCTTGTCTTTGGAGTCGTTCTTGTTATAAATATATATTATAGTATTGGCTTTTGGCAAATATTAAGGTGGGTACTATAGGTGTGGTGTTGAACACCTGTTACTGCTACACCAGTTACCAAAACCCAACAAAACAGCCCAAATTAAGACTGCTAAGAATAATAAATTAGAACCACAGCTAAGAAACACATGATCTAAAAAGGCAGACCCAAGGAGTGGCCATGCAAAACAGTTCCTGGAATATGGAAAATAGTTCATGGAAAAGTTTGAAAATGTATGATGGGTCTATGAATATGCAACAGGCTGATGAATTAAGGGGTGTCTCCAAAACAGCAGGTGTGCTCTTGGCTGAATGCCATATAACCTTTTGCTTTGTCTCTTACTGTCTTTTATTAAACTTTTAAAGTTTTATGAGGAAAGTGGACCTTGTTTTTTACATTATCCAGGCTCTTGATGCACTTGTTGTCTTTGTGCAGATCTCTGTTGCAGTTGCATTGGTACCTGGCTTTTTCCTTTGCTTGCTGGCAAAGCTTTTCCTTTAACTCTGAATTTTGCTCTCAGCCAGAGGCACCCAGCCTGTGCTGATGGAACATTTCCTGATTGCATTCAAATGGTTCACGCCTGGAATTGCACCTTCTGCAAGACACCAGGGGTAGTTTTGTCACTGATGCTACAGTTTTACCTGGAATTTTAGTGCCAAGTTGTAAAACAGCTCAATTTTGACCATTTAAAGCATTGAGATGAAATTAGTACATCAGGAGAAAGCTGTATGTCCTTTTGTAATATGTAATGCTATTTCAGATGTAAGGGCTTTTAAAATTTTTGTGCTTATTCTACTTTCACTCAGAACATAACATTTAGAGTTTTTGAGTTTCTGAAATCTTGGCATGAAAGTTTGCTGGAGAAAGTTGTTGCACAAGGACCATTCTCTCCCTGGGATGTTGGGACACATTGTTTGATTTGCTAAGCTTTGGTTTGCATTACAGGGAAGCTTTGATGCCTTTTCAGATAAATGAACAGGACCAGGTACCCACCTGAAGGGTCTGTGTGCTCACACACAGGGTGTAGGGAAAAATCAGAAAGAGTTGGGGTCTGTGTGCACTTTTGGAGTGAGAGAATCATCTGAGCTGCAGCTGTGGTGGGAGAGCTCACACAAGAGCAGCACAGTAATGGGTGTGCACAAGCTTTTCACAAAGTTTAGGACAGAACTTGGGACAAATTTTGGCCAGAACAGGACAGGGAGAATTACTTTTCAGCTCTTTGATGAGCTAAATGAGACCTTACAGGGTAGGGCTATAGGTTAGGGAGTATTCAAACAAAATTCAAACAAGTCCGTGGGACCTGATGGGGTTTACTCATGAGAACTGTCCTAGCCATCATGAGACCACTTTTGATTATTTTTAAAATTAGTTCTGACAGGAAACAGTGTGTTACCAACATAATTCTGTACCTGAAACAACAACACTGTACCACCTACTGAAAAAAAAAAAGGAACACTATCCCAGCCAAAATCAGGACAGAGCTATGGCAATACAGGGTTTCCTGCAGACTGGGGCACGCTGTATTTTTTCCAATGTAGTATGAAAATTAAGTGATGCTCTAATCATAATAATGGAAGAAATAGTAAATTCAGGAACGCCCATGGATTGGTAATCAGAAGTTCAATTTTACCTGGTATTCAAAAAATCAGAACCTAACAAACGTTGTGCAAAAACTAAAATCGGTATTGTCTATTGTAAGTCTCTGCCAAGCACTCATAAAGTGACTGGCTCCCTCCTCCTCTTGGGTCCTGCTGAGTTTCCACCAGCACGTTCAAATATTCCCTGTCTTACCTGGGAAAGAAGCATGAAACTTGATACACTGTACTTGACAGATAGATCACAGATATTTGCCTTGGAATTTCCAATCTTGAAGGTGAATTGGTAGGCTTGGAACTTTTTTTAAAATTGTTTGTATTTTAATCTCTTAGTTTTTCTAAGTGTTGTTATAGATTGGTAAAAGTTTGAGGGTTTTGGTAAGGCAGAAGTAAAATGAAATATTTTTCATTTTTACCCAACAAATCTCAAATATCCACTATTTAACCCATGGTGCACTTCCCTTTGGGGGCCTGCAGTTGCCCATAAGAGCACTAATTTGATACACTCACTTCTCTTATCTTCCAGAAGAATAGAATACACTGTGACTGGCCTGATATTTTAGTAGCTGTCATCTCCTAATGTCTTTTAGCAGTAGTAAAATACCAAATGCTAATGTTCAATTCCATGCTTTTCAACTTGACTGAAATTCCCATGTTACTGCAAACTACAGAAGTAGTGAATTTGTAGAACACACATCTTGATTTAGAAGATGTTGGGGGGAGAACTTGAATGTGCAGGCATATATATTACAAAGAATGGTGACATCTAGTATTTTTACCATTTGCTTTGCCTTCTACACCCTTCCTCATTCATGGTTAAAATGCTGTATTATGTGACATCTGAAATTATGCTGATTCAAGCAGCTGTACTTAGTAATTTGGTTTGAGTTTTTAAAAAATTCTATAAAGCTACAGACAAAATTCTGATTGATACTTGCTGTTTGAGAGTATTCTGTTTAGTATCATTGGGACAGTTTCTTGGTCTAGGCCTCAGCAGTGTTGAACCCCTTGTCTTAAATGATTTTGTTGTCAGGACAGGACTAACTTATGGGAGATGACTTTTAAATTTTGTAAAGGCATGGAGTTACTGTAAATTCCTTAGCTATGTGAGATGACAATAAGTACAGTTGCATTCCATTAGTAATTGATCTTCACTCTGAATCTGGATATCACTGTTAAATTGCTGAGGTTCTCATGCAGAGATTGGTGGAAATCCTAATAAATATGAATTTTAAAAGAATTTCATTAGTACAAACTACTTAGGTTCAATCTCATATTTATGAAGAGATTATTTTTCGTTTTGATCCGAAATGGACAGTATGATTTGGAGCTTTGAAATCTCTGGTAATAATGTTACAGTTTGTCAAACCTATTTAGGCTTCTGGAAAAGTGTATCTTAGGTTAGACTTATTTTACTCAAGACCTCCAAGAGTTTCATTTTAGCACTTAACACTGAGGTTGTGATCTTTGTTGCCTCTGCTCCAGGTTCAGGGCTTTGTAATTGACCCTAAACCCTTAACACAAGGCTTGGGAAAATCTGAGTCTTTTTGGTATCTGCAGAAGTTGTTAGTGGAAACCTTAGACAAACTTTGTAGTGAAAAAAAAATGTCTTTTTTACTATTATAAGAGTGAAGGAGCTGTTGGAAAGAATACATAAACAAAAGAGGAAACTCTAATCACTGCAATGCTGTTCCAGGATAAGGAGTCAGCAGTGCTGGGCTGAACTGTGCTCTCTGTGATAAGATAGAAGATGACTGACACCTTTGGAAGATAGGGAGAAAAGGATGGGATGCTGTGAGCTTTGCAAGAGAAAACTCTTTTAAGGTTGAGGATATTAGTACAGACATCATTCTTTATTTTAGCACGTAGCTCTGTTTTGGGGGAGAGACTCTGAGCATTCCTGTGGGGTTTTTTCCCAGATATAATTACCCTGCTGACACAGTAAACACTTTATTCTCTCAATAACATAATGTGTCCAACAAGCTGTTGGCAGGATGGAAAATGCTTTTTTCCAAGCTACATCTCTTTCTGCAGTTATTGCACTGTTGCAGGTGGTTGCTTGTGGTTCATCATTCCTTTGGAAATAAAAGCCTTAAAACTGTATGGAAAAATGCAGCTTTTATAAATAGGGCTATCATCGAGGGGAAGGACTCTGTTCTTATTGGTAGGCTCTTGGAAATATATTCAGAGTTGTAATTGCTGGTTGAGCCACAGTTTGTTGTCTCTTGGCACCTCAGTTGCTCAAACTGGATGATTCAAAAATAAAAATGCTGCTACTCTCTCCTTTCTGTACATCTGGCAGCACCCTTGTGTCAGGTGTTTCCCCTGCCAGCCACATGCAGCCTCCTACCAGCTCTTCCCAAATTCTTCTTTGTCCTGCCCTGATTTTCTTGCCCTATCTGTGTGTGCAAATATGCAAGACAAGAGAAGAGAAGGGTATCGGAGAGTTGTGGGGAGAAACAAAACCTGAGGTGTATTTTAACAGCAGGTTTGAGGGGTGTGCTGATAGTTTGCTTTAATTTTCTATCCTGCAGGAAACCCTGTATTGCCTGTAAGCAACAAAAGCAGAAAACAAGGACACTTTAGAGCTGATCTTTTTTTGTTGCTAATCCAATGAAGTTACTGTGTGTGTGTAACTTGCCTGAAGAGAGAAGTGGGATGATTCACAGTGCTAAAAAGAGGAATAAATACCAAATTCTCTAGGAGAATTCGTCTATGCAACTCTTCATTGTAAATTACAATTATGAAGCAGAGTCTGAATGCTTTTATTTTTAACCTTGACGGGTTGACAGTGTATTATGTAACTTCAAAATATTGCCCTCACGCTTTCCTCGAACATCTTGCTTAAAATCCAGGAACAAAAGCATATAAAAAAGAGAAGTGCTTTGTGTTGTGTGCTCTGTAAGCATCATCAGCCTGGGCTGAATATGCAATAGTGTTGCCATCACAGATGCATTTCTGCAATCAAAATTTTTACCTTTCACAAGATGAAAAGATATTTTCTTAATGTTCATTACAGTGTATTAAGACATTAGTGCTCAGATCCTTTCAGTGCATTAGAGAAAGCATTGTCATTCTATTTTCTCATCAGATGAAATAATCGTTTATCTGAAATTGCATTACCTTCAGAGAGAACAGGGAAGGATATGGGCTTAAGCTCTGACAATCAAGGCTTACTTTAGATAATGCAGTTAACCACTTGAAATAGCAGAGTGAGACATCTGAGCCATTGCCACACAGCAAAACAGAAGATGGGCAAGGCTTTTGACTTGTTCTACAACACTGTGTGTCTATTTTAAGACAAAACCTCTAAAGCAAAGGTCAGTCTACTTGTGATTAACTTTCAGGCTTTTGCATTAGTGGCTGAGAGAGACAATAAACTGTTAAGGAAAAATAAGAACATGATATTTTCATGACTTTTAAAATATTTTTTACAAAGCCACAGATGTTTGTGGCACTCTACAGACAAATAGAACAAGAGGTCCTGACACCGAGGAATTAATATTACAGTGAAATGTTGCACAAAGGGATAAATAACAGTATTCACAGGGATATTGGAGGAAAATGTTTTCATTGCAGTGAAGTATCTTGAAATGTGTTTATTGCACACATTTTGATGTCTGTCTAATAAAATGTCATAGCAAAGATATGCCTAATACTCTAACTGGTGTCCCAGAATGAGGGTTGAGTTGGAGGTCACGGATGGAAAGATGCCTTAAAAATTTAGACCCATCAGGTGTCTGAAGATGGCAAGATGAAAGACAGGATCTGGGAGAAAATTACAAGCAACAGGCAGGGCATGGTAGGAATAAACATGGATTCTCCTAATCCCCAGCAAGTGATACCCAAACTGTAAGTCCCTAAGTTCTCATTGTGGTTGCCAACATGTGGCAATAGATTTTGGAAGACTAATCCAAGACCCCATTTACTTCCAGCCTCCTGTGAAAAAGTTTTTTTTTTTTTCCTCACCCAGTTTCTTGTGAGTGGAGGGAAAGTCTGCTGGAGGTGGTGGAAGTGGTTGAGCAGGCAGTGCAGGGGAGCAGAGGGCAGGAGACAGCAATGACTTGGGTTCAAGCAATCCATGGAGGGAGCATTTAGAGCTTTTAGCCTCTGTGGAGATGAGAAACTTAAGCCAAGTGAGGGGATTTTGTATAAGCAGCCTGCTCTGCTCATCACATCACACAAACTTTAGAGCACTCTGGGTTTGGGGAAATGTGTTTTCTTCCAGATAGTTCATAACGGGGCTGTTTTCTGGGTGTTGTGGTCGTAAACATTCAAAGTTTTGTTGCAGGTGTTCTGCTGAGCTCCCTGTGAGTTTCATGACTAGAATGTTCTTGCTACTCTTCCCTATGAAACGAGACAACAAGGAATATTTTCAAGGAAAGTTTGATTTTTTTTTTTTTAATTTATTTTTTTTTTACCTGTTCTCCAGGAACTGAAATAAACTGTGTTCATAGAAAAGCAAATCTTCTGCAGAGATCTGCTGTTCTTGGAAAGACCTTTTCTTGTTTGATAGCTGTGGTGTTGAGTGTCTTAAAAGAGACTTCATGGTGATGTGTAGTTTTTGAATCCAAATGCATGGAGATCAAAGAGTGAATTCAATTTCTGAACTTCTAGACTATTTGAATCTGGATAGAAAGAGAGTGGCATTATCAATTGGCAAAATTTTATGTACCATGAAATTGTTAGTATTTGTCATCTGCTTAGCAATACCTCTGTATTGAAGTGGAGTAATGGTTGTATACTGAAAATAAAACTCTGAATTTAAGTGGACTATGACAGGCTTTGGGAACTGTCTGCCAGATGTAGTTCAGTCAAAATAAAGATGTAATGTTTTCAGTGAAAACATTCATCAGCTTTAGGGGCTCTTGTTCAGATATGTGATTTTTCAGGCAGGAGTGCTGAATTGAAAATTAAACATTGTTATGGATGTGCTTTTTCCAAATGCATTTTGAACTCAGGAATCTTTTAATTCTGATTTTTTTTTTGTTTTGTTTTGTTTTTTTTTTGTTTTTTAATCAATCTGCCTAGAGATGCTCCTGAAGATTTTGGGAATAAAAGCATGTGTTTTGCTTCTTTGAAAAGTTTATTTTTTTCAGTCAATAATTTCAGCTATCTTAAAATGCATCTGAATAAATTTAGCATGACAAATGAGAGCTGGAATGCATATTGTGTGATGCTGAGGGATGTTTCTCTTAACTAAGAATAATAACAATCTACCATATCTATTTCACTGTATTATGACTAAGATAATGTCTAGAGAAGGTCACTTGTTTCCTTCTTCATGTACATCGGAAAATGGCATTTTCCTGACTCAATCCTGAATTCCTTAATCAGTTTTCACTCGGTCATTATTTAAACAGACACTTTTCTATCTTCACATTGACTGAAGAAAGAATGAAAGAAAATGTGGGAATTTGTCCCTTGAGGCTTTTTGATGGTAATTTAATGCAATGAAAGAATATTTTGGGATTAGGAGAGAATTCCATTGGAAGAGATGATGTGCTTTTGAAGTTAAGAAAGTACAGTTAGCTGCCACAGAGTAATTCTCAGCAACGATTTCCATAATAGTAAATAGTGTACACTTCTATAAGTCCTTTCAGAATCATGAAATGCTTTAAGAAAAGGCCATATATTATCCTCACCCTGCAGATAAGAAATTAGGATTAAGTAGTGGTTGAAGTGGAGGTTAAAGGTCTCAAATGAAGCAGGCATGTCCAAGTTCATAAATGAACTTTCTTTTTAGACATGAGGCTGTCCTGCCAATTCTTGTGACACTTGTTTTTAGCACACAAACTTCAACAGATTGCAGTGAGGTTTTTTTAAACTGGCAATCATTTGGGCTTTATGGGTGGCTGGTCTTAATTAAGCAAATTCACAATCCTTGCACAAACTGAGGTTTAGGTCTACTTGGTAATTATATCTTTTCATTGATGACAGGGCCATCATCAATTCTTTTGGCTGACTGAACAGATTCACACTGGGTTGTTAGCTTGACCTCTCTATGTGAGCTGATATTTTTTCTTTTTTTTTTTTTTTGTTTACTCATGAGTCTTTCAATACCTATTTTATGAGTTTCATCTCTTCACTCACAATTTAATTTACATTAACATTTTGACATTGAAGTTTGTGGGTCAATATTAAAGACAGCTGCTCGAACGTCCCAGGTCAACAAAAATTAGGATTAAAAATTTAAGTCTGAGCTCAATAATATTGTGTATTTGACATCTATGGGAATGCAAAGAGAACTGATTTACCTTCCCTTCCCACAATTAGCATCCTTTAGCTCCACTCTTCCTTCTGAAAAGCATATTATATATCTTGGGTTTGTGTTCTCCCAGCTCTCTTTTTTTTTGGTGGTTACTTGCTGTTACTCTTATTGCTCTCAGTTCTCTCACATTTGTCTTCTTTGTCCACATAACATCATAGTATCTTTGAGACATCTACATCATCTTGACTGATGTAGAAATATGATCCTCAAAGTGATGGGAATTGAACTTCCATAAGCACTCTCAGTAGCAAAAGATAAAGCCTCAGGGAAAATAATAATCTTGTGATATGGAAATATATTACACAGACTAAAACTTCTGCAAAACCTCTTCAGGAAAGTACTTAAGTGTTTGTGAGAGTTTTACATAGGTCTAAAGTTAATAATTTTCTTAAGCACTCTTCTGTATCCAGGCCCTGAATTATATTCTGTTCCTGTGCATTTATATTTTCAAAGTAAAGCTGCATTAAAATGCAGGTTTTCATTACTGTTATTCATTGTTATTTGGCAAGCTGCACAGAGAAGTCACTGGAGAAATAAAAGCCAAAGGGGCAGGTAAAATGGCATAATTGACAAACACCAAGAGAGCCCCTCTGAGACTAAAATCTCATTAACATTGTTGTAGGACTGAACTGGGTAATCTCTTTGCTGATTTTCATCGAGCATGGAGAGATAGTTGTCGTGTACATTAATAGCAGAGAACAATCCCAGCTATGCAGCTGAAGTATTTTCTTTACTAACCTTTGAGAAAATCTATTTATGCTCTCTATTGTTCACTTGTACCCAGCAAAGTAACAGTGAGGAAATCCCTTCTTAAAAACAATAAACTTCAAGCAAGAATCCCTCTTCATCCCTGTGGAAGTTTGTGAAGCTGGGGACAAACTTTGTTCTGAAGCCAAACTGAGCTGTGTTGGACCTAATGGCTCTTTGGTGTGACCGTGTGGTTTGGCTAATCTGATGGATGACATAATTCTCAATGATAGAATAGTTTTGCCATTCAGCTGTGTAAACAATGATCCAGTGGTTTGAAATGTTAAAACAAAAGAAATCAGTATGTAAGAAATCAATGACACATCTGGATATCAACTGGATATACAGTTTTATCAAACAGATTTTGATTCTGCATACACATGAATATAAAATAAGCATGAGACATCCTCCAAGACTTGCAAACACAAATCACTTTGTCATTAGATAAGCATTGGAAGTCTGCATTGAACTCAGAGATCTCGCATCACATGAGTTTATTCTTAGGGGGTTGATAGCATCTGGGATTAGGAATTCTTTTCCATTTGTAGAACACTGAAAAGAAACACTCATTCATCACCAGAGAGTATGGCTTCTGTGGACCTGTATTATTATATAAACCTACCAGAAATTAATTCACAAAGGATGCCTGCAGAATACTGCCACAGGAAATGAGGACCAAGGAGACCTTCTGCACAGCTCTGTCAAACCAAAGATGCCAGGAATCAAAACAATGCACATCTCTGTTTTCATGCATGCAAATAGAGAAGCTGCTAAACAGACCTTCAGGTTTTAACATGATCTCTGCCAGGTTTTATTTATCTGTTTCTCTCCAGCCTTCAGGTAGTGTGTTGAAGTGGCTGCTATGGTAACTTGGGATTGAAAGCCAGCACAAATTTTTTTTGAAAGATTTCCTTTTGCCTTTGCCATTCTCTCCATATTTTACCAGAACTACATTCCAGAATTCTATTAACAAATAAGAAAAAATAATTCATTTAAATTCTGTTTTGTTTTTGTTTTGTTTTGTTTTTTTTTTTAACCAGGCTGAGAAACAGCTGGATAAATTAGTCCAGATGGAGGAAGGTGAGAGACAGAAACATTCACCACACACCTCCAGTGTTGTGTTGTTGTGACATTATTGGAAAAGAGTTCAAACAGGGTCCTTTCAAAGGTCTGCTGTGAAAAGATGATGCTAAGAATCAAATTTGCAGATCACAGGGCTGTCAGTAGGGTCTGTGTGGCACAAGCTCCAAATGGCAGCTTACAGGATTGATTTGGACTGACCTTTTTTAACTCAATAAGTTTAAAAGCACTTGTGTTAGCATCGCCTTGTTTGGAGATATATAATAAATAAATAGATACGTAAGTGTTCTCTGAAAGCCAATAAAACTGAGGGATTAAATAGAAAAAAAAGAAATTGCTAAAAGGGATTCCCAAACAATTTGATTTTAGAGATGAACTGATCAAGAGGAATAATCCTAACAATATATTTGTTGCTTGATAATATAAAAATAGATGCTGTTAAATTTAAACTTTTGTTTTCTAGTACTGTATGCTCAAATTAGCATGAAATTGAATTCCCTTCTTCCTGCCTCTATCTATTCACTATTCTCTAAAACACGGTTCTCTTAGTTAGAAGTAACTTGTCTCATAATATTTTCTTCTCTGTTGTACAAGTTCTACCCCACTTCACAATGAGGTGAAATTTGTTCTAGTTCTCATCTGGTACCAGAATGCTTGCTGGAAGGACTGAGACAATTTTATTTTGGTTTTGATATATCTATAAGATCAAGACAACCGTCTCCCCAGTCATGACAACTTCATTTATCTTTCTGCAAAAACTTTCTGGACATTATTTGATCTGGACTCTTCAGAAGCAATTAGTAGGAAAGGGCAGAAAGACTGTCTCCTGTCCCATGGGATGTTGCAACATTTAAAACACTGACTCAATCTGTAGATGGACAATCTGTTTCAAAGAAAGGAAAGATGCTCCTCCTAGAGTAGTAGGAGGACAGGTACTCATTTTCCATGCTAAAGTCTATCATATTCTAAGATATTCAAACTCTGGTTAAAATATGAGTCTCTCTTAGTTGTTTAGATGCTCTCACTGCCAAACTGAGCTTGGTTAAGCCATTCTCCTTTTTTTGGATCTCTTTCTTTGTCGATACAGGCATAGGTGTTCATTTGAAATCTTGACTTCGATTTATCAACATCTCTCAGGAAAAAGCCAATAGATATATAATTGAAAAATCTTTAGCCAGCTTTCAGAGATACTATAGCTGATACCTCTCTCTGGTGACTGACTTTGGACAGCACTCTGTCTCAGAAGATGCAGTTTTCTGTGTAATGGACATCATAACACCTACCTGCCTCATATAGAAGTTTTTGGGGGTGAAGGAATTTGTGTTTGTGCCCTGCTGGTTTTCTTCCTAAAGCTAAATGCTGCCTGGGAATGAGAGTCCTGACCTTGAAATTCGATGTAGTACTGTAACAGGCAAAACTTATCACCGAGAAAATGTGCCAACCCCCTATTTATCACTTTCCCAGCTGTTCTGCTAAATTACAGCTCCTTTAAAATTACACTCTAATTCATCAATAATTCAGCACTGAAGTCTTATGAAGAAAACACTAGATGCTATTCTGAATAGCTCCACTATCAAATGATAAGCTATTCAGAGGGGAGAGTGGCAACACTGCTGAGGTGCTGTGTCTCTGTTACCAAGGGAAATTCAGCTGGCGTTAGAGAAAGCGACAACGCAACAGGGCTCAGGAGCTTGTTTCACAACAGGCACAGGACAGAATGACAGGAAGGGGAGAGGGAAGCCCTTGGGGTAAATATATCGATGTGATCTTCTTGCAGCTCTGCAGGCTTATCTGGGTATTTAAAGCCCAAGCAGATCAATGCCTCACCCGGAGCATCGCGCATGAGCTCCAGCCCCGCCAGCGCTGCAGTCAGTCAGGGTGTGCTGAGCAGATGTGTGTGTGCCAAACAGATGTGTGTGTGCTGTCCCCACAGCCAGAGTTAACCTTCTGGGGCTGCTCCTCCACCTGCTCACCCTGCAGCACTGGAGAGGTGGGCATGCAGCAGCAGCAAATTTGCTTTTTCCAGTTGTGCTATGTCAGAGCCGTTTCACTAGCACTCAGCATCTTGGAGGACTGTCCTCCCTGCTGCTCCCTTTTTTCTCTGTGTGTTCTGCTGTGTGACAGAGCATTTGTCATGACGTGTTCAGGCAGAAGCTGGATGTATTCATTAGTGCTGTAGCAACCATGGGTGAGACAGTGCATGGTAAATCATGGTTAGATCAAATGGATCATATCAGTGCAAATGAATTAACTTGTACAGTCATTCATCTGCCCTCATTTTTGTTTTACACTGATGGGTTTTCAAGTGTAAATATATTTGTGAAAAACATGCCAATATGTTGTAAATTTTCTTCTAATGAAAAGATAGTCGTGGGATTGAGGGGACTTTGGTCAAAAATACTTTATTTGTAGCTCCAGCCTTTTGTACGATAGAAGATGAAGAAACCTTCTAGCAACACAGTTGTCATGCAAAATATCTGACCCTTGGAACTCCCTCAATTCCCTGCAACAGTGAAAATCAGCAGGAAGGTGGAAGCTGCACCACCTATAACTTGTTGTACAGGTCTGGGTGCTCCCATACAAAATTTGAGGTTTATCAGAAGACAAAATTGTCTCTATTTGAGTTGTGGTTGCGCTTGTTTTGCCACTTAATACTGGTCTTCCATCAGGCCTATTTTTCTCTAAGCCCTCCCCTTAGGTCCCTGAATTTTTTAGATCTTCTATCTCCTTTTACCTTAGGCTTCCAAGGAGATTTCGTTATTGTTCCATTCCTTGAAGAGAACAGCCTTTAGAGACCCTGCATGCTACCCTTCTTTGCCAGGGGAACACCTTGTAGCTCTAAATGAGCTGCTCTGTGCAGGTGCCATTCATCTCTTGATGGGAAAAACTCACTTTTACCTCAGAATCTTGGTCCACTACAAATATCAGCTGTGATTATTTATATATGGTAATACCTAAGAACAGCAGCCCTGTCCTGCCTAGACAATTGTTCTGATGTCAGCAGAATTAGAACACTGCTTTTACATATAAAGCACTCTCCATTTCTTGTTTCATTCTGTTTGAACAAGGAATCACTCATTTAAACATTAAAATTCAGTCATACTAAATAAATAATGTAGTTTTAAAAATGCAAACAGATTAAAAATAAAGGCAGCATCCTACTATCCCTCTCTCACTTACACATCTACAGGCTCAGAAGGGAAGCTGGGAAAGACACTGCATTAAAAAACATAAGGCCAGAAGTAATCATAAAATAAATATAATTTTAAAAATCCCCTTGATATTTAAAAAATGCTGAAGGCTTTTGTTTAATAAAAAATGGCTAATAATATAAGATGAAATGGGTACTGTAGAGCAGTGAATTCCACTATCAGGAAATCAGCCACAATAAAGCACAGGCAGCAGCAGAATCCCTGGAACAAGGATGCTGCCAGGTCAGTACAGAGGTTTCTGTGCCATAAAGGGTCTTTCCACCTGGGGTTTTAAACCTTAGTGATATCACCCTTCAGTCAAAATACCAGTCTGAGCAGCACTCAGGGCAGGCTAAATCTGCCTGCTCTTTGTGGAACAGAGGAGCAGATGGGCTAATCCATCCTGAACAAACTGGGAGCTGCAGCATCCCAACCCTTCTGGCCACGTGGTGACCAGGGCACGTGTTGCTGCTGTGAGATTGCCATAAGTAAGGATACCACAAATGCAAACTATGCAATGGGAAAACAATTTTCAGTTGTGTATTCACATCCCTTTCAAGGGAGAGTCAAAATTGATGGCAGGATTCAGCTCATGTGCTTTCAGCTTCTGTGAAATGTTGGGCCACAAAAGAGGGAAATGATAAATTGTCTAGTTCCAAACTGATGTGTGGCCCCAAATCATTAGAAGCTCTAAAGAAAATAATACCTGTTTTTAAAGAAAATAATATCTGTTTTTAAAGAAAATAATACCTCTTTTTACACATACTGAAGGTTGGAGAGTGGGAAGTATTTTCCAAATACACACAAAGCGAAATCTTTTGGGAATTATGAGACTCAGAAGTAGCTCCTTATTCAATCGCAGTAGCTGACAGATCGATGGGAACAATGGCATATATAACAGCAGATGTGCAAAGGTAGCAGAGCTAACTTTAGAAATGAATATCCTGGCTAGCAGAAGCTCCTTAATCACAGCAGCACACAGTTCAACCCAAGCAAACTGCCCCAGTGTTTTGGGAGCTTCCTGTGGAAGCTTTGCAGTTTGTTTGGCACCCTGGAATTCCCAGCTGTGCTGGGGGCAGAACATCTGGAAGCTGTGTTCAGGAATAGCTGTGGGAACGTGGCTGTTCATGGACTTTGCACCACTTGTGAGTGGGGTCTTCACATATTCAGTCATTCCCTTCAGAAAATCCAAAGGAGTTAGTATCAGTCATTTCTCCTCCTGTGATGCTAAAGTTTGAAAATTCTGCAGTTACCGTGAGCTCAGTCATGGTATTTGAGTTTGGGAATCTAAAGTTCTTCTAAATGAATGTGTTGGTGCTATTCCTGGCATCACATAGGCAATACTTGATAATGAAGAGCATTTTTGTTCATAGATGGTGTGAATCCAGAACATTCATTTTTTATAGGCCTTTTACATCTAATTGACTTTTATCATACCTGCGAAATGGAAATGCATTAAAGAGCATCTCCATTTCACTTGTAAGACTGATAGCCAATTTTCCATTCAATGTCTTTTGAGAATTCTTCATTGTCTTCCATAATTATGCATTGGGAGTGTAAACAATGTTATGAGATTATAAGGGCTCTTTCTAAAATACATATTATACTGTAAATATATGAATGTTATGTTGCTGCAGCAATGTTTCCTGGTTTTCTTTTTGCATTGAATTTTATTGTTGTCAATTCCTGTTCCTCATCCAGTTCTGCATAATTTCTTAAAAGGTAAAATATTAAAAAAATCTGAGGGTTTTGAACACTTGTAAATTACATGGAACCCAGAATTTTTAAGGAACCCACAGAATATCAAAACACTCCAAAGGGATATTCCAATTTTTAATGTAGAGTAGTTACTGTTCTATAGCATCTGGAGGCATCACAACCCATTTCTTTCCTGGTTTTTGTCTTTGTGGCTTCCCTTCCAAAAAATTCTGCTAGCCAGCTCACACTGCTGTACTTTGCAAAGCATTACTAACCAGAAAGTTCTGCAAGTGGAGGGATATATACTTTACCCCCCAGAGCAAAACCAGGTAAAAGCAAAGCTATCTCAAGGTATTTTTTATTGATTTGCAGGTTTAGGATTATTTGGTCTATTTGAATTCATGTAAGATTTGGCAAACAGAGTTGTTTGCCTTGAGTATTTAATTTGGAATGATAGTGGCTCTTGTTTTGTATTTTCATTGTGCAGCTGGTGGGAATCATCCATTTGGTATCCAAACTTCACTTGTATTCCTTATATGAGCTATCAAGTGGAAGGCTTGGCTACAACTCTTATATTTGCAGTATCCATCTCTGCTCATTTTGAGGCACTGGTCAGTCCATCCAGTCTATCCCAGTGAGTAGATCATTTGAGTTTTGGAGCTGTGGAAAAGTTACTCAAATAAATGATCAGATAATATTTGGACAGCCACATGATACCACTTGGTTCTGAAGGACGTACTCAGCTCTAGGAAGGAACAAATTAGCTTAATCAAGCCTTAAATTTGACTTGATGGGCCATAGAGCCAGATCTTTGTCCCAAGGTACTTGAAATTGTTGCTGTTGCTTTATAACATATGCTGAAACAAGTGCTTTTGTCAAATTTCCTCTTGTGCCATGCTCCTCTTCCACCCCTGATTTCCATGGACAGGGAAGACTTTGTGTCCCATGGTGGAGGGACCTGTACAGTGTGCAAAGCACATGCTATAGATCATAATTCTCTTCCATTTTTTCCCCTAAAGTTCCTTCTGCTGTGAGAGTTTGACCACATTTCCCTGCAGTTAATAGCGAGTTTTAAATGCAGCAGGCACTGCTTGCATCAGGAATAAAACTCCCTTTTTTTTTTTTTTTTTTTTTTTGGGTTTTTTTTTTTTTTTTTTTTTTTTTGTTTTTTTTTTTTTTTTTTTTGTTGTTGTTGTAAGAGCAGTTTTAATATCAGCAAGTGGCTGCCCCTGTGATGTTTTAGATATGTTGCTAATCTTAGGTGGCTGAGGGCCTCCTGTGCCATGGGTAGCATGCTCAGCTTCCATTGATTATTGAGGATAATCAGTGCCCTGCAGGACAGGCTGCCAGAAATGCTCCAGAAAATGGGAGCTCACAAGGGCAATCACAGTGCTAATGAAAGCAATGGGTGGCTGTCTGTGAAATACAGTTTTTTTCTATTGAGCTTTTTTTGAGAGATAAAAAAAAGCTTTTGCTTGAATTAAGTGTGTATAACACAAAAAGAAAAGGAAAAGGGGAGAAGATTATTCATATTTCAGGTTTCTCAATCTGCCATGCTAGGCCTGCTCAAAGGAAATGTCTCTGGGTTTCTTAGACAGGACATAGAGGAAATAACATTTTCCTGTTGGCTACTAGCACAATTATCTTTACTGAAATAATCTAAAAAGATCCCCCAAACTCAGCTCGAGGTAGGATGAAAAATTTCTAGTAAGATTTCTAGCATGTCAGTAATAACTAGTGGGAAAAGTGTTTCAGTATGGAGCATTTAACAGCCTTGAACTCAATGTGCTGACAAGAGTTTTGCTACCTGTGGCAGATTTTGGCCCAATAAAAGAGAGCAAGTGGGGGCATGCTGTGAATCTGACACTGAGAACAACCTTTTTTTTGGATGGATCTAGAGGGTTAAATAGAGCTAATGACAGTAGATTGTAACAGGATAATTTTAGATCTGAGGAGAATAAACTGTGGAACAGAGAAATGGTGGGAGCCCTATTGTTGACACATTTAAATATAGACTGGACAAAATGTTAATAAATGTACAATAGGGAACAATTTGACATTGTTCTCAAGGAGATGGAAAGGATGCAGTAACGACTTAAAAAGAACTGTCAGGTTCTCCATATACTTGATTGGTGAACTTTATTTCACTTTCAATGTGTTTATGTTTAATATGAATATAAAAATATTTCTCCTATTTAATAAAGGAAGTTTAATTTATTTTTTTCTCTTTATTCAAATACCATACTTTTATATTCAACTCCCTATCCTTGGTTTTCTTGTAGGGCATAGGGCTTTCTGCTGACTTTGACCTAGTGAGTGCATAGACAATGGTAATTTATCTTTTTGAACCTTAAAGGCATTAACCAGTTTTAGTAAATTATCCCAGAGAAGGGAATGGTGCCCAAATAAGATCCTGTTAATCTGAAAACCCTCTGGAACTGTGGAAGGGAGGAATGTTTATATGGAAGCAGTCATAGGATCTGTTATTGCTTTTGATATTTTCTGTGCCTAATGTCAGTATCCCACAGCCATGAATCACCAATACTAAATTGCTGAAAACAATCAGCACTATCAAAAAGGTAATTTTTAATTTGCAGGCAAGACACAGTACAGGAGTGGTGGAGCTGCCAGCTAAAGAAAAGATACAGTCAAATGAATGTCATTATATGACTGACTTGTGTTAATTTAGTTCATCCTCCTAAACTCAAGCAAATCTTCAGAAAATGGTGTTTGCTTTAGCATGACATGTTGAAAGATAATTAACAGTCCTTGACATAAAAGTTCTAGATCAAGTGTAAGAACTTAAAAAATCTAGGAAAAAGTGCCTTTCCAGTGACATATAAAAATAATTTGCATTTGCTGTTGATTCTCATCCTGGAAGAGGTCCACCTATTTTAAAGCTGCCACACTTGTGATAAGGTCTTCATTGCTCAGTTATGGGAATCTATTGTTTACAAATTGTTGGTAAAATTCTTGACATTCTATAAATACAGGAGCAGTTGGTTGTTGTCCAGAGAGTTTGCTTGCTAATGATACACATGGTGCAGCAAGGGAGACACTCCAAAATGAGCTCAACCACTCTTAGGGTTATAAGATTGTTGAGTGAAAGTTAAAGTCTAGGGAGAAAATAATTCTTTCTGCTGTCTTTACCTCATTGAAATAATTGAAATGATTCTAACTTGAGGATATCCTGCTTATTAGTTCTCCCACTCACATTTCATGCTCAGCACATTCTTTCTGCTTCTCCCTTTCCTTCTGCTGGCCAATTCCCTTGGGGTACAGCCCTTGTTGACTAACACCACAGACCATAGGTGAAACCCAAAACTTCACAGCATTGTAAGGTGTCCTTATTATTTTAATGTTCACCAAAATTCTGCTGCCTATCTGGAGATATATGGCTTTGGAGGTGGATGAGTTTATGAGCAAGCTGGTGAATTACAGAAGATACCTAAGAACTTTATGGTAAATCAAAAAAATTACATTTCTCTGATATTGTATATTTTGAGTCTCACAGTTCTTGGGAGGAAAATGTGTCCTTCTGTTCATATATAATGCTCACTATCTCTAAATTATACATTGCAAAAACTTATTTTGTGTATCTCTTCTCTTTCCTAAAGGAATTAACTAGACTACATGATAGGAAACCTTGAAATTCAGAGGTTTGATAGCATGATATTACACCAAGAAACAAAATAAAGAAACCTAGTATGACACTGAGCTTATTCTTGTAAGAAGAGACCAATAGTGACATAGGTTAGTATAATAGTTCCATTTATAGACAATCCCAGCAATGTAAACCTTATACTCAGCTTCATATGTCAATTTTTCCTTAGAGTGCTCTGTACATTTCTTATGGCCATAGATTTTCAAAAGTGGATATTAGGTGAGATCCTGTGATGAAAAAAAAATGGTACTGAAAGGGTTTTTATTTCTTTTAAACTGAGATGAGCATTAAAACATGAGTTGGTCATGCTCAATGGAAGGTAGTGAATATTCAGCTTTCCTCCCTTCTCTGTTGCTAAATAGTGATTTGTGTAGCAGGGACAGAAGCAAGGTGAGGAAAGAGTAGACAGGATTAAATGTTTTTTTTCTATTCTGTACTTCACAGTCATTCTAAAATGGCATGAAATCAACTATGCACCAGCCAGTTCCTTGTGTCACCTGTTCACCTGCCCTAGAAATGTTTTTATTAAATGACCCAGATGTATTAATAATATCAATTAAAAATAAAGAAGAGGGAACATAACTGGAAGTGTGAATTCCTTAGCTGGTGGGATGAGAGGGACCAACCTCACAGTGGACACTCAGTTTTGTTTTCCTTTTTGTACAAACTGCCATTTGTACAACCTTGTTTGAAAGAACCTCTGCTGCTCTGGAGAGGCTTTTTGCAGCACAGTGGTTAGGCACAGCTTTGTTGCAATCATATTTGCAGGCTGGCTGACACTCAGTGGATGGAGACAACCTCAGTCTGGCAGGGCAAAGCCACCACATCTCCCTCCCATTTGCATTCCACATCCCATGTTTCGTTTTTCCACCCTTAAACAATAATTTGTAGCTCTGTGTAATATTTTATTGGGGATCTCAGAAAGCTTTATGAATATTGTATGAATGAATGGAGCCTTGCAACACTCCTGTGAAGTACTGCAAGGCAAGAGTCATTATTGCTGGTTTATGCAGGAGCAAGATAGGATGCTAAACTTGGGAAGATTAAGCTCTGAATTTCATCCCCAAATTGTGAAAGCCCTATCTCAAAGCAGACACCTGTTGAACCAGTAGATTTGCAAAAGGCTGATATGGGCAAATGCAGGTAACTTGAGTGCAGCTTCAAACTAAAACCTTTTGTCTTCAAGGTCATGAAGTGAGTTTAGTCTGAGCAAGGAATAGAACTGATGTCTTTAGTCTCCTTGGTCTGTTTTAAACCCAGAGCTATTTATCCTCCTTGAAAGTCTGAAATTAACAGGAAACTTGATGTATCTCAGTGAGGATTTATCCTCCCCGAAACTGCAGTGGGTTTCTCTTATTTATTTTTTTGTGCTTGTGAAATAGTTGTTTGGGTTTTTTCCCCCTCACATTGTCTTTTCAGTCAGATTGTTCCCCACTGAGTTAAAAATAAATGTCAAACAATATGACTTAAAGAAAAATCCTTGTGTTCCTGCTTTCCCCAGGAAACACTAGCCAATTAATAGAGTAGAAGGAGGGATTTTGCCTAGGGAGCCATCATGAAATAAGAAGTGTATATAAATACATGCACAAAGAGACACATACAAACACATTGAAAGAGCATTTCATTTGGCCAGGATCTACTTATCAGTGTGGAGATTTATGAGGCACTGTAGAACATGGACAAGCAGAAATCACAGGGAGGATGCTATTTTGAAAGGCTAATGAAATTTTCCTTGTGTGTATTTTTTTGCTGCTGCAGCAGGAATCATCATGAAGACCATGAAGCTGTCATTGGTTAAGCCTCTGCTGCAGAGGTTCTCAAACAGATGTTTTTCCCCAAAACACTTGGGAGGATGTTTTAATTCATCTATTTACTACCATTTTCATGCTAGAAGAAATTTCCCTGTCATACAGCTCGAGTATCTCTCTCTGACAACCTTCCCTAACCATTTTAACTCTCTCTGTGGAGACTTGCTGTAATACCAATTACACTTAATATTATTTCCTTATAGCTAGTGAGATTTCTGGCTGTGTTTCAAACCTAGATTTTCTCTGTTGTCTTTGTACAAGCAGCCTGTGTTGTTTCTAAGTGATCTGTGCACATTACATACGATATAAATTAATCTTCAGATCACCCACACTTGTTTTAATCTTCCCCGCTTCAAGGCTAGTAAATATTCTTATATGGAATTATCCCAGCCATGTCAGGTGGGAAAAAAGAGTTCCTAATAGGAAGACTCACTCTTAAAAATGCCAGTCTGTTAAAAGAGGTAACTCACTTTCTGAAATCTTAGGGATTACTAGTGGCAGAAGCAATAAAAATCTTCTTTAAAAATCTTTTGTGAATTATTAAATAAATTTCTTACTAACTGCTTTATTACTCATAGGAATTGTATCAATCAACAGTGAGAGCTAAATTACTAGATCAGTCAGAAAATATTGTTGCAGCTAAAGAATCAATGCTAATTGAATCATTAAGGCATTATTACATGAAACACAAATACCTCAGGATGATAACTCTTTGCTCTGCTTGATCTATAGTCTGCAAAGAAGACATGATACCAACAACTATAATGCTTGATTGTTCTAAGCATTGTATTTTCTCAAGGCAGTATTTTTCTTTATTGGTGTCCTTTAGCTTAGAAGTCTCCCACTTGTAAATAAAAAAATAAAATAAACAAAAAAGGTGACTTTAGATTAATGCAGTGCACATTTTCTCAGCAGTTCAAAGGCCAAACTCACTTCAGCCAGACTCTCACTGACTGCAATAAAGTTCAGAGCTGGGGGCATTTTTAGCTTGACCTATTTTTGCATTTTTGAAGAGCCTTGTCAGTGCTACTTTTACTGTGTTGGTTGAGGCAAGGCTGGGTTCTGATGGAAACTTTTTCTGATGTGTAGTAAAACTTGGATTGATTAAGACGACTCTGTGCCTTGTGTCTCCTCTGTGTGTGTGTTTTGCCCTGTTTCAGTCCTCATTGTCAGCCAGAAAAGCTGGCTGTTACTGCAGGAGGGGAAGGCTATGGGCACTGTCATTACCCTTGGTTTTATCAGGCTCTGGTCACCTTGGATGAGCAAGGAAAGTGTGGCACCCTCTGAGTGCTGCACAAGCCCCTCAGCTCTAAATAGCCACAGTTAGGCTTTGTTTCTGGGAGAATAGATAAACATTTCTGTGTCTTCTGGCTGTGGTAGCATCGTTGTGTCATGGCTCAAGTGTAGTGACAGACTGACAGCCCATGGACTACTGGAGTGTGTGTGGGTGAGGAAGGGAGTTTTTGTGAGTGCTGTGCATATGTGCCAGCAGTGGTGATGAGCATCATAGATGGAGGCTTGCTGGGGTAGACGGGAACAAGAGCATCTCTGTGAGAAAATGTGTGAATATGTAGGTTAGAGTAGGTTTGAGATAGTGTTTTTGTTTTGATCTTCCTACTCCCTCTTTCTTTTTTTTTTTTTTTTTTTTTTCTCCCCCCATGGAAAAACAACTTTGGGTTTAACATATGTGCTTGCAGTCACAGCAGGATTTTGATGTATGGGTTATTCTTTTTCCCATCTTCTCCCAACAGTAAAACCTGCATATCATCTGTCAAAGAAAACAGAGTGCTTCCAGCCTCTTGATCTATCATTTTTCTAGTTAAGGAATATCATTTTGGTGTATAAGATAATTTTTTTCTGCAAATCGACACCTTCCATTCTCACCCAAGCTTTTGAGTGTTGTTTACATATAGTGATCAGCTAGCAAGATGTATGGACCTGGGAAAAATAAGCCAAGGAATCACAGAATCAACAACAAATTCTTTAATTCTGAAGGTCTTTGGCTGCATTAACAAAATTAATAAAAGGTGTTGATGCCAGCAAAAGGCCTGGAGTGTACCTTTTGACTTTGTATTAATGCAGTTTAATGGTAGAACAATATAGATGCATTAGTTCTTTTCTGGTTGGGGTGTGTTTTTTCCTCTTCTATGAAAATCAACATTCTGTTTTGTATTCATGCCAATGGCTCTGCCTCAACTTCCTAGGTGGTTTGCCTGCCAATCCAATACAGCAGCTGGGAAACCTAGAAAGTACTTTCTTCTTTCCCCACCCTGTCCACATTTCTGCTCCTCACTGGTGCCCCAAGCAAGCAGTTTTATAATCACAGGGCTGCAGAGGCAAGGCAGCAAAACATCATTGAATCCTTTTCTTTCAAGTCAAAATATCTCCAAAGATTTTTTTTCTTTCTCCTCCTCTGTCCCCTCCATCCTTCACCTCCTTCCTTCACTCCAGTTGCCAGGCCTGTGTGATCCAAAATAGTGCAGCACAATGGGCAAACACTCACATCTCACCCAGTGAAGTTCTTATCTTAACAACAAAACTTAGATTTTTCCTGTTTGGCAACCAAACAAACCCATGAGAAGATCCCTCCATAGTGAAATAGAGCAATTGTGTTAAAATACACACAGCATGATTTGAGAGGAGACATTTCTGGGCATATCAGAAAGTTAAGAAATAATTCCCTGGATGGAAATTTAGCTGATTAGCAAGGTTAACAAATGCACTCTGTGGACATTTGGGGCTTCTTCAGAGAGACAGAGATCTGATTCAAAGCTTTCTCCTGCTACTGAAAAGTGATCCCTACCTACAACCACAAAATGCTTCAAATGTAGCCAGATTCCAGAACTAATTCACTAACAATCCTTGCAGTATGTTATTTTATTTTTCTTTGGATAGTCTCCATCTGGAAATGACCTATTCCCACCTCGTTCAGCTCGAGGTACTGCCAACCAAAACAGTGACAACAATATGGCTCACTCAGAATATTCTCTGCCATTCAGGGGATTTAACAGTGATTTACTAACTCATTTTTCTCGTGTATTTTCTTTTCTGTATTTCCAATATAGGCCTGTCAGCAATTTCTTCAGACCTCTGCAGTTTAATTCATGGTTTCTGTGGCTAATCCTACTGATGCTGTTGAGATTCGTTCCATATTTTTAGTGAGAACAGGGTTTGATACATAAAGAGTGGGTGAAACATTTGAAATGAAAAGGAAGGATCCTAAGATCTCTTCCAGGTTAGTTAAAGGAAAAAAAGCTCTAACATGGGGAAAAATGAGGCCAAGGATAAAATGGAAGGGAGGTTTTACTACTGGATATTCTAAAAATACCAAGAATGACACCTAAAACTAAGGATGCAGAAATCAACACAACCTTTTCCATCACCTGTGATTGTGACAAATCTCAAATGCCAAGTTCTTTTTTAAAAGTACAGGCTCTAAATCTTATTCATTTCTCTTGCCCAAAAAAGTATATTTACCTGTTGATTCTAAGAGGTTTTATGCCCTCCTGAAGTGTTCATTTTTGAATATCAGGGCTTAGAAATCAGATGTGCTTACCAAGAACAGTGAAGATAAAACAATGAAGATAAATGTAGCACTTAGGCTACATTCTTGATATCATTCACAAGAAGCTGCTGGTGAGATTCAGTCCTCAGGTACAGCTAGACATCTTCTTGCCTCCTAATGAAGTCTAATTTTGTGCACTTAATTCTCTTCCATTCTCTTTGCTGCCAAGCTCTTGTTCCAGGACACATCATCTGCTCATTCCTGCCTCTTGAGGCATACAGTCCATGAGGACTGGCTTTGGCACAGAGCTGGATGATGGCTAGCAGAGGACTTGAGAATCTAACAAATGTTAAGAACAGAAAAAGGCCACTTATTTCTCTATTTCTGTTTTTACCCCCGCTTTCCTGATTTTACATTCTGTCCCTTGATTCTCCTCCAAAAATAAATCTGGACATTTCTTCGGCTTCTGAAATGCTTTGATTTTAAAGGCTTGTTCCTGCAAGTAAAGTTAGCTCCCTATAGTAAATCCTAAAGAAATTCTCAAAGAAAACAGATGATGAAATTTTGCAGTTGGATTCTCAGAACCCCTTAGACTGCCAGCACATCATCTAGGCCATGCAAATCAAATCTCACATGAATTCAAACCTAGTTTCTAGGTAGCCTGAAAATAGTTGTTGAATTTGCTCTCCATTTTTATTTGGGTGGACAGCTTCTAATCTGCAATTCCACGTGACTTTGCATGTTGACCTTCCTTGAAAATGTTTTCCTGCTCTTAAAAAAGCTGTTGACTGGGATCAGCTGCAGGAACAGACTTTCTGCTCAGTCTGGTGCCAGTAATTGGCCCTGCTGGGATCTGATGGTGTTAAGAAGAGCACAGTGAGCTCTGTCTGGAAAGTGCCCTTTGGACCAGAGCTGTGACACTTGCTGGTGATATTTGAAGGGAAGGTTTGGAATGGATTGCAAATGAAAAGTAGATTTACTGCACTGGAACTGATGTGAAATATTCAGGTCAACTTCACTCTTTATGGAAGGACAGTAGGAAGCCCTGATTGCCCATTTATTTCCCATGACCATCCCATTGTGTGTCCTGTAACCTGTGTGTGATCTGTGCAGCTTTGTCTCTTCCTAGAGCAGCTTGGTGATGGAGGATTTATCTCAAAGTATTTCCTGTGTGCTTCCCAAATATGTTCTGCTGATACTCACTGGGAATTGATTTGCTTTTGCTTTTTTGCAGGGTGGTGTGACAGTGCATCATATTGATGTTGAGATGCTTCATTATGCAGAGCTGCATTTGCTGTCTTTGTTGCTGAGCAAATGTGTGGCTGGGTCACAGTCCTCAAACCCTCCAATAGTTTTTGTTTTGCTTGATCATGGATCCTGTGACAGTATTAATTAAAACTTAGAGGTCCCAATAATTTAGGTACAGATTCTGCCTTCAGCTATCTGTGCTCTTTTCACAAACAAGGAAGAGTTCTCTGTTTATTTTAGATTCATCTATCCTCATCTCCTTTGATTTTTTCAGAAAGGCATTTGCTATTGGAATTTAGTGCAAAAATAAGGAACAGAAAAATATAGAAATCTATCTCCTTTTAAATTCAGCTTTGAATAAGGCCCTGAGTTTTCCCCTTCTCAGATTTTACTGGGGCATCCCTCACTCGCTGAGGCTTGGTTCCTACAATCCTCTCCGAAAAATTCAGATTTAGACTTTAGCACTCCTGAGCTATTTTGAAACCTAAAAGCACCTAAAATGGCTCAGGCAGAGTCTCCATTTGGGGACAATCATCCACGCATTCTGCATTCCTCCTCAGATTGTTTATTCTCTCAGTCTCACTCGCTGCAGTGCCATTCTCTTTGTACAAAATAATAATTCAGGCTCATGGTGTTCTCTCCTCTGCCACCCACCTCTAGTCCAGGGCCCGTGCTGAGTGAGCAGACCCAGCTGCAGTGATGGAGCAGGAATGTTTGGAATCTCTCTGATCTGTTTCCAAGGAGCGTTTCCCTAAGGCAAGGCCAAGGAACAAGAATATTTTCCTTTACCATGCAACAAAGCCGGAGTCCTTCCTCCACTTGGGCTCCTCCGTGCTCAGGTTGTGCCTCTTTTCCCAGAACATTTATGGAACATTTAAGGAACATTTATGGAAGTGGAGCGAGGCAAGGAATAATGGCAGATGGTTGTTCTCATCCACTGCCATGCCCACAGAGGGGGAAAAGGCTAACTGGTGTTTGAATGTTCATCTGCACTTCTCTGCAAAGTCAAATATTTGAGGTACTTAGATGATGGGAAATTCAAGTGATATAATTAGAAGAGTATCTAGGACCAGGCCTTAAGTAAAGTTTAAAGGTGTGATGAAAATTAGGCTCCTACATCTTTCATCATCCCAGGTGGGTAGCTACTGAGATCAGTGCTTTTTAAAACCACACTGCCTTTCTAAATATTTAAAGATGAGTCAGAAGCTTATTTTCAGAAATCTGGTTGTGGAAACACATAGCAGAGTAATACAAATATTTTTCTTAGCTCTCCTTTTAATGAAGATGGCACTGATTTGCAACTCTTCAAATTATCTATTAATGTCCAGCAGCTCGACTTCAAAAAATACTTCCTCAAGTACTGCACTGTCTCTAATACAAAAAGCCATATCCCATCCTTTTTTGGCAAATTAATATAATTACTTCTATTTTGAGAATAAGGAGCAGAAGGATTAAAATGATTGGTCCTATCTGCTGAGAAAGTTGGTGGTAATGCTTCAGAGAAGAAGAAATCTTGGCAATCAATTTTAACTTTTTGAAGTGTTTGTGGGTTTTCACTTTTTTCTTGTTGGCTACCAAACACTCTTTTTGACTAAGATACAGAAAATGAAGTAGAAAAATTACAGTTAAGGATTTGGCAGCAGGGAAGGATAACTCCCCAGACTTGGACAATGAAAAAAATCTAGGGGAAAATTTTAAAGCTGGGCAAATTAATCACTTTCTCTTTTTCAATTTGCAGTATTCTGATGATGAAAGTTTCTTCTTTTTTTTTTTTTTTTTTTTTTTTATATTAAAATTGTTTTTCCTTACATGGCAGTTAATTGATGAAAAATAATGAAAAGACATTTAAATTCCCTCTTTCCAAAAGTGAGGAACCTTTACCCTATGTCCACAAACATGTCCCAGCTACACATGTCAGCTGCAGTAGTGAGTTGTCCAAATCTCATCTCACCAGAGGAGAGAGGAATTGAAATAAATTGTTGAAATCTGAGGCAATAGCATCACAAAACAATATAGATTCAAACTACTGGAAAATATATTAGTGCTGAAATTGGTAATTATTTCAATTTTAAGAGGGCATTAAGCCAAGTTTTTCACCTTATCAGATCTACATCTTCATTTTGGTGCCTGTTGTGGCCAGTCAGAACTTCCTGGTAAAGTCTGAGAACATCTTGCAGTAAAAGCAGATGATGTTCCAAGAGCATCTAAATGAGACACTATCTCATATTGATGGATTTGGAAGGGCCATTGCACACCCATAAAAAAATTTGGGTTCTATTCAACAGAGAGCAGTGGTGTAAAATGCACATTAAGAGACAATTAAAGACAATGTCATTATAAGCAATTTTCTTCTTGGGTAGCTAATGCAGCTCTCTGACTCTGTTTTATCCTCTTATGTTATGTTGGAAACCTGATTATTCTGCTGCCAAAGGATAAAATGCTCTGGAAGTTTGTCTGTTTTATGTTTCAATTGCCAGTACCTGGATGCCCCTTCTCTTTTGATATTTAGGGTTCTGCATCTATGGACTGTTTCAGCAAGAAAAGCATGTCCCTCCCAATAAGTGATAAAATAGGTCCTTGGGACAGGTACTCCAAGCACTTTGCCAGCTCTGACAAAAACATTCAATAAGAATTAATGAAAATGAGCTCCCAGTCATTTCCAAGAACTGGTGTGCTCAGGGCACTGAAGCTCTCTGGGCAGGAGCTCAGCTCTCCCAGCTGCTAAAACCAGAACTTAACAAGGGATATAGCAGCCATATGTTCCCTTGACATAAATTTTATTTCAAATTTGTCAGTCTGAACTTATATTTGCGTTGGGAAAACTCTGTGGAGGAGCTTCCAGATAGAAGAAAGGGGAAATCTCTGTCTGCTAAGGACTGGATACCTAAATTTGGTCTCATAGGTGTTTGACCTCTATAATCACAAGAATCACTGCAGGAAGGGGCTGTGCTCTGCTCTAATCAGTGAAAAAAAAAAAAAAAAAAAAAAAAAGAAGGAAGAAATATCATAAACTTCCATGAAATGGAATTGATACTTCCTAACTCTTCTGGTTAGAAGATGGATGAAAATATCTTATGATATTAGGAAAGTTCACCTGTGTTTAAACACAATGTGGAATGATGTGTAGGGAAGATGAACAATACCTTCTGTCAGCATCACAGGCTCTGTAGCTGGTTTTGGCTCTCCAAAATGGGAAAGCATCTAAGAAATTTCAAATACATTTGTAGTCCACGAAGAAAGTTCTACTGCTTCTCTTAGGAGAAAAGAAAATGTTTGGTCAGGGCACAGAGAACTAGGAAAGGATATGGAGCCCTTTCCAGAGTCCAAAAATAAACATTTCTGTTCACTCTGCTCTGAAAAGGTTTGTGCTCACACAAACTAACAAGCACTCCTTTGGGAGAGTTAGGACATGAGGACATTTTTGTGGCAAGCTTATATTTTTTGGCCCAGCTTCTACTTTGGCACCTGTTTGACCTGGCAATTTAAACTGCTTTCTGAAAAGTGGGGTTTGTCTCTTAACTGTGTTAGAAATTGGAATCTTGGTGGGAATTTGTGATCCCAGCAACTTGTAAACAGCCTTTATCCTTCCAGGTCTGTCCTCATAAGCCCTGCAGAATTTAAAATGTACAGGAGTCTCCCAAGCAGTGGCTCTTGCCATTTCACTGACTTTTACTTCTATCACCACCAGTAACAATAAAAGCAGTGAAATAAAAGCTGTAACAAGCTGCTGCTTTGGCATAATAGCTTGGAGTACTTTAAATAAAGTACTTTATCCATAGTTAGTATGCACCTGGTGCACTCTCAGATAAACAGTCCAAGCAGGGACCAGAATAAAAATTATGCCCAATGCATATCTGAAAATAGCACAAGTTATCTCTGACATTACTACACTCTGTGTGTTCCCCACACCTGGAATGTGTTGTCTGTTGGTCATATTCCTTTGAACCTCATCTTTCTTAGACATTTGGAAAAAAAAAAAAAAAAAGTCTTGCTGCAGCACTGGAAAATGTAAAGAGTAGGGATAAGTGGTTTTAGATGAACAAACAATGAATTCAGTGCCGAGGATCTGTCTCTCTTATATCCTTTATGTTTTAATTTTCAGCTACTTTGTAGGAATTAAGAACAATTTCTGAAGAACATAAGGAGGGTATGGTTGGATTTGCTACCTTGAGCCATATCTAATACCCCAAGTCTAATACCTTTAAATGGCAATGCTGATCATTTGTGGCATCTGAAGAAAAAACCCTAAAACCCCACCAGCATTCAAGGCATGCAGGGATTTTCTGGGATGAGGTTTGAGGCTTATTCCCACAGAAGTGTAATTTGAACACCAATAATAGCTTGCTTTGTTCCTGATGTTATTGATTAAGTTATGTAACTCATCTTGTCCTTCATGTGATGAATTAACTCTTTAAGTTTAGTATAGAAAGAGTAAGAAAAATATATTTGAGACTTCAGAAATTCAGTTTCTCTTAAATTTACTGAATTTTAGTTTTCAAATGGTATTGGGAGTTGTCAAGTTCCTTCTTTTTTTATTCATGCCTGCAGTAAGTAATACCTGTGCATCCTCTACTTCAAAATGCAGTGAATTGAGCTACAGATGTGACTCCATTTGGATCAGAATTATGGAACTTGATTAGAAAGATTTCTTCCTTGTTTACTTGTATGCTTTGTTGCATACTTCTCTTTCCACTGTGCCCTTCCTGGCTGCACATTAGATTGTTTTTATTTCTGCCTTAAAATATTATTAAATCTCATATTTTACTCCGAAGGTATAATTTTGGTGAGTAGATTTTTTAAGCTCTTGGTGCATTTGGTATAGACCAGACAACTTAGATAAGAAAACATCATCTGGAATGGAAACAGAGCCCATTCTTTCACAGCTGGGCCTCTGCTTTTCCCTCTCTTTTCTCCCTCTTGGAAGGTCATGTTACAGTGTTAAGTGCAAATTCCCATTTGGTGTTGCTTTAATAAGAGTTTCCAAGCTGTTCTATTTTGCATATTGTCTTTTTCTCAGTGATTTGGTTGTGCCTGTAAACAGAATGACTCAGATGTGTTGTATTGAGTAAAGGCTTGATGGCAAAGCTGAGAAGTTGAGCCCTTCTTGAAAATATTGTTTTGAGGCTCTTGCAGGTTATTTGGTGAGTCAAACACAAGTGGAACTCTGACTTAGAGAATGTTCACAGCCAGCCTGAGGTCTATGCACCACACTCACCCTGCTTACAACACTCAGAGCTAAATATGAATAGCATAAATTATATACACTAATAAATATTAATGTATTAGGGCTCAAGTTTTATACTGGGCTTTCACACACAGAATTCATCTCATCCTCCCTCTTAAGAGGAAACTTGCATTGACACCTCCAGTAGCCTCATTAATGACATTACTAAGTGTGATTTAATTTTAAAAGATTTTTTAAACGGTCGAATTTTCTGTTGAATTGTTTGAGTCTATGAAGGGCCTCTTTAAGCACTGTATCAATTGAATTACATTTTTCCCATCCTGCAGAATCTTGCCAATCTTTGGAGATTATAAAAATACCATTTATATAAGCTTTTGTCCATTCATAAAATCTGATAATAGGAATCTTTACTAACATTTTAATATACAAATAAATGACCAACTTGACCTCATTTTTTAAACAATGGATTGTTCACTGTTGCTGCAGTTATTTCTAAAGTGAAATAATTGAATGTCTCTAAGGGTAAAAAGAAAGACCTTTTTTGAACACGAGTATTTTTTTTCCAAACAAGAATATTTTTTTGAATAAAAATATTTTTGATAGCCACTCTTTTCTGTAGAGATATCTCTTTTAAAATATTTTGGCAGTTAGTAATTCCCAGGACCACAAATCACTTCTAAAATGAAGCCAAATAATTTAGCTCTTACATACCACAGTGTCTTAGCCCATCAGGGTTGAATGTCCTTAGCAAATATTATGGCTTTGTTGGACCGGAAAAGAACAAGTTGGAAAACCAACAGGATTGAAAATTGCTGCACACCAGTCTGGGAAAATAATATTCCCATTATCATATTCAGGGGATTATAACAGTAGGCTTTCAGATTGTAGAAGTTTCTCTTTGCTGGTCATAAATGATGCAGGATAAATGTTTGTGAAACTTTGTGTGCATCTCCTCAGGTAGGAATTTTTCAGCCCAAATGAAAGGTGGCTTTCCCTTAGCAGTTTGGTACACAGGAGCAGTGCAGTTTTGAAACAAATACTCTGATTGCCCACATTTACCCTCTCTTGCTACATTTCTCATGTGTGGTTTTGGTTCATGTTAAATAGATTCTTCTCAGATCAGAAGCTCTGATCTGCCTACATGTCCAGAGGATTTAAAATCCTAATGGGACCATGGGGGTCTGAACCAGAGATCAGTCTGCTCGAGCACTTTACATCATGTACAGAGTGGGGATGCTTTGATGCAGGAAAACAGGTTAAATTTCATCTGCATTTGCAGCAGAACTGCATACAGGGGTGAGGTAGGGGCCTGGTTATCAAGTGCTCTGACCTAATGATCCTCTTCTGTTGTGTTAGAAAAATTTCTCTGGTAGATATAGTAAAAGAAAAGTGAGTTTTGAACACGTGAGTTCTCAGTGTTGCTATAAAACTATTACCAGACATTGTTTTTCTCATTCTGCTTTCTACCTCCAAATGATGGGACATCATACTGCATTCTAGTGCTGCACTTGATGGAGGAAAATAAGGTGTGCCACAGAAAAAAAAGGGAAATATTGTTATAGGACAACAGTTTTCCGTTCTTCCAGCTCTGCAGGCAAAGAACAGATATTAGCTGCCACTGTGAAACAAAATTGAATGGCACACAAAATGCTGACATGGTTTCCTAGTGGGAGTGCTTGCAGTGGCAACAGGTAATTGCTGGTACTCATGCTCTGGAAGGTCACTCTGGATTGAAACACAGATGCTCCCATCTTGTCCTTGCTCTAAGTACAGTCACAGAGAGAAGAAAAGGCAGCCTGCTCTAATGGGAGCCTGCTGCTGCCCAGCCTGTGAAAGGAAATTCAGCATAATATCTTTCTGAGCGTTCTGCTACTATGAAAAGAAGATTAAAGGATAAGTGGCTTATACTGTTACATTGACTAGAGCCTACAAAACAAAATGGCAGATTTTTAAAATTTTTTTCCTGTGGCAGTTTTGATGTGCTGGTTGTCAGTAGCAGGATAGCTTCCATTGGACAGTAAAAGGAACAGTTGGGAAAATGTATTTTACTCTGCAGGGAGGAATTCTGTATTCCAGGGCAAGAAGTGTGAGAAATGTAAAACTCTAACAAATTGCTCCATGCTCGGGTAAGTCATGCTTTCCAGCATTTTCAAACAAAACTGCCTGAAATTAGGTCATTGATACACTGAAACTTGTCTAACTGTATGAAAGAAACAAAGAATGGCCAGGGCCTTGTATACACATGGAACATTATTCTGATTGAGAACTTGTGGGGAATCCTGACTATTAGGGAGAATTTGCTGCTTTCAGAAAAATAAGTGGCTGTGTGTGCTGCTGTCCTCTAAGGAAAACCTTTTGAATCAGCTGTTTGAAAATTCTATTATAAACATGTAGCAAGATTCTTATTCAAAAGAGATGTGAAGAAATACGAATTTCTAATCCAGCTCTGCCACCTAAAATGAGTAGGGCACTATTCAGCCAGAGGGTGGATGCACACCTAATTGCCCCAAATCACTGCTGGTTTGGTAAGGGACATCCTGCACAAGAAAAGGACTTTTGCAACGTGCATCACCACCTTCTTGCCAGGATACGTGCACGGAATTTCTTTTTCTGCCTTCCTAGTTCTGCTCTGCTGGAATCCACTTATAAATCCCTTGCAGAGCCAAGGTGGATTCTTTCTGCTAAGCCACAAACGAGGACTCTCGAGGTTTCATTCTTTGAGATCCAAGCATACTTTTATTCCCTTCCTGAAGAACTGAATATGTATGTTTGCTGTCTTCACTTCTCTCACCAGGAATATAAACATAGATTAAATCCTTCAAAGGCACACAAACTTTATTATTTTCCCCACTGTTACTGGCCCAAATGCTAAGTGAGTTTGGTGAAACCTGACTTAAATCTTCAAGCAAAATTACCCTACAGGGTAAGGACAGCATAGAATTAAATGCTTGTGCACTGTAAAATACTGACAGGTATGAAAGGCTCTAGCCAGTGACTCATTGGAGAGCAAGCAATGAGCAAAATTACTTCAGCAAATTCAGAAATTTAGATGCCCTGAGGAAATACTAATTCAGAGAGATGTTAATAGGGATTACTCCTTGTTTTATGATGCAGCCTTAAAGAAATTAACCAGACCAGACCTGCTGCGTGTGCGTGCACTAAGCTGTAGTCACAATTCAGAAAGGAAGATGTTAACCACCCACCTTGCCTTCACACTGCCTGCACCAACCTCTTCTGCCCCTCTTCTTTTCTTCCTCTTATTAAACAACTTCTTTGTGACTTCATCTGTCCCTCCCATTTCCACCGTGCACCTTTCTCTGCCTTAGGTGCAAACTTGCTGAGTTAATAACCTGCAGGTGCCACCTCCTCATGACAACCTGTCTGATACCCCACTTCTACCTGCCTTCTTTTTGCTCTATTATGTGCTAACTGCCCTCACTAAGTTTCTTTGTAGACAAATCTCCTGTCCTCACTGCCACCCTGCACCCTTTTTCTTGGGTTTATCATTTCTAAAGAAGTTTTCCTCTGCTCTCTTTTCCAGTCCCTCCTTCGAGTCTTTCAGTTACTGTGGAGTTTCTTCTGGCCCACTTACCCTCCAGTTTGGAGAAGGAAATTGCACTTTGGCATGTCAGCCCGGAAATACTGCTGACCCCTCATTTAATTTCAGCTGCCTGACATGCTCAGCCCTCTGCTCTTTTGCTTTGCAATGTTTCTTCTGCCACATTTTATGGAACAGAGTCAAAAGATGGAAGGATAATCTGTGAGTCACTGGTACAGTGAGGACTCGCAGAATTTTCTTCTTTCCATGCTGAATTTTTTCTCTCCTGCCAGTCTTTTATTTGTTTTTTCTGTAAAGGAGTGAGAATTCATTTGAAAAGAACACTGAATGCCTCTCATTGTGAAGTATTTTTAAAATATTATCAATACTTATAGAATAATTCCTCCCCTTTCATCTGCAGAGTGTATCTAAAGGATTTTTTTTCTTTTTGTCAGAAGACATAATCTTATCACAGAGATTTTAGAGCCCTATTCATGACAGCTGAGACAGGGAGATTATATACCCTTTGAGTTCTGCTTCTCTGATTAGAAGCTGACTTTTTCCTTATGTGCTTGTGCTTTTTCTCTTCTGCCCCATGCCTCCTTCTCTCCCACCCCCTGCCATGTTGTTTAAACTTGGTTTCACCATGGAATATTGTGATCTGATGATTTAGGATACTGAAAAATTGTTAGTTCTTGGGGATATAGGATGTCTTGGTGGTGGTTGAGTGGGGAGGTATAATTTAGTACTGCCCTGGAATAGATTTCACTTTGGTTTTGAAATTAATAAGTGCTCTGAAGTTTCTGATTTTGGTATGCACTTGCCTTGTCATGTGAGTCTATCAGTGACTGTCTGGGCAGAGAAGAGAAACTCTCAAAAGAAAAATGAGAGAGAATATTATATAGTTTTATTTTAATATATTTGCTGATAGCATTGTTTTGAACGTATCTTTTGGGTTGATTTTTTTTTTTTTTTTTGATCTGCCCATGAATTAGTTATTGCCATATGTTTTATAAGTAGAATCTGTGTCATTGTTCAGCACTCGTCATTGGACTACGAGACTTAAGAACATTTTCAGTTTCTCCTCTTTGACATTTTTAGGATAAATATATTTTTGTAGTGGCTTGGTGTATTATGTAGTCAAAGCTGCTGTCAGAGCTACCCAGGCAGCTCATCCCTGGTCTGCAATAATTGAATAATTGAAAACCGTAATTTAAAATAGGGACAAGGTCACTAAATTAACGTAGCTAGTAAAATAAAGTGGATTGTTTGCAGATAATCTCAGAATTTAACATGCAAAGGATCCTCTTTTTAATAAGGTTAGAAAATGGGAAAGATCTTAAAATATGATTTCAGATTTAAAAATTGTTAGATGAGTGATCAACTGACATTTTGTCATTCTTCCAGAGAGTACTGGAGCTTTCATAGCTCACAGAGCATAAATCTGAAAGGCTGCACAAGGCTTCAAAATTTCTTGAAGAAAGCAAGCTTTCAAGTAATAAACAGCACATACAGCCTCTTATTTTGATTTATTTCTGAAATATAATTAATGAAATTCCACAATACATATTGCAGTAAGAGAGAGTTACTTCTTCATTTGATTTTATTTTTTATAGGCTAGGAGAGTTAGTCACTATAATAAAATGAATAATGTGTAAATGTGTAGTAAAAATAAAATGTGTAATTTCTAACTAAAGAAGGTTAGCCTGTTTATGTTGCTAGCAACATGTTTTGTGAGGAAAAACTTGTCAAAAGCTGACCCCATACTGGGAAAATTGCTAATCTCCAAACAGAATCCTAAACAACTTAATACAAATATTTTTCTGCATTTATTTGTGAGGTCATCTTGCATATTCTGAGACAATATTTTATTGCATGTTGGCAGTGTGAATGGTTTGTGCCTCCAAAATGTTTTGTTTCCCAAGGAATATTCTCATCCCTACACCGTGCCATGGTTGTCTCATTTAATATTTTCTCAATTGAACTTGTCAAGTCCAGCCTTTCTTTTTTGGGTTTCTTAGTTGAATTGTAGAAGTCTCTTCCAGCACTGAGTGAAATCCTGGCTTTGATTGAAATTGGTGGCAGATGTACTGAGTTCAAGACAGCCATGGGTTCCTCACCTGAATGCATTAATTTTATATTCATGAATGATTCTAAAACAAATAATGATCTCTTACTAAAGGTGTGATGGATCAATTTATCATCTTTAAATATCTGAACAGTTTTGGATGAGGTAGATGTGAAGTCTTATTCTTAATACTTCAGTGCATATCTTAAAAATGTATCTCAATTTCTTTTGCATTTACCTAGAGGAATGTGATAATAAATTCTTACAGCCATGGTGAGCCTTCACTTATCCCAAGGCATTCTCCTGGAGAATCTGGCTGCTCATCTCTCCTAACTGGGTCAAAAACTGTCTGTATGGCTTGCCTAATTCTGTTCTCTTTCCTTTCTGTATTACCTTGTTTTCATGTTTTTTCTGAACTGATTCTTTGTAAAGAAATTTTTTTCTGTGTTGTGCCATGAAGTGCCTTAACTGCTGAATCTAAACCCAGGTGACTATTGTGCTATTAATATAATTAGCAACACCACATTTTACCAAATGTTTGTTTAGTTCTGTACTAGCATTTAACACTTACTGTGTCATTGGCATGGTATTTCTATATCTTTCTATATAGATCTATATCTATATAGATATAGATATCTATCTATGTCTAAGAAATATTAAAGATATTTTTAGAAATGGGAAATAATATAAAATAATGCTCCACTGGCCTGGTGGGCTGCAGCTGGACATGGAGCTAAGCAGGTTTATCACACTCAGGTTTCAGTGGCTCCATGGCTTATCCCTTTCTTGTTAGAACATTAAGGCTGGCTGTAGATTTCTCACATTTTAATTGTCTTTGAACAGAGCTGTTTAGATGAAGCCCCAAAATGGAATTGTTTTCCTCTGCTTCTCCTTTGTTGCATATTAAGATTTAATTAGCAAAAAAAAATCCTATTACCTCAGCACTAAAAGTGAGACTAGCTAAGGGACCTGCTAAACATAAAATGAAATGCACAGTCAACCTTTCAGCTGGTCATAATGCTGTTACCTCAATATTGTTCTAACTCCTATAGTAAACCCTGATTTGATTGATTTTGAAATGTTTATACCCTGAGTGTCTGGCACAACTTGTTTTTGTGAGTGCACTGAAGTCAAAATGTCTGAACTAAAGAGACAACTGCTCCTAACAAGCTTTATTTGGGGTTTTCTTTGGTTCAAGTGTCCTTTCTTCGGAATGGGAACTGAGCTGGAATCCAAGTTGAAGTTAAACCAAGAAAAACAATTCTCTAAGCATACTTTAATCACCCATAAATATTCTCATGGCTCTGAGGACTGTCTTTCAGAGGAATCTCTTTTGGAAGGAATAGAAGGCTTTTCCCTTATGGTACTAGAAATTGTGGGTGCAGAACTAAAGGGTAGATGTAGCACAGATATATACAGGAAAATATACATTCTAAACATCCAGGATATATACATTATTTTGTTCAGTTTTTGTTTTGGGGTGAGAGGCATGAAACCACAATTAAATAGATGTTTTCCCAGTGGGATACATAAGGAATGGAAAATGAAAGAGCTCTTGGTATCTGCAGCTTTAAGGATCTCTTGGCTATTTATTACAACTATTGCCACAATAGTGAAAAAACCTTTTGGTAACGTGCCCTCAGCAAAATCTCTTGCCTATTTTTGCCACTTAGTTTTGGTTGCTAAGTCCTGTTTCTGTACATGACATCTTTCTGGTTTGTTCTGTATTTTGATGTCTCAGCAGCAATATTTCATCACGGACACTTGTTTTGATACTCATCTATTAGCATAGCAATGGGCATCTCACACATCCCTGTGTTTTAAATTTGGTTCTCAAATCATGCTTTGAGAGCACATACTAAGGTTGCTGGGATGTTACAAGATGTACATCTGAACTTTTCTGACAGAAAAAAAAATATATTTGATCCAGCTTAGTGTAAAATTTGAGATATATAACTAAGATTTTGATTATGCTTGCCCTTGCAGCTTCCAATTCAAAAACTCTTTGTTAGAGAGAATCACAAAAGTGATTTGTTTTTATGGTTTAGGAACAGAATATCTCTTGAGAGGATTAGGTTTTGCAACAACTTTCAAACAGTTTGCAAATGAAAGAAGATTTCTTTGGTTTTTGTTATTATTTCTTGCAACATTTTCTAGAAACATTACTTGAAATAAAACTTATCTTTTGAAAAACTTAATTTTTTTTTTCAAAAAACTGTTACCAGTGTTTTGTTTTATTTGGAAAATGAAGCAAAATATTTGAGTCTGGTTAATCTGAAAAAAACTTTTTCATTGTGTTGAAGCATGCAGGAACATCTTCCTTTTGCTGTTGATTTCCTGATTTGATGCCTCACAAGAGAAATAGTTGAAGTATCTGCTGTCTCTCTCATCTGTAGGGATTAGCCTTGCTCTACAGCACACTCACAGCCTGTTCTCTGGTTGTATACTGAGCATCCATCATGGGAGATCTAATCCCTGGAATGTGACATGAAACACCACCAGAACATCTAAGAAGCAATCTCTCACTTATATCCCACTAATGTCATACTAAAGAGTTTTCTTTTCCATGGATAGTGTCAAACATAAATAGTGCAACAATTCTGAATACTTTTAAACATCTTCAAACAATTGCTGGAAAATATTTAATTATTGAAGTCTTTAACCTTCAGCATGTTTTAGGTGCAATGGTGTTGTTCTTGTTTGTCATTCTGAGTGGGCAGGTATGGAAAAAAATGGAAGAGGAATTGCATTTACTGTTATGAAATATTGCAACATGGAATAGAATGCTTATTAGAAGACTATAAATATAATTCAAATTCCTTTGACCACCATGCCTTGGCAGGTAGTCTGCAATTTCTGAAGCACACAGTTGCTGTTAGTGTATTGATTTTTGTGGTTCCTTCACTGACTAGCCACTCATGGGACTTTTCTCTTTCCTCAGATATTTGCCAATATTGTTTTCATTGTGTATTAATTAGGTTCTGCTATTTGTTTGAGTCTTTAATTGTGTTGCTGGGACACTTCTAAAGCTTTTCAACTGGGCAACAAAAAGAAAGCTGATGGAACCTCCTCATTTGCTCTCTACAACCCCCTGTAAGGAGCCTGGAGCTGGGTGGGGGTCAGGCTCTTGTCTCAGTCAACAGGAGGACAGAGCATCAAGCTGTGCCAGGGGAAGTTCAGGCTGGACATCAGAAGGGATAACTTAGTGGGAAAAGTTTTTAAATCTTGGGATGGACTTCCCAGGGAGGCAGTGTGGTCACCATCCCTGGAGGTGTTCAAGGAGCAACTGGATTGGACTCAATCTATAAGGTCTTTTCCAGCCCAAAAGCTTCTGTGATTCTCTAGTTCTCTGAGAATGCATTTTAAGAGCTGTTTATTAGTTCTGGCCCAAAATTAAAAATGCTGGCCCAACACTGATTTGCTTGGGGTTGAACCACCTGATAATCAAGGGGAGGATGCTGAGCTTGCCATGATGCATTTTCCTGCTGTGTGCATCCATAGTGAGAAATGTCCCTCACTCAAGTAAAGCTCATGTCTCAAATAAATCTGTGTTTTCTGCCTGTTGCTGTCATGCTGCAGCACCACTGTGTTACTCATAAAAGATGTCCTGTGGTCCTGCTCAAAAAGGCCAGGCTCACCTGCTGCAGGGATTTGTCAGCAGCTTTATTTGGGCACAAGGAGACAGATTTGAGGACAATATGTGACAGCTTCCAGCTGGTCCCAACACTAGCCAGCCCAGGTACAGACATGCATAACCAGTGTCAAAACACCAAAGGCTGCAAGAGGGATGGCTAAAGCAGATAAACCTTTCAAAATGACTTTTGCACACTACAGTATTCTTGAGTTATATATTTGTGTATATATATTTTTTATATTTGTTAAATTTCCTTATCTTCCTTTGGTCTGGTGTACATTTCACTACTGCTTTAAATTTTTGCTGGGTTAGTTGTCCTGATTCCTGCTAGCACAAAGTGTGTCCTGTGCACTTGTTTTAACACAGCTCTAGTGCAATGTGATTCTGTGCATGGAGTTCTAATTTTCCAGTTCTCTTGCATGACCTCTTCTTGAACAATTTTCACTATCATGGTGACCTGATTCCACCCTCAGTGAACTAGATTTCTTGGCAAAACTAGAATTTGGGGTCCAGGACTACATTATTTTCCAAATAGGTTATTTGGAAAAAAATTTATTTTTTTTTTTTTGCCTCCATAAAAACTCAAGAAAAGCAGAACAAACAAACAAAGAACCCCTTTAATCCACAGACAAGAAATTCTTTAGTACTTGTATATGTTATCCAAAGATCAGATTCAATTTAGATATTTGGAATGAAAGCATCATCTTTCAAAATAGCTTAGAAACTATGTCCACTTTGGTATTGCATCTCTCCAAATGTTCAAACTGAGCAGGAACACCTGAGAGTGGACACCAGCTTTTAGTTACTTTGAGTAGAAGTTGAGTTTCTGAAATGCCTGCTAAAGCAAGCAAAGCAGACAGCAAGAGGGAGATTTTGCAAATGGCCTGAAAGATCTGGAGTCACAGAATGGGTGGCTTTGAAAAACCCATCTTAAATGTTGTCAAAATGAAAAAAAAAAAAAAAAAAAGAAGGGAAAGGAAAAATAATCGTGTGAGAATCTGAGCAGATCTAGTCCTTCAGGCTTCACCTTTATATTCCTGTCATTGTTAACAGGTTTTTTGTTCAGAGCAGCTCTGGAGGTGAAGGAGAATCCCTCTCCTGCCTCATCCTCTCCCCCTCCTGGGTTTCCTAGCTGGGACCTGAGCTGTTGCATTGCAGGAGCTCCCTCACTGTTCCATTACTAATTTGTGTGCAGAGTTCTAATTACAATTTACCCAAATGTTTCTCCATTTTTCCATCTATCATGTTCTGAGTCTATAAAAGAGTGGGTGAGAAGACTTGTCAGTAAGTCACACCTCTCCCATTTTTTAAGCTGTATTTTTAGTTGACTGAATCAGATGGACTTTTGCTGTCAGAATATCAAAAAAGCCTTACCCAGCATGTGTCTCCTTCCATGATTTGGAATTTGGGATTTGAGTTCAGGAAGGGATGTATTTGTATCCTCCATTTACTGATTTGTTTCAGCTTAGACCTTGTTTCAGTCTCCTGAAGGTTGAGGCTGGATTCCTGAGGGTATGAACGTGGCATACCAAAATCTTACCAGCTGTTTCTTCCAGTAGTTGCAGTAGTGAGAATCTGCATTTTGTGGCCTGATTGCTGTTGATCCATAACCTGAAATTTAGCTCTAATTATATTGCATGTACTGAGTCTGTGGTCCCTGCTATGGCAGTGAGCTTTTTTTTTTATCTAGGATGGTAAAATAATTTGGAGTTGCAATAGGATATGGGAGAGATCCATTGCTGTTCTTTTCATTTCTCACACACTTTCTCCATCTCTAGCACTTTTAACACTTCACTTGCTTTTCATTTTTCCATTAGTATTAAGTTGTGTTCTTTAATAATGATGCATTATGAAAATAAAATCTTTAAATTGTTTTTTTTTCTTATCTATTTCACCTCTGCTTGCATATACCCACAGTTACTGTGCATTTTTACCCCCACCTGCATGAGCATACACAATTCTTTTTGTGGAAGATGAAACTGCCAGAAAGTCTTATTCTTTTTATGTCAGTCATTCCACATAACAGTGTACCATCTTTTCCCAAGATGTATTCTAAAGAGCTGCTTCAAGTTCAAAGCCCTGAACACCCTGGAGCTGCAAACACTCTGTTTCTGATGTGAAAATTTGCAGTTTTATGTGGTCGTTAACACAGAGCTCAGGGTGAGCCTGTGGTGTGGGGGATTGCTGCTTCCCAAAGTCTATGTCACTCTTAATTTCAGTCACTTCCATTATGGTCAGAGTGCTTAAAATGTAAACATCCCCAACAGGAAACAATTCATTCCTCATTGATCTTTGCTTGCTGCTTGCTTCCTCCCTCCAGTGGAGTGGAGCAGTGCACCTTTGGGTTTTCCTGCCACAGAGCTGGCTGTTTCAAACCACTATTGACTTTCCTGATGCTTTATGGAGCCTCCCCACCGTGGGGAGTTAAGGTCTGAGTGTTCCATTTCTCCTCAGAGGTTGTCACAAAGAGGAACAAAACACTGCTTGAGAGATTGCAGGGACAGCCCTGACCCAGAGAAGGGAACAGGAGCTGTGCAACATCACCATTCCAGCTTTGCTCCTTTGATCTCCTCTTTTCAAGGCCTCTTCTGGGAGCCAGTGAAATTCCCCCTTTTCTCTTGTTCTGTCTTTGCTGTCAAACCTGTAGCAAATTTCTGCCCAGCTCCCTGCTCTTCCCTCTATGGATACTTTTTCTTGCATTCACATGTGCTGGGAAATGCCTGTTACTGAAGCCTTTGAGGTTTTCTATCTTTATTTCACAAGGTTTCTTCAAGCACATCACCACCTTTGATATCCAGGAAAATATCAAAGTGCAAGTCCACTTGCTGCTTTCTGTGGCACAGCATGGAAAGCAGCAAAAGAACTGAAAACCAGAGTGAAGAAACCTCTGTCTTCAGTTCTCTGGTTCTGGGAATCACAGATCAACCTTGAGAGGGATGTGTTACCTGCAAAACCTCATTGCCAAGCTGAAAAGGGCACCAGTGATGATCTGGCCAGCATGGGATGCTCTTCTTGGGGGAAATCATCTCTCAGAGGATGCTTCAGTGCAGGACAGGGAACTCAGACTGTTGTGGTGAGGATCAGAGGGCTGTCCAGGTGTTCTTCATGCATTAGGGGTGGGAAGGAGCCTCTCCTTGCTGGGACAGAGTGGGACACAAAGATGAGTTCCCTTGATGAGAAAGATTCTCCTAGTTTGCAGTATCCCAGCTCTGCCTGACCCCTCTGCACAAGCACAGCACCTGAATAGCCTGTACTTCTCTTACTGAGATTGCTGATAGCTGTTAGCAATTATTCTATCAAATATCTGTTCACAGTGCATGTGTATTTATGGAAAGCCCGTGTCTTTTCCTGTGTTGTGCTCCCTTTCCAAGTGTTCCAGTGCCAAGGCTGCACAGTGAATGCTGGGAGCTGCTTGTGTATGCAGGGAGTGGGTGGGGGGAGAGGGCACTGCCCATACTGATGAGCACACAGCTCCATTTGCTGCTATCTAGTGGCTCTTGCAGCCTGTGCTGAGCAATATTCACTGTGCTTGGTTGGGAGAGCTGTGACTGTCAAAAGGTAATGCTGACAGGTGCACCTGACCTGAAAATTGCACTATAAACTGCAGGGCAATGTATGTAGTATAGCCAATTTTAATTAAACTCTGTTCAGAAGCTATGTAGCTCATTAAAATGACAGGATGCCAAATTGTCAACTTGCCAGTCAAGCTTAGAGGGTTTCCCTCTAACAGAGTGGACTGGTTTGAAAAACATGGTTTATTAAAATTCAGCACCTTTGAATGATTATGCACTAAATGTGTCTGCCCTGTAGAGTGCACCACAATGGATGAGTTGTGCCTGGCAGAAGCTTCCTGAGCAATAAAGGGGCCATGAGATGAGTACAGTTTGTGCATTAGGTGTGCTGAGGGCAGGGAGGGGGATACACAGTGGCTTGGCAGCAGGACCACCATGCTGGTCTAACAGTGTTATGTAGGTTGTTGTGTGCTGGTTCAGAGAAGTCTTTTCAACCTGTAAGTTTAGTGATTTGTCATAGAAATCAGGGATTTTGGGCCATTTGAGATCATGGCTACCTAATGGTTCTGTCTATATCTGTGTACATCTAAGGTAATGGGATGCAGATGTCTCTAGCTGTAGATGCATTTTAATTGTGGTGTGAAGCTGCAAGTCGAGTCCATCACCAATTATTTTGAGTTTGCTAATTGAGCTCTATAAAAAACACTATTAAAACTTTTTACAAAGAAGGAATTCAGCACCATTTCTGAATGTAATTAACCCATTAGTAACTGCAAGCACGTTCTTTCTGTCTTGCTTTTCCAAGATCAGGGTCATTCATAGGTTCCCTGTTAAGAGTGGTATTCAGAATTCTAAATATTTTGATATATTTTATCCTCACCTGAGGAAGAATAATATTGATAATGTGGAAGGGGCTCTAGAATACTCTTGATACCAATAACTAAGAAATTAAAGAGGAAAATTTCTGTTGCATTTTGGTAACAGCTTTTGCTGATGATGTGTGAAGAATATTCTCAGGTTTGGATGATTCTACCATTTATGTGAAAGACAGAAGGGGAAGCAAATGAGCAGAGGTGAACAGGAAGGCTCTGGTGCAGCAGACAAATGCCTTTGATGTCCTTGATTTCTCACTGACACCATAAATGCTGGGCCTTTTTTATCCAGCAGTACAAACAGCAGAATGTTTTCAGGGCTTTGGTCTGGAAGTGCTGCTCAAACAGCTTCAGGCTATGAAGACCATTTCAAAGGTGTCAGCCCATTTGGCATGAGTAAAGGCAGAGCCATCCCAGCTCTGCAAATAACGAGGTATGGAACAAACCAGGAGCAGTATATGTTGAATTTGCCTTGGCATATCTTGTGTCCATTGGTTTCCTACTTGTGGCATGTAGGAGCAGGTTATGTTTTTCCATTTTAAAAAATCTGTTGGTTTCTATAATATTAAAAAAAAAAAAAAAAAAAAAAAAAAAAAACAAAAAAACCACAACAGTTTGGTAACTGCAGCCTTTTCACCAACATGCACCTTGATTGCATGATATTGTTGGGTCTTGCTTCCTGTGTTTGCAAGCTAAGTCAAATTCTTGTGTGAACTGTGATCCTTGCACGAATTATTCACAGCTCTAAGGCAGATCCTTTGCTTTCCAAGGTGTTGGAGATTTGTTGTTACCTCCCAGAAGTGAACATGTAGGTGTTCAACAGCTGGGGAGCACAGCAGAGATCAACAGGTGTTTTTTGAGAATAATTCAGCCACATCAGATGTGCTGCGGCCTTGAAGAAAAACTGAACAAAAAATAATATTCAAGATGTTGGGGCTGTGGAGAAGCTGAATATTGCAGGGCTTTTGTTTTCTTTGAAAATAATGGGTGAATAAAAGCAGAACTGGGGTTCAATTATCATTTGTGGACGTTGCCAAGGAGGTGCACTTGCATTTTTCTTGCCTTTAATTACATGTTTGTGCCCCATCTCTGGTGCATGGGGAAGGATAAACCTGCAGGAGGGCCAGGGCTGGTTTGCAGTGGAGCTGAGGTGGGTGGGAAGTGCCCAGGGATGAGGAGCTGAGTGAGCAGACTTCCCCTTTGGACCCCAGCATGTGTTTAAGCATTGGCATGGAGCCTCATGAACAGTAGCTTGAAAACTACAGCATTCAACCTATTTATGGTCATGAGTTGTGCTTCTTTGCAAGGTTTGGGATGTCAACCTCTCTGACTCTGGGAAATGCATTCCTCTCCTCTAAATCACTCTTTTGGCTGGATAGGATAAGCTTCAAATGTCTTTCAGTGTTACTGCAAATATTCTCTTCTCCCTGAACTAAGGTGGAGAAAGCTTCAGGTTTTACAGATCTTATGTTTTTTTTTTTATTTTGTTTTTTAAAATTTTATTTTCTTTATCCATTCCCTGCTTCTCAGGAGTTGTTGTGATGCCAATGATTCAAAGATGTTCAGGAGCAGTTGAATCTAAAGCAGTGGAGGAAGCCAGAGTGCTCTTAAAAGATGCAAGAAACCTTAGCAATCAAATTTTTGTTTATTTGCCCAATAGAAAAATGGTGGTTCCTCTGCCACTTAGCAAAAATTCAACAGAGGAGTGCTGCAGTGAGGTCCTTTAAAATCAAAAGAGTCTTAAGTAATAAAAAATATGCCCAAGGGCATTTACTATTACTGTAAGAAATATTATCATAAATAACCAGCACTATAAGTGTCATTTGGGAAATGAATTATCAAAATACTTTGTGCAATGTGCATTGTGCTTGCTTTTGAGTTAGTGCCATTTGTTACTTACTACACAAGAAAATGCAAGACTTTTCCCCATTTCATGATTAAAGGGCTGAGAAATGGCAGTTTAATGTATAAATTTAGTATCTGAAGGCTATAGTTTAGTCACACAGGCAAAGAAGTTCAGTGACTTCTGTGAAGTTGTACTTAGTGTCCAACTAATGTTGAAAAAATGATAAAAATGGGCAAAAATATGAAAAAGGTTTTGTGCAATGTAAATAATAGCTAGATGAAAAAGCAAAAATAAATGTTTTGGGCCCTGAAATTTTTTTAAAATCTAAAGTATTGCATTGTATGTATTGTAGACTTAATATTTGTTTAGATGAAATGTTTTTTTTTTTAAATTTAATGACAAGCTAAAATATTCTGAATGCAAGTATTTCAACATCATAAAGTTGTTTTTTTTTATTATTCTTTCTGCCATGGAGGTTTGAGGTTGCTTGGTGTTTTAATCCAGACATTCACTGAGTATTTTGCCACAAAATTACTTTACCTTCATCTTCTATCATTTCTTTCTCATCTCTTGAAAAACAGAGTTAGTTTTCCCACTTGAGGTACAGAGCTCACATGAAAATGTTCCTTAGCCTTGGCCTTGTAGCTGAATAAATGTGAACCTTTCTTCTCTTGAAGGGAAGATGAACATAATGAGAAGACATCTAAAAAAAGGTGATTTGGACCTAGATTTCATGTTTCATGCATTCCTCAAGAAGCAAATTCCTGTGCTCAATAATTTGTTACAATTGGAAGCTTAGAAAAAACCTTGAAAGAGAGAATATAATATCACTATGAAATTTTGTAGGAATATTAAATCCCCTTTCACTTTAAGGAATGTTGGACATATGAAATAGAACAGAAATTTGAAATTAGGATACTTGGTCACTGGTGTCATGCAGCCGAACAAAATTTGGTGTTATCAGGTGCAGTTCTGATGAAAACATTGCAGAATTCTTTAAATGAAAGAAACTTGGTCATTTCAGAGAAAACCAACAATCCTAAGGTAGTAAATATAACTGTATTTTGGAAGACTGATGTTGCAGAATATTTGGTTTGATTCTTCTTAGTTGGTTTATGGGGGTTTTTTTCTGATTTTTTTCCTTTTTTTTTTTTTTTTTTTTTTTTTTTTTTTTAAGTACTTTTATCAGCTATTTAGATAACTGGAGAACTTGCTAGCACCACCTATTGGATGAGAAATTTTCCTTAAATCTCCACAGCTCCCGTTAATTTCTGTACACAAAAAGCACCATGTATCCATTTGAAGCCGAGGTATCTCCAAGCAGCCAGCTTTCACAAGGGCATTTTGTTTTGTCAGTCTTTCAACAAATACAGTAATTTAATAATTAGTCTTGGGGAGTGAGAAATTTGAGTGTTTTGTTGCTGCAGCACGAGGGTTTTTGTAGGCTGGGAGTGTACCTAAAGCTGCTGATTGTTTAGAGGCTGAGCACACTAACACTAAGCTGTCACTCTGAGGACAGGAGGAAGTGCTGGCAGCTCCAGGCATCCATTATTTTTTATCAAAAATTGCTTTTTGTTAAACGGTTTGTACTCATCTTCTCATAAATAAAAGGTGTTTGGGGAGGGGTGGAACAAACAAGACAAACCCTCCTGCCTGAGCTGTTTTCTTTGGCAAACCCTTGCACTGAGCTAAAGCTTCAGCTCTGCAGTGCTGGATTTAAAATAGAGCTATGCTTTTCACTGCTCCTTAAAAATAGATTATTTATCCTTCCATGTACACGAACACAACTGACTCGACAGGCAGAAAGAATAGTTACTTAATTCCCCTCCCACTCTCTTGTTTCTTCCCTATTAACATTATCTCCTTGGTAACACATCCCATGAATTGTGTCTATGATATGCCAGCTACTGCAGCTTTAGTGTCTTGCTACTTAAATGTATTTGGATTTTGTTTCTGAGGTCCCACCCTAAATGGTGACTTTTTTTTTTTTTTTTTTTAATTCTCTTTCCTGAGTGTGTTCAAAGGTTTTTTTTTTTTTGTGTTCATTAACCCCAGATGTAACATGACCCCTGCCACAGAAATGAATGACAGGAACTTAATTGAGCCTGAATTTCTCAGAAGTTTTTCTTTGTTTGATCCTATTGGAATATCTACAACTGATCAGATGCATATTTTTAGTACAGAAAGTAAAATCTCACCCAAATATATGTTTGTGTATAAACTTAAAAGGAAAGACTGTAATCTTTTTTCCTCCACTTTACTTTTGCACGAGAGCCTACAGCCTTTTGTTTTAAATATTTGATAATGTGTAATCAGAATCCTTCTGAGCCTAAAGCATTACCACTTTTAATATCAATTATATTCTCCTTTGAAGGGGGCTGATCAGACATGTTTATATATAATTTTTTGAGAATTAGAGAGTGTGCTTTTTTTTCTTAAACATGTACATTCTGCATAGGGCTCCTCACATCTGCTGAAAAACTGGTTCACTATTTGGGATGGGATAATATTAATCTCTACAAATCTCTACATTGACTTTAACTTCTGTGGCTGAATAAAATTAATTTTCATCCTGGAGATTTCTCTGTTTCACCTATTCAAATGTTATTAAGTGGCTTCTCAAAGAAATATAGGGACCAAAAAGTTACAACCACATCATTAAAACTCTCCATTGGGAATGGCTCCCTTTTCAATGAAAAATTCTAGTTTTGTTGATTCTGGATTTTCTGGCAATAAGGAACTAGGTTGGCTAGTTGAAAATTCACTCAACTCTGCTAAAAATCTGTCTTCCTTCCTTTTGTAGTAATGAACAAGGGCAAAGAAGTGGAGGTAGTTTAGTTGGGCTCTGTGAAGTAGGAGCTCACCTGCTTGGGTGTGCCCTGCCAAGCAGAGCTCTCTGGAACAGCTTTGGATACCTTTGTGTTGTGCAATACAACACAAAGCAGCTCCCAAAATCACTTTTTATTATGTTTAATAATAGAAAAATGAGATAATAGTGGAAGTAATTTGTATAAAATACATAAGTATGAATAGTCACAAAGTGAAACTCTATCCAGTGGAGTTTCCAGAAGTGCCAGAAATGCCCAGCAGTGAACTGGAGACACTTCAGGGGCAATGCTGTGATTTAATGCCGAGATAATCCCGGTGAGATAAGGGGGTAATGGCTGTGTTAGGGGAGAGGGCTTGGCGTGAATAACCTGCTAATAGCACTTGTATGTCTCAGGTGCTAAAAGCAGTTTAACAACCCAGCTGAGCTGTGAGGCTCTGCCTGCTCCTGTCCTGGTGACAGGCAAGGCATCACAAACACAAAAGAAGGGTCAATCACCTTCTTTGGCATCAACAAGGCTGGATCATGTTGGGCTACTGCATTTGTGTCACCTGATTAATTATTTGGTGAGAAAACTGACACTTGTCTGTATGTGAAGCATCCAGAAAATTGCAATTGTTTCTTGGCGAATAGGTGAAGAATTCACTCCAATGTTAAAAGGTTGGGAGTAGTGTTGAGGGAAGTAAAGATGTGCTTTAAAAGTATGATTTTGAAGGTTTATGCTTTTGTTTGTTTTGTCATTGTCAATACTTTCCATGCCAGATAAGATCCCTTATTCCAGTAACTTGTACACCTGTGAACACTTTTATTTGAGTAATACTTATTTGCTTAGTAAAAAAAGGGGTTTGCTTTTGAGTTAATAGAAATATCCTCAAGTTATTGGCTTTGGTTTGCAAGTCTGATATTCAGCTATCTTTATGCTTTGAGACTGGCAAAGGTGGTCTCTGTGCTTGGGAACTAAAGTGGGAAGAGAAGGATGGACAGAGAGGGGAAGCATTTTTTAGCTTTTTTTAATAATTGACTTAAAAATCAATAAACCATTCTGGGGACAGGTTTTAAGAAACACATGAATCTACACCCCTAAACAGCTAGGGAGGCCTTTTTTTTTTTTTTTTTTTTTTTTTTTTCTGGGAAGAGGGATGTCAGATTCTTTTGTTCTCTGAGGGTTTTTAATATGTGTAAACCAGGCTTATGCAATTTGGCCACTCTGAACTTCGAGGAGGGAGCATTTGTGGAGTAGGGTGCCCAAAAATCTGTGTCAGTGCTCCTCAGGAATGACTCGTGAATGACCCTGTGATCTCAAAAGTAGGAAAGGAATGGGAATGAAAAGAGACATGATCGAGGAAAAAAATCTTGATAATGTAGAGCAGACAAGCTGGATTTTATCTGCAAATTTTCTAAACTCACTAATTTGCTGTTGGTTGAGATGTCTAAATTCCTAATGTCAATTAACCCCAAAGGGGAGAAGGGGGAATTACTCTCTGTGCTGCCAGCACTGAGAGCTGCAATATAGACAAGCTGTGTTTGAAGGGTGATTGTTTCACCAGCCAGCTTGGCTGGGTTATAAACGAGACACAAGCCCACAAATACAAATCCTTTGACAGAAGCACTGCTATTAGGTTCCACATTCATAGCAGGGTTTTCTTGTTAGGCAGTCAGCTGTTTGGAGAGCATGAGGGCTGCCCAGAAGGCAGGATGGGGTTCCAGGCACACTTTTGGTACCAACTACAATTTTGGCTTTTATGATTAGCTGCAAAGGAAGCTATGAATGTGGCTTTCTAACTCTGTGTGGGCAAAAGGTTTGCTGAGCTGTGATATTTTCAGAGGTTCCCAGACTGTTTAGTGCTAGGCTTAATTTAAACCTCAGCACAACCATTCCAGCTGAGCTGTTGGGTGTTATCACTGACACCACAAGTTTGACCTGTTATAATTTTGTCAGTGTTCAGTGGGGAATGTCCTGTGGTGTCGTGAATCAGGCAAAAACAACATTATAACCATACCTGCAGGGTTTAACCTGTGAGCACATCTCAATTTGGCAAGCTCTGTGCATGTTTTATCCACGTGCTTTTTGCATCTGTTTTTATATTAGTCTGCAGCTGTTTGGACAAGTGGAAAAAGCAGAAGCCTAAAAGAGCTTACAGGGGTACCACAAGATTATAATTTGCTTGAGTGGCAAGTGAAAGGGCTCATCCAGGTGTTAAGGAGGATGAGAAAAGCATTAACAGGAAAGAAATTGGGTCAGACAATCTGCAGCCCAGGCAACAAGGACAAGAGTTTTTGCTGCCTTCCAGTTTCAGGAACTATTCTGAGGGCAGTGCTTTGTGAATCAGGGATTTAATCTGGGCAATATAGTTATTGTTTTTCCTCAGGAGTCCCACCAACACGAATGTACAAACCTGTTTCCATGACAGAAATTGCAAAACAATGTTTAACAAAAGGTGACAATGGAAGCTTCATGGGAACCTGCTGACAAAACTATTGGGTAAAGTACAAAATGGCATTTGAAAAAGGTATATAAAAGAAATAGTGCAAGTTAATATGAGGCAGAATATGTACAGTTTTCTTTTTGGTTTTAAGAAATTCCTAGCCATGTACAGTAAAACATTCCTTAGTCCTGCTGTGCTCTAGTCTCTGTTTGAGGGAATTCCCCTGTTAGGTGGCCATGGCTGAACACAATAAATTGCCCAAGGTGACATCCTTAACAGACTAAAATAATTGCTTTTTATAAATATTTTAAATACAAGCAGAAATTGACCTTTGATTTACAGATTGTCCCCAGATTACCATTAGCACATATAAAATAAATGTCCAAAACATTCAGAAATTGTAATGAATACTTAAGGTATGCCATGAAGGGGAATACAGGCAAGCAGTCAGTCCTCTTCAGCAGAATAAGAAAATGCATAAGAACTTGCTTCCAAATTTTTCACTAGGGATAGCAAAATAAAATATTACACTGTTCACCTCTGAGTGCATTGACTACAGATATGTCAGTAACAAGTTTCTTAGGTGCAAATTAATAATGAATGAATGTATTTTTGGAGCTCTTGGTTTGCTGGAGACCTAAGAGAAGCCAGGATGAATTTCTGGCTGTTGGTGATAGCTCTGAGCAGTTCACAAGGACAGGAATCCTCTACACACACACATCTATGCCAATCACATTCTAGTCCAGAAAAGTCATTTTCCCTGCTACATTTTATGTGAAGTTAGATCTGTATTTAGCTCTAGTCCTAAAATGCTCTGTAGCACTTGTTCCTGGTGCTGGTTTGTGGGTCAGAATCTCTATTCTGATTCTTTGTGCTCACTGGGAAGGCTCCATGTGTGGAATCTTGCAGTTCCCCTCTGCTCAGGCTCCATTTCCCAAATTTACAACCTTTTGTAATGCCACTGCTCATAATATGCTTCTAAAACAAAGGCTTTTATGAAAAAAATGAAGTATATTGTAAGAGGAAGATGTTTTAAATAAATTAAGGTGTACACATTGGACTTTGCAATGTTCTTAAAGCCCTTTTTCCCAAAGGAAGGGCATGTTTCTCAAGAATTCTCATGAAATGTCTAGGGACATCAGACTGTTCCATGGGAATGTGTGCTGAAAAATGCTGTCTGCCAAGATGAAGTTATTTTGTGTTGAACCTACAGCAGCTCTTGTTGGCTCTTTCTATTCCTTTTGGTAGCTGAGCAGGATATAGGTTGGTTATGGGATATTGGTTAGCTCCATTCAGGGTTAAACCATGACCAGGGATTTTGTGTTATCAGGTATTTTTTGGCAGAATATTGTTGACTTCCTTCTTACCTGTATGCAGCTCAACCTGCCTCGAACCAATTCCTGATTTACCCACAGTCAGTCCCTTTGCTGTGGTCACTTTGCACCTCAGAGGGGAGAGATTTCAAGGAGGAAAGCAAGGATTTCTGGAAGGATGTTTTGTAAAGTAATTCAAAAACTTCTGAAGCAAAACTGCTGTTTACTCTGCAGTAAGTGTTACCAGCATAAGCTATTGGAATTTTTTTTCTTCTCTTTCATAACCTGCTGATAACTTTTCCATCAAGGCATTACATCACATCAATTTGTAACTGATGCAATTACTGTTTTTCCTGGGGGAACACAAATTCCTCTTATTCTGTTTCTTGGGTTGTTTTTTTGGTTTTTTTTTTTTTTTTGTGTTTTTTTTTTTTTTTTTTTTTTTTTTTTTACTTTTGAATACTCTGCAAATCAATTCTGTGTGCACACTATTATCTGAAAGCATGCTAGATCTTCTGAGAATATCTATAAATCCTCCTCTTCCCAGCACTGCAAGTGGGGCTCAAAATAGAAGCTCAGAATATGAGGAGTGTGGTCTGCTAATGCCTTTGTCACTTTGAGAGTGGCCAGCTTTGATGAGCTCTAGGTGAGGCTGCATCTAAAAGCTGTTTGGAGGTTGCAGTGGTTTGCAGGCAGGAAGAGCTTTTGTTATTTCTTTAATGAATGTGTTGGCCCTGTCCTCCTCAATCCAAATCTCTTGTTAATTGTTTGCTTTCTGGGCAAACTTTCTCTAGTTTGGATTTACTCTTTGAGAAAGTTACTTATCATAATATTATAGGTAGCCATGGTATATAAGGGAGGTGGGAGTAAGTGAAGGATCTTGCCTGGCCAGACTTTCTTCAGTCTCTTACTCTTATTTGCTCAAGAAATGCAATAATGAGACAATAAGCAGAAGATTATGCATATCTCCCATCCCAAGTGTAAAATGCCTCCTTGTGGAATTTATTTACCTTGAGATATGCTTTGGTAGGCTTGATTTTGTTTAAAATAAATGGAAATAATTCCATTACTGTCAGGTGGCACCACAGACACTGAGGTGTCAATCTCTAACCTAGGAGTCTGTTGAAATCCTTGGAGATATTGGTGTTTTATAGACTGCTGGAAGGAAACCAAAGCTGCAGGAAGTAGGCAAAGCACATAGCCTTTCATGGGTTAAAAATAAAACTTGAAGGAATATTGTCAATTTACTCACCAAAGTTTTTCAGACTTATTTTTGGCTGTTTGAACATGTTGACTCTTACATAAGGTTCACTCAGATTATACAAACTGTTCAGTAAATATTCCCAAATGTGAAAACTCAGATTTTCACCCATTTTGTTTGTGTCTTTCACATTTGAAAGCAGGCCATGATAGGATTTCAGATACATTTCTGCAATAGCTGCATGAAATTCTAACACAGAATCACAAGCACATATCATATATTAAGAATGGTGCAGTGAAGTTAGGTCTTGGGCTGGAAGAGAGAGATAATTTGATGTGTGTGCATTTAAATAATCTCTGTATCTTGATAAATGCATGTGGTACTCTTTTTGTTAAATACTTTTGTGTCATGTCTTCAACACTGCAGAGCTGGGGCTGTGTTGATGAGTTTTCCAATACAGCTGCTTGATCCCAGAGCTGCTCCATGATCTGTTTAACCAAGAGTGTGCCTGGTTTCCTGCTCTTAGCTGTGCTTGGAGATCAGACTTTGCACAGACAGAGCAAAGTTGATTTTTAGCCAGCTGCCCAGACAGGCAGAGGTTGCACTTGAGCCCAGCCTTATGCTCCTGAGTTTCTCTGCCAGTAGAGAAAAAACCAGAATCTGAATAAAACCTGTTGAGGAGCTCTGGCCTCAAGTGCAAGCCTGAGTTCTCTGGTGCCATGAGATAACAAAAAACAAAGACTACAAAAGTGCAGCTCAGGCCCTTCATGCAGGCAAAGCTGCAGCTTTCAAAAAAAGGAACTTTTTACCCCCTTTCCCCACTGAAAATTAACGCTTAAAAGTATAAATTGTGTTTTATTCCACTTTATTCCATTTCAATCTTTTATTCATTCTTGACTCCTACTAATTTTAGGTGTAACTTCAGTATGAGTATGCATTTTGTTGAAGACCAAGACTCCATGGGGTTGATTTGAGGAGGTCTGATGTTGGGGCAGTAGTCACTCCATGGCATTTTACATCTGAAACACTGCAGTGCAGTTTGGGTTAGCCTGGTATCTTTAGGTTAAAGGAAATCTCTTTTGCTCTACTTCTTTCTGTTTAAGTTCTCTAGCTTCCTCTTGTTTATGAAAAAAATTTTCTGTAACTATTTGTTGACATCCCTAAAGAAGGATAGAATGAGTTCCCTGACACCCATACCTTCCATTTGACCACTATCTACCTTAAATTCCACTGATCTGGACACTGGGTGAGAGTTGTTGCTGTCTCCAGTAAGAAAAAGGAGATGAAATTCCAGGTTCTGCTTCCTCCATGCAGAATTAAGAGCCAGCCTGAGTGTTTCCAACATACACAGAATAAATAATAGGGTAGGGGAAGTGGTGGAGAGATTTAAAACAAAACAAAGCTTTTCCACTCCTGCCAAGTTAAATCATTTAAAATAGTTTTTCCTTTCAAGAAAAAAAGTCAGAGATTTTTTTTTTTTTTCCATAGCAAATAAGCAAATATCTCCCAAGCATTAATCCTGCTCCCATTTGAGTATTGTTCAATCTGTAGCTGTATGATCTAATATTACTTAAAGGGATTATGACTGGGCAAAAAGCACTAAAGCTAACTCTAATATCAGAGAGAGAGGGCTCACAACCTCCTTTTTGTAACCTGGACAATCCCAACAAGTAGTGTGTTGTAGGTTTTCTACAGGAAGAAAACATGGAAAATCTTCCTGGAGAAAAAAAAATAAATTAAAATCCTAAGTCCCAGGATAATATAGCATCTAGTGAAAACAAATGTTGACCAAAAACAAGGCTTAATGCTAATAACAAACATCTGAAACATGAGGAAATGTGGGCTTCTGGGTGACTCACAATATGCATCAGAGGAAGCCAATTCCAAAACCATTTTTGCTGGTGTCTGGAGGGGACTGTTTGAGGGATGATGATTTGGGCAGCAGCAGTTTTGGAGTCACACCCTGGGTAAAGGAGGGAGCCACTTTTGGGGGAGATGCTGTGGCTTGGGTTGAGGCTGCACAGTGATGCTTCTCTCCCCTGTCAGGTGGATTTTTGGGCAGGGAAAAGCAGCAGCTCCCTTTGTGTGCCAGCCCTGCTTCATTTACAATCAGCAAACTCTTCTGCCCTTTAGATTTCTGGGAAAATTATCTATTTTGTATGGAGATTTTTATTATAAAATACATATTAAATATGTAAACACATATATATGTACTTTTATTTTCCCTGAAGCATTAGCCATTTTCTAACATGTTTTCTCATGGAGGAAATGACAGTTTTGCCTGTGTCTCTTGATTTATTTATTTTTTTTAATTGAAAATGCCATTTTACTTTAGAGTCAATCCTTGATGTTAATCCTTGTTCACCTGAATTTCTGTGGTCCTGTGTGAGTGTTCCTATTGAGATGGAGCTTGTTCCTGTTCCCTTCCTGGCTCAGGCCCTTCCTTTGGGTTTCTCAGTTGTGACACCCTTTGTTTGAGCATTGTAACAAGACTCATAAATTCCATGCAAAAAAAAATATTTTTACTCAACCTTTACTCAAACACAACTCAAGCTTTGTGTTTTAATTTAACATTAATGACAAAAAAACAAAAAAAAACCCACAACTTTTTTTCCTCCCACACACCCCATCTCCCCAATAGCCATAGCATCCCATTTTCTCTTAACCTCTGTGACTGTCACTGTATGTGATTTTCTGTTACTTCAGTGCTGGACTCACACATTTTCCTGAATAAATTTTCCTGAGTATTTGATGTTGTCAAATATTTCAGCCAAGGTCACACATCTCTATGTTAATTGCCACTCTTTTTTTTTTTTTTTTCTTAAAAACAAGAGTTCTACCCAGATGGTGCTTTTTTAAGTGTGTGTGACTAGTACATTTTCTACCTTCCTAATGAGACTTTTAGTAGCAAAACAACATTCAGCTTCTAGGTCCCATGCAAAATACCCTTGAGACACAGCTGCACAAGCAAAAAAAGAAGAGAAATTCACATTGCATTCTTGGTTTCTACTGCATCTCTTTATCTGCTGTCAGTTTGACTGCAGCACAGTTGAAAATTAAGATTTTTCTTGTGGTCTTCATGCCATTTTATGAGCTTTAATTGAAATGTAACTTTTTCTTGAAAATATAAATTGTCTTGTTGATGCCAGTTCACAACTCAGTTGACCTAACTGTAAAATAAAGAGACCAGTTTTAAACAAAATCCCAAAGTAATACCTCTGAAAGATTTTATTCCTGATATTCTAGAATATTAGTCTCAGATAGAACAGTTGTATAATAAGGTAAGACATAAAAATTCAACTGTTCTGCTTCAGTTTTTTTCTGAAATGTCAATCTTGAAATCTTGTTTAGACAAATAACAGAATTAAGCATGGATGCCTCTCTTAATCCAATGCATCCATTTGCAGTTCCTTGGCCAAGTCCTTTAGGATAGGATTGAGCAGTCTGTGTCTAAAATAAGATTCATCCACTTCAAGGTAGATGTCCCAAATAATTGCTGGAATCTTAGCAATTGTTTCCTATTCGCTGCCAACTTGGAAAATAATTAAAAAAAAAAAAAAATCTCACTGGCTATTTCAGATGCAGACTTTTAAGAAAAGATGAATCCTTTCTCTTCTCTACCAAAATGCTGGTGTTCTCATGGTGCATTTCACATAATCCCTGATGACAAAATGGAAGAATAGCTTTTCCTGGAATAAAACATGTATTCACCCATGCCAACAGGCCTCATTGCTGGTTGAAAACAGTTCCATCCAATTTATTAGGTTTTACTCTAAGTGAAGCACAACATTGGCAGATTCCTGCAGGTTCCTTCTGCCCATTCCTGAGTGATGCTTATATTTGGGAAAGCAGGGCTGCTTCCATGCAAATGGCCTTTGACTGGTGACTAACTTCCCAAAGTGTGGATTTATCCAACAATCAGACCACTTGATGAAATTATCCTCTTCAGTAAGAAGAAAGGACAAAGGATTTCTTCCCCATCCAAGCATTGTTTTCCTTAATCTGGTCGTGGACTCATAGTTCCTACTGTACATTTGAATTTCTTGCTAGTTATTAGGGTTTTTTAGAAGTAGTTGAGAGGTATTATTCAGCTATATGTGAAGCTATAAAAGCTTGTGTTGGTGATGCAACAAGAAAAATGAAATTGTGAGTAATGTAGCCATGACCAGTGTTTTGACTGTGTGCCAAGACTAAAATCCAGCCAACACAGCAAAGAATAACAGAGCTCTCAAGAAAATAAAATCTTTTTCTTATGTGTATTTTGTGCAAGAAAAAAAAAAAAAAAAAATTTATGGATTTTTCTCTTGGTTCAAGATAAAGATTATAGTTCTGACTTACACATTATGTTGCCTGTGACACCATTTTTAAAATCCCTTTATAGGCACCCTATAACAAAGCAGACAACTTCCTTAAGTGCAGAATTGTAGCAAAACAAAACCATATGGACCCAGTCTTGAGTGATAATTGTCTCTTGAAAGAAAATGATGGCCCTCAGGTCTTGAGTATTAGCAGCCTAATTCCATTTTGACTGAAGTCAGTTGCTGAATTTTTTCCACCAAATTCTGTGCAAGGCTCCAGGTGAATGACAGCGTGGAGATGAAGATAAGAGGAAGGGCTTTTCTCTAGTGTGACTTCCTGAGGGTTTTCTCTGCTTATTTTACAACATTGTGGGGGTTTTGGCAGAATGCCACACTGTTTACTGCCTAACATAATTTTGTGCTTTTTTTTTTTTTTTTTAAAGAATGCATCATAGAAATTGATTTTTGCATGTCACCTAATGCTAATGTGACAGCATAAGCCTTTAATGTGTTTTGGGTTTTGTGGAGGGTTTCTTCCTGACTGCAGGTTAGTTTTTCTAAAGGCCTTAAATAGCAGACAAGCTAATAAATATTTTGATAGCATAGCTTGACAATAATTTTTCTTACCAAAAGCAGTGGTTATTTCTGGAGATTGGATAAAACTTGAGGTTGTAACAAGAAATTGACATTTTTCTAATGTTAGAAGATTAAGTATTTAAAGTTGAATTCATTTCAGTTAGTTACAACTTAGAGTGATTTAGTTTCGAAGTAATTTTGTTATCCATATAATTAACCCATACTGTATCGTTTATAGGTGATATTTATAATATCACTGTCATGCTAATTACAAGCAGCAAAACTATTAATTCTTTCAGCACCTTCTCTTTGCCTTCTGCAAGTGAGAAACACAGGTTGGGCATAGGTAAAATTTAAAGTTTGATCATCAAGAGGTGTTTTGGATTTGAGAGCTGAAAATGTGTTATTTCAGTTTAAAATTAACACTGTCTGGAAGCCCCTGTTCCTTGGAGTCAGCAAATACTGAAACTTGTAACCCTATCCCTGGTTAGAAATAGGCTGTAAGGAAGATGCTTGTGTGCTATTTAAATGTTTGCAGCTGTCTGGGGTGCAGATGAGCCTGAGAGCTCCACCAGAGCCCAAAGCCACCCTAGCAAAGAGTTTGGGCAGGGAGGTGAGGCTGAAACTGCAGTGAGGATTTCAGACAATCAGCTGAGTGTGTGTGCTGCCCATGCACTGGAAATATTCCATGTCCTACAGTGCCAGCTGTGTTCTTTGAAGGATTCTCATGAAGCAGCTGACCCTGAGGCTGTGGCAGTGACAGGAGGGCAGGCTGGAGGTGCCAAAATTTGGCTGAGATGCCAAAATTTGCAGCAGGGGGAAGTGCATGTCAACTCTGCAATGGAAACCCTGTGCAGTTGGGTGACCCAGGAGATGTAAGGTTTGCCAGAGCCCCTGCACACATCAGAGGGGACAGCAGATAAAGAACCCTTGGCCAGTAAACACCATCCACATTCCCACTGAGACTGTTCTGCTGGTAGCCTTCGTAATTTGGTATTGTTATTTTTGCAATTCATACCCACACAACCAAAAGTAGTTTCTTTTAATGCTGTAGAACATAATTATAGGCCTGACAGGCTCTGACAAGTTGGTTGAGACATTTATTCTTGCAGCCAGCAGATGCTTAAATGATTTTGTATTGGAAAATGCTGTCTGTGAAATGTTCTGTCTTAGTCGCTGTTACTAAACCTAGATTCATAATGAAGTCTAGCATCAAATATTTATGTAAAATTACTTTAATCTGTAAATAGTTTTAGCTATGAAAGACAAAAACAGCTGAGAAAATTAGTCAGGGGGGTTTCAGAAGTTTGTGTTGCAAAACAGTGATGAGTTTCTTTTCTGGTCTCTTAAAGTTGTTACCCAGCTGGCACTTTACAGAGAAAGTAGTCCACAATATCCATAGGAACATGAAAGATGTTCATGTTCTAAGGTATTAATAGCACTGTAACCTATCCCTCTTGGGTCACTATTATTAAAATCCTCTCCCAAGACCCATCTGGAAGAGCAGAAGGCTTCATGTAATATCCATGGACCAGTCATAAATAAAACACTTTCCCACAGAGTTGTCCCAGTCAGATTGGTTCTCATCAGGAAAAGCCAAAATTGTACACACTGACTTCTACCTCTTCCTCCTACCTCTGAGTTTAAGCTGTGTTTAAGCAAGAAAACCCTCATTTGCTGTGAACCAACTTCTGGACTTGTAAAGCCACAAGGCAGAGAGGGATGTCTTCAACTCCTTGAGCTCTTACTCAGAGGCTTTGACATTGACTGATTTTATTTTAATGAATTGAGTCATTATTTGGAAGCTTCAGTAGCTGGCAGTAGCATCTGCTGTATGGCTGAGTCTGAAAGTGACTGGAGCCTGATCCTATGGAATTGCACATTCCCTAAATATTTTAATAGCAGCAAGGTCTGCCTGGGTCCACTTTTTCTAGCTTGTACTCTCTGATGAAGGGCACTTCAGAGGCTCTGCTGAGCCATACCACGAGGGAGGCATAAATCTCAACCACTGACTCTGCTTACAACTTTGTTTTTCATGAGGTTCCTAAAAGTAATCCCTGCCTAGCCTCTAATCTGACCTAGTTACTATAAACTGATTTCTCTAGGATGAAAGAGTCTGTCTTTCCTCTGGGACTACTGCAGTGGGACTCTCACATGTTACTTAATGGTTTTTGTACTCTCATCTGTGGCTGTGGAATTTGGATACTATCCATCGAAGAGTTTGTATAGTCTGTGTAGCTGTTATATCTGGATATCTCAGAAATATTTAAAAATTGATGGTCTTGGTCAATTCCTTTCCCATTTGGAAAAAGGAATTGTTTTAGTCAGAGTTTTGTTGTTATTTGTTCTTTTTTTTTTTTTTGGGGGCTTGTGTGTGGGTAAAAATTACTCAAGGGAAAGCTCAACAGAAAAAAAAACCCACTGAATTTTATTCTGAAACTATGAACAGCTACTGCTCTTGTAAGTGTGATCTTGGCTTAGCTGCTCTGACAGTTGTGACATCATTAGCTGTGTCAGTGAAAATTGGGTGTTGTAAGAAGGCTTGGACAAGGGAAAAATGTTCTCCTTTGACGAAAAATAATCCCAGGAAAAGTTGTTTTTCTGAGCAGGAGTCTTCAGCTCTATATCAGGCAGAGGATTTTGGTAGAAACCTGAGTATTGCAGGGAATGCTCTCTGTGATTTGTGCCTCCAACTGCATAAATCTCTGAGATAACCATGGCAGCATCTGCAGGTGCTCAGGGGATGTTCCCCTCTCTGGTCCTGTTTCTCTCTAGACATGCACAGGATTGGGCTCTCTTGCAGCACTGGCTTTTTGGGTGATGTCTCAAGGAATGCAGGTGGGACTAAACAAACCCCAGATAGAAAATCTGAGGACATACATGTCTGAGAAGGGAGAAAAGCCTGCTTCTTACCACTGTTACTCAGTGGTGTGTAGGCTGCTGAGCTGTAGGTAGGCTCTGTGCCTCCACATGCTGTTTTCATAGAGGCACTGTGAGCAAGCTGAGGGATGGTGCTGTTTATTTGTGACAAAAAAGGAGCCTTGGAGCTGGAGGTTGGCTCACAGACTGCCAGCACCACAGGGTTTGCTCTCTCTCACTGGCTCTCCCAGCAGCCTGGTGCAGACAGTGCCTAACATGTAGGAAATGTTGGATTCCTCAGGATTCTTCCAGTGTGGACTCTGGAAGTGAAAGGGCAATTTACTTCTGCTCAAGTGAAGCAAAACTATTGTTATTGATCATTGCTCATTCTCCCCAGCAAAGGTCATGGAGTAACTATGAGATTTGATGCTTTGATTTCTTTATTGAAGTCTTGGAGGAATTGAAGCCATCAGGTTCTCATCCACTGATGAATGTGTTAAAGAGAAGCCCAGACCTTTCCTCCAGAATAGTAACTGTTTTGATTTATGTCCTTTACGTAGTACTTGTTATTCATACAGGTCTCATAAAGCTTTTGGTAAAAAATGTATTTTGCCCCAAACTCAGGCAATGGAAACACAGTCCAGCATAGTCCCTTGGATTATACAGAAGAAGAAAGAGACCTTATTTTTCTCATGAATAAAAAAATATCAGAGACTTGAAAGCAGAATTGCAGAGTATCAGTTCTTGCAGGCAGGAATCAAGTATGTAACTGCTGGATTTAGTCTAGAGTACATGTACACTATAGGAAGGTGGTTTTATGCATCATTGCTGTACTTGGGTATCTTGGAGTTCTTATGTCCATGGGCACCTGTGAATTATCTCATAAAAAACACCTTTTTTTCAGGCATCTGATTTTAGTGTCTGTGGAGTTCACTGGCAGGAATGAGACTGGATAATTCAAGAAGGAGTGTACAGTTATTGCCATGTTTGCTTATGGAATGCACAGCTTGGATCCCCACTGTTACTTGCACTGTGTGGATGCCCTTGATACCACACACTGTTCACCGAACTCTCCTGGGAAAGTTTACCTACCATGCAACTCCTTATTTCATTTCAGGAACTAAAAAATTATAATGTGGTTATCTCACTGTGTGTGCTCTATGAAAATTATCCCAGGGTCTGACAGCAGTCAGGCTTGCTCAGGGCTACTGAGTATTTCCACTCCTGATGGGAGCTGCAGCTGAACCTCTTAATGTGATGAGACATTAAGAATATAAGAGGGCTCCAGGAGGTATTTAAAGCTTTGGAAGTTCTGATTTTATAGATCCATAATCACATATTCAAAGTGCTTCATTACTCTAAGTTAAAGGTGTGATAAGCAAAGCAACTTTTCAGAGAAGTCAAGAGAAGGCTGCCTGCCTCAGCTGGGCAAGTGGTTGTATGGTTCAGAACAAGTCAGGAAAACACTATTTGTTCCTCCTTCTGAAAAAAAAAAAAAAGGGAAAGAATGGAAGACAGACAGATGTCAGGGAGCAAGGGCAGGAAAAAAGGAGAATGTATATATCTTGCCAAAGCTCCTGTTCAGATTCCATAATAGAATGCAGCAGGTGAGGACATGTAGACATTTTCAATTATAACATCAGTCTCCCTGCACTGCACAGCCTAGGTACTACCTTGCATCTTTCACTAGCTTACCACTTACCCAAAAAAAAAAAAAAAAAACCCACATGGTTTAGCTCAAATTCCCTTGAAATGATTAATATCTGTATTTCCTAGCAAAATAATGTTTCATATTGAAACAGTAAGATTTAGCATCCTAGATTTTAGATTCAAATTTTGTGAAAGAAAATATAGAAGCACTAAGTGCAGAAAACACTTTAACAAGGTTTGCAGCATTAGTCCTGGGAAGTTACACAATCATTATTCTGGTAGCCAATATGCATTTACCTTCTGTGGATATAAGAATACAATGGACCCACAGCTGTGTGATTTATCATTTTATCTGCCTTGCAGCTATAGAAATACATAGAGATTGTCATGGTTTAATCCCAGCCACCAGCTGAGTACCACGCAGCTGTTTGCTCACTTCCCCCATCCCCAACTGGTGGGATGGGAGAGAGAATCCAAAAAAGGGTAAAAACCCGTGGGTTGGAATAAGAACAGTTTAATAACTGAAATAACGTTAAATATTATTATAATAATAATAGGAAAGAGAGAGAGGGGAATGAATCCCAAGACAGGCAATGCACAATGCAGTTGCTCACCAGCCACTGATGGATGCCCAGCCTGTCCCCCCAGAGATCACCAGCTCCCAGCCAGCCTTCCCCAGTTATTGTGTGGAACAAGAAGTGCTGTGGTCTGGAATATCACTTTGGCTAGTTCAGGCCAGATGCCCTGGCCACTCTTGTGCCTCTCCTTGCTGGCAGAGCCAAGATTCTGCAAACCTCTTCACTCAGGGTAAGCACTGCTTAGCAACAATTAAAAACCCAGCGTGTTATCAATGCTATTCTCATCCTAAATCCAAACCACAGACCTGTACCAGCTTCTAGGGAGAAAATTAACTATCCCAGCCAAAACCAGGACAGGAGTTAATGTATCTATGTAGAAACCTGCTGGCTTTGTGTACCCATTCAATATTAGATCCTCCACTGCTGTGCTTGCTTGGTGCTCTGGGAGGACACAGCTCTGGTATGGTGTAGGTTGTTAGCTGCTCTAGTCCCAGTGTAAGAAGCTCACAGCAGGAGTAAATTATATCCCTGGGGCCCCAAATGGCTCTTCTGGCACCCAGGCATTGTTGAGGCAAAGGCAAGATGCATCTCTGACAGGAAAAGCAAGGAAGTGATACTAGGAAATCAGCACAAAGCCAAATAGCCCCTCGTGCTTTTTTAAGGAGAGTAGATGCAATCTGTGGATGTGCAAGCAGGAAAAACAGGATGCAGAAGAAAGCACAGACCCTTTCAATCCTACTGAGCATTGGGAAGGCTTTAGATGAAGCACTGGGGCAGTCCTGGGTAGGACATGCTCAGGGAGGTGTGCAGCTGCAGAGTGCAGAGGAAGAAGGATCAAAGCATGACTTCAGCTTAGGAATGTTTAGTCTAGAGACAGGAAGCACAGACTAGATATTAGGAAAGAGATCTGAACAATAAGGCTGGTGAAGCTTTGAAATGCATTGCCAAAGAAGGCTGTGGAGTCTTATTCATTGGAAGTTTTCCAAAAGACTAAGCAAACATCTGTTAAAAATGATGTAAGTATATTTGATTCTCCCTTGAAACATGTAGAAGGAGTAAATCATGGTTAAAAAGATGAAATAAACTGATGATTTTCAAACTGTGGGTCATGATACTCTTGAATTGAAAGAACCTTAAAGTGTTAGCAGTGGTTATATCTAATAGCATTTGACCTTGATGTTTCTGGCCCCTATTCACATAATTGTTGCATGAAGATATATAACCCAAAAGGGAGTTGTGCTTTTCAGAAGATGAAAATCATTGTAATAAATGGCTTCTGAAGGTTCTCCCTGGCCTTCTGACTCTGTGATCCCACAGTACTGCTGCTGGAGCAATGTAAAGCAAAGCAGACAGTGTAGTTCTGAAATTCAGATTTCAATTTAGGTTAATCTCTATCACTCACTCTTAATGGATCAAAAAATATGATGGACTTTGCTGTCAAAAATTAAGCTGAATAGCCATTGATGCTTTAAGCTGTAGTAATTTTTTATAGCTGCTCAAAATGTTTCTGCAGAAAGACGTATGAAAATATTCTGTTTTTCTCTTAATGTAATTTATAAAAAGGGCAGAAATACTGGCTCAGTCCTGTGGACAAAGAATAATCATAAAATGTTCCCCCCTGCAGACATTTTGCTAAAAAGGCATTTGTGTAAGAGCATGGCAAAACACAGAAAGTTTTGAAAGTCGACCATGAACAAATCTCCCTTTTAGTCTCAGAAATAGAGGAAGACTGCTAACTCTGAAATTGGACACAAATGGAAACCTCTGTACAAGTGCAGGAGTGAACCATGAACCATTTTATTCAGTGGAACAATGCCTGAGTGGCCATACCTTGGCAAGAGACCGTGTCTTTGCATCACTGACATTTGGGGTTTGCAGTAATGGCTCATCTCTCTTACTGGCTTCTAATAGATGCACAACAGAAGAACTATAATTTTCTGAGTAGAAAAGCAAAAATCACAACACCCCCCTGCACCCCTAATTAATACTGCTAGCTAATTATGTGTTGTGCTTCAGTGTGTTAACAATTCCATGAAGTTCTCAAGTTAATTGAGGAGTGGTCAGGATTCTGTGTGGAGTTGCCTGTTCTTAGCACCAAACATCAATGTCTAGTTGTGAAATTTTACCATGGCAAAAGGAACTGATGTTGAGAATCTACTTACTCATGTTTTACTCAAGCTGCATGGTTGTACTTCTGTTGTTGTCAGATATTTGGAGTTTAAGAGGATACAGTGACAAGTGTCTTCATAAAAGGAAAATGACATTGCCACCCTCAACAATGCAGAAGCTGTTCTTTCCATTTGGTTCATAGAGATCTTCCTGAATATAGAGCTCCCTATCTCCCAGTATCTCCCATCTGGTTATCAAGATCCAAAACCTCTAGTTTTATGCTCAAGATCAGATTTTTGAGGATTTTTTCAGCACTTGAGATGTTTGGATCCACCATTATTATTTAGCCCTGTATATTGTATTTTCAAATGAGATTTAAAATCACTTTTTACCTTTTTTTCCCCATTCTTTGTTTTCTCTTTTTAAGAAGTCTCTTGGTTATTTAAACTTTTTTTCTTTTCCCAAGCCTATCCTGTGCTTCCACAAAAGTGTGTGCAATCTGTGGTCTCTTATCTTAGGTGCATTGTTTGAACATTGCTTTAGTCAGTATAATGAATTCATGGGGGTTTTTATATGTATTGAGATACAAAATATCCCAGAGAAACTGGAAGATTTTTTTTTTTTTTTTTAATAGAGCTATGGATGAAATTTTGCTCTCTAGAGGAAGAAAATAGTCTCTAAAAAAGCTGATGTGGATAAAATTGATGGAGTTGTTTCTTTCCCCCTTTTATGCATACATATCATAAGGTATTTTTGTTTAGCATCTGTGCAAGAGATTTAAGTAAACTCAGACCCTAGTAATTCCTATTTTATAACTTATCCTAGGCAGAGAAAGGAAAACATTAATCCTAGTTGAATCAAAGTTTAAGAACAAGTTCTCTGTTTTATTGCAGGATGTTTTTTGCTGGGGTTTTTCTTAACATAGGTAGATTTTTAGGCAGCTTTTGTCAATGTTCTATTGCATTGATAGTTGGGAAATAAGAACAAGCAAATCATCACTGTGCTGCCTGGCTCACCTTGCTCTGTGTGTGTGTGTTCTGCACATGGATACAGGAAAATCCAGTAATTAATTGCAGCTGCAGCTTTGCCCAAGATAATTATGGGTCAAAGTTCCTGATAGATGTGCTGGGAAGGAGTTGGAGCAGGTGTGGAAGCTGCCCAGGGCTTGTCCCCAGTGGAAGGACTCACTCAAGTGTGACATGTACTGGTGATGGGATCAGGGCTGTCTTCAGTGCAAAATTCAAGGTTTTTTCCTCCCAAGCAGAAAAGAGCTGATGATATGAGATGGCAAAAAAATGATTATCACTTCAGTGTTGTAAAATTGTGGTCCCAGTGAAGATTGCAGATGTTTTAATTGGCTGGGGATGTAGAAAAGTCTTAATCATTGCATGTGGAAATTCTGGTGTGTGACTATGAACTGATTGTATTTTATTTAGGGCCTGCTCCAAGCAGGAGCAGCACCTCAAACTGCATTTGAATCCTGTCAAGAACAGGTTCATCATTTCATAGATATGAAATAGATATTCACATTTGACTCTTCATTGCTAAGAGTGTGCTTGGCCTAATTATAGCTGGTTTGCTTCTGTTGCAAAGAGGTTTTCTGGAAAATCTGCTCAACAGTCTGATTTTGTCATTACTTGGAAATGCACTCTAATACAGTGGTAAATACAGCAAAGACTTCATTCTAAAGTGACTTTATAAAAAAAAAAAATTGCCTGAAAGATTAAAATGCACTTCAATAATCTATTCTGAAGTATGCTTGGTGCTGCTGTTCTGCTTGAGCTTTTCACACTCAGTGTATTCTTTTGAGAGGATGAAGTATGCAATAGTGAAAGCTGCCTTGGCATAAATGACAAAGAAATTATCATTACTGGCCTAATAATTCTGTCTCTTGCCAAGATTGCCAGGAAGGTTGTTTGGCAACAGTGGTGCCTGTTCCATGGATAAGGGTGTGGTGGGAATTTAAAGGAGAATAAGAATTCAGTTTATTTCTTTATAGTAATGTAAAACCCCCAAAATCTACTTGTTTAGACAAACCCTTAGTAAGAGGTTAATCTCCTTGACACATAATCCAGCAGCTCAAATTTCTTCTTTCAAAACCAGTAGAAGTCATGCTAGAGAATGATGGTACATCTTGCAGCTCCCAGCATTCACTTTTTCTGTGCATTCACCAAGTGAGGATCTTCTGTGGGCCTCTGCATCCATTCTTTCATTTCATCACATCAGTTCTTTCAGCCCATGTCAAATCAATAGGTTTGACAGCACCTAGTAATTTTTACAAGTGTTTTCGTGGTTGTAATTTCAGAGTGTACTCAGAAAACAGAATCTGGAGGGAAAGGAAGGGAAAAAAATAAATATTTCAAGGTCATTTGATTACCATGCCGTGGAGGCTTCAAAACCTGTGCAAATGTGCTCTCAAGTGTTAACTAAGACTGTGCCAAAATAAACAAGCTTTAATTCCTGTATTTAGTTCCATGACTCTGAGACAAATGTGGGCTAATTCAGGAGGATTATAATTTCATCCAAAATTCCACCTAAAGATGATGCAAAGTTGATGTTCTAATAAGCTATGAATGTTCTTAATGACTGTTATTTTTGCCTAGGGTAGACCAGAGGTTTAAGAACACCTCAGTTTTGTTACTTGTGACATAAATACAGTAAATTTTGCTCTTGTCAAAGATTCTGTGTCCATGTAGCTGTCTACTTACATCTCCCCAGAGCCAGTTCAATGGTGCATTGAATTGAAGGCATTTCAGTCTGTTAGTCAATTTTGGATAATTTTTGGCAGCCACATCAGGTTTTCACCACTCTCTTAAAAAGTACTGTTGCCTAGACTTGACAGGAGTAAAGGAAGAAGTCAAAGACTGGACAACTTGAGTTGCAGAACTGTTTTCTGGCATTGAATCACCTTAATCCTTGTTAATCTTATTTCATTTTTCAGAATTCGATGGATTTTTTTTCCCCACCTTTCCTTCAATATCTGCTTTGCAGCTTTACAGGCTGTGCATGACCATGTCCTTTCTCTTTCACCCTGGCCTAGCCTCTTTTAAAATGCTGCTCCAGGGACCAACAAAAATGGGTTGCCAGATAAAGCATTATCTCTAATTACAGCCAAAAGGTACACCTTGAAACAATGTGGAATAAGTGTTTTTAAAAGAAGGTTGCCCAGTAGAAGCATTTGTGAGCATAAGTGCAAGTACTTAGGATAAGAAAAAGTTTTAAAGTGTTTAGAGACCTGTTTTCTTCTCTAAATGGGTTGATGTTTTTTGGGACTTTTTTCTGTTATATTTGTGTTGTTTTGTTGCTGTAATTCTTTATTTTGTTTGGGTTTTTTTTTCCTAAGTTGCAGCTCAAAAGCAAGAACCTGATTAAAGCACTGCTGTCTGTTCAACTCTGACAGTTTTTAAAATCTCTTCTTCAAGCCTAAAATTTTGCTTTCCAAAGCTGGCTGTTTGATAGCATTTTTTGGAAGTTCTTGTGCTTAATTTTTTTCTTTGAAGTTAGCAATTCCCTACCCTTCCCAACCATTAAGTTGAGCAGTCAGATGCTGTTTGGCATTGATAACCCTGTTTTTTAGGTAACCCATGTGGGGCCATTTTATAAGGTAAGAGTATGCAGACAGTGTCAAGGATTATTGAAGGTGCTATGCAAGAAAATGTGCTGATGCAGAAAATCAGAAGTTTAAATTTCAGGAGTTCCTGCTGATCACATGCCCTGTATTTGATCAGAATTCCTTCATCATATCAACTCAGAAGACAGCTGGAGTTTCAATTATGTTAAATTTTATCACACAGGCCAATTGATTTTGTTAGTTTAAATGAATAGAATTGAAACACTAATAGAAATTCATCATGGTGATGGATAAGTGAACTGTCAGCACCAGCACCAGATCCAGCATAAGAGGCAATGGGAATAATCTCTGTGCCTTTTGAGATGAGTTTTCATGGAAATGTTGTAGGACTAAATGCCAGATTACAGTGTTTAGTTTACTTTTATACTTTATATCACAATGATCACACCACTTTAAAGAGTTAGCAACCACATATGAGAAGTTTTACATACAGAACATCTTTTCCAGAGTATCTTCATGAAATCTGTCCTGATTAGTTCAAGAATGGCTAACTTGCTACCACAAACCAAAAGCAAGGAAAGCATAAAGCAAGCAAAAATACTTTTAACATGTTTGGGCATTGGAATGTGTGTCCTGAGAGCTGTGAAAGATGCTGAGTTTGGGGTGGTGTGGTAATAATAGTGATGTTTGGGCATTTCTTACTAAAAATAACTAGGTTGCTTGCAGGTGTGCAAGTTGGAAACACACGTGGTCTTTGTTGAGATCTTTTCTGCTGATGTTTGGAAACAGCAGCAGAGGCACTTTCAGACCTGGTTTTCCAACAAAATTGAATGCAATTCAAGTGAAGGAGCAGAATGCTTCTGTTTATGTTTTCCTGACTGCAGGTATTCAGAGGAAAAGTGTTTATTTCTGCCCACGTTCAGCCCCAGGGTCTACAGCTCCTATTTTTAGCAGCCACACACTATTATTAATCTGAGATTTTTGACTATCCAGTGAGTCAGAAGGTCTGACTGCCCAGAGATACATGAGTCAGACAGGCAGGAATAGTCTGTTCTTCTTCAAGACACCAGGAGACATAGATTTAAAAGAGAGGTTTCATACTTAGTGAACAATACAACTGGAAACATAACATATAAATAGAAATCCTTTTACCCTTCACATTGGATTCTTTTCCCAGGAAACCCTTGTCCCAAAACTGTTACTTACTACACAATCTATTTGTATATGGAAATGGGTAGCTTGTCACCCTTTTAATTCTTTTCCTATGCCCTGTGTCTTGGTTAGTTAATACATTTCTAGGACAGACAATCCTCCCACTGTGACATAGCTATTCCCACAGTAAAAAATGTAATATGTAAGAAGCTTAGAGAATGGGTGTGGGTCAGGGAGGAGAATTTCATAATAATTTAAATTTATCTTCTGAAATGATTTCTCTGCAAAGGGCAAATTGCATTAAAATAGCAAAGACAGGAGTATATGTGGTCCTGAAGTTTCTTTCTGCAGCATATTTTGGGTTTTATGTTCATATGGTGTTACCTTTCTGAGTTTCCTCATGACAGGGCCAAATTATTAACAACTATAGAGCTGTACATGTAATTGAGGTATGTAAGAGTACACTGTAAAAGGATGAGTGTTACACATTGATGTTCAGCCTCTGCAGAATTTCCCTGTGGAAGGCAGAGATGTCCAACCAGCTAGAAAATTTCATGAGTTCTGAGCTGGGGATCAAGAAAAATGCAAGGTCCAAGTGCAGACTGGAGTGCTTAGTAATGGAATAACAGTGCTTTGGCAGCTCAACAGTTCAGGAATGAAACAAGGATAATTTTACTCAAAGGTCATTGGTGTAAAAGCTAAATTATGGGAGACTAAAATGCAAGGCAGAATTCAGAGGGACAGACATTGGTGATCTCAGGCCTAATTAGAACAGATGGGTACACAAACAGTTTTGGCTGGCTGCCTTTTGGTCACCTGCAGCAGGGAGACAGAGGATAAAGATTCAATTTATCTACCCTTGGGGTAAGAAACCACATGAATCTCTAGGAATCCAGAAATTCACTTTCAGAATGAGTTGCTCGGTGACACTAATAAAATGGATTTTCTAATGTGGATATTTGACTTCAAAAGGCCTCCATGGGCTTTTATGTTGAGTGAAGTCCTAGCAAGCTCAGAGTACCCTTCAGTTTTGGTTCAAGACAAAGATGTCCCATAAAGTGATTTGGACAGCTAATTTATGGATCTTTTTAGATGTAGAGACCTGTAAATGAAACAGGAGTAAAACATTTCCAGATAGATTTTTTTTTTTAATTAAAGCAATTTTTCTTTTACGTAGCCTTTATTTTGTTGCCTGTAATATTTGTATTATCTGTTAAACTTTCCTAGAACTTGAAGTGGTATGTGGATTCTTTTGAGCCAAATATCTTCCCTGTGGCCAGGAGGTTAGGGTAGAATAGAAGGGACCTACAAAAATGATCTAATCCAACTATCTGACCACTTTAGGGCTGACCAAAAGTAGAAAACTCTTACTAGCAAGAGAACCTGAATTCTTGGAGCTGTCTGTTCTTATTGTGTCTTCAAGAGCCACCTCTTTTTCTGCCTTGTGGCCACTTGGGTGCTACTTCCTGCAGTTGACAATGCAGGAACTGAAATGCAGCCTGAAAAAGGACCTTGCCTTGCTAATGAGTACATCAGTTTTTTCATTGCTGGAGGTATTAAGATGTATGACAAAATTCATGCAAGTTTAGTACTTTTAGTACTAAGTTTTAGTACTTTTAGTTTCATGAAAAGTGACATTAAAAATGGCAGTTTGAGTCCTTGAGCAATGGATGCCAGTTTTTGATGACTTGATCAACATGTGACAAGCAGTGATTAATGAAAGAAAATCAAGTTTGTGTAATGGAATGCTTATTTCTTCAAGCCAGTGGTCAAACAATCATTTTATTACAAAATGTCATCTGACTTCACATTCCAATGAAATGGATAAAGGAAATATTAAAAGTTCCCTGCAGCTTTTACACTAAGGCCAGTCCTTGTTTTATCATTTAATTATTTGGAAAATTTCAAAATTATTCCCTTCATGTGACTTCCTAATTGATCTTCTCCTTTTTATATTCCATTCAGTTTCAAGCCAAAGCTACTTAAATCACAACAATTCCCATATCAAAGCCAGGCTTAAGCAAAAAACTGTCATTGAAGCTAGGAAAATTACAAGAAATAGTATTTGAAAGTTCTTTTGTGGAATCCATTTGGTTTTCATTAGTGCAATTTCTCTCCCAGATTTGTAAAAATTTATGTTTGTAAATTCATTAAACAATGCTGATGCTGCTCTTTTAGTAGAGAAATGAGGCCTCACTGTCCTGCACTACACCTGGGTGAAGGTAACAACTTGGCCTCTTTATTTTCACAGGGGGGAAAAAGTCCTCCAGATCCACATGTATAAAAGAAGAAAAACCAAAACCACAAAAAAGCAACCAAACAAACCATAACTAGGGAAGGAGAATACATGTGAGAGGTGGAAAAGAGAATTAGCATGTTCAGAACAGGCTTGGGAGGGGGAAAATTTTTTTTAAAAAAGCAGGGATTCCAACTTCAGAAACAGAGGGAGGATTTGTGGTTAGGGCTCATTTCTCATCCCTTGGGACCCCATTATTTGGATCCTTTGGTCTTGTCAGCTCTAGTGCATGACTGCTGCCTGCTCCTTCAGCCTGAATTCATTCCTGGACAAAATCTCTTTTCCATCCCAAAGGAAGAAATTTGCATAGTGATAATAGCAGGAACCAATGCACCTGCTAAGGAAAAAGATGACCTAAAAGATTATTTTCAAATATTAGGCAAGTAGAGGATTCCTTGCTATTAAATATTATTGCTTCCATCTCCTCTCTTCTGTCCATCAAGCATTACTTTGTGACAATCTGTAGCTCAGAGATAATTGTTAAGTTTTATTCAAATTACATTACTAACCCTGTAACTCATACTGTGCATAATCTTAGCTATCTAAAATGATTCTGTGGGAGGGCTGGCTTTCAATTTAAGCCAAAATTTTTAGCATTTCTTTCCCCTCCATTGTGCAAAAATTAGCAGCGAGTTTTAACAGAATGAAATGAAATGTGATAATAAGAATTATTGCTAAAATATTTTATACTTTTCCTCTTAAATATGCCATGCTACTATTCTTTAGAGTTTGTTAACTAATCTGATTTGGCAAAAGCATCTTCTCCAAGCTTCATTATCCCTTGACTGATGTCAAATTAATCTTTAACTACAAAAGCGTCTCCTTTCCATAAGTTGGATCATGATAAAATTATTTTCTTTTCCATATACTTTCTTTTCCATGCTAAAAGAGATAAAAGATTTTAGAATTTACAGTTTGGACCATTATACTATTTTCTTTACTGGAGCTGCAGTCTGCTACATGAGCAAGAGAAACTGTTGCTAAATTTCTCTTGCTATCCACTTGCCAAAAAGTTACAGTCTCCAGCTGGAGTTACTCCAGATTTTCACTAACACACATAGAATTAGAGTGAATTGCAAATTTTTGAAGATGGAAAAATATCTTCAGACTTTAAGCCTGAAATATAAGTTTCTTAATTTTTATCTACAATGATATAAATTAGGAGCACTCCTAATAAAGCTAGCACTAGTGAAAAGTCAGCGTATATGGGATTAGGATCAGAAATGATCTTTTCCTGTCAGAATCAAAACCTGGCTTAATGTATGAGTGGGCTGGGGGCCAGGATGATCTCTCATGAATATACAGCTTTTGGTGATGGGTTAAGGCAAGGAGAGGCTTGATTGATGTCTGGCAGCAGCTTCCTTGATCCTGAATAGTTGGTGTCAATCTATTTCATAAATTTGACCCAATAGGACAATTCCTAATGTGGAGAAAAATGGATACCAGTCAATACAATTATTATTCATTTGCTAATATGGAGAGAATAAGATGGAAGCTGCAGGCAACCAGGAGATGTGAAACACATTCCACTTTCATATTCAACCCTCATAGAGAGAGGGAGTAAATAGAACCAACAAATATATAAGAATATATGTGATGAAAGGAGCAGGATGAAAGCTTTTAGCCCTCAAAACTGGATTGACTCTTGTTACTGAGGTTGATGTGAAAATCAGAGTGGAACAATCCTCTGTTGTCTTCCATTTCCACTGTACCAAGGTAAATCAGAGCACTGTTTAAAAAGTGAGGTTTTGTTGTAGGCCTTCATAAATCTCAGCATGAAACAATGTCTAGAGCATTAAAATAATTGTATAGCAAAACCACTTAGGATAATTTGATAAGGTGCTCTGATTCCACAAGTCCTCTGCTTTGATTCTTAGCTGCTCTTGAATAAAAATATCAGAAAAAAAAGAGAGAGTCTGGGAAGAAATTCATATGGGATGTACCTACCCTGCTTTATTTTAAAATCTACTTCAGTGGCCTGACTTGCACACATTGTTCATAAATCCTGATAGCCACATGGTCTACATTTATAGAAGGATTGGTACCAAATGCAGAAGATATAAAAGTGTGTGTTAAATGTATAGTCCTGCATGATATTTCATAACAAAAAAATGTAAAGCTTTTCCAGGTAGGACAAAAGCAACACTACCCAAGGGTCTCTTAGAATATATAGACATATATATGTAATGATATATATATATATTATACTCCAGTCAGCAACTATATTACTCAGTCAGCAATTGAAGTCATTTGATTTGAGTAATTCATTTGAGTGTTTTTAGACTTCTTTGAAGGCAAAAGTTGTTAAGAATGCTAAGATTCCACTTGGTTTTCACTTTTTTTTTCCTTACTATGAGAATAATTGTATAAAATGTCTAATTTTAATTCATTTATTTTGGCTTATCTTCAATATCTAGAATTTTTGAGGTATTTACTGTAGGCTTTTGAAATTAATTTGTTGTCCCAAGGTTTCTGTTTGTAGTAGGGATAAGCATGATTTAAAAAGCTCCCAAAGAGGCAAATGTTATTTTTTTTTTCAACAAATAAGCTACATGCAGATCTCTTAAAGCCAACACTGTTAGTTGTCTTAAAATTTGATTTAAAGATGTAAATTTAAAATTGCATTACAACCAGGAAATCCTAGTTGCCAGTTATATAATTAATCCACTAGATCATGCTGCCACTTAGCTCTGCTATTAAGAAATGTGTGTCTATGTAGCCTCTCTGAAATGTGGCCTCCTGATGAGATAATGTATTAGGGAACAATGATGGGTTGTTATGTAATGAAACCAAACTCCTTATAATCTATGGCTGTGCTGGTTAAACAGGAAAAAAAAAAATTGCTGTTCAGCCAATGCTTTCCAGAGGTATTATTCTGTGTTTAGTCCCTCCTTTAAAAACCACTCCATAAAAAAGCTTTCCAGGATCCCTTTTCCAAGGTCAAAAGCCTACTGCATCTTGTGAGAACCTAGATGTAAGGAAGAATAGGCAAAAAAAGCAGATAAAAGGTTGAATTGGAGGGGAAGGAAAGCAGAGTCTGAAAGCAGACAGGTATCTGAAGATGCAGATCTGTGCCTAATGAGATTTTCTGAAGTGCATAAGCAGGTTAGGGCTGGGGAGATGGATGCCTGACGTGGTTAGTTGTGTCTGAAAATCTCACTTGGCTCTATTAGCCCTTTTAGTCTTCTCAATAGCTTTGAAAATTTGGCTAAGGGAAGTGAAAATCTGTTTTCTCTGTTCTAGAAACCTGGCAGCTCCTGCTTGCCCTGGGTGTTGGGGAAGTTCCAGTGATTTCCAATGGACAGATTTTGTTATCTGTCCTTTTGGTTTATGGGCAATGTGTTCCAGACAGTGCAGGCTGTTATGGCAGCCAAGAATTCCTCTTTTTTTTTTTTGTGGGGGTTTTATAGTATCTGCTCAATGTGGTTAACTTATTTGTGAGGCACATGTGCTGCCATATGAACTGACCTGCCAGCACAGGGAAATAAGGTGTGTTCTTTGTTCAGGAATGCTCAGCAAGTGTCACACACATGAGCTTGCTTTCACTTGAGCTGCACCTCAGCAATTCACAGGGAGTCTAAAACCTGGACCTTCCCAAGCTGTTCCTGCCTTGGCTCCCACTCACTCTAGGCAGCAAAGGCAACTGTGTTCCTTTGTTTGCCTTCTCCAGTTCTGAGGTTGCTACCTGGTACAAATTAGTTCTTTTTCGATTTTTAAAAAAATATTACAGATTAAATTTAATCTTTCACTCTTAGCACAGGTTATCCCTATGTCCTTATAGCTCAAGGAGACCACTTTTTCTTTATTTTATTTTTAATTTTTTTTTTTCTATCTAGATTCTATTATTCTGTTAATAAGGGTAGGCACTGCAGGCTCCTGGTCAGGGAGAACCAGCCAGCAGGGATATCCCTTAATAAAAGGGAATTACGTGGATGATATGAGTACTTAATAATTCAAAATAAAAGCCACTGAATAGCGAATGAGCACTGGAATATAACACAAAAATCACTTTTTCTTGGCCTTTCCACGAGTTTATAAGTCAGCAGAATTAATGCAGGAAGCCCAGTGATAAGGCAAGGCTTCAAACCCCCCTTGCTGCTTCATTGTGCTGTTTCTCTAATGCTGAGGATGTGCTCCTCAATAAAATGTAACTGATCAAAGGAGACACAGGGAAAGACATGGAAACTAATCCAGAGCTGACCCTGCTTTATACAGGATTTTCCAGCTGATTGGATTTGTAGTGAGGAGGACTAGAAAAAGAAGAAAAAGAAACCATTTAGTAGAATTACTTTTAAAACATTTGGGAAGTGGAGTGAAGATTATTGAGGCAGTAGCTCTATAAAATTCATATGGAAAAAACCTCCCCACCAAACAGAAAAAAGACACTTGGTTTGTTAGGGCTGAATGTAATTATAAGAATTCTGATCAATTCTAGCCCTGAGATGGTAATCGTGTTACCATGGATGCAGAGGCCTGAAGCAAGAAGGTAACAAGAGGAAAATATCTGTTCTTTTTACCCCATTTTTAAATCAAAACATGTGGCTTAAATAGGTCTTTGGTTGTTTATAATTAAATTTGCCTGAACAATACATGAGTTGGCCATTTCTCAACTGTCTGGGGCATCTGTTTTCACATACTTCAAACACAGTAAAGGTTTTTGTTGGGTTTGGATTTTTTTGTTTGTTTGTTTTTGGTTTCTTTTTCTTTTCTTTACTTCCTGTACAACAAAAGTAGGAATGGATGCAAACTTATAACTGGATATGCCTTTTGGGTATGGACAGCTGGAATAAAAACTGCATGGACCCAATTTTGTCCTTAATTAGTCTTAGATAATCTTATGGAGCTTAAATTCTACAGGTGTAGAGGAGAGACAAAACCATTCTTAATTATTCTGTGTAGATCAGCTGTGTCCTGTAAAGAAACACTACATTAACAGCCCTTAGGCAAAAGACCTTGGGCTCAGGGTTTTCTTTCAGTCTGCCTCTGATTTTTGTCAGAGTTGATGTAAAAATATTTGATTTGCATGTTTTTAATATGTCTTCTGGAACCTGAATTTTTGGCACTCTTTAATAAATTGTGAGTGGCTTTGGTAGCATGAAAAACATCCCCAATGTTGGGCCACTGGACCATTAAGTATGTAAGGAGCTAAAAGCTCCTAAACTTTTGTTACACATGAACTCATCCTGGATTAGTGTCACAGGCTCTCTGATTTTTTTTCTCCTGCTGTTTTTCATAAACTTCTGGTGCTTGGAAACAAAGGCTGGTCATTTTTTTTTCCTCAGTAAAGGCATTTAATATCAAGATGTTAAACTTCATTTTGCAAGTGAAGTAGAGCTACATTTGCTGTCCATTTTAAAATAACTGAGCTTGTGATGTTAAATCTATGGAGGAAAACCCATACCATTTTATTTAAAGCATTTTCAGTGTTGTAGCCTGTTTTTGTTTATTTTTTTTTCTGTGTTGTAATATTTTTACTTTTCATATGGCTTTAAAAAATTATGTTCTGAATGAAGCAGATCTGTCACCATTTGAGAGAAAATGTCCAGCAGAAACAGAATGCTATCATAGAGATTTACATTTTCTTGTTTGGTTTTCTAAGTATCAGAAATGGTACAATCATAGTAGGGTACAAGCAAATCATTCTTCAAAGTTAATTTTAAGTTTTACAGTACTTGACTTTGTGGAATTTTTTTTCCAGTTTTTTTTCTCTTTTTAAATTTGGGCCATTATTTGATTTTTTACTTCAAAAAAATAAGGTTTAGATTCTAAAGGAATACTTTTTTTTGCTTTGTTCCATAATAGTGACAAACTGCAAGGATTTGGGATGTACCTGCAACTCTTCACTCTATACAGCCAGACTTAGCAGTGGAAGGATGCAGATTACATTATCTGTATTTCATATGTTTTTTTCTTCAGATTTCTAACTTTTCCATGTAAACTTGTGTCAGTTTTAGATAAAGAATCATTTAAAGTCATAGAGGTTTTGGATTTTGGGTTTTTTGTTGTTTTTTTTAAAGCAGTACAATTCTTTTCAAAGACAGATTATATTCAGATCAACTTAGCAGGTCTTTTAGAAGAAATAAATGAAGAGTGCAAAGAAGATGCCAAAACAGATGAGCAAGTATATTTAATACTGGGCTAGTAAGTGCAATGAATTAAATATTATTTAATATCTTCTTAAATATAAACTCTTTGTAGCCCTGTATACAATTAGTTACTCTTTCACTGTGAATTCATGGAGATTTTCTTTAGAAACACAATGATGGAATAATTTCTTGTTTTCAGCAGAACTGGAGCAAAAAGTAGATCACAGAAAGTTTTTATATCAGAAACTTTCTCAGGAGAAGGTGATTGGGCCCAGTATGATCTCTTTTTATCTCTTCTTTGCTTCAGTTCCCCATTGCTTTTATTCCCCTGTTCATATACATCATTGCTCCAGCTCTGGTTTGAAGTTTCTCTTCATTATACAGAATTCCCCATGGAACATAAACATCAATATTTCTGTCTGGGAGGCTGATCTATCAGGGCTAGAGACTCTTTTTCACTTAAGTATCTTTCTGAACCAATAGATATCTCCTCATCTTTTGCATAATCTTTTAGTTCATTTTGCAGATCCCTGAGCACTGGCACAATTTTGATAAGCCATGGAAAAAATATGTCCATTCTGTGTGTTTCTGTGAAGCCTTCTTTGCTTGCATGATGTTTTGAATATAGTCCAGTGAGTGAAATTTAGTATGTGAATGGTGCAATAAATGTGGTTAATATTCACTTTTGTGTCTTTCTGTACTGAGCTGTAGGATTATTTTTCTGGCTATTTCTAGTTTTCCTCATAATCACATATTGTAGCACATTGCATACAGTAGTGATTCTTTCCCTTGATTCACTGCTATAAGACATTATTTCCCTACACTAATGATTGTTTGTGACCATTTTCCCTTTTTCCCAAATCAGTGAAATCTCTGCTAGCACACAAAAATTTAAGCAAATCTTCTTTGTTTTGCTGTATTTAAAAAATGGTACCTAAGAGTTTTGAGATAACAGGTTAGGATATGATTAAGGTAGTGTTTGTAGCTTGAAGGATTAGAAGAATTCCAAACAGTCCCATGAAAGCTGTTTAGGGATGCATAAGCCAGTTTAGATAAAATAACAGCTAACTGCAGTCCTCCTACAAACCACAAATGGAGCTCTCCTTGTAATTCAGAACTGTTTGGTCACTTTTTTCCCATTAATTTTTCCTATTTTTCCTACCTCTGCACTTTGTGCAGAAGCATCAGGAAACCACAATAAAGACTCTTTGGCAGACTCGAGGGATTATGATAAGCATCAGACATTGCAAATGCCCATCTGAACCTCCAAGGTATTTGAGCTTTGCCCATGACTAATTTCTGCCTGGCTCTGGAGGGAGCAGCTCAGGATGACAATTTTCCCCTTGCTAATGTACCTGAAGATGCTGTTTTTTTTTCACCAAAGAGGCTTTTAAGAAAATTTTCTCCCCTCTTTCAGGATTGCAAAGCATTCCTTTGACTTTTCTACTACAATATGAAGGGAGGGGGGAGAAAAAGCCCTCCAACCTCTATAATTTCTTTTCTTTTGGCTGGTGCTGCTTATTTGCTTGCTTAAAGTGCTGCTGGGGATTGCTAATGCATAACACAGGGTCTGCCAGTTGCCCTTTTGCTGTTGATACAGCTCTCAACGTGCATTTAGAGTAAACAGGTAAAATGTCAGGGTAGCTGAAAGAAAAGAGCAGCAAAGTCAGTTAATTTGATGAAGCACTACCAGTGGAGTTCTGCCCTTAGCCATAGCTGACCCAGCTCCAGGGTAGGATTTTGGGTGGGAATGGTGGCAGATTTTACCTGGATGTGTTTTGGTTGAAAAGCCAAGTGGTAACAGCATTGAGGAGACTGTAGTTAAAGGCTTCTGCCATTGGCATCGTGCTCAAAATCTCCAGGGAGAAAACTTCCCAGTAAATAACTTGGGGAAATTACCTCTTCCCAAGGAGTTTAGAGTGTTTTGACAGGAGGATTTTTGGTGATATTTTGAAGATCAGTATGGAAGTGCAGAAATCTGCTAGTAGAATAAATATTTAACTGTAAAATAAACATTGAATAATAGTAGAAGAATCATTTGACCAAAAACTAGTTGGAAAGTTTTGAGATTTACTTTAGATGAGAACAAAAGTGCAGATAATTTCTTTTTGGTTGTGGAAGTATATGCCCATGCTGAAACTACAACTCTTGAAAATTAAATTTTTTGTTTCTTCCAAGTGAGTACTATTTTCATCCAGCTTACAAACAATTAGTGTTGCATTTAGTCAGGAAAGGAGGAAATGGAGCTGTGAATTCTTTATTGTTATTAATCTTGTTTATCGTTTCTCTTGCATCTGGGAAGCTTCTACTTCTAGAATATTCATAGTAGATAAAGAATTATTTCCCCACGTAGCCACAGCAATTCAGGATGCAGAATATTTTCAAAAGAGTATGTTTGACTTCACAGCATGATGAAGAAGAATGGGTAGCTATTTTCAGAGACAGGCATAATTAATCCATCTCTTTTATTTAATTCTGAACCTCAAGAAATATAATCTACAGTACAATGTAAGACTTGGTTTGTCTAGGTTCATTAGTGAAACACAGGTCTGCCCTCACAGCCAATGTTTCAATCTGTATTTCAGTCTGACATGTGCTTAAATCTCTTATTAATTGTCTGGTTTAAGCCAAACTTCACTAGCATGCTAGGCAGATAAAAGAAAAGCCACCCAGGATGGCAATTTATTTTTCTTACAGAACTGAGCATGTAGCCATACATACCAGAGGATAAGCCAAAGTTGTCCCAGAGTCCAAATCAAAGTTGAGATGAGACTGCATTGGAGTGTGTTGGGGCATTGTGGTTAAATCCTGTGTTTAGAGTGCTTGTCTCTGCAATGTGGAATCTCTTTGATGAATCTGCCCTAGCACCAAATGCCTATTCCATGATTTTACTTGCAGTGAAGTGTTTAGAAAAGCTTTTCTAAATAAATTGTGCAGCAAATATGAGGCAGAACAGAATATGGGCAGGAGCTGGAAGTACATTCTCAGTTTGCTTTTTCTGCTGGCTTCTTTATAAATCATCTCTGTAACATGTTGGGATTTTTCCTCTTTTGTTCTTGCTTCTCTTCAACTAGCTGGCTGGTTTGGCATCTTAGAGATGTGGATATTTTTAGCACCTCTTGAAAAACTCAGAGATGGATTCCTGCTGCTGATCAGTCAATGCTATGTTCTCCAGTAGTTGCCATCAAAATATCTCTGATCTGTTTCCTTGGCACTCTTTACTCACCTCTTTTTTTTTTTTTTTAATCAATATCTGTAATATTGATTTAAAAAATCACTTTTAGCAAGTATTTCCTCTTTTGAGGGAAGGAGACATATGGATTCTAGCTGCTACTTTGTGTGTCTTTTGCTGAGACTCTTGACTTGCTAAGTAAATACCTGTCAAAAGTTTAGGGGTGTATTTCCATGGTGATTGCAACATGTTTACTGTAGTATCTGCCTTGTATTTTTTTTTTTTTTTTTTTTGGAGTAAGCAATTTCTTTTTGTCTCTGCGTGGCTTTTTGTGATTCTGCAGGAATGAAGAATGCGCCTTACAGGAGTTTTGTCAAAATAACATTTCTTTGTATTTAATGCAACAGGATTTTTTTTTTTTTTTAGTTGAAGAATAACTAAAAATGAGAGAGGAATTGTCTTCTGAACAAAGACTGCAGAGTTGGTTTTCTTTTTTTTTTTTTAGACCTACCCAGTACAGCTCCTGATATAGTAGCTGCCTTATATAGAAACATGAGTTTGCTCACCCTAACCTCAAAGAAAATGTTCTGAGTTATTACCAGCTGTTTATTAGCAATGGCAGTTTTCATATCAAAGCTTGCAGAATCAGTACCCTTTTATCCTTTTTCCTGGCCCCTCTCAGGACACGTGCTGGGAGCCTGGAGAGTCTGTGCAGTACTCACTGCTGTGTTCCAGAGACATTTCTTGCTGAAGCTTTTGCTGAGATAAAAATGAGTTTGAAATGGAGGCAAACAGGTAAAAGGCAAACCTGAAGGTGAAGGTTGGGCTCACCCTGCTCACCTGGAGCTGTGTGATGCCACTGCACTGCCCAGCTCTCAGTCCACACACAGGTATCCTTTTACAACCAGGTCAAACGAGGACACTCCTTTCCACTGTTTCAGTAGGAGAGCTCTGCCACCTACATCCCTGAAATGAGCATGTTCTTTATTTCTTTTTAACTCTTCTCATTTTCCAGGGCCAGATTTCCGACCCCCAAAATACACGAGCTGGATTCCACCCAGATTTTGGAATTAGCAGACTTTTCTGGGAGGAACCATGGGGATGTGGCTGTCTTTGTGAGCTCTCTGCACCTCGGCTCACAAAGACAGCTCTGCAGCACTGGCAGGTATTCCCCAGGTGCTGCTCAGCCTTTTCAGCATTACCCCAGAGAGTGGATTATTTTAGGTTTATTGCATCCCCTGTGCCTGTCCACTTCCACTTTTTCCTGCTCACCTGGTGGCAATGAAGCTGATTAAGAGATTCTATTCCTAGCCTGAAGCAACAGCACCTACATGGTGCACATTTGCCATCAGAGGATGAAGCAGCACCTTGGAAACTGGTGGCTCATCAGTGTGATGCATGTTCCCAAAACAGGAAATAAACCAGAGGCACAGAGAAGCCAGGGTTGAAGGAGAGTTTGATTCTCACTGGTCAGGGTCTGCATGTGGCTGATGCTGGCTGTACCATGTCCAGCTGCCATCACAGTTTTATCAGCTCAAATATATTACTGACTCCTTATTTATCCTCCTCTAGAAGCTTATTTCTTGTCCATTTAAAACTTCCAGTGACGCCAGAGGCTGGGACATGCAAGGACATGGAAGGGAGGCAGGCTCAGAGCTGCTCAGTCCTTTCCTTCTCATTCGGTACAAATACATAAAGATAGAATTTCTTATGTGGAAAGATAAGGCTTTTGATTTCCAGAAACAATCAAATGAAGCTTGGTAATCTCCCTAAGGTTTTGTTTTCTTCTGTTTGGCTTGGATAAAAAGACACCAACTAACACGTCTCACGTTTTGACAGCGCCTTTCTCTAAACAGCAACTGATTTAACTCTCGGTTAATTGCTTTAAAAAGACGAAAGCGCTCGACTGGGGTGTGCAGCCAGCTTTTCATAGCACATCCCAGAGTCAGTTACCATAGCACTGGGAAAGATTTTTGGTCTCCATGGCAACCCCAGGTCGGCTTGTCACACCTTTTATCTCAGGCAGGCTGCCAGCAGCAGCGTGTGTGTGCTATCTGGAGTTAACACGTCAAGGAGGAGGCAGATCCACTGCCAGAGAGGTGTTGGGTTTTTGGGGTTGGTTGGGGGGGTTTGTGTTTTCCCCCTCCTTAAGCTCACTAAGTCTGTTAATTGCTGTTAATCAGGCTAATGGCAGGAGCAGGCAGTAAGGTGGAAGGGGCACTGCCTGGTGGGTGCTTGGATAGGCAGGATGCTCCTGGGGGCTCTGCAGCAGCTGGGAAATCTCTCTTCTTTCCTTTCTTTTCCCTCCTGGAGAGCAGCCTGCAGAGCTGGAAAGCCCCAGCTCAGTGGGATTTTTGGGACCCCTTTGCAGCTGGTTGTTCTGGGTGACCCTCTGCTAACCCTGCCATGAGAGGAGTTGTGCCTTTGGTTCACTGTGCACAGTGTTTTAGTCAGGCAGCTTCCACAGAATAGTTTGGGTGGGAATGGACCTTTTAAAGGCCATCTAGTTCAACCTCCCTGCCACGGGCAGGGACATCTTCAACTACTCCAGGTTCCTCAAAGCCCCATCCAGCCCCTTGAGCTCTTCCAGGGGTTGGGTTTTGGCTCTGGCCAGGGCTAATTCATGGCCTGGCTGCTGTTGTAAGGTGCCCTGGTGAGAATCTCTGTCTCCAGACCATCAGTCCCTCCTCTCACTGGTGGCACCAGCTCCTGCAGTGCCACTGAGCTCCTCTCCTGCTGCTGCATGCAGCAAGGGCAGCAGCACAGCCCAGCTCAGGGAAGGTTCTCATGGCCTTCAGGAATGAAGGACAGAGAGAAAACTCTGTTGGGAGAAAACTCCCAACTGGCCATGGGAAACCCTACTTCAAATCCACACTGTCTCAAATTGCTCATTGTGTAAATGTTGGGCAACTTGTGGTCTCCTTCAGCTTTCTGATCCAGCTGTACAGGCTGTGGCATGTTCTCATGTGGGATTTCATTTTTTTGCTTCTGTTTGCTTATCCCTGTTAAAGCTGTGAAGGCTACACCTTTAGGCACAGTTGTTACCATTAAAATCAGCCCTCTGCAGCTGGCACATCTGGGGCTGGAGGGAAAAACTGCTTCCTTGGCCTTGGGCTTGTCTTAGGAAATCACACTGCTGGTGGTCAGGCCTTGTTGCTGGAAATCACCAGAGTTCCTGGAGCTACTAAAAAAAAAAAAAAAAGGAATTGTAACTCTGGAAACCAAATGCTTAGAGCTTGAAGTGGTCTTCTGTACACTCTCTACTTGTTTTCCTTGAAATGGTAATGGCTAAATGGTAAGGGAGATTGCAATGGAAGCAGAAATTAAGGCACTATTTTCTGATTCCAGGACAGATCAAAAACCCTTTCTGTTGCTTTCTTTCTGGGATTTTGTGTGCTCTCAGGGCAGAGGGGTATGTCTGACCAGGAGATAGCTCTTTAGCAGAGGGTGTATGTGGTGTGAATTGAAGCCTCCCTAGTTATACTGCTGACTCAAAATAGCCAATGCACAACCCATGTTCACAGTGATTTCCAAATGTTTGGTCTACCAAGAGCATCCTTAATATTCCAATGTGGATCTTCCCAACTGCCTGTTTTTAAAGCAGAACATACTACAAATAGCAGGAGCAGATAAGTTTTGCTTTCAGTGATGAGTAGACCGTGTTCATATGGAACTGGCAGCCCTGAAAACTTCATGATGCACATCGCAATACATTTCAAACTTCTCTACATTTTCCACATGTATTATCTTGCATTCACACTGATGCCTGTACTGGGTTTGCATGGAAAGGTTTTGGTAGCAGTGGGATTTCAGGGGTGGCTTCCATTAGAAGCTCCCAGAAGCTTCCCCATGTCCAGGAGAGCTAATCCCAGCCCAACTCCAAGTCTGACTCACTGCTCTCCAAGGCTGAGCACATCAGAAACAGGGGTAGCACCCAGGGATAACAAATTTAAAGAGGAGTGGGGAGGAATGTTGCTGGGCAATTGTAGCTGGAAAAAGGAGGGAAAATATGTGGCAGGAACAATTCTGCCAACATCAAGGTCATGGGTGAAGGAGGGGAAGGAGAACGCTGCAGGTGCCAGAGCAGGAATTCCCCTGCACACCATGGTGACCCTTGGAGGTTCACAGTGGAGCAGAAATCCACCTGCAGCCCATTAGGGACCCCACAGCAGAGAAATCCTATCCCCTAGCAAAAAGGAGTGGCAGGAACCACTGACTGCATCCATCCCCCATTATCCATCCCCCTGTGCTGCTGCTGGGGAGCAGGTAGAGAAAAGCAGGAATGATGTTAAGCCTGGAAGAAAGGAGGGGTGGGGGGGGAAGGTGTTTTTAAGATCTGGTTTTATTTCTCATTATCCTGCTCTAATTTGATTGGTAGTAAATTAAACTAATTTCCCCAAGTCGAGTCTGTTTTGCCTGTGATGCTAATTGAATGATTTCTCCCTGTCCTGATCTCGACCCATGAGCCTTTTGTTATATTTTCTCTCCCCTGTCTGAGCAGGTGATGAAAAAACCCTCAGGAGGCCCATAGATCTAAGCAGGAGGCTTTTGTTAAACCCCATTTGGGCTATAGAGTTTTCTGCTCCCTTAATGTGGAAAGGAAAAACTTGCCCTCCAAAATCAAATCTTTTCTCAATTTTGTTTCAAGTTCACCACCAATGGAATGAAAATCAAGGCATATGGAATATTTTCAGGCCTCAAAATAGATTTACATTTCATATGGACACAGGCTTGGGTTGAGTCTTATTTTATTATCTGTTCTTAACTTAATGATGAGGCCGAGGAGCAAAGTTTGGATCCAGTTTTGGAGGAGGAAAGTATGTGTTGCAATGAAGGCTGTATTTGTGATGGTGTTAATCTTTCTGGCTAAATTTAGCAAGTCTGCTTTAAGATTCAGAAATTACTTTTTTTTGTATAAAGAATTGATACATAAGTCCCTTATGCTTTAAAATATATGGATTTCATTTAGAAATCTGACAGCCAGAACTGAAAACACTTAGCTGTGACACCGAATTACTCTGTTAAATATCAGGGAGAAAAGGAAAAAGAATTAGCAAAGATGAGAACCAGATGCAAGAGCAGGTTTTAGATCGATCCCAGAGTTGGAGGGGAGTGCTTCTTCTCTCACCTGTGCTCTGTGCTGGAGCTGAGCAGCTTTCCTGCAGCTCTCCCAGCAGGCAGCTGCCCTGACAGCATCACACTCCTGCTGCCTCGAGAAGGCAGAGCTGGAAGGATAAAGCTCCTGTTTACATTTCAGATGTTGCTCTGGCCAATGCACTGGAAGACAGGAAAGCACGCAGGTTGAATTTGTAAAAACCCAACAGCTTTTCCAGCTGGTTCTAACGCTGGATGCCTCCTTGTTTATTTTCCTGTAGCACATGTGTTTGAGAAAAACCTGTGACTGCTGTAAGGGGCAATTTCTTGCTCTGACAGTGGTGGATTTCAGTGCTTAAAACAAAGCTTAACAAGTGCATAACATCCCTGTGCAGTGTTTTCAGGAATTGCTCTGTAGCAACAGAGGGAAGGAACGAGCAAAGGCAGAGCATGTTCTGCCTTCTGCCTGACTTGAGATAAATGACAGTAATCACACAGACAGTAATCTGGCCTTTTCTGCTCTGCCCACCTGCTGCTGCTGTTGTCATGCTCTGCACTCTGCTGCCATCCTCCGTGACAGCAGCGCCTCCAGCTCAGCTCTGCTGGCAATAATTGGGGGTGGCACAGCCCTGCAGCTGCTGCAGGGGTACCAGGGCAGAGAGGGGCACAGGGCTGGGCTGGAGCAAATCCAGCAGGGAATCAGCTGAGCTGCCATTCTGCAGTAGCAAGGGGTTTAGCTCCAGAGTGAGCTGAGGGCATGAAAAGGAAGTTTTTCCAGCTGGGGAATGAGAGGCTGGAGGGCAGCCCTGCAGACAGAGATCTGAGGGTCCATGGCAAGCTGAACATGAGCCAGCAGTGCCCTGGCAGCCAGGAGGGACAGCCATGTCCAGGGTATCAGGGACAGCATCAGCCAGGCTGACAGGAGGGATTGTCCTGCTCTGCTCTGCTCACCTTGACTATTGTGTGCAGTTTGGGGTGCCACAGTGTTAGAAAGACATTGGGCCATTACAGAGTGTCCAAAAGAGAGCAAGAGAGGTGGTGAAGTGTCTGGATGGGAAGCTGGAGGAGGAGAGGCTGAGGACACTTGTTCTGTTCAATCTGGAGAGGAGGAGACTGAGGGGAGATCTTTTTGTGACCTTAAATATCCTCACAAGCAGAAGAGGGGACAGGCACTGATCTCTCTGTGGTGACAGCAACAGGACCCGAGGGAATGGCCTGGAGCTGTGCCAGGGCAGGTTTAGGTTGGGTATCAGGAAAAGGCTTTTCCCCAGAGGGTGGCTGGGCTCTGGAACAGCTCCCCAGGGCAGGGTCACAACACCAGCCCTGCCAGAGCTCAGGGAGATTTGGACAATGCTCCTGGGCACAATGGGATTGTTTGGGATCATGCTGAGGAGGGCCAGCAGTTGGCCTTGGTCCTGATGGATCCCTTCTGATTTGGGACATTCTGTTATTCCATCAAGTCAATGGCTGTGTTACAGGGGAGAGAACAGGACATCATGAGAAGTCCAGCCATAGTCTGAGGAGCAGATTGCCAGGATGTAGCTCTGATGGCAGGTCTTGGCATCTTTAAGAACAGTCAGGATCCTTTAAAACTACCTCTGTCCTGTGCAAGAGTAATCATGGCTTCTGTGGAATTGTCCAGGGCAGAAATCCTCCTGTTTGAAAGGGCAGGCACTGCCAACTTTCAGCCTGGAACAGATCTTAAAACTCTTGAACAACTCTTAAAACAACCTGGTCTTAAAACTCTTCAATGCATCCCAACTGTAATTAATAAAGAAACACAAGTCTTTAAGTGTGGAATAATTTTTTTTAAATAACTGTTAATAGGGGATTTAAGAATAGAAATGCTACTGGATGTGGCTAATTGAAAATGTGATTGGGATGTGGAGAATAGGTAATAAATGAGCTGGTGAAGAGAGCAGGGTAAAGAGTAGAAACTTGTAGGACATGGAGGTCTCTAAGTTCACAGGCTCAATATTGAAAGACATTTCTAAGAAATACAAATATATGTGCTCATTCGGAGGACATGCTACATTGTTTTGTGTGTGTATACATATATGCATATATTTATATATATTTTTATATTGGCACATTTTTACACATATTCAGTGTGAAATTGTACACTGCCACGACAGTGTCCAATCATTTTGGTCTGATTCATTGAAACATATGTAACACAAAAGATTAATTTTCCAGAGTAGATAAGTTGAAACTGATCTTAAAATATGAAATAAACAGGGACAGTCCCTTTCTGTATCTTTATTGAAAGCTACTCTACCTCTGACAGGGAAGATGCTCAGGATTTATCATCAGTGCCAGTGCCATGGGTAGGTCTCTGTGGATGGTGGTTTTGAGTCCTCCCATAGTTTCTATTGCTCACTTTGGACTTGGTTTAATCTATCTTTGTGTGGCATCCAGAAATTAACACCCAGACCTGAAGTCCTCAATAAAATGGAAATATGATTTAGCACATTAGTTTTTCTTACACAAATCTGTATTTCACTATCAGTTACGATTATATTGTGAAGTAATCTCTAAAAGTGTCCCTACCAGTTTAAACCTCTTTTTATCTTAAGTCTTGTTTTTTCTACATTTGCAGCACATAAGAATGCCTTATGTACATTACTGTAGGCAAGTTGTACATCTCTGGTTTTTCCTCTCTCTGTTACCAGGTCCTAAAAAGAAATGAGACTGGTGTGAGAGGTTTTTTTCCACAACAAATCTCTACTGGATGTTGATAATTACCTTCCATAGAGTTACAAACATCTCATAAGTTGTTCTGGAAATTAAACTGGCTGTTTCTAATTCATTTAATTCTCCTTTAATGTCTTCTAAGAAATAAAAAAAACCTAGAGAATGGGTAAAGACAGGCATCACGTCTACTTGTCTTGAGGAGTTATCAAAATAACTGCTAAAAGTTCTAGATCTCATCAGTCAAACCTTTTGGTTTGGTCTGGGATGAAGCTCATTAGGTGTAGGAAATTAGTAAACAATTGAATTTAATACTTATAAATTGGGGGAGGTTTTTTTCATTCAAAGACTCAGCTCTTGCTCTTTTGTGACTGGAATCAGAGTTGGTATCCGTCTGATGAAATGTTGTGTTTTGGCATGATCAGCACACAAAAAAGAATTAACAGCTTGACCTTTTTGACCTCATACATCAATGACTTTCATGCTCAGTTTCACAGCAGAATACTCGAGCCTTCCTTTATTGTTCATGCCTTTACTGAATGATTTCTCAATGTTTCTTGCTGGTTACATCCAACTTTGTACCCTGAACACTATTGGTGAGTAACAGTCTCTTTTAATGTAACCTTGGGCTTTGGTACACTTTGGTGGTAATCTGATTTGGTTCTCACTCTTGCTTTGCTTCCTTCTCATGTTTCAGGTCAGTGAAGAGCTCATGGTCTAGTCAAGGTTATTGTGTCACTTGTCTTTTCTCTATCATGGAACAGCTGGCACATAAGGCCATAACAATTATTTCATTAAAGAGCTTCCATCTCTCCTTAATGACTTTTTTCCTTAGGCCATCCTCTGGAGACTTTTCCTGACAATTCTCTGGGATTACTGAAGTGTACTCCCTTGAGATCCATCCATTTCATTTTCCTGTTGTGCTCTCTTCCTATTCTAGGTTGTTCAGAGTGGAAAAGGAAGAAACTCTGAATATCTTTTTCCCTGTAAGCAGTGTCACCAGACTTTTCTCATTTGTCCAAGAGTTTACACACAGGAAGGTTTTCATTTACACCATCTCCCTTTCTCAGGTGCCCAAGTTCAGAGCTTAGTCTCTGTCAGCTCTTGGAATAGTTGATGGAAAGCCATGGGATGTGTGATTGTATTAGCCACCTCAACTCTTGCTTTGAGTTACAGTCTAGCAGTGCCCCTCGACTGAATACCTAATTTAGGCTTTTAATTTTTGTGTGCAGAGTTTGGTACTTTCTTTGTTCCCTCCCCAAGTCCCTTTCAGCTTTATGCAGCATTGCAATATCTCTTTAGGACAGAAATGGAAGACCTGAAGGTGATAAATGTGATCTGGGAAGTCACAATCCACTGTACAATTTTCAGCTTTCTGGCTGATAAATTATTGTGTTTTCTGTGGTGCAATTTGTCCATGCAGCACTGACGATAGGTTGTCCTGAGCCAACAATCAGGACCCCTTTGTTTAGAGTCTTCAGCCTTTTAGGGAGGTCTTAAAAAGAGTTCTTAGATCTTTGTCAGTTTTTATTCATGTTTTATCATAAATGGAGAAAGCTCTCAGCCCTGAGAGTGATCACATTAAGGGTGATCACGTTAAGAGGCAATTTAAGAGGAGGAAAATAATCAGTACCATTTGCAGTGACACATGGTCCTGTGCATCTCAAGAAAAGACCTAATGGAATGTTGCAAAATGCTTAGAAAAGGAAAGCTACCTTTCCTGTCATACATCTGAGACTTTTGTGCCAACAAAAAGCAACACCTCTGGCTTTGCACAGGAGTTTTCTCAGCCTTTCTGCATCAGTGTACAATTGTACACTCTGTTTGTACCCTGCACCTTCCACCTTGCATCCAAGATATCACCTGAAAAGGATTCCAGGCTGCTATCCTGCATCCCATCCTCTCTCCATCCTCGATGAGCTCCTCACCATATAAAAAAGTTTTATTTCAAATTAAAAACTGGCTGGCAGGATCACAGGAGCAGTACAATTGTCTTGCAGAAAAATATTGAAGAGAACGAACTTAACTCTTCAGCTTTAAACCTGCATCATTAACCACTTAAGTTTGATTATTTGCACCAAAACTACTAATGCTCCTCATTCTTGAGGGACCAGGACTGTTTTCTGAGGATAGATGGAACAGGATTTGTTCCATGGCAAAATCAGAGGCTGAAGGTCAGTTGTCTCCTCTTCAATGTTTGAATTAGCAAAATGCTTTCCCTTTGTCAGTATGATCTTTCATCTTCCACTGCAAAATGTAAGGCTCCTTATGGAATTTCTAATTCAATTTAAGAGTTTTCTTGACTTTGTTTAATGGTAGAGATGTTTGTGCTTTAAGATTCCCTTGTTCTTGCTTTGGGGATTTGCATCATCATGTTAGTCCAACTTCATGGCTGTTTCAAGATCAGTTTTAAGTAATCAAATCAATACAGATGCAGTAGAACACCTCACCTACCTAGAGCTTTTGAAGAGGTTTTGCAGCTGATTTAAATGAAAGTGCCCTCTCAGTTTATTGGGAGGGGCCAATTTAGCCAAGAATTTTTTTCTCCCAATTTTTTTTTTTCCCTATGTCAGCAAGGTATAGCCCAGTGAGATTGTTCTGTGCTACTGGGAACACTGTGGAGCTAGCCATGAATATTTCCATGAAAACTATATTTTTAAAGTAAGTGGGTTCATCAAAACTGAACCAGTTCATGTCACAGGTTAGTTTAGATTAGTTTTCAAGACAAGCATTTTTGGGGAAGAGGAAATTTTCCAAATTTGCAATACATCTATTTTGACCTTTTTTAGGTTTAAAAATAATTCTTTTTCATTTCAAGATGACCTTTCCTTTAGAAAGCTAAGCAAATTATCATTTAAAACTTTTCAAAACGAAAATCTTTAATATTTAATAGTTTTAAAAAACCTGCATGGATTTTTTTGCTGTTGTTGTTCTTCTGGGACAGAAAATTACATTTCTGCCCAGCCACAGATATTGCCTGCCACTGACTGGCATGGGAGCTAAAAGCCTGCATCCAAGCATAATATAGGGTTTAGTGGGGGTTTCATGGTAAGAAACTGGCAGTCTTTTTCTATTTGACTACCTAATCTGGGAAAAAAGAACATGATGCCACACAGGAAGATAATTACTGTAGCCTTTTTATAGTTGTAGACCAGCCACCCTTTTAATACTGATAGCAACTCCTACAGAAACAAACCTGACCCCTAAATTAGGAATTATGCTTGCCATAACTGTACCACGTGCATTCAAGGACCTTTTTGCTGCTCTTTCCCCCTTCTCATGAGATTTTCATGTGTGTTTTGTGAGTGCTTACCAGGCTGTAGACTGAAGTGGTGTCCTATTATATTAATGTTTTGAACAATTCCTATGGGAGTTCCGAAAGAAGGTCTTGTATTCTGCAAAGTAATTAAGTATCAGAAAGATGTGCCAGTGTTTATTGCAGAAAGAGCTTTTCTAAACCAGCTCAGCTATCTAACAGCAAATGCCACAGCTATTTTTATTAGGCTCTCCAAAATCTTATATTTCTCAAGTAACATCTGCCAGGGCTAGGACTGACTTGAGTTTTCCAAAGCCCTGTCGAGAAAATACAAAACTTCTTTAGCTCATCAAACCATGGGTATTCCTTGTAAAAAAACCTTGTATTTTCCTACCAGGGTATGATACCCACATTTTATTTAATGCTGCTGTGTGTTGATCCCACCACTTAGAGCCATTCTTTCTTGATACAGAGGTTGTAAATTCCACAATATTTAGTGGGTGGAGGTTCCCTGTCAGCTGGTCCTCTTTGTAACGTGCAATTTGTTTGCCTTCTCTCTTCAGGATCAGTGCTGGCTACTTATTCCCTACCTTCAACCCTGATATTTTCTTCCTCCTGCTTATTTATGGCATTTTCTATAGCTCTACTTGTGATGCTTGTGGAAATTCACAAGGGGATTTTTGAGTGGTGCATAACTAAAGCACAGAGACTTTTATAATATCTGTGGATTCTTCACTGTATTTATCTGGTCTCCTTCTGCACCAGCTATCCAGACTCCTCCTTTCTCAGCAGGTTTCTTAGCTCCATGAGGCTCATGAGCACTAAATTCAGGTCCAGGTCTGCTGAAGAATCTTTGGGTGTTTTTGTTTCTTGAATGCTCCTCAATCTCTTTAAGATAAAGACCCAATTTCTGACCTCTTTGTCTCTTTGTGTGGATGTTCCCCACTATTCATGTCCCAGCACTCTGCACAAGTCTGTGCAAAGCTTCTTTTGGCCATCTCTTAAAGAGAAACATAAAGGTTTAAAGAGTTTCCTTGACTGGGAGATGCACAATGATATGAGGGATTACTCTTGTGTGCTTGAAGCATCCCATGGATCACTCATTGCAGAATTAATAATCTCTAGGTGGGTAGATTCCTCTTGGTGTCAATCCTGAAGCTAAAACTGATAATCATAGAGATAAGAGCCTAAATCTGTGCTTTGGGGGTTCAAGAGATGGGGGTGCTGAGGAGTGACAATAAAGGTCAAAGTCTGTAAAGGAAAAAGAGTGGAGAGGAAGAGGAGGAGGAAGCTGCTGTGAAGTCTCCCTTTGAGTAGCACAGTTAGAACTCATGGCTAGAGATTCCAGCTGCTTGTTCCCTCACCCATGCCAAGCAACCCTGGCTTAGGGAGATTAGCCTGCATTTTCTTATCAGCTGCAGTACATGAGCACTGATCTTACAAAATAAGGGGAAAATCAATGTCAGGTAACAACAGGACACACCAAGATCCTAAGTCAGTGTTTACTGTTCTGCATTTTTTGCACATGGATGTCACTGAGGTCCATTGTGTCCACCAGCTCCTCTTCATTTCTCCAGCCTTGTGCCTTCACTGGTAACCTTGACATACTTGTTATATAAGAAAGCTGAAGTCATGTATTTTTTTCATGTATTTTTTTCCTGCCTGGTCCTTTGCAGTTGTTCCATTTAGGTCTGCCTACAACTTCCCATGAGATGCCATATACATTGAGGATTTTGGTGATGAGGCAGGCACAACAGCAGATGAAGCCTTGATAAAATTAAAGGAGCTACAGCAGTCTATGGGATGCTTTTGGATGGTGAAGGCAAAGCAAAAGGAAGCATATGTGTTTAAAGAAGGGACATCAAATAATCCAATAGAAGTACATTGTATTTATTGGGGAAGATACTCATTGTGAGTCATGATGATTTAGGAAAATAGGTAGAGGAGGAGCTGCTGCAGTTATACATCTTAATGCATGACCCTCCATCAACAGTGCTACTTGTGACAGATTCCTGCATTACTGAGGGGATCACACAATTTAGCATGTCTAGAAATCATTCCATCACGTTTTTATTTCTAAGAGACATGAGATGATTTTAGTGGCAAGAGGCTGGTGCTGAAAAAATCAGGTCCCAGGTTTGCAATTAGTTACCTTTGTGTTCTAGGATAAGACATCTAACTTCCCTGAGCCTATGTTTAACCATCCATAAATGAGAATAATTCTCACACATCTTCCAGGCTGCTGAAATGTTTAATTAATTAGTGTTTCAAAACTGTTCTGGATGATGCAGATAGGAGGCACAGGAAAATGCTGCTATTATTTCTTAACACTACATATACCTTCCTTCTATCTTATTTGTAACTGTAAAAGCCCCCTTTGCTGCAAGCTACTGAATCTGCAAGGTGCTTTATTCTATCACCCTATACTACCCTTCCAGCAAGAAAAAAAGAACTGAGCCAGACACTGAAACATTTACAGACACTTTTTGGTAATTGCTGCAGTTAATAGAAACTCCAGTTGCTTTAAGAGAAGTTTCAGTTTATGGCAGTGTTTGAATTTAACATGCCATGAAACCATTCTGACATGCACAGAGCCTGAAGCTTTTGCTGCTCAAACCTTTCTCTACGAAGCTGAGAATCTTAATGAGAAATGAAGGCTCTGAGTAAAGGATCTCACAACAGGCTGTTGCTGTAAACAGACCAGAAAATGCCCCCCAAGGTGAGAAATTCTCTTTAAAAGATTACCCTGCTGTGGAGATGGAGCAATGCCAGGGCTTCCCTCAGTGACCAAATGGTTTGGAGCCAGGTAGGGGTTTGGGCAGCCACCATATGATAAAGAAGGGAAACCCCACAGCACTTTGGAATATTTCTGCAGCAGTGCTTGGGCTGCTTTGAGAGCACCAAAGTAAAACTCCTCCTCTACTGGATCTTCTCTTTCCTAGCAGTTTATTTAATTCTTGCACCCACCAGCCCCTTTTTCCCTCTGAAGTGCACACTGGTGGTTGTTGGATGTATTGGTTAACTCCATCACCTGAGCATTTGACAGAAGTGAGATCAGTGTTAACTCTGGTTCACTTCTGATATCAGGGAATATTTGAGATTAAGGTCTGGCCTCCATTCCAGCAGAGCCATGGGCAGCAGCACAGCCCTGTCCTTCCTCTGCCTCCTGGGTGAATCCTGCAACCATCACATTCAGAGCAACCAAGTTGCACTCAGTCAAAGTCTATTTCTGGTATTTGGGTTATTTACAAAGAGAGATTCAGTGCAATGCAGCAAATTTAGCCTGAATTTTTGGTTTGTTAAGCTCCTCCACAAAGTTGGCTCTGGTGTGTGTAGGACATTTTTAGAGGGGTGTTCTGGTGTGGTCATGAGCTACCTTATCTCAACAACACCAACTCTGTGTTTTCCAGAGGGAGATGTGAGGTTTTCACGCAGATTGAGGAGGGAGAGGCTTAGATGCAAAAAGTCTGGTTTACAGCAACCTCTGTTTTTCTGCACAGCATTGTCTTGAACTAGATCTACATAGTAATATTGTGGAATTAAAAACTCATACATAGTTGAACATGTCATTTCTCAAGGGTGTAGCAAAAAACTGTGGCCTGGGTGCAGATCTGATTAGTGCTAGTTTAATGAGGGTGCAGAACCTCTAACTCACCCCTGCTGCTTTACATCAGAAACATTGGGGATGATTCTGGTTTTGCTAAATGAAAATGTTTAACAAAATATACACACATTTATATATAAAAATACACACAATTATAAACACATATAAATACATAATTTAACAAGGACTAAATACATATGAAAGATCTGGAGAGAGACAATTATTTCCTATTTGTGTTGTTGTTGCCAAAACTGAATGAACAGTAAATTAAACAATGCTCTCTGATCATTATTGTAATCAAATTAAGTGTAAATATTTTGGCAGAGACTCTGATTTCTATCAGCAGTTATTAGTAAAAATATATTTGCTCTTTGACTGAAAGGCAATTTTTATGTATGTCACCAAATTTAGTTACCCCAGGGCTAGTTTTCAGTTTCAGGTGTGTGTGTGCATTGCATCAGCTGTAGAAGTCCTAGCTGTCTTTAATATTAATAATTAACATGAATTATTTAACAGCTGCTTGAATCTTTGTACCTGCCCTACCTGGTTGCTCTATGTGGAAAAGTCTTTCTTGTTCCATCATCTTTTTAATTTTGTGCCGTGGTACATTTGGGAGAAGAGAGAGTGATACATAATTGTGTCTGTCTGGAAAAGGATTTGCAGTCTATTCTGATTGCTTATTTTGGGGATTTATTTGTCCCATATACTCATGTGCTGTTTGCTTTGAATGCAGATGGCACAAGTGACAGAAAGAGTGCAAACTGACATTTTGGCTGATAAAAAATTAAATTTATTAATGATGACCTGCAGCCAGAAACTGTCCCTGTACCTGGGGCCTTGGTCTCCCATTTTACCACACTGAACCTTCCAGAGGTGCACTGAGAATTTCCTCAGACTGTCCTTGACTGTTTTCAGTATTTACATGGTTTAATTCAGCTGACTATGACATCTAATCTCTTCTGTCCTCCTTGTCTCTCTCAGTTGCTTGTCAGAGCAAGAGAGCTCATCAAAGACATTTGAATTCTTGTTGTCTGGTATAGCTGGCTTCTTGTAAATGAAGAGGAAAGGGCTCCCCAAAATGTTCACAGCTATTTTTGACAAATGTGTGGCAGAAATAAATTCAAATCCCTGAATTTTTAAAATTTATTTCTTGTCCACAAGGAAAGTTTACAGTTAGACAGTCAGTATTAGCAGAGGCTGTGGAGTCATTAGCAGCATCCTTATCTTCCTGAGGAGAGAGGAATAAATTCAGTAAATCAGATTACCCATTAGTTGGGTGGAAGGTTGGTTTTACAGGTTGTTTTTTTCACTCTTTCTCACATAAAGGGAGAAGGGGGTTTGGAAGGTGGTAGCTTTGAATACCTGAGAAAAGAGTCATGACTCACCTTGTTATTGCTCCTGAATAGGGTGGGTTGGGTGCTCCAGGAGTGTAACTTGGCAATCAGAAATTCTCTGCTCCTGTAAAGACCATGCTAGCAGCAGGACATTCTCCTGACACTGAGTGACAATTTGCCATAAATTCCACAGAACCAAGAGGATCCTTTTAGCCTAATTGCAAGATATGATAGAAGTTGCAGGAATTCCTTTCAAGGATCTCTGAGTTTCTATGTGCTACAGTTTTGGGGAGTTGGCAGGGGGCTGGTCTATCAAGAAACCTTAAAGTGAGTAACATGACAACTAAAATGGAATGAAAATGCCCTTTTTCTGTTCAGCAATACAAGTTTCTTAACAGATGTGGCAGAGCTGTGCCAAAACTGAAGCTGAAAAGTTGCAGCAGTCTTTACAGGCAGAGCATTTCTGTTTGTGATGTGAACAAGCACTAGCCTGTAGATGTGGAATGGACATTGTAAACAATATTAGTAGGCCATCTCCAAGAGCAAATTAAGCAAACAATTTGACCTTCCACCACTTAACAATGGAAGTGGAAGAATGTTAGTTTGGAATACTGCATGGAGAAATCACTGAGCTCTAAAAACCTTTGATAGCAACAAACACAAAGCAGATGCCAAATTGTTTGACACTGGTGACACCATGAGAAAGCAAACAGATTTTCTCTGCCCCAGTGGGACCCACACAGCAAAATGTATATTTGGTAGAAGAGAAAGGAGTGGTCTTCATGTGCCATCACTGAGAAATGCTGGGAGGAGCAGGGTGGAGTCTGTAACTAAGGAGAAATGGAAGGAAATAGGAGGAAGTGGAAGAATTGTAAGGGGATTACAGGAAATGAATCAGAAGAGGATAAGCAGTTGAGGAGATGAAATGTAAGCTGAAAAGTGCACTGGGGAAAACAGAAATGTTGGGGCATCCCTAATTATTTGTATGACACACCAAAGGTGTTCTTGCTTGTGTCAGACTCATTTTCCAGGCTATCTTGAAATGGTTGAGCAGTGAGGGTTTGGTTTGGTTTGCAATTTTTTCTGCTTTGATTAAGCTTGGCCCCTTCTCTGGGCCCTGAGACACAGGCAGGCTGCTTAGAACTTGTGGTATCACTGGCAGTCTGAATGAAAAAAAATATGTGATTTGGTGTTGAGTTGGATGTCCTGGCTTAGTTGAAAGGAAGGAAATGTAACATGCTCAAGTTAAAGACACTTTTCTATGCAACATGCAATTCAACCTGTCTTGCAATGGGCTGATAGGTTAGAAGATTGGACTTGTGTTTGAATAAAAGCAGTGATTAGTCTGGTTTGCATAAAAGTATAAATGTCAGCTCCCAGTGTTTTAAGGAACTTGTAGCTGGCACCAGGAAGAAATCGTGCATGCATGCAGCTGGTTTGTGTTACCAAGATCTTCAAGGCTTTGTGGAGGTCAAGTGATTAGATTTATATTTTTCTATGGCTCTTTTCTGGCTTTTGCATAGGGAGTAGCTGACCTTGTTGCTGGAGTGTTTCTGTCTGTATTAGTTGTTATCCTGGGGAAAGAAAAACCTAGAACAAAATCTGGGAATAATCAGTGGAATCAAACTACAGAGTAATCCCTTTTATAGGCTGGTCAAACCCCATTTTACAACAGTTGGGTACCTGCCTTGGCACTGAAGCCTGGGAGCTTTTCTCTATTTTTGTAATTTTTTCTTTTAACTTTGCACTCCCTCAGTTGTGTCTGTCATTCCTGGTGGAGCAGGAAAAAGCCTTAATGGCAGGGCTGGGCCTGCTTTCCTTTCCATTTGATTAATTTAGGCTTTCTGATTAAATGACAGCTTTCATCACTTTGAGCAGTCACTTTGTGACAAGGCAATTTATAGATGCATTGGCATTATATGATTAGGACAAGCATAGTAAATAACAAATGAGAGCAGTGATTTATTTTGATATTTAAACAGATCCTCCTCCAAATTCAAAGTTCATGCTGTTTTCATATACAGCAACGTGTTTTATTTGTTTGCTGGGCAATCTAATGCTTGGTGCACCTTTCAAGGATAACTGGTGCCATGCAATCCTGAACACAAAAGACAAAATATATTGAATATCCCTGTGAAATTTGGTCTGTATTTCTGCAAAAACCCGAGCTAACTAGATAAAGAGAAGAAAAGGTTAGAATTCAAACAACTCTTTTGGTGTTTCCATCTCACACCAAATGTGCTGATGATTAAATGTCATGTTCTGGTTAATCAACAGCAGTAAATCTTGTGCAACCATCTCAAACTCAAGGTTTGCAGCCTCTCACTGGGCATTTTAACCCAATGTGCAGAGACAGACACGTGCTAATGACTGACACAGCTGCTGGGGTTGGTTAGACATTTTCTGGAAGTATTTCCCTTCTCCAAAAGTAATTTCAGAAAACTTGAAGTACTTGAAAGATGTGTGTTAAATTAGACAAAAATTAAATAAAACACGGGAAGAACAGAAGCAGAGCATCCTACTATTTTCTTTCCAGAGTTTTAGAGCAGAGTATTTTGATTCTTCATTATGAAATGTTCCTTTTTGTTCTCAACAGCTACATTGGTGTTATAAAACAAAAAGATGGAATTGAGATGAAAGATTTTACTCACTGTGAAAAGGATTTGTTTCATTTTGGGATTATTTAAGAGTTTTGGGATTCCTTGCTTCTGTTGAGGTTGTGGTTAAGACATGTTTGCCTACCTAAGGTGGCTGTTCTCTGGGAGTATTTCAAGCACATCCTGCCCCTGTCCTTACTGAAACAACTCCCTCAAATATGAGATTTCTTTGCCCTTTGACTTGTTCTGCATTTCCAGGGGCAAATATTGGAGCAGTGTGCTGTTCTCACTTTGTTGCTGCTTATAAGAACAACTCTTGGGTCTTCTCTTGCCTCAGTCTGCAGGAGTGTAATTTTTCTGCTCTCACTTTTGTTTTACAAGTTGTACTAATCTCCTTGGTTTTGAAAAAGGCTGATTGGTCTATTAGTCTTCTGCTGGTTTATTTGTCTCAGACCTTTAAGGATGAGATAAAGAAGCAGGTTTCCCTATTTAGTGTAATAAATTGGTGTCAGTTTGAGCAAGGGCTGAAATAGAAATAAAAGGTTAATGGCAGACTACTACCAATAAAAAAGGATAATTTTGAGGGGGGGTTAAATATACAAGAATGAAGACTGAAATATCATGAAAAGACTAAGAAACCACACCCAGATGGCTGTACATGTTTGCCTGCAGATGTCTACAAAGGTCACCCATGTTTCTCATGCAAAGATCTGGGGTTCTGTGATTCCAGTGTATTTATGCTGATTCATGGATTAGAATAATTTCCCCTGAAATTTCTTGAGATCCCTGCTAACAATAAATTCTTTCTTAAAAGCATTCTTTTCCTCCTAGATAGCTCTGATGTAAGACTCTCTGGCAGACTGAGCAACATGACATTTTAAGCATTGTTTGGATTGTCCTGATTTCTCTGCTGTTCAGTCTTGTTAATAATCTTTACTTGATTTGCAGCTTTAGAACTGGGCAGCAGAATTCATCTTGTTGTTACAGGGAAGTGCACAGTGCACTCTGGGATTACTTAGCTGGTTATATGCAAAATCTGTTGATGGAGAAATAGAACTTTCTCTGCACTGTGGTGGGGAAGTTTACAGTTCACTGTGGGATTTAACTCTGATTCACTGAAGGTGGTGAAAAAAAGGAAAAAGTTCCTTGCTGGAGAAAAGGTAGAACTGATGGATAAACAACCTAAACCAGGATACCAGGATTCAATAATGCTGTTAAAATGAAATACTATGGATGTTAGAACGTGGCTTTCCCATAATTTAAATGCAAGGGAAGGTGTTGAAACTTAGCCCGTGTTTGGAACTTGACATTTTGGTCTCTTCATTGTAAAGCATAAATTCCAGCCCAAGTCTCCCTGCCACACTGGGTGATTTCTAGGGAAGATTTGTGTAGAGGCTTCCCTGTGGCACACAGGGAAGGGATGAGCCTCCCTGGTGCCAGGAGCCAGCAAGGTCCTGCAGTGCTGCTGCAGCTTCTGACTCAACAGCTCAGGCAGCAAATCCTCCCTCCCTGCTGAGGTGAGGCTGTGCCTTGGCTCAGAGCTCTGGCTGTGTCTCCACCAGTGCTTTCCCCTCTAGCACACACTTCACTGAAGAGCTCTGTGTGCTCCAAGGGGCATCAGTGAACCTTGGTAAGCCTCAGGCTAGACACTAACCAAAAGCCCTCCAGTTTTTCCTGGTGGTCCTTTCTAAGAGCTGGCATAGATCTCCTCCTTGTAAATTTTAACCCCTGTAGGTTGAGCATATGTTTATTCAAATTCTCAGGAAGCTGGGAGTTGAAGGATGGATTTTTTTTTTTGTCCTGGTTTCTGTCTGCCTATTGAAGGTTTTTGCTTCTATGCTGCTGCTGGTGCTGTGTGTGGTTAGAGACACTCAGACCCTGGCATGTCCATGTTGAGAGGAGGGTGTGGGTGTGTTGGTGGAACTACCAGGAGGTACTATATGTGCTAAATCTCAGGAGGCTGGAATTAAAACATTTTTATTACCACATGAGAGCAGATGAGTTGAAATAGGTGTGCTACTTACAGAGCTCATGTTAGGATTCCTTATTAACCCTTTTCACACTATTTGTTCCATTATGCCTTTCTCCTTTGTGAAGAGAACAATTAGGTACAGCTGTAAATATTAATTTTATAGTGGGCATAAATCAAAATTAAATTCAGGTTTGAAAATGTGAATGTGAGGAGTTTTGGATCCATTGTTATCAGTTAATTCTTTTCCCCTTAATGTATAACCACCCTCCCATGTTTAGAAAAGCCAGGACACAAAAGAAGAGTGTGTGTAAATCCAGACCTTTCCATCCAAGTTGGTTTCTGCTTTTGGCACTGACTTGTTAAGGTCAGATTTGAAGTAGCTGCCCAAACTGTGCAGGATGTCAGTGGATGGACATGTCTGCAGGGCAATGCACAAATGCATTCAAGTGTACATTTGCCCATGAAGAGGCTGTGGCTGTCTCTTCAGATCCTGGGTAGGTGTAAACAAGTGACAATTTCTGCACACATGAACGGAGAGCGTTTATAAACAGTGCGAAAATGGGATTTTCTGGAGGCTGGTAGGAAATGTGATCTTTGGATACCTCCTTAAGGCAGCACCATCTCTGGGTTTACATCTTTGGGAAACCTTACTCCAGATTTCTGCATCTTTTTGCTTCTGCTTAGGAGGTTGCAGTGAAAATCTTTTTCTGTTATACTCATTATTAATTATCTTTAGGTGTCGGCTAGAGTGGTGGGCTCTACATCTCCCCAGCTTCTGAGGAGATGCAAATCTTGGAGGATGAATGTGCAGGCAAGAAAAAAGCAGAAACTTTGCCTTGGCTGCTTGATGAGAGGGCTGATCCAAGAGCCAAACCCTCCATTAGTAGCTGATAATCCCATGCACCTCATTTTCCCTACCACTGACTTGTTTTAAAATGCTTACTTTGGGTACTATCTACATCTAAAAGTGATTAAATGTTGCATTGTGTGAGTTCTATACTGTCCCTACTCAAGATGACATCTTCAGATTTGTAAGTGGAGATATGTGTGAGGCTTTTCTGTAAATGTGATCTGGGAGCCAAGCTGGGTTGCTCCTGGTTCAAATTGATGTATTGTTTTGAGGCACAACTAGACTTTGATTAACAGCTTTACTGCTAGTGCTTATGATACAGAGGAATGCAAATAAACCCCCTTCTCTCTTATATTTTAAATATTTAATTCAGACTCATCTGGTATTTTTCATTATTAATACTACCATTATTATTTTTACTGCATCTCACTTTCAGGCAGCTGTTTTTCACAGTGGTTTGTTAGTCCAGCTAGCCTGAGGTACAGAGTGAGCCTCTCTGCACCAGCTGCTGTTGCTGAAGACACAGTGACCCACAGCTTTGTTAATGTCAAATGAGATTTCCAAGTGCTTGGGGACATTGTAATCAGGCCTGGGCTATTTCCTTTTCTGTTTTCTACCTGATCTGGTAAGGCAGATTAGAACTGGCTTTGTCTGTTTTGGTCCTTACTTAGGCAGAGTTTAAGCAGCAAAGCCTCCAGCCCTGAGGCTCAGTTTTAGGACAGCTGCAGGTTCCTATCCAAGGAGCTGCTTGTCTCCCTGCCACACTCACAAAAAGGAATATTCCCACACCAGGGGATGCTTTTCTCAGTTGCAGGGCTTGCTCATGTCCCCAGCACCTGGCTTTTTGCTGCAAAAAGAGGCAATCTGTGATTTGGGTGACCAGCTGCCTTCAGTCACAGCAGAGCTGTGCTTTTGATAGTTGTGATGCAGAAGCTGCTGTGAGATTCCATAAATCCTGCAAGTGACTGAGTGGAAAACACGTTGTCTGTGTGTTTGTATTGTTTTCTGTACTTCTAGAGAAGTTTGGCACTCTTAAAGAGCATCTAGCAGTTTATCCATCAGAGAAGAAACAGGTGCTGCTCAGGCTGACACACCTATCCAGGGAGAGCTCTGACATGGTTTGCTACCAAAATAATACTCATGGTTCATGTAAGTTGGGCTGGTGCCATATAGAGGAATAAACATTGTCCAAGAGCTGTAGGAACAGCTCAGAATGGGGAGAATCCTTTCCATCCTCTCCCTTCTTGTGTCTACAGCTTGGTGTTTGAACCCATGCCATGTGTGATAGACTCATTTTTTCCTTCTTGTCACAGCTATTTTAAAGGAGGAATACTTTGAGCAAGCAGCCATAAGTCCAGATGGAATGTACAGGTCTCTAAAAATAGTGTCTTTGGAACTGAACATGCTATTTTAGCCCAAACAAAAGAGGTTCAGAGTGAGTAGTTGTAGGTTAAGGGCTTCAATGGTCGAAGTGTATCTACAGGTACTTTTCATCATTCATACCTTCAACAAATACTTCGGGTTTTTGGACTGATTTATACAAGGTCAGCAGCTTTACAAAAAGCCAATAAGCCACATCTTGCCACAATCACATTTCTTGGCTTCTGTGCAGTCAAAACCTAAACTTTGTGCTCACATGGATTTTTTTAAAGCAGTTACATGCATATGCAATGATTTAAAAATCTCTCCCACAGAGGGTTTCATGTTTGTATTATTGTTTTGTTTATATAGTAGTAGTAGCTGACTAAAGATATAGCAGTGTCTTCTGGGGAGGCTTGTCCTTTCTGCACATATGTGTTTGTGCATGCATAACAATATACTTCTGTCTTATTTTATAACACTTAGGCTATTTATGTCATTGAATCTTCATCCCCAGCCCTGGTTTAAAAGCATGTAAAATTATTTCCCACTATAATTTTTCAAAGTTTGAATATAGGCATGGAATTCTGGAAGGATGTTTTTAAAATGCTTTAAAACTGTGGATTTCTTTACCTAGTTGTGCAAAAAACCCCACAACCAGATTTCCCAATCCACCAAAAAATCCAGATTCAGTTACAAAATCAGTGACTAACTTCAGCTCCAATATGCTGCACGCAGTTTGTTGCACAAAGAGATGGTTTTGCAGATGGAAATGATTAGCAATAAAATGTATTGCAATAATGGAGCGTGCTAAGGTTACGTAAGTTCAGAAATATACAGGGAAAACAGACTGTCATTTGCCTTCTCATAGACATGACCCAATTAAAAATGCTCACTGTGCTGCATCACATGAGCAGCCATCCTCTCAGTTCTCTCTCCTTATCTCCTTTCCTTCATTTCTCCATTATTTTTTTCACTCCCTGCTTGATCTATCAGCTCTTCCCACTTCATGTTCGCATATCCCATCTCAGCCTCCATTCCTGTGTTTCCACAGGAGATTCTTTATTCCTCCCCTGTGGTTCTCTGAGAAGGGATGTGCAGAAAACACAAAAGCACCTGGTGTGGTTCACCCCAAAGTGCAACCCACTCCCACTCAGGGAGCAGTGCTGCTGTAGGGAGCTGGGAATGTGTGTGTGTTGATGTGAAGGTTGTCCTTTGTACTTCCTCCAGGAATGTCCAGACAGCAAATGAATCAGTGAGTGCAGAGATCAGGCTCATTTAATGATAAATCACACTTTTCCCTTCCCACCCAAGGCAGATAAAAGGACCTTTCTCCCACAGCAGGGAAGAGGCAGGTGTGAGTTCTGGGACTAAGGAAGATCTGCTCCTGGCAGTGTTAGGAGCAGCTGTTCCCTTATCCTCTGTTCAGGAGAGCTGCTGGAGACAGCAGTGTACATGTGCCACAGACAGTGTATTGCATTAGAGTTAGCCTGAAAAACCCATCCTCAATTGGGCTGCATTAGTGAAGGACATAAAAATCTGTGTGAAGCTGCTCAATGAGGTTTGCAGTTAACAAGGCAGGATCAGCCCACTGAGGAGGGGGAAGATGTAAGAAATAACATTTAGATTGCCTTCCCCCAGCTTGCTTCATCAAGTGTGATTATCTGAGTACCCTCTGCCTTGTTAACCATGTACAATAACTGTGCAGAAGGAAAATAAAAGCCAGCTTGCTCATTCAGGGAAGCACAAGTAGGATAAACACCAGAGCTTCTGCATGGTTGTGTTTTGTTTTAACAACTGCCACAAGGTGGGAATCTAGGGAAATAGCCATCTGTATCTCTTCCCATCCATGAATTCTGACAGGAAAAGGATTACATGGAACTAGCAAGTGGCAGGGCAGGCTCAAAGCAGTTACAAGAGCTGGGCTTTTAACATGTCCTAGGAGACATCCTAGTGGAGCTCCTTCATGCAGGATGTCATGGATATTAAAGAGTTCACACAAGTTCAAGAAGGGCCTGATCCAAAAATGTCCTTTCTTGCTTTTAGTAATTCTGATCAGTCTGACCACCCTATGATGGATTTGCCCTGCTTTGTACAGTAGTGGCTACAAATTTTCAAGCAGTTCAGGGATATTATATCTGATGAGATTGTTGTAGAAGGAGAAAATTTGACTCTGCCACTGTTCCTCATGATCCTGGTTCTCTTCTTTTCTCATTGGCTCTGCCTTGTGGTCTTCCCCATTTAGAGTGCAGCTCACCTGCTTAAGCTTGGGCACATGCCCTTTCAGGTACCCAGAGTATCCTGCCTGGCCTCCAGACAGCTTGGCTCTTTGTTAGGGTCCATGGCAGATCTGCCAGCCCAGGATGGCTGCCTCAGAAAATTTTTCAAGTTTTTCAACATGTCTCTGTTCAGAAAACTGAAACTTGTCCTTAAAACACGTGTTTTGTTTAGCAGTATTTAGTATGTCTGCATTTGACTGTATGCTTTGAATTCTTTATTTCCCTCCTTTCCCTTTTTCCTTCATTCTTTTTGTGAATTTCTCTTCACTTCATATCAATGTCACCTCCTCTTCTCCAGCTCTGTTAATCTGCTTGTTCTCCATCAAAAAGGCATTTTGGGGTATGGGAGGTGCCTTCAGTTCATGAGCTGAAATTAGCCTGTGGATTGTGCAGTGAGCTCTGTGTGTGTGGCTGGAAACTGTTGACTGACACCTCCCAAAGAGCTAAATCACAGAACAAAAGAAAATCACTTCAGTTTTAGCCAATGACTTGGCCTTCCTACATGCCCACTAGCTAAGCTGCAATTGGGATAACTCATTAATGAAATCATCTTCCAATAATAGTTGTTTGGATTGAATCAACTGCATCTCAGTGCCTCTTCCTTCTGTCTGCCTTTTGTTGGGAGCGTGACTCAAATGATGCTCTGAGCACACTGCTAGCCAAGCAATGCTCCTGGTGGTGGCTGTGCCAAATATCAGCCCCACCAAGAGAGGTCAGGGCAGCCAGGAGCACAACCCTCCTCCTGACAAATCCCCTTTGCTTCTCTGCCTTGTCTCTGCAGCCCTGGGCACCAAAATGGCAAAGCAGCTCCGAGCCCACGTGGCCAAGGAATGGGTTAACATGCTGAACTGAGATTGTGGCCATGTGTGTAATGCCTGCACAGCCACCCACGGCCTGAGCCCGAGGGGAAAGCCTCAGATCTCCTTATATGGGATCTTTTTTTGCAGAAAGTGCTCAGGGTTTGGCCGTGCCTGTACTCAGTCTCTGTGTGAGCACATCTCGGTGCCACTACTGCTTTCAGCAGCACAGAGCACTCACAAAGAAACCTGGTGGCTGTGATCTCCACTTTTGCAGCCTTCTTTTGAGACCCTGTTTGAATATTGTGCTATTATAGATTTCCAGCTCTCCTGTCCAAAATTATTCTTGCATTCTTCCCTGATATTTTTTTCTCTTACTGCTTTCCAGGCATGGGCACGTTTGTGCACAGCAATACCCACACATGCACTCAACCCAGTACAGCTGGCCTGCACATGAACACAAGGGTGTCTGAAAGTGCAGGGGGGCTTGGGATGATTATTTACATTTCCTTTTATGGGGATCTCAGCAAGTGTAGTTTTCTGGTGATTCATGTTTTGGCCAAGGCTGGACTCTTTTCCAGCTTTTTCATTAAGAAGGCTGTTGTGTTTAGTGATACTCTGCATTTTTGCCCCTCTGGCTGCCTTGAGCTGTGCAGTGCTGCACTGGTGGGGAGGAGAGAAGGAAAAGCAAGCCACTGTGCCAGGTATCCACCTGCAGCATGAACCCAGCATCCTTTCCTAAATCTCCTAAATGAGATTGCAGTTGGATCCTGTCTGCCCTGCCCTCCGTTTTCTTGGGATCCTGTAGTAAATTCTCTCTGCCTTAAGCTGAGAATAGCCATAGTCCATTCACAGACCATTCAGTCTCTCAGCAGTGGTTTAAGCCACTGCATGAGATCTTCAGGCCAAGTGATCCAGTGGGATCCAGCTGCTGCCCTTCAGTTCCATCAGTGAGCAGTAACTCACAGCTGATGCTTTCCTTTCCCACTGCTGATGCGATTGCTTCATCCCTGCAGAAGGACTTGAATTAATTTCCAAGGGATTGGACTCTTCTCATCAGGCTGTCTCTGACCCCTGACAGTACTAATACTGCAAACCCAGACTTGATTAATCATTAGGCTTTTAAAGAAGATTTCCAAGCCTGGCTGCCTGGATTATCTGCAGCCATTGCTTGGTGTTCAGCTATATAAACAAACAAGCATTGCTGTTTCTTCTCTACAAGACTAAAGTTTGGGAAGGGCTTTTTCAGTTGCATTGAGTCTGTTCTCAGAAGTACCAAGTAATTACCTCATTTAAGGTCAGAAAAGTCTCTCTTCAGTTCCCCAGTAGCTATAAAAATCACCCAAATATTTCAATGCCTGAATGAGAACATGACTTGTAGATTCAAACTTGGCCATGTGTAACAGGTGCAATTCTTTTGCTTTTGACCCTCCAGGCTATAAGTCCCATACATCAGAAAGGTCCTTGTGGGTCCCTTCCAACCTAGAATATTCTGTGATCTGTGAAAAGTGCTGTTAGTAGCTTTAATATAAAAATGTTTATGCCTCTGTTGTCACATTCCATTAATACAGATAAATGTGTCCATTCCAGCATGTGACTGGTTTGAGCTGAACACCTTTCATTTTCTGTGATTGCTGGCAGGCTTCTTGATTAGCTTAGATTTACCAAAAGTACATGTTTTTTAGAGGCAATGAGCTTTTAGTTATGACATAAGCAGGTACAGGTCCCATTGGTTTCAGCAGGGAATCCAGAGTGCCCATCTTCAAGACACCCCTGGAATCAATTCTTGGCTTCACCACTGCTTAGTTCTGGACTCTGAGGAAGTAATTTAAGCTACCTTTTCTGGAGTGTGTCTTTGTATCTGATTCCCTGTGGTTTATATCCTCCAGATAGAAAAGAGATATGTCTGTTGAGTTCTTCTTTGTCTCTTTGCCAAGGTCTGCATATTTATCTTTTCCTTAGTCCTTCCTTTTAAAGGGGTTACACCCAGTTTAGATGCAGTGATGTCAAACAGTATTTAGTAAGTAATGCGTAATACTTGTGTAATTTGTGGGACCTCTTGAGCAAGAGAAGACAAATTGGTTTTTTCTATCTTGGTGATCTAGAAAATCTTATGCTAATGGCTTGTTTCAAAAGAGATATTCAGAGAAGTCAGAGTAAGGAAAAAACTTACTAAATCATGAAACTTCTCTGGCTCCTAATATGGAATATTTTCCTTATAGAGCACTTTCAATTATTTGTCCAAAATCTTTCTAAATACCCTTAACACTGGATCTTTTGAACTTGCTGTTGGAAGACTTCTTGATATCATGCTAGAACTACTTGTAGAGACAAATTGTGTTTCAATGAAAGTTTATCTTTTCATAATTTAATGTCATTACTCATAGATTTACTACTTCTTGCACAACCCAAAATTCCTCTCCTTTCTTGGTGTTTATAACCTTCAAGTATTTGTCATTTCTGGTTGTATTCTTTTTTCTTTGTTGTCTTTGAGCCAAGGTCTGCATATTTCATTTTCTTAACATCTTCTTTTAAATCAGCTCCTGGATGTTCTTTTTTCTCCTCTGCTATTGCTTTAGCTCCATGTTTGTTTAAGTTAATGAGAGGTCTCAAAGTAAATGAAATATCCCTGAGTGCTCTAGAAAGAGGGACAGGGTCTTGCAAAAACATTTTAATTTTTGGGACTGTGAGGAGGTCAAAAGATCCCTAAATCAATGTGGGAGTTCCCAGTTATTCTGTTTATACAAGATTTCCCATGTAAATAGACTACTTTGTAAAACAGAATTTTTGCTCTGTTTCTGGGCAGCCAGTACTCACAGCTTGCAAAGGCTCCTAATGTACCTGTGCAAATAAATTGTGCATGCAGAGCAAATCTGGTGGGTTGAATTTAGTGGGGAGGCCTGTCTGAACCCTGCCACTTGCTGTGTGAACACAGTCAGGCTTGCTGTCCTTATGTGCCTTCAGTTTCCAGTTTCTGATTTCTGATCTAACTTTGCTAATTTTTTTTTTTTTAAAGTTTTTTTTTAAAGTTTATAACCATGCCATTCTTTGTTAATAGACTCTTCACTGTTTCTGGAGCAGTGATAATGATGTTAGGTAAAAAGTGGACTAGCATACTTTCATATAATATTCCAGTAAGCCAAGTGTGCAAACTTGATGTAGAGCCAAAAACCAGATTTTGTTTACTGTCATTCAGCCTGCTTTGGCTTTGGTTGATTTTGTTCCCATCGAGATCCAAGCAAATTAATTCAGTGAGTAATGTTTCCTGAGATGCTTTGTCAGATGATTGTGCTTCAGATACATCATGTATACTATATCCCCTACAGCCACAAATTTTAAAATTCTGTAAAAGATACTCAGCTTTTTCTGGCAGTCTCTATTCTTTAGAAACTAGTGCAGCTGAAAATTTTGTTCCATCATTCTGTGGATTGGAGCTGACTGACTATTATGGTCTGCAAACCCTAGTTTGGTGTTTTATGTGGTCTGCAGAGGGTTGCCTGGTCACAAAGTGCAGTCTCTTCCCTTGGACACTAAATTTCATTATAGGCACTTAGAGTACATTAAACACATTTCTTAATAGTGGTCACATGTATAAGCTGCTCTTCTGTTTGCTACAGGATTGTGATCACAAATAAAAGGGAAGTAATGTATATAATAGAATGAAGAAGGGTGTTGTGTCTTAATTAGTTTGCATTAAGCACTTGACCTCCCTCCAGAACTGAATATACTCTCTGGCAAGAAAGCTCAGCATCTCTTTGCCCTTTGAAGATGTGCACAGGGAGCTACAAGGGATCTCCACACCTTTTATACCCTCTGCTTTTGCTGGGAATCACTGCAGTTCTCTTTATGCATAAAGGAACTTCTCCATCTGTGTATTGCCAGCCTTACAAATTCTTCTTTGGGTACTGGAGAGCAAGAAAATTGAAGCACAGACCTCTGGGCATTGGTCTGGAGTGCCCTCCCTCCTCGGGCTCTCCTTGCAGCACATCTCCTGGTGAGATGCATCCCTGTCCTGGTGAGATGCATCCCTGTCCTGGTGAGATGCATCCCTGTCCTGGTGAGATGCCATCCTTATCCTGGTGAGATGCATCCCTGTCCTGGTGAGATGCATCCCTGTCCTGGTGAGATGCATCCCTGTCCTGGTGAGATGCCATCCCTGTCCTGGTGAGATGCATCCTGTCCTGGTGAGATCCATCCCTGTCCTGGTGAGATGCCATTCCTGTCCTGGTGAGATGCATCCCTGTCCTGGTGAGATGCCATTCCTGTCCTGGTGAGATGCCATCCCTGTCCTGGTGAGATGCCATCCCTGTCCTGGTGAGATGCATCCCTGTCCTGGTGAGATGCATCCCTCTTCTGGTGAGATGCCATCCCTGTTCTGGTGAGATGCCATCCCTGTCCTGGTGAGATGCCATCCTTATCCTGGTGAGATGCCATCCTTATCCTGGTGATTGCTGCTTCCTCTTTCATTTTAGCCTTCCTGCTTTGATCTGTTCCACTTTGTTGCCAAACAGAACAAACCAGAGCAATCACCAGTGCAGCTTCCCAGCTTTGTAGGTGTGTAAGTGAATTTGCACCTACAGGGTTTCAGGCAATTTTTTGTTTTCCTGCCCTGTTGAGCCTCCTGTATCACTTGTCCATGTCCTGTGACAATGTTCCCTTCCTGCCATGGGCTCTGTGCATCTTTCTGCACCTTTGCCTCTTATGTCTCTAGTTTTGCATCCCTGGTTTCCCTCAGAAGCCAGATTGTTCCTTCTGTCTGTGCCAGGGCTCCGGGGTTTAATCTCTTTTCTGGGGGGCCCACAGCTCATTTTTCGCTTTTTTCAACTTTTTATGCCCTCCATTCATCATGGAGAGGATCTTTTATCCTCCCAAATACTTACTTGCCTTGTACCACTTTCCTCTTTCCTTTTCTATCAGAAACTAAAGTGAAGCCTTGCAAAGAATCAGTTTTTTGAACCCTGGATTTGTCATTTCAGGAACTGGAAGTTTTACTTTCTCATACCTTTCTACATGGCCTATTCTTTTAGAATGTGTTCAAATCTTTGTCATCTTGACCAAAATTGCTCATATTGGATTCTCATATTACAGAATATAAGTATACTTCATTTTCTTCCCTCCTCTAATATTCATACTTACATTTAATCTTTTATTGTATTTCTCCCAAGTGGGACCTTTTTGCATGGTCCATCTCCTGCAAATGAGTAAAATAAGATTTGTTTTACTTTGTAATCTTTAATTTTCTTCATTAAATATAATCACAAAACTGTGAGTGAAGCTTACTGTTGATGTTAGTTCTTTAAATCTCTGTTTAGGACAAATTTTGGACCTAGGAAGACTTGTAAAAATGAATTAGATAAGCAAAATAAAATCTTATATCATGATGATAAATTTTGGGACAAAGAGAAATCTTTCTTAGCATATCTTTGTGTTCCATTACTTACAAGTACTGCACAAATTCTTTCAGAAGTGAAGGTAGATAAGAGAGCCACATAAAGAATATCTTTAGATGGCTCTGACCCAGTTAGCTCTCCTCAGCCAGGAACCAGAATGCCTTTGTCTTATTTTTTGCTGGCCTGTGCTTTTCTGAGTAGATTTTTCACCTGCTGATATCTCTAATTTTATATTATTGTTCCTATTACTGCAATCCTAAGAGATTTATCTGGTGCATATTAGTGTTCTCTGCTGTTGAACTTTTAAACCTTGCTGAATTCCCACTGATGGAAAGAGCCCCTGTTTCCCTGGGTTTCATTTGGCAAACAGCTGCCCCACTTGCTTAAGTTCCAGGATAGAAAGAAATTTTCCTTACTGCTGTTTGTGCATTGATAAGTGAATTTTTCTAATTGATTACACACCCTTTTCCCACTCTCACCAGCTTTCACTGCTGCACACACATATTTCACTGAGCTGTGACTTGCACAGTCAATGCTGTAGGGAGATCCTGGGTGGCTCTTCCAGCTGGCTGAAGGCACAGAAAAGGATATTCCAGTGAGGGTGTGTGATGCTGTGGGAAGGACAGAGGGAGCAAAGAAGAAGCAGATCAAAAGGATGATCTCAAAGCAAAAGGATTTTGGTTTTGTTCCCGTGCTACCTCACAGGGTACTTGTGCCCCTGTTCCATCATGTCAGTCAGGATTTGGGGAAGAAGGGTAACTGGTGCTTTCCAAAATGCTCCTAACTCTGATGGAGCAGCTCTGGGTCTCCTAAAGGCTGTTCTGGAACTTCCACTGTCAGACATGGCCAAGCTGTCTCAGGTGAATCATGATGGAGGTCACACACTGGCTTTGGGTCAGGCAAACGGGGGCTAATGGCTCGTGTGATGTCCTAGATTTGTTTGAACAGCACTGAGAAAATTCCCTCTCTTACCAAGCCTGCATTCACCCAGCCAGCCTGGGGCAGCAGAAGGAGAGCAGTGTGCCAGGGTGTTCTGCCAGTGCAGCTGCTGGCCTCTGCTAGCTCTTGGTGTGACTCCTGCCTTGGAGCTTTCCCAGGATTAAATTGCTGGCTCTCACTGCATCAGCAATGAGCCAGAGCAAAGTCCAGGTTGTCTCTGCTTTGTGCTGCTTTGTTTAGATCACCTGAGCTCCCTCCCTCCAGGCTCTACCTTTTTAGTCTGAAGTTAGAGACTTTGCATTTTGCTGTCCTTGCACTCAGCTGCTTTGTCCTTCCTCCTGCTGAGGTAGGTGAAGGTTGGAGAGGAGCATGCCATCCTCCCTGTGGGTCACTCCATGGGGTATTAAAAATAATCTTTCAGCCTTTGAGCTGCCTGTTAAGAAATGTTGGTGCAAGTGTGTGTGTGTTTGGCATTTTAGAGAGAATAGACATGTACTTGTAGCCGGGCCACCTTGGGGAAGGGGCTCATCAGCTGTGAAAGCCCCAGAGGCTCCAGATCCCCCAACACACAATTTTTGCCTGTGGGGGCCCCCAAAGGACCTCCTGAAGCTGGTGAGACAATTAATGTGGATGTCTACTTGATGGCTGAGTGTTCAGAACAGTCCATCTTGGAGAGGCTAAAGGCAAATGGAAAAACAGCTTTACCCCATTTTAACCTCCTTCCAATCCAGGGGCAGCAGTTTCCGAATCACAGTGGCCAGTTGTGTGACCTTCTCCAATTCCAGAATCTTAAGGTCCCAAATTTAATGGATTTACCATAAATTTAGGACTGACAGCTGCACCTTTTGTGGTCTAATGTCCTTTTTGTATAACCTGTGGGGTGTACATTCCTGAGACTGATTCAAATGTTGAAATGTTCCTGCTGCCCACCTCAGAGAATGTCACTTGTCTTGTCCAGACCCAGATTCCTGCAGCCTTTGAAGAGCAGGCTTCAGAAGGAAAAGGCCAATGCACTTATCTGCAAACTACTGTTTTCATCTGTACATGAAAAAAATTGTATATTAACACAATTTGTACATCATCTGCAGCTTCATGTATTTTCCACTTAGAATAACCCAAAATACCAAGTTGTAAGCATGCATTAGTAAGGAGAAATATTTTCTAGAGTAACCATTACTCCAGACTGCACAAGCCTTGACCCTGAGGACTCTTGTTCTCTTGGGAATGGGGAGAGAAGGGAAGTGCACTGGGCAGAATCCCAGTCCTCAGGGCATTGCTTAATGCACATCCATCCTCGTGTTCACTCCACCTATAAACAAACCAGTGAGGTCTGAGTGTGCTTTGCACTGTTTGGGTCTAAATGCATTTCCTGGCTGCTTCCAAACGCTGTGCAGTCCTTCCCTAGGCAGGAAATCAGGGATAATGGGGGAACCAGAAGGCTGAGGTGCACTGCAGTTGGGTTGGAGCCCAGTGATCAAGCCTTGTGTGCTGGCTCCAGGCTGCTCTTCCATCCTGTCCTGATTTCCAGCAGCAAAACCACTTGTGTTGGTTTCAGTCTCACTTATCCTGTTGCTGATTTCCTCCTTACACCAGCTGATAAACCTGGAGCAAAGATGCAATCCACAGCTAGGGCAGCAGAGATCTTCCCTGGGGATGTGTAATTGTGTAATTGGAAGCAAGGTGACTTTATCTGAGCCTAGTTCACTTTTCAATCTCATCTCTGTTTTGCATACTCTGGGAATTAATCTGTACTCCCTTTCCCGCCCTGATTTAAAACTTCTCTGATCCTGTTTCAGTAGATTTTTTTTCCCTAAGCTCTGAATAAAAAAAGAGTTGATTTCATAGTGTGGAAAAATGCAACAGTTTTGCAGCATATTCCCAAAAGACTCGAAAGAAAACCCCTTGGGTTTGGAAGCTGGTTTGGAGAAAGGACATAGAGTAAAAACTAGTACTATTTAATAAATAAAATAGTGGCTGAAGTATTAGGAAACATTCTAATTGTGAAGCTGCCTGACTTGGAGAAGAGGCTTGGAAATCAAATAGTGTAAACTCCATCTGTAAAATGTGAGCATAATAAAAATGTTGCAGGGGAGAATACACTCTAGAGCCCAGCCCTGTTTCTTCAACTGCACTGTTACAATTATTCTCATTTTCCTGTCTGGGCTATTGGTAGCTTTGCTTCTGCCATAATAAGATGTGTGTCTGTGTGGTATTAACCATCAAATGAGAAAATGGGGGTTCCTTCAAGGCTAGGGGTGAAAAAATGAGTAAATCTCTTTTTTGTTTCTCTGATCATCTCTGAAGGCATTTTACCTCCCCTTGCTCTGCCTCCTTCTACCCTACTCTTTGTCAACAATAGGAACAGCAATCTAAGTTTTATATATAGCATTTGTGGGGCCTCTGTGCTCAGCAGCACATTCTGTTGTGGTTTTGGGGCTGGAAAAAAATTGTTAATAGAGTATTGTGGCATTTTTTTCTATTCTTGGCAGACAGTTACTATCTGCAAAAAATCAAATTTAAGTGAACTCTGTACATCTGGGGTCATAGTGACTGTAATGCCTAGGCTGAAACGTGAGGCACACTGTACCTAAATTGATCAGACACACTAAAAAATTGTCTTAATGAAGGTGGGGCTTTGTAAATTTGTATCATGAGACCTAAGAGTCTTCTTGGCTCTTGATCACATGCATATGTTGCTGAGAGTTTACAGCATTTTCTCTGGCTCCAAAGTGATCTTTTTAAAACATACAGGTAGCATTGCTGACTTAAAATGCAACGAGCCTGCATCAGGGGCTCTGCACAAGACAAGTGTCATTATTTGATTCCAAGGAATCTGAAATTTTGGAGGATTTTGCTCCAGCTGTAAGCTTGCAGCAGTTGTCTGTGACTCTGCAATCTGGCCAGCCCTGGAGTGAACATAACTCCAAATTATTTGATATACACATGTGCTTTGCATACTTGGCACTGTGCTGTAGATCTATGACCTCAAGGTGTCTGAAAAAGTATTAGCCTTTAATATAAATTAGTCAGTTCAGCTGTGTCATATGATTGAGGGAAGAACAATTATTGATAATTGGAAATTAGATTATGAAAATTAGATAAACTAGATTTTTAAAGTGCTTAGGCAATAAAATGTTCATATAGGCAAGATATTAATTAACAATGCAATGCTGGACTGGGCTCTGCTCTCAATTAATAACTCTAGTTTTTAAAAAAGTCATACTTGTGGGAAAATGGTGTGAGGGCAGAGAGGTTTAAGGGCTCATACATCCAATTTCACTGCACACATAATGAACTCTGAAGCTGTGAATTGCAGTGATATGAATACCTGAGAGCAACTTTCTTCTCACATGGCACCAAGGCACTTGGAACTCCCTGGAATGCTCTGACAGTGGCCTCAAGGCTAAGGCAGGATGAAGCTGATGGCAGGTTATATTTAGCCCAGGTCCTTGACTCCAGGACTCCCTGCCCTGCTGGACCCATCTCCAACGACCTTCAATTCACATTGCAAGATGAGTTTAATTTTTGGGACCTTTGTAAATAGGAATTGGATGTGGATGGAGTCTGGATCTGCTTAGTCTAATCTACACTTCTTGCCAAACCCCATGATTTTACCTTGAGTCCCACAGTAGTTGATTATTTTGTGACAGCCCAGTCCTCTGCAGTTATATTGCTTTCAGCTTTACTTTTTAAAATGTTAACATTCTAGCCTGCATAGTTTTTGTAGTTTGAAAATGTGTAGTAAAGCCTCAGAAATTATAAATCAAAGAAAAACATCTATAAACACAGTTTTGCTGTTCTTATATGGCCCTTTTAAGGCAAATTCAGGATTTGTGTATATAAGTGCTGTTTGTTATAGTATGTCCTGGTTTGAAACAGATTCAGAGTTCTCAGGAAAAAAATAATCTGAAAAGAGCAACCAGCAGTATACAATAAAGTGCAAAAATGGAGCGTGGAAGAGCTGATTTATGATTTACCCTAAAATTTGCTTGAAAAGGAACAAAACCAGGGGACATGTTACAAGGCAGGTTGGTTTGTTTATCTTTCTTATCCATTAATCATGTTGCTGGATGCAGTGCTGCTGAGAACTGTAGGAGCTGTGCTGGGTTTTGTGGTTTTTTTAAATAAAGTCAGCCTTTGGGAGGGAACTGGAGTGTAGATATCCTACAGGCATCTCTCCTTTCCAGAGGCTGTCACATAAAGCAGACTGGCAGGAACGTGTTGTTTCTCTCACCCTGAGACAGTGCACTGCACACACTGCTCCTCATTTTACACTACCAAAGACTGAAAACTCTTCTCAGCTGTCCCCAAAACTGCCAAATGGAGGTCTTAAAACCATGCTCAGCTAAGCTGGAATGGCTGAGTAATGTTTCTCAATGTTTTGGTTTCTCAGTTTAAATCCGGGCAGAAATATTAATTAATGTTGTAGTTTAGATTGGCTAATTTTAATATACTCGTTTTTTCTTGTGAGATAGAATTAGGAGCAAAAGTGAGGTAGACTTGAAACTTAAAGGGTGTAAAGAACAACTTTATTAACAGTATAAAGAAATAATAAATTTAGAATAAAACCTTCAGGCTAGTCCCAGGCAGAGAGCAGCCCTAGAGATGAATTTGGGCACTCCAACAGCTTCTGCATGCAGACCACAAGGACCATAGGTGACCCACTGAGATGCTGCCTTTTGCCTACATTTTTTTATAGGGAGAGGGAGAATTGGAAGCTGTTTGTGCTGGCTATGATGGCAGACAGGTGAATTGGGTATTGTCAAAGCCTCCAAAACACAGCAGGTCTTTCTATCCATAACTGCTCTCCTTTCTTGACTGCTCTTTCTGCATCCTAGTAAATAAATCCAGATTGGTTATATTAATAAAAGCCCAAAGCCTACAGTCATGGAAATTTACTTTTCCTTTCAGTGTAGCAAGATATAAGCAAATAATTACGTTTTTAATGTTTGGTAGAGCCACACAGAAAAATAATATTCGTAAATTTCCCACCACCAAAATCAAATGGAACCCACTTAATTACTAACAAGCAAACAATGATTCTTCCTCTTTAAAATACCCAAGCATGCTCCTAATTAGCTAATTAAACCACCACATAAATGATTATTCAATATAAAAGAGCGACAGAGAGGCGGGCAGAGGAGGAAAAGCGGTGAAATCATTATCCACAGACACATTTCCTTCTCCAAGGAAGCCAGGGAATGGTTACAGGAGAGATGATGAGTGGAAAATAATAGAAAGAGCAACAATAATTAACTTGCCAATATCTGCAGCTTGAAGCCAGCCAGTGTGTTTGTTTTGCCCAGAGAAAACCACATGTGAGAGGATGCTCCCCTGTTTCTCAGCACTTTTTTGCCATTTTCTGCAGCAGAGGAGTTGCCCTAATTCAGTGCTGCTCAAACCACCACTGTGCCTGATGAGCCTTTGCTCATGGTAGCCCAGAATGAAAGAAATCCCCAGATTTCCCCTCTCTCCTTCTTATTGCAACTTGAGAAATCTGAGGGGTTACAAAAGATCTGAATGTTTTGGTTAGAGAGGCCAATTAGAGAACTAGAATTGGATGTCTCTCCTGCAAATTGGTAAGAATTGGATTTCTAAGAGAAAGGTCCTCTCTCCTTGGTGATTGGGTGTCAGTGCTGAGTTTTTAATGACACTGCTGCCAATATCCATGCAAACCAGCAAACTCTACTGTATAATTTCATATAGACAAGTTCATTCAGGTAATGTTGACAGACCCAACCAAAAGTGTTCTGTAAGGAGCCCCATTGGCTTTAAAAAAAAAAAAAAAAAATTTATAGTATCATGGAATGGTTTGCTTGTAAGTAACCTTAAAATTATCTATTATAAAGATTATCTAGTTTTAATCCCCCCACCATGGGCAGGGAAACCTTCTACTAGACTGGATTGTTCAGAGCCCCATCCATCCTGTACTTGAACACATCCAAGGATGGGACATTCACAGTTCCTCTGGGAAATCTGTGTCTCATCACCCACACAGCAAAGAATCTCTAAAAATATCTAATCTAAACCTGCCCTCCTTCAGTTTAAAGCCATGGACACTTGTCCTGCCACTCCATGCTCTTGTAAAAAGACCCTCTCCAGTGCTCTTGAAGACCCATGGTGCCTAGGTTGAATTTATATTTCCAAAAGCATAATTGGCATTCCTTAATTTCTGCATCTTTTCAGTGTTTCCCTTGTCACTCTTGTGCCTGGACCTTGTCTTTCAGCTTAGTGGAGTTCTTCTTTTCCTGCAGGGATCAGGTGGAGGGGATTTCAGAGTCTTCCCTCAATAATCTGCCCCACACAGCAAATATCCTACATAGATATTCTGGTTATTTCATGTTTAGCTTATTTTTTGCCTTTATTTTGTTGTTGTTGTTGTTGTTGAATAACGGTTAAAAAGCAGCAAGACTAAAAAGGCTATTTGTTAACCAGGGAAAGGAAAAAAAGTTGGAAATGCTGTTCAACAGGATGAAAAATGAAGTTGCCTACTGGGTTATGGAGACAAATGTCCTTTAGTAATTGTATGAGTCAGATTAATTCTTTTCCAATGTTGTAAATCAGTATGCTTAAATCCTTTTTTACTTTAGCAGATTGGCAGACAACACAGATCTGTTGGTTTTCTTTCCTCCTTTATACCTAAACAATTTTTATAAGGCTCTTTTGTATTTTGGTGTCAGAGATGCTGTTTTTGCAAACACTTGATGTGATGTAATGAAGTGGTAACATTTCTGAACAAGATTGCAGAGCTGAGCTATGAGTTTTGTGCCCTTCAGATTCTGTTTTCAGGGAGAATTGTGTGCAGTGTTGGGGCCTTGATAACTTGAACTGGGCAGTAAATTGAAGTGATATCTTAATTGCTCTGTGTTTTAGTTTTTCTGCCATGTCACTGAGATGTTTGTGCTGTTGGGAGGTTTTGTTCAGAGATAACCTTAACTTAACAAGAAAACTGCTGAGTGGCTAAGGGTGAAAAAAGTGTAAAAACAGAAATAAATTCTAGGGAGGGGGACAAGACATGAGGGATCCCTGCAGAATTTATCAATCATGCCCAGAGCACCCAGCAAGAAGCAGCTTCTGAGCAGCCAGGTGAACAGCTGGACTGAAGACAAAATGGAACAATTTTGGACAGCTCCTGGCAATTAGACATGAAGGGGAATTGAAAAGAGTCAAGACAATTAATTGTAAAATTTTGCATACTAAATACAAAAGTCCTTGCTTAGTTGGAAAAGACAGCCCTCTGTCTTTTTCCATGAAACACAGTAAGAGCTGCTGAATTAGCTCAGGAAATGTTGCTAGATGCTTTGATACAGACAGGGAGCCCAGAATTTGGATGGGTGGCTTTTAAAATATTGTCTCTAATTCACTGCTGTGCCCTTTGCAGGACTAACAACAGTATGGAGAATGTGGCTGTTGGATTTTGGGGTTTTCTTTTGACCATAATACAGGTTAGAAGTTTAGCAGTTCTTGCCTCCAAAGGTCTGGACCAACAGCTGGGAATTTTTGTTTAGAGGCTACTTAAGGAGAAAACTGCTTTGTGGCTAAAAGGATAAAAAAAGAGGAAGAACAGAAATGCAGGCTAGGGAGAGGGACTAGACATGAGGGATCTCTGCAGAATTGGTCAGTCCTGCCCAGAGCACCCAGCAAGAAGCAGTTTTTGGTGCTGTCCTGTTTGGATTTCTCTTGCCTCATCGTCACCTTCTGCTGATTCCCAAGGAACACATTTTTCTTGTAAGTTTCCATTAAAGAAAAAGCAGCCTATGGATAAAAAACATTATTAGAATTGGGTTGCTTGCAGTGTTTGATCAGGAGCTTGGGAGCTCTGTCAGAGTGTGACAGAAGTAAAAAAAAAAAAAAAATAAAGTATCTAAATAGGGGTGATAAAGTGGGATGAAAATGGGAGAAAGTCACAGGTGGGAGGACAAGAGACAAAAGCCATCAAGTGCAAGGAAGAAAAACAAAGGAGAGTTGAAGTAACAAGCAATTAATTTGTAAAACAGTTTCCAAGTTAAGCTCTGTTTCTGTGACCGTGCTTGCTGCTGTGCTCCATGTTGTCTTGTACCCACCATGAGGATCCCTGGAGACAGCAAAGCATCTCCCTAAATCAGGAACCTCTCCTGTGTGCATTGCAGAATGGCATTGTCCCCTCTCCTGCAAATCTGCCCTGACTCAGTCCCTGTGGTAAATTGCCTTCAGCCTTTTCAAAACAACCTTCATCTGTCAAGTGCCTCCAGGAGAAGCTGGCCAAATAGATTTTTTTTTTTTTTACTTTGCATATTCCTTACCTTTCCTAAATATTCCAAGTTCAAATATCCTTGCTTATATCAAGCACCTCTTATTTCTGTTCCCTTCTTCCATCTTGTCTAAGCAGCTTTGTTATTCCTGGGTAAGCTTCACAGCCAAGTAATGTTTTTTAATTATTGTTTTTATCCATTAAAAAAGGATGCTCACTCTATGTTTTCACCACCATCCATGGCCCACCACTGAACATGGTGGTGTGATTCTGTGTTTCACCTGAAGACAGCTTGGCTTCTTTCTGTTTGCTCTTTTTAAAGCTGTCTGATGTGCTGACTGATAGCTAAATGCTGCAATGAGAGAGGGAGAGGAGAAAAAAAAAAAAATTTGTATATAGGATGTCCTTTTCCTTTCCTTAAGTGATTAGAGGCAGATGTCAAGACTTCAAAATAGGCAGCAAAAGTCATTATTTGTGCACTGATGTCTTTGCTCATATACTGAAGGAGTTTTAGGGGCATTTGGGAGTTCTGTATTTGTGAGGAAAATCTGAGGTGTGGAAGAGTTGGTAAAACCAGACATTCACCATGAAAAGAAAGGTATCTTGAGCTTAAATTTTTATAATTGAGAGAAGACCTACAAGTGTAAAAAAAAAAAAAAAAAAGGAATTTGAATTCTTTCTTCCCATGCCCTGCAAGTCTGTTTCTCATCGTGCTTTGGTTTATCTTTCCTTTCTCCCTCTTTATTTGCCTGTATAATTTTTGTTTATCATTCTCTGCCCATTCTAGTTTTAACATCCCAAGTTAACACAGCACAATGTAAATATCATGCACAACTCTCATACCTAGTAAACAAGTGAACATGTTAGATATTAGAACATGATTAAGCAACTCTGAACACATCCTGTGTCCTAGATCCTGCATGACTCATATGTCATGGCAGTTAATCAGCTCTAATTGAGTAAAGCAGGAAAAAAGGATAAAAAACAAAAAAAGAGGGGGCTTGCTTGATTTTTTTTTTTTTTTTTTTTTAATAGTACAGGAATTCTTTTCCATTAATAAAAGAGAGGAGGTTTTTGTGTTGCCTCCATTTAAAGATCTGGGAATGCTCTGTGTGTTCCTTGGGGCTAGATTGGGAGTATACAGAGGGATTAAGCAACTCTCCACAGGAATGCAGGCATGCTGAGCAGAGATACAGATTTTAAATGAGGCAAAGCCACTGAAGAGCTCAGGGTACAAAGTAAAGAAAGCCTCACCAGTCAAATAAAAAGTGCAGAACATGGGAATTTCTCTAATTGAGGTAGACCTTATTTATCTAGCAGAAATTAGTCAAAACAGGGAGTGACACTTCTAATTCACGAGGGGGAAACTGTTGGGATGTTAATATCACATGATATTAAATTGTTCTGAAAGCAAAGTTTCCTAAGGAGACTTGGGATTTTGGGTTACAGAGCAATACAGATGATGCAGTGCATTTTCACAGGTGAGAAAATTCAGAGGCTAGATGTAAGAGAGAAATATATCCTTTAAAATATACTGATGCTCATAGGCTGGCATACAAGGACAGCACTTCTTTTTTTTTTCCTACTAAATGGCCTGATTTTTAAAGAGAGAAAATAAAAAATTAATTGTACCTGTTATTCTTTTTTTATCTAAACACCAGCATATTCTTAAACAGTCAAGAATAACTGCTAAAGCTTGCAGTGTTTCTCTCAGAAATTACTGCCTGGTAAAATGCAGGCTCATAAAAATTATTTTAGAGGGCTGTAAAGCCCCTCTTGGGAGAGCAGAGAGTCCTGGTGAAGGGAAGGGTATTGTGGGCACAGCTGGGGATGGAACAAGCCCATCCCTCCTTCTGGGGCTCCACATCCCTGCATTACTCTGTGACATTCCTGGAGAGTTCATCCTATCAGGTATTGTTTTAAATCATAATGTTGTGAGGGATTTTGGTCCTGCAGAGAAAAGAAAGGGTGGCAGCTGATAGGAGGAGCAGCAGGTTGGTGCACAGGGTGCACCCTTGGGGTGCTGGTCCAAGTCAGGGTTTATAAAGAGCAGGAGAATTGTGTTGTGCAGATAAATATTGCAACTTCATCTCTGTGAATTCACCGTGCTGTGATGCTCCATATCCTCCTTATAAGTGTGTCACAGCAAAAGGCTGCTGAACTGTTTTGGATAACTTGTTGTTCAGATAATTTCCTGCTGAAAGAGAATTTTGTTACTTCTGGTCCCCATTGGCACTGCAGTTGCATTTGTGTTGTGTCATTTTGATGTTACAGTGCAAATGTCACCAAATAATAGGTGTGTTCCTAGGGCACTATGTGTTAATTTGAAAAAGTGAACAAAAAAAACCCATCCTTCTGGATAAAGAGTTTTCTTTGGCATCTCCTAAACATTGCCTGACTTGTACACCATATCTATGGTTTGCAATAACAAAGTATCCCCCTTCTCCTTCCCTCTCCTGATTTTATCATGAGGTGGGAATCAGGTAGGTCCAATTTCCAAACTTTTCTCTCAGTTTTGAACAGCTTTAGTTTTGGAGATGGAGATTCAGAAGTCTGCCCTTTCAGCTGAACCTCTGGAATTATCTGTATACAAAAAGAAAAGTGGAGTGCAAAACAAAGCAACCAAAAAACCACAGGGTTAGAGAGATGGCAGAAACTTGAGGCATGAGGTGGAGTCTAAGCAATAAAGAGGGGCAGAGACAGCAACATCTCAGCTTTCATCCACCAGAAATTAATCAGATTTCTAAACATTTAGACAAGGTCTTTTCATGCTTGTCAGAGGTTTGTCTGCTGTAAATTGCCATTAGCTTGTTAGCTGGTTAAATCAGTCAAGTCACTGTGCCAAGCTCCTATCCCTAGAGGCATCGTCACTCCAATTAGTCAACAAACCACTTGGTGTCTCTGGAAAAAAAAAAAAAAAAAAAAGAGTAAAATCAGGCTGTCATTGTCCTAAAATGGGTACTTAGAAATTGTAAGACCTCCAATCTTCAAATACCTTCATCCTATGTATTTCTCAATTTTCCCAGTTGTGAAATAGAGACAGTTTCTCCTTTGCCCGTGGGGTGTGGTTTATATTTTAATTCATTCATTACTGTCTGTGGAGTCTTATTGCAACTTTTGGATGAAGGAGACTGTATTTATTCAAGTTGGTTCTATTGCTGCTTTGAAGACTTCTCTGATCTATGGAAATCAGCAGGTTCAGTGGCCTAAGCCAAATTTTGAGTCTTTCTCTGCTGCTTGTAACAAGGAAACTCCAGCATTGCTCCAGAGACATAAGGAGTTCAGCAATCCATTAATCCCCAAGTCTCTCTAAGTCTAGGATTAATTACAAATATGCTCAGCAAATCTCAGATTGCTGCTGCAAGGGCTCTGTGGACCCAAGGCAAAAGAGATCAAAAGAAGACTAAACATTCACAAGGTCGTGTTCCTGAATGCCCTTCAGAACCAGATCCATTGGGGAAGAGAAACTCCTGTCATAAATGTCACCAGCCTAGATGAGAATCAGGCAGAATGATGCTGCTTGAGAGTTCTTTCAGGAAGGGGACAATCCCTGCTCTTAACTTGGGCTCTGCAGCATAATCTTTGAAACACAAGAAAAGAAAAACTTGCTCCATCCCAGAGCAATTGCAGTGACATTTGCAAACTGATCAGCCCTGGGGAGAAGCCTGAATTCTGTTTCCCCCAGGAGAGATACTGAGCTCCTTTCTCAAATGATGACACATGGAGGCATTCCTTGAAATCCCAAATGACTAATAGATTTCTTGCCTAGATCTGCCTTAGCTACATGGGTGTCAGAAACATTTTGAAAGGCTTTTCACTCATGAATAGAGAAGGACTGTGCCCTGGAGTCTTTCTGTCCAAACCCAACAGACAGCTGCCTCCTCAATGAGAAAAATCTGGCTGCATCTTGAGGCCATGGACATCTATTAGAGCCTCAGGAGTACAAAAGCTAGGGCTAGAAGATACCCTGTAGGTCCTTTAGCCATCCTACCCCACAGGAGAATTTAACCTCTGGGGATTTAAGGTAACTTCCCAGCCAATGTGTTCTGTCACAGCTCTCTGACCAACACTCCCATCCTAAGGAAAGGTTTCCTTGATGTCCATCCTGAACCTTCTTTATGCCAGTGTAAAGCCATTACTTCCTGCCATATCCAAAATGAATTATTCACCTTTCTGCTGCAGTCTAGAGCCTTGTCTTGATTTCTCTTCTCCGTGCTTCTCCTCTCAGCTGATTTTTCTCCTTTTCAGGACATCCCTGTTGATCTCTCTTGGCAGAGTCCATCCATGCATCCTTTCATTCACAGAGTTTCAGCCAAGCTTTCACCCCTGCTGTGTGGAGCAGGAGGAATTTTTCTTGCATTTTGTGGCTCATACATTTGTTTACAGCAGATCCTAGCCTGGTGTTTGCTTGGTTTGTTTTTGTTTTGCAATAGAGTGACATTGAGTCACATTCAGTGTGATTGACTGCACAAGCCCTGCAACCTTCCCTGAAGATCTAAAGCACTTACATGATGAGACAAACTTATCCTTTCAGTCTGGCAATCTCTTCCTTTCAGGCAGCTCCAGAAGACTTGTGGGATAATTCAGCCCTATTAGTTTCATATCTGGCAAGCTGTACAAGAGATTTCACTGTCAGCTCCCATTCCTGTATAACAGCCCAGCTAATTATAATATAGTGCACTGAATCTAACAGCACTGGTTCTTGGTAATTGGACTTTTCATGAAGGGAATGATTGCAGAAAGGAAGCTAATTAAAATTAAAGAATTTCCCTTAATTATTTTATTTTATTTTATGGCATTTGCCATAGGCCGGTGGTTTCATAGTCCTCATTGCTTATGTTTTGTTTTTTTTTTTTTAATCTCCTTGTGAAAACAAATTGAGGTTGAAATAAAACAGGGTGAGAGCATAGGAGAGTGAAACAGAGGATGTGCAAGTGACAGAGTTGTTTGGAATATTTGTGACAAGTTGCTTGTGGAGTCATGCTGAGGGGCTTAAGACAAGTCCTTGTTGCATGTTATCCTATGAATGTTTTTCTACATCTTCATGATCCTGATGGATTTGATAAGGAAGAAATTTTTAGGAGAGAAGGAAGTATTATGGAAAATTTCACTTCACACCAATTGACTAAAATGAGAAGGCTTCAGCTAAACACAAAAGCGTTTGTGAAAATTGAATCATTGGCTCCTTTTTCATTCATAAAATATTCTGTGAATGAATTTTAGGTTGCTGTGCTTGTTCTTGCAGTCTGTCAAAGGATAAGGATAAACTATGGACTGAGAAATGCTTATTACCTGCAAAACTGGTTCCCCTTCTACCTAAGGTTACTAACAGTACCAGAGACATTCAAAATGTGATGAAGTAGCAATATCAAAATTATTTTTTCCATGTCTATGTTTGTTATTTTAACACCCTTTTCACTGTTTCATAAATAATAGCAGCTTATTCTATTTAATTATAGTTTTTAATTAATTCCCCCATTGAACTCAAACATTAGCACAGCACTGCCTTAGCACAGTTTGTAGACAACTAAAAGAAAATGCTAAAATCCCCCAAGTCTGTGCAATTTGTTTTTGTGTTAGTGTAGAATATTTTTGCTGTTACTAGGCCAAAGCTTACTGTCCTGCTTTTCTCATTTCTTGTTTATACAGACCTTCTAGAAGAAGTTGGTGGAAATTACATCCATATAAAGAGTTAATTGAAAATCTCTTTCCAAAATCAGGTCTTTGTTTCATGAGAAATTTTACCATGGTTGTTAAATTTCTGGCTTTTATTTTTTTTTTTTTCTGTGCTGGGAGCTGGGTCTTGGCCAGCAGCGAGGCAAGTGATGGGTTTAGTGTGTTGCAGATCAGTCAGAACAACTAGTCAGGATCAAAAACTTGGAAGACTTCCATCACAGCAGCTTATACTATTAATAACATTAAAAATAATTTTCAGACAGATCAATATGAATCCTGTTTGCTCTGAGCCTGAGGGTGACTGAAGAGAAAGGGAGCCCTGGGAGCAGAGGGAGTGAAAACAGAGAGTGCAACATCTTATTTTCATCAAGTGAACACAAAATCTTCAAAATTCACTTCCATTTGGCAGGATGTTTGCCAGCCCTGAGCAGCACTCTGATGCAGAGGAAATCTGGCTGAGTTCTTGGAGATGTGTTCACCAGGATTGCCCCCCTGAGTGATGGGTGTCACAAGAACTTGACTTAAATGATAAAAGGGAATGCTGGTTGTGGGTGGGATTTAGATCTCCTTGTTCTTTGTTTTTTTTTTTCAGACAGGCCAGCTGAAATCTGATTTTCCCTTTAGACAGAGATCCCACAGCCTGCAATATCTGCAGGAGACAGAGCTACCCCTGCTGCCAGGGAATGCAGGAAAAATAAAAGATACACCTCTTAGCAAACCAGACAGAAGCTAATCAAGCTGACTCTTATTAAAGGACATTATAGGATATTAATAAGATTCTTGACCTCTCATTCTCCAGACTCTAAAATTTTACTTAGTTTTTATTTTTAGCTTATCTGCACAAGAAGAAATATTGTCTTAAGGGTTTATCATAGTAAAAGAAAACACAGGTACATGGGATGCCTCTCCTCTCTTCTGGCATGGTAATTAGTGCTCACCATAGTTATTTACAGAATTTTCAATTGCAAAAAATGGCATGGGTGCAATCTTCATTCCTTATGCGTGTCTGAACTTAATTAGACATCCTTCTTCCTTGTTTTTAATGAATGAAATCCATTAACATGTATTAACCCATTTCATAGATTTTTCTTTTTTTTCCCCCAATTTTCATTCCTGCTGGTTTGCCTGTCAGGCTGGTGGAAATCTAGGTATTGTCTGAAATATTCCAGTATTTCAAAAATTGGTTGTGTTGAATATTAGAAGGAAAAAAAGGGAAGTATTCTAAATGCAATATTCCCCTTGTCTGTAAAGGGAAATTCTCAGAGAGTTTCAGAAATAGCCAAGCTTGGCATTTAAACATTTTTATTGAACAAAAAAATGTTTTAACATTCCCAGATCTGTGTGATTGGCTTGTTTGAAGAAAATCCAAATATTCTTTTATAGTGTGACCTGACATTACTCCCCAGCACTGCTGTGAGCTCTGTGAGGCTGATGGAGTGTCCTGCACTGTCCCCAGCCTGGCTGGGTGGAAGCTGCTGGCATCTAACAAGAGTTTTAGTTTCTCTTTATCCTTACAATACACACACCTAGGAGGATGGAGCACACACATTAGTCTTAGAAGAAATGAAAATTCCTGCCCTGGTTTTACTTTTTTTTTTTTGTGCCTAAATTAGCTAAACCTGCTAAAAACTAAAGCACTTCTTTCACTTCTCCTTGCCCAGAAAGTCTTGCTGCTCTGCACAGCTGCAGCTTTATCTGTTTCAAATGAAATCAATTTCTATTCTCTGGTACTGCACAGGTCACAGTCATGTTTTTAATTACCAATTAGCCTTCCATTAAGGAAATAAAATGAGTTTTATGTGCTGGTTGTCAGAGGTCCTTATATCTGCCTCATTTCACCTGTCCTGTCTGCTCAAGCAGCAAGAAACCAAAGAGAAACTTACTCAGGGATTAGTAAGCAAAACATGAAAACCTTTGTCCCACCAAAGGAAGGATGGAGCCTGAGATGAGGAAGCTTCAAGGACTTTTCATTTTTCATCCCCTTCAGTTGTGTTTTTCCTGTCTGCCCTGAGCACTGTGAACAGAATGTTAAATATGCCCTTAAGTTACTCATGGAAAGAAAAGGTCACACACATGTACACACTCTCTCTGTCCCTTTCTCTCTCCCTTTCATGCACCCATGTTGTGTGTTTGTATGAATGTGTGCAGAGAAACCCCAACCCTAGAAGTTTGAGCTGTGGGACCAATTTATGTGCTGAGAAATTTCAAGAGGGAGAGGTTATAAATAGTCATAAATTCAATTTATTTATAAAGCATTCCCTGTCAGGCATCACTGCACAAACAATTATAAAAGAATTGTAGTAGATTAAAAACATAAATTAGAGCGTCCCAAAATGTGCAAGAATGATGGGATTAAAATGCATTTGACAGAGATGTTTCAAAAGTGGGATTTGGTGAGGTGTTCTGGGTGATGAGACAGGGAAAATCTGTAAAAACAGAGCTCCAGGGCCAAATTTCTGCAGGGGCTCACTTGCAGCTCCAGGTCTTAGCTCAGTGCTTGGGAGTGATGCACAGAGGGTCTAAATAAACTGGGTGTGTCCATGGTTTGTTGAGGAGCCTGGGTTTGCTGACATCTCTTCCCAGGAGAGCTGCCCAAATCTTCCTTTGGCTGCTGCTCTTTTTTGGAAATGTGCTCTGTGTGTGGGAATGTGCTCCTGGGGAAAGGAAGGGCAGCACCAACCCTCCTGTCAGCTCAGCACTTGGGTGTGCAAGTTTGGGTTCCCTTTGCAAGGCAGTTTAGGGAAAGTTTGTAATTTTTTAGTTTTACCTGAGAAGTTGTAAAGACCAAGTGGTGAATTCAGCATACAGACAAAATTAGTAGCAAAATTCTCCCTCATTAAGACTCTATTTTGGTCTAACCTGGAATGCACTAGGATTATTCAAAACTTTGTGAGACCAGAATTTTTTTTTAAAAAGTAAAAAAAAAAAAAAAAAAACAAAAAAATCAAACAAACAAAGCAAAATAACCCCACCTAAACAACCCAAATAGAGAAACCAAGCAAACCAACAAACAAAACAAACATAACAAAAAAAGCCAAAATAAAACCCAGCTTTCTGAGAAATGCTTTTTCATTAACTTAAAGGTTTGGAATATAAGTCTTCCACACCTCTTATCCATGAGGAGATTGTAAACAATCCTTGGCACATAGAAAATGTCATTATGGGTATATTTGTAAAGAATCTCACTATCCCCATGTTGAGCTCTCTTGGGAATTCAGGCCTTCATTTTGGAGCCCAGTTTTTGGTCATCTTTTTGGAAAGATGACTGAATACAACCATGAATGTTTCATGTAATTAATTGGAAATTAATAAATCTCATGGGGGCAGGGTTACTTCTTTTCAGTAGGTTGGGTTTGACCTTTGTTGAGCTTTGTGCCTACCACTAAGAATTTTGGAGACTCATTGAAAAATGATGTACAGAAAGCACTGAGTGTGTAATGACAATCAGCTTAAAGTGATATCATGACAAAAACTCCAGACCTGCCCCTTTAGGACTCAGCTCATGGATGGTGCAAAATACTAAAATCATTAGAGCTGCTGTTGCTGAGGTCAGGTAGGTTATTTCCAAAAGCAAATGTGCTTGTGTATCCTGCTTAGGTGATGTGCTGTGGAGACCTTTTAGAAACTGTCCTAATGAATCATTATTTAATTAGGTAGCTCTCTAGAATCCCTCCTTAAGTGCAGATAAATACACACACAGTTCTGTCTGGCAACAAAACACTCAATATTTAACACCAGCATGGTTTTTTAAAGATTATTAATGATTTTAAAAATTAATAATGTGGGGCACTGAAATGCCTTATGGCTGCTGGACTTGTGTATTTCATTGCAGATGTGACTGAGTGCAGACACCTGAGCGTGGTGGGGAGCCAGTTTCTCACTTATTTGACTCATTTTGGCAGCTGGGAGAGACACACACACACCTTGTGATGATCTATTAGATACAGCTGCTGTGCTGGGGCTGCTCTGATTTAAATGGATGTTTCTGGTACCCTGGTCTTGATCAGTGGCTGGTAGAGGGGAAAATGATGGGGGTGTTTCTAATGGCTGTGTTAACCTTGGGAGAAGATACTGGGCTGCCTCAAAACTGGATAAAGGAAACCAGTAAAAGCTTCTTCCAGGGGTGAATTTAATTCCTGGGCATGGTATCATCACATTGCCACCTTTTATTTTCTATCCAGAGATCCTAAATGAGGCTCTCTCAGTCATAAACTTGATGCTGCCTTCCCTGATTTTGCTTGCTCCTAGAAGGGTAATCTCTTATTGGTCTGATCAAAATATCAAGTGACAGTTCATTTCAGTTTAATCAGAGTAGTGAACAAAAAAAAAAAAAAAAAAAATTAGGATACAACCTTCTTTGCCTCTTCAGGGCTGTTCAGTTTGGAATATTTGGTCATGGTCTGTTTGTATAGCTTCAATTCTTGGTCATGCCAAAGAAAGTCTGAACCCATAAGGAACATCTTCTTTGGATTCTCATATATAGACAGGATCCTATTGTTCTATTTCAGTCAAAAAAAAAAAAAAATTAATCTTGAGCAACAACACCCAAGAGATTTCTGCTATTGCTAGACAAAGACAGTAAAGAAATACAAGTGTTAGACATTGTCTAATTGGCACCAGAGTTCAAGTTTCAAGTTTGAATGGATGCATAATCCTTTATGGGTATCCAGAAAGGTGCTTGCTTGACCATCTCTGTTATGAAGAATGAGGCATCCCACTGGGAAGCATTGATGTGCTATAGAAAGGAAATATCAAGTTTTTGAGATTGTTCTGAGGATTAGAGGCACATTTAGGGTTATAAAGCATGCATGCAGAGTCTCAGGGAAAAAAATCTAGGTTGAATAGGGATTTTTGTGGGTTCAAAATTTTGTCTAGTTCAAATTCTATTTCCAAGCAGGACTGTTTTCAAAATTAATCAAGCTGTTCAGAACCTTCTCTAGTATAAAAGTTTTAAAACAATATTCGTATTGTATTGTTAGCCAAATGTTATTGGCATCTCACCCCTTTCTGAAGTGTAGGACTCCCAATTATTACATTATTCTGCATGCTTGTTTTGCCACCCTCTGTTAATGAAAAGTGTGGGTGAAATGATGATAAATCAGAACAGCAGTGGTATTCATCATCTGTGTTCTGGTTTGAGTGAGCATGAGTGGCTGGCTGGAAGGTAAAGTGTGTTTGTACAAGGTAACAGGGGATTGACCCATCCTAGGGTGACTTTATGATGCTTGTATCCCCAAATGTCTGTTCTCTTCATGCTGGATGTTAAATTCTGCACTTTTAAGCCTGGTTCTGAGATGAGGAAGGGGAAAAGAAGTGTGCAAAAATCCACAAAAATACCATTCTGAATTTGCCATCTCTTCAGAACAGCACAAAGGTTTATTAACATTATTCTTTTGTTATGCTTGTGAATATTTTGCTTGTTAAATAAACAGGGTTTTTTTCCACTTTTCTCCAAGGAAATCTTTTCCCAAACCAGTTGAGGGAGGAGCCACTTCAATCTGCTTTCTAGAGGGACCCCTTTGGAAGTTTCCTCCCAAATTTGCCCTAAACCAGGACAACCCCCACCCACCTTGGTTCTGCATTACAACTGGGCTCTGACACACAGAATACTTCCACTAAACCTGTAAAAAAATTCAACTTGATCCTGGCCAAAGTGCTCTAAGAAAAGCAAGGGCCTTATAGACTAAATTCTGCAAAAGTTATGCATGAAGCATTCATTGATTTTCCCTGAATATAGGGCATGTGTATGAGGCCTGTAATAACTTAAAACTATTTATGTTCTCTCTTCTATTCATTTTAGGGGAAGTTCTTTAAATACATCGTGGGCATGTTGTGAATTATCATAAAGTACCAAAGGCTGGCTTGTGCTGTATTCCTGTTTCATAATTGCTTCTTTCAGATTAGTGAGAATTTAGTCTTTCATTTATTCTTGTGTTGGACCCCTTTAAAGCAGATGTATGTGAGCAAATCCCCCATTTTTCCAGGGCTTAATTAAAAGTTGATATTTCTGCATATTTCTGTATGAATTTAACTCTGCTCATTTGAAAGCCTGGCACTGTCTTTGGCTGGAGTGAAGGCAGTGCTGATCATATTTGGGAATCAAACCTTTCAGAAGCCCTTCTGACTTCTGTTTGCCAAAATGCTAAATCTTTAGTTCAGTGATAGTCACCCACTTTATTCTTTGGGCTTGTTTTGTCAGGTAAAATCAGAGTGTTCTTGTGCTCTAATTTTGGGGACATTCTTTTGGGGGAATGTGTAGAAGGGATGCTGTGTTTAAGGACCAGAAATAGCAGCAAATGGAGTTATGTTCAGTATTATGGCATCTCATCATCCCTTTCTCTCTATTAAATGGATATGACTATTTGTTTCTGCAGTGACAGTAATTTTAAGGAAAAATTGGAAAAAGAAATCCAAACATGTTCTGTCCTTTAAGTTTTATTCTCTCATGTGCTTTTATATTTTCGTGTGTACTTAGTTGTAACTAAGTATATTCAGAAGTGAACAAACCTGTCTTAATAACTTCTTTATTGAATTGATCCTCTAAGTGCACACACCTGGCTGTTCCTCACTCAAGGTCACAGTTATTCATGTTAATCTCCAGGTGAGCATATCCACACAGGGAGGATATCTGAATCCCAGATGTGATGATAACCTGTAATCCAAGAACCACAGAACCTTTTTTCTGGCCTGTCTTTCCCAGAATTTCAGCTCAATCTCCTTGTTTTCCCCAGCAGGGGAAGGTCTGAGTGCTTCCATTGGGATTTGTGTCTTTCAGAGCCTATTTCTGTAAGCCTTGCCAAAACATCCTATGTGGCAGAGACCCTTAAAATACTGCTGTTTTCCTTGGATATCTGGGTATTTGCATTACTGAAGTAATGTATTCTCTTCTGTTTAAGGAAGCTTTAGGGAATAATAATGCAGATGTAACTGAGGTCACAGGGGCAGCCCCATAAAGGTTTTAACTGTGCAGTGCTTGTGACTCATTATTTCAAACATACAAGCTGTAGTTTGTGAAACATGGCTTGTAACAAGCTGATCAGAGCCCAAGGAGAGAGAAGCAGCAAAGTCTGAGAAAACATTTAGTGACTGACTTTAGATTGTAAGCTCTTTCCACTGGTGTGTATGAAAGGCAGGAACCTGATTGTGGTTTAGTGTTTCTTGCAAAGAAAATGTCATAACCAAGCAGTGCTGCTGGATGGATGGATGGATGGAGTTTAGAGAGCTGGGATCAAGATATAGTGAATCATTCTGATGACCATTTCTCAGAAACAGCACTGGTCTATTCACTCCCTGACAGGAGAAAAGCCTTATGGCACCCTTGAGCAATTTCCTTGGATTTCCTGTTTTCAGGCTCCTTTTATGAACCCAAGATGACATTGGCTACAGTTTAAAAATTATAAACAAAACCAAACCTATGACTTCTTTGGAAGACACGTGGGATTAGAGGGGTTTCATACATAACACAGTAATCCTCTTTTGGTAATATATCTTAGAGCTTTAACAGTGAGTTAATATTTGTTTCTTTGTTATGAGTAAGATGATGTACAGGTTGCTTCTTGGCAGTGTTAGTGCTGGTTAATCCATCAGCTAGAGTAGCTGATGCTTATGTCCTATATCTACAAAAAAATCCCCAAACAAATTAAAGCAGAGGTACAGCCAGCCCCAGAACATATGTGCTCCAGGGACTGTTCTGCTTTGTAAAACTTTTATCCTTCCTCTACTTCCAGTCATATTTTTTGCTGTTTTTTCTTTGGTTTTCAAAACATTTATGTCCCTATTGTCCAAGGAGGAAGCTCCTGCTCTGTAATTCTGCAGCCTGCAGTGCTTCATGTGCCTCAGCCACATGACCACAGTTCCCCTTTCTAAGAGACAAATAAAAAAATCCTACTCCTCCTTTCTTGCAGCTCCAAAGTTCCCTCTGTTTTTATGCTGTGGTTTGGATTAGGGTTTAAAGAGATAATGCTGCTGCTATCTCCTTAGTGTCCCAAAAAGGCTCAGTTCCCTCTCTCCCTGTCAGCAGGGAACTGTCTCAGAGAGAAACACCAAAATTAGTCTAGCTTGATTTCTTTTAAATTGTACCAAATTAGCTTCTCAGAGGGTTTGGGACTCTGGATACTCTGCAGTGCTGTGTCCATTGGGAGATTGAAACACTGGGCTCTGGTCTACCTCATCTGAGAGAGCAAAGCTTCAAATGAGCAGGCAGAAGTGCAGGTGCCCATTTAGCAGAGCCATTCATTGTTCTGTGGCTGCTGAGGGTGAGAGAAGGTGCTGTCACTTCTAACCTGAGGCAGGGAGTGGCTGAGTCACATCCCTGCCCTCACTGGGCAAGGTGGCATCAGACCTGGGACTGCAATCCACATTCTGGAGAACTCAGTTGTGCTATGGCATTGCTGAACTATGCTCTGTTCATTAAGGCTCTTTAGTTTTATAGTATAGGAAGAAAAAGGGGACACCAGTTATTTAGTAGGCTTTTCAAATTCTTCTTGAGCCTGAGCAGGAGTAGCTTTCTGAAATGGTCTTGGAGCAGCTGCACTGGTTAATCTCAGCAGTATTTTTCCTTCGGTTTTAGACCCTGAAATCATTAATTTAAGTGCAGAGGATCATAAAATCTATCCTCCTCAACATTCTGTATCTTATGGTAATTTCAGAAGCTTTTTTAGAATTTTATTTTTTATGAATCTTTCCACCTCAGCTAAAGAACTATAAGGAGTTTATAAGTAGCTGTATCTATCTATACCAATGTATAGGTGTATGTACATGCATGTATGTGCAATACTTTGGCATATTATTACCCCCATAACATGGTTCAACAAGCAGCATTTATTACAATAACAAAAAGTGTCTGTAGTCCCATAGGCATCTTTGGAGACAGAAAGGAATGAGGCCCCTAAACCCAGCCCGATGGAACACACTTCAGCTGTTAACATATTGTCTACTCTGTGCAGCATTAAATATTTTTAAAATAGTAATTAAAAAATAAGAAAGGTTGTTCCAGAATTTTCCCAAGTCTTCTCTTTCATGGACTCCTTTTGCTGGCATTAGCACAGGTATTTCAGTGAAGTTCATGGAGTGGCAGCAGTGTTTGTCTCTGGAGGCAGTAACAGTGTTTGCTGTTCAATCTCTGAGTTTCTGTTGGCACCTGGAGCTGTTGAATGAGCTCCTCCACATCTCAGCTGTGACTCCTAGAGGAGATTTTGGGGCCAGCAACACTTTGGGCCAATGTGTGTTTATAGATGGAGATGAGCTGAGTGTGCAGGGCAGCCTCAAAGGCAGGATCAGGAATAGTTTGGTCCCTTCTTGTGAGAGGGAAAAAATCCTTGCCCACAACTGGGCTGAGGCTGAAACTGGGAGTGAGAAAGACTAATTATTGGGTTGGGTTGCCATGGGAGAAATCTTTGTTTCCATCCTCAAATTTGGCACAAGTGAGGCTGTGTCCATCCCAGGCACAGCAGTCCCTGCTCCCATCCTCAGTTCAGGGCAGGTTCTTCCCCCTCAGAGCCTATTTTCATCATTCTTCAAACCCTGTGCAGGCTTTCCCTTGTCCTTTCAGACTCCTGGTTGTGAGCACTATTTGTAGAGCTGGGAACACAGCATTGTGTGCTGTTGTTTCCTTTTCTGTGCTCGAGGGAAGGGAAATCCTTGGTGTGCTGCTGTGTCTCCATCTGGGACAAGGACAGACAAATCCTCTGCTGTGGGTGTGCTCAAAAGCTTTACTACTGGATCAAAGAGCTGCAGAATGACACTTTTTCTTTTTTTAGGCATTCCTTGTACTAAGCACTGGGAGATACTGCAGGCATTGGGAAAGCATTGTCTGAGGGAAACCAGCAATATTTAAAAGCACAGACATGTGCCTGCTACTGTCAGATGGAGTTTCTCAGTTGTTTAAAAATATCACATTAATGTAAACTTGCAGTTGAACTGGCAATTGCTTTTTTTTGCTCTGCAGGCTTCTAGTGAGTTGTTAATTACCTGGAGCTGAATGGAAAATATTCGAATGGGCAGCTGTCAGATGATGGCATTAATGTTTTTGTAATCCTGCTCATTCTGTATTGCTGTATAATATGAAAATGTCACACATTCATTCAGCTGCACAGAGGAACAGGGCAGCTACAATTTGGAGCTGAAAAGAAAAATAGTGACCTGTCTGACTGTTGTGCTGGGTATCCTTTAAGATATGACAGGAATGCCTAGAACATTTTAATTTCTATTTCTCTCAGATATTTATTTCTTCAATGTGAACTTTTAATAACTTTGAAGTTTAACCTTGTAGGGACTTGGTCTTCTTTTGCTGTCATCCCATTTTCATGTACTTATCTCCCACTCAGCTTGCCATGCAGCACTTGTCTAGTGATTACCTAATGCTGCAGTTTCCCTCCTACTTAGGTGGAGATCTCTACCATTTCTGCAATACTGTTACCCTTATTCCACACTGAGGCTAAAAGTCCCGAGGTTGAGAGATGGTGAGCCTATGTACTGACTCCAAAATCCTGCTTTCTTGTCCTAAATCAGGCTGTGCTGTAACTGGAAGTGCCTTTGTTTGGATGTGCTTAATTGCAGCCTGCACTTTGCAGGGATATGTACAATTCTGACAGAATGACTAAAAGCCTCCAGCATTAGTCAGCCTGATCTGTGAATCACTTATCTCCAATATTCAGCCTACTTATTCCCCAGCAACAGAGAAGGGAATCCCAAAGAAGGCCCAGTTTGACACACACATCAGTCTCAGGTGGGCTCCTCTGAGTTTTCCCCATCTCTCTCCACAGTATTGCATTCAGAAGGTTTCCTCTCCAGAGGCAGAAAAGCACAGATGCAGTCCTTTTTCTGCATCCAGAAACTGGACACAGTTCATTCTTGCTGGCTGACAATATTTGCCCTGAGAGCTGGGAAGTTCTTGCCCACTCTCTCCCCTCCTGCTTTGCACAAACCTGTTCAGGGGTCAGTCCCTGCCAAGGCAAGGACAGCAAATTTCAGAATCTAACTAAAAGTTACTGTAGTGAAATTTAAATTTTTAAATTTTTCAGTGGCCACTAGTGCTGTCAGAGCCCTTGCAGGCCATGCAAGACTGAGGAGCAAAGCCCTGTGGCCAGCAAGCTGAGAGTGGGAGGTGGCAACCAGGGAATGGCAGGGGTGGACTAGGACAAAAAAAAAAAATATCCTGATCCATGATTTGTCACTCACACTAACATGTGTCTCTCTTGTTCTCTTGTCTCCCCCAGGAACGAGTGGAATATCTCTTTCTCATAATTTTTACAGTGGAAGCATTTTTAAAAGTAATAGCATACGGACTTCTCTTTCACCCCAACGCTTACCTCCGCAATGGCTGGAATTTACTAGATTTTATAATTGTGGTAGTAGGGTGAGTACCAACAGCTTGTTTTTCAAGGCACTGTCCACCTTTGGGAAAATAAGGGTGGGTGAATGCTTTATTACATATTACATATTACATCCTGTTCCTCTGACAAACACCGTTTTAATGGTTTGCAAGACAGGGAAATTAAACTGCTCTTTGGGAACCAGGGGTAAAAAGAGAAAGCAGCCCAAATCTGTTGGATAAAGTAAATTGCCTGAATGTGCTTAACTGCAAGGAAAAAAAAATGTTTTTAAATCTGTAAGAATATTAAAAAATAATATCTAGTTAATTCCTTAATTAAGATTAAGAGTTTGATGACGCATAAATTCTGCCATCTTGTGAACTTTTGCTGATGTTTCTCATTCTGAAAGATGGAAGAAAAATTTAAATCCCAGGTTTTCCTACTTACAAACAAAAATAAGTTACTCAGTTCAATTGCATTGCTCAGCTGGTGATTTCAACACTTTCAATTTTGACCCTTTTAATCTTTTAACCTTTTTAAAGACTACTTTTACTATTGTAGATCAAATTGCCACTTTGAGCTGCAACCTTTCTAATTCTCTTATTCCTCTCCATGTTTTTCAAGTTTGGCATTTAATTTATTTGAATAAAAGCAACATAATCCACCTTCTGCTTTTTCCTCCTAAGGGTTAGAGGTAAGCAAGGGATTGGAATTGTGGTTGTTGAAGGGAAGAGGTGAAAGATAAACTACCTCTGAAAACAAAGGGAACAAGTATTTCTTTGCCTGAATAATTTGTGCCATCCTCCCACCACTTCATTTTTAGAGTTTCATCGCCCACAAAAACTTGGAGTCTTTCACCTCTTTTCCAAGGAAACCCTGCATCAGCTCCTGGGGAAAAGATCAAAAGGGCCATTCCTAGTCATCAAAAGCCCTCATAATTTCTGCCCCAAACCAATCCACCTTCCTGACCATTTTTGTGGTGGCCCCAAAATATTTAATCAGCAAACTGCTGTGTGCTTCCCAGTACCTCCCACTTCCCATCACCATGGATGAGAGTGGGTGGAAGGAGAATTCCCAGTGAGGGGGAGGGAGAACAGGCTGAGACCTATTCTTAGTCCCAAGACCTCTCTGCCTCCAAAGCTTTTCCTTACAGCACCACCCATTGTGCTTCTCCTTTCTTCCTGCCCACAGACAGAGGATCCCACAGCATATCAGTACCTGAAAACTGGAAAATCCCCACCCCCACCCCTGGTATTGATGTCCAATCCATCATTGGTTCTGCCTCTGAATGCCCTCAGATATCTCACATTGCCTAAGTTTTGAAGAAAGATTGAAGAAAAAAATCCTGTGGATATGATTATTCCCTTTTTATTTTCATGAGAAAGAGGCATTTTAAAGAGAGGACACATTATCTCCTCTTTTTCCATTGGATGTGAGAGAGCAGGACTCCAGAGCAGCACTACATGTAGTTTAAGTACAGTCCTTTTCAATTCTCCTACTAGGGCAGTTAATCAGCAGGATGATATTCAGGCTGAAATTAATTCCCTTGCCAATGACAGAAGCTGCAGCTCTCAGCTCTTCTATCTGCTTTTGCCTCCAGCAGCTCTTAGCTCTAGATGGGGAGCAAAAAATGCAACTGGGGAAGGATTACATGAGCATAGTAAACATGGCCAAGACCCCAAGGTCTCTGTTAAATAGCAACAATCTCAAGTGACAGATTCCACTTCAAGGCCAGATGGGTTCCTTTGATGTTTATCTGTTTAAACTCACTGGTACAGCACCACAGCCAGGCTGGTGCACTGCTTTTCCTCTCCACAGCCCCTCTGCAAAGTCTACTTGGTGATAGCATCTGCTCCTCTCCTGCCCAGGCTTCTCTTCCTAGGGGCTCTCTGAAATCCCTCCATGACATTATGTTTAAACTTCAGTATATTTTGAATATTTTGCCAGGAAGGAAGCCCCATGGGAAAGGATTAAAATAAATTTTGAAGAGAGAGAGGAAGGAGGAAGAAAGCAAGTGCTCATAACATTTCCTTGTGGTGCCTTTTTCTGCCCATTGATGCAGCTATTGGAGAAAGCTGAGTAATTTGAACACAGCTGGGACAGAGGGCAGAGATTTATTTGGTGTGTGGGGCAAAGGATGGTGCAACTATGGTAATTGCCATTTGTGCTTGCTCTGCCTTACCAGTCATCTTCATTTTCAGTGATGACTGCCCTAGCTACAAAACACAGGTTAGGTGGGAAACACTTCTTCAAGTACTGTTGCAAATTAAAAGAGAGAGAGAAAAAAAGACATAGTTTAGATCTTTCTAATCCACCTATACTCAGTTTACCATGCATAGCTTCAATAGGTAATAGCACATCTGGCTTCCTTTACCTTAAAATGAACTACATTTTCCAGTAGAGTAAGAGGAAAATGGACATGTGTAGGACCAGGTATAAATTTTAGAGGGGGGGGGTCACAGTTCCTGTAAAAAATATCTATAGCAATGTGCCTGTATTCTTTCCCCTGCCTTCTGAAGATTTGTCCCCTGGTATCCAAAGGGGTTTTAGAGTCAAGGCCATAGGAATATGCAAGAGCAGCAGAGGGAAGCCCTGAACACAACTGCTGGGTTTTCTGGTGAAAGGATGCATTTTGGACTGTAGGCTTGTAGCATCTTCTCATTCTTGAAGTGTGGGAGACCTGCTTATTCATCAGCTATGTCTTCTAGAGCTTGAATCTGGCTTCTCTTTAAATAGTCTGTGACCTTGCAACAGCAGCATTTTAAATGCTGCTCTGAAGAATGTCTGGGTGAGGGTATCAATCAGAAGCTCTACAACATTATTAATTAATAGTAGAGATCAGACCCCTAAGCTGCTCAATGAGGCACAACCCACAAACACTAATGGTTAGGCAAATTGTCTCCTACTTCCTTCATTTTTGCTGTTCCTCTTTAGGGAAACACTAAAACTTTCAGATATCACAGTGATGTGCCTTAATATTAGGAAATTTCTCTTGAGAGAAGACCAGCCTGACAATATTGTGAAGGAAGAATATCTGTCTTTCCTGGCAGTGCTGTGGTTTGTCTGCCAAGCACAGTCATTCTCCAAGGACCTGTAACTACTGCCAGAAAAAAAAAAAAAAAAAAAGGTGGTGTAATTTGCAAGGCAGTATTACAGTCTTACTTGGGAAGGTAAGCAGTGAAGATATTTGGGCAAGATCTGAAGTCAGAGCAGACTGGAAAATGTGGTCACAGCTTATGTCTTTCTGAAGACCTGTGGGGAGTTTCTAGAGGGCAGATCCAAACATTTCACACTCACAAATCACAGGTGAACTGTAAAACACTGTGGAAAAAAACCTTTGTGTTTTTATCTTTTTTTATACCTAAGAGGATTTTTAAGCTATGTTTTTTCTGCTGATTTTTTGCCTTGTAAATACCAAGCCCTCTCTGTTTTCTTTCTATATTTTGGAAGCCCTTGACAAGTTCTTTATTTATGCTATAAAAATCACAGTGTACACTCCACAGAGGAAGAGATGAAGAGCAGGTTACAACCTTATCATGCTGCTGTTGGGGTCATTAGCAAAGTGAAAATTCTTTTGATACATCAAATGTCAAAAGGGAAATAGAAAAATACAAGAAAAACAACCCAGTGAAGCTAACTTCTTGCTTCACAGGTAAATGTAAAAAAAAACCCAAACAAAGCATGGAGCATGTCCATACATGCTTGTGATAAAAATTTGGTTTTCTGCTCTTATATTTCATGTCTGTCAGATGAATTTAGTTAAGGTGTGGTCATGTCACAAGAGAAATTCAGAAATCAAGGTGATGTTAATTGTGTTTCATCAATGGAAAGTACAATATCCAAATGAAAATAGGGTATGAATTTAGGCTGGCAGAAAGTGGAAGGAAATGAGGCTGATGTCTGATTTATTTTTTTTTGAGGAGGGGGTGTTTAATGATGAGATTCTCAGTGGCCTAAAGAGATTAGCCCTCTTGCCTCTTTTTGTACCATCCAAACTCAGATTTCTCTGTCAGCAGAGTGCTGTCTCACTTGGAGCATGCTAACTCACCCACTGACAAGGAACTGCACCTTGCTCCATCATACCTGCTGAAAATTTTCCCAGAAGGTTTTCATCAAAGAGCAGAATTTCCCATATAGATATAAGACTGAAAGGCTCTGGCCTCATCTTTTGTGTCAGTAGTTTAACATCCATCCAGCTATTTTGGTCTCAGAAAACAATTAGCTGCAGAAACTAAGAGCATTAGGTTTGTCTGCCCATGCCCTGGTTGAGGGAGGTGGTGGGGACAAAGAAGAATTGACAAAATGTACTTTAAATTTGAAGAGCAGAGGAGAGATTCAATAGGTCACACAATAGGGCACAGTCTAGACCCCAATACAAAAGGCAAAGAGAGTGAAATAAATGAGAGAAATAAGAAGTTGTAATGCATTAGTAAAAAGCAGGATTAGTACAGGGAAGATATTAAGCATGGAGTAAATGCATTAAAGCAGGATTAGCAGGAGTAATGCAATTCAAGTTTAAACCTAGGTTTTTAAAATGAGGAGCAGCAGGAATTACTGCAAATTATTCCTGATGACTGTGGGTGCCTCAGAAGAGCACATTTAGCATGCCAGTGCTGGAGCACAAAAATGAGGCCAGCTGGCCTGCAGTGGAGCTGCACAAGTCTGGGAAGGCAGGCTCTATCTCTGTCCTGCTGCTTGTGTTTCTGCTCCTCCTGAACTAATTCAGGGCATTGTTTGTGCAGCAGAATTTCAGAGCAGGCTGGTTTGCTCACTGTGCCAGTGGCAGCAGGAACAGCCTGGGTGCCCAATGCCCAGAGCAGCTCTTTGGGGAAACGTGGGGCCAGTGAAAATGGGGATCAGGGAAATGCAACCCCCAGTTTTGCACAATTGCTGACTCAGAGTTCCTCGAGATTGCTAGTCTTGCAGCTGAAAAACAGTATTAGAAGCCTTTTTGCAGTAAATTCTTTTTCCTTTAGAGGATCCCAGGAGACTGGGACTGTATAGGTACGTTCACTCATCACCTGTTATGGGAATTCTGTGGACTAGAAAGAGAAATTTTTGAATTCTGTGAAACAGAGCACATTGCTAGAGCTTAATCAGTCGCTTACTGAAAACATGTTAGGCTAAATTTGACACACAGTGCTTCCATTATGAGGACCAGCAGATAATTGCAACTGTATAATTTGTGTACACAGCTCAAGAAATACATACATTCCAATAATTCACCTTCTTTGCATCAACCCTTGTTTGTCTCTCTCTGTGATATCTGTAGTCAATGCAGTATTTCTCACAGGCTCTGTTTTTGTCTTCTCTGCATCCTGCTTCTGCAACACCTACAAGCCCAGCATCCAACCTCCTCACACACAGTTTTTCCCATGCTTGTTACCTAGTTGTTAAATCTTTCTGCGGTGCTTGAAGTTCAGGCTTTGAGTAGATGCAGTTAGGAGCTCCTCAGTCACAGATGACAAGTTTTATAAGACTCTCACTGTGAATTAAAAAAAAAATCAAACAACAAAACAAAAACCAACCTGCTAAAGAAAGAAATTTCACATTTGCCGTCCTCTAATCTGCATTTTTGTGTGGATTATCCCTGGGGGAATAGATGTTGCAGCAAATGAATCTTCATTTTGATATCCAGGCCCAGTTCCCTGTGTTTGTGACCCTGTCAGTAAGATTTATCTGCAGCCATTGGAGCTCCTTGTTAAACCATCAGCCAACTCAGCCTCTGCTTGACCCACGGTCTGGGGGCTCCCTGTGGAATTTGCCAGTCAGGATAGGGATGAGATCCTGGCAGGGGCACCACAGACTGCAGAGCCTGTGAGAGAAACCCTTGCTGTGTCCAGGCCTCTCCATCTGGACTGGTTCATCCCAGGAAGTTTCTTTCAAGTTGTCTGTGGTCCCTCCCTGGCACCCTATGGGCCAAGGGGTCTCTGCCACTCTGCCTTGTTTAAAGAGTGCCAAACATCCATTTAGGCTGGAACAGCTTTTAACCTCTGCTGAATTTGGCTGGGTTCAGGCTAAAGGATTTCAAGGCTGAAAGCAATATCATTAGCAAATTCATGAGGAATCTGTCCTCCCCCAAAAGTACTAATGTTTTACCAGAAAAATGGAAGCTGCTTCCTGAAAGCTAATTTATTAAATCAAGTTCCTATTAACAGATAGGGCAAGCCTTCAGGTTTTTTGTAGAAGAACATTGCCTTTTCTTTCTTGCTCTGCCTCTTTTTAAATGCATTCTGAGTCAGAAGCATCTACTCCTAATAGCCATGATAAAACATTAAGTCTGGTATAATAAAACATTCTAATAATAAGACTCCTATAGTTTTGCACTCTCCTTAGCCAGTGCATCAGGGGATTTACAAATGGATCCTCATAAGCACAAAGTGTGAGCATGCACTCTTTTATCTAAAAACTTGCCCCTTGAGGGGTCCTCGAGTTTACACCTAGTTCTACCTGCAGTGCCACTGGTGAATTTGAATTCTTGGTAAAACAGGTGACAGATGATTAATGGCTGGATTATTTTCTCCCCCAAGGTGGGCTGTTGGTTAATAAACACAGCAAAGTGTTGGCAGCCCACAGCTGGCTGCAAGGAGCTCATGGATGAGCACGAAGGAGGAGCCTTTTGACATGTTTATGTCTGCTCCAGAAACAAGTGTTTTGCAAATGGTACAGACATCACCAATGGGCTGTTGCATATGGGCAGAGTCTGTCTCTCCTCCACCATATGTGAGTGTTGAGAGGTGTGACACACTTCGCAGGTCTGCGAGATAGTTTGGGTGAGATGATGGTGATGATCTCTGTTCCTGTGTAGCCCGAGCCTTGCTGTCTGCCTACACATTGTTTCCTCTTTCCTTTTGCAGGCTTTTTAGTGCAATTTTAGAACAAGCAACCAAAGCAGATGGGGGGAATTCAATAGGAGGAAAAGGTGCCGGATTCGACGTTAAAGCGCTGAGAGCTTTCCGAGTGTTGCGTCCACTACGGCTGGTGTCTGGAGTTCCTAGTAAGTGATGCCATGGTTTTCCTTTCAGCTTTCTGCTGTGCCATGGGGCAGGGGCAATTTTGGTGACAATTTTGAAGACAGAGCATGGTACAGGTTATTTTTGGTGTGCAGGGGATGACTTTTTTCAAATGCATGCGTTTGTGATAAATGCGGTATTAACCAAAGGGTGACCAAAGCAGAGCTGAAAAGGAATGGAAGTCTTATGGTGGGTCAGTCTGATTGTGCAATCTTTTTAGATAGTGAGAGGGGAATATCCAGGATTTTTGTGATTTCAAGCATAAAATCCTTTAAATGATTGCAAAATCACAGTGAAGTTTTGGTATTATAAATTTTTCACTTTGATGGGAATTCTGTGTGGTCATGCATGTTGATTTTGGAGGGAGAGGAACTCTTTCATTAAAATTGCATTTTCTTCTTTGCATATGATGTTCAAATCAAGTGAACTGGGAACAATTTAGAAGTAACAATACAGGGCAATGCCACACTCACATTCTCTATTAGTCTGATTTGCTTCAATTATTTGTAATGCCTCTGAGAAAGTCCTCAAGCAACCTTTGATGGTCTTTCACCCATTTTCTTGTTTACAATGAAGTTATGAGTAACTAAGTCTGGTAGTTCCATTGTGGAGGTGGAATATGGACATGACAGTGTGGGAAAATTATATCATTTGGCTTGAGTTTTTTATGGATGGGACCTGCTTACCTTCTAGGGAGAGGGGTGGTTGAAAAGTGCCACTGGTTTCCATTATTATAGCAAAGAGAGATGTAGTAATCAGAAAAGGAAAAGGAGTAAATCTTCTCCAGAATAGCTGTAGGGAGGGGTTTGTTTATTTTTATTCGAGGATCTTGATGGATTGGTGTCTTGAAGTGCTCCTAACCTTAGTCATGGAAAAACCTGGAGTCAAGTTGCCAGTGATATCAGTTGTTCTGATACAGGCTGAGCTTAACTGTGTGCTTGGTGCTCTTGGAGGGCTTGAGGAAGATGAGGGAACCAAGCCTGACACAGTTCATATCCATATGCATATACCATCTGAATCCCAGCACAGACTATCTAACAGTCCATTTGTGAGTTTTCTCATCAGGAGCATTTAATTTGTATCAGAACAGAACCAGGGAGCCTGGTCCAGACTAAAACAAAATGCTAGTGCAGTGTGAAGCAAGCAAACCATCAACTTCACCTGACAGATACCCTCTATTAATCTTTCTGGTTCTGACTAGAGACATATTTGTTAAATCAGGCTTGTTGGGGACCAGTGTGGCTTTAAAAAGCTAATGCAGCCTCAATCTTGACTGGGCTTGTTTTAATTGTACAAATGCCTGTTGATTAGCCTAGAATAGATGTTATCACATCCATATGTTTTAGAGTGTAACTTTTCTCATGAGGCCTTTTAGATGAGGTTGCCTAAGATAACCATAAATAGCACATTACAGGATTACATTCTTAAGTTTACTGCAGAGGTTTAGAAGTCAAGTCTCAGGTCCCATTCAATTTCTGTCTCTGAGGCAGTGGCTGAGTTACCAACAGTGCACTTGCAGTGTTTTGCCATCTATCAAAAATGCTTTTTTGCTTCCTTGTCCTTCCAAAATGCAAAAAGCTTTTCCCCTGTAAGGAAAAACCTGCCCAGCTTTGTCCTAAAATTCCATTAATGTAACATAGACTGCAATTCCTTCTCACTTAACAGATTCTGTATGGATCTTTTTATTAAGGATCTATTTATGATCCTCTGGGTCACTGGCAGCTGCCTTCCTGCATGGAAATTCCAACATCTGCTGCTTGGCTTGAGGTCCAGATCTAACTACAACTATTTGGGAAAAAAGTGTGTAAAGCACAATTATTGCTATAAAACAAATTTGGGAAACATATGGTGAATTTTTACATAAAAATCTTAAACTCATTAGGATTGGTCTTGGGAAATAGTTTGTCTGAGGTGGAGAGATTGGTTTGCAGCATGGAATAATTTTTTCCTGAGTCACAAGGAGTTTACATGGATTTTTTTTTTTTTCCCCTCTGGCTCAATCTGCAGGAAATAATCCAATTTAAGAGGGACATGTTTTGTATTCAGGTTCATGCATTTAAAGACCAGTCTCATCATATAGAGAATTTCCACATAAGTTTGATTTGAGGTGGGGGAAAGACATATTAATCACCCTCTGAAGTAAATTACTGGTGTCTGCATTTTGCAGATTGAGAGCTGAAAACAAAAGTTCAAGATTTAACACTTCCAGAAGTGGCTTCTAATTATTTATGTGTCCTATTGGCTAGACATTTAGGTCAACAATCCAACAGCTTCAGATAGATGGATAGAGGATGTTAAGAGCTCACAGTCCCTTTTTTCCAAGTCCCATGCATGCTTAATTCCTGGCACTTGGCTGCCTCTTGCCAGTAAATGTCCTAACCAAGAAATGTCCAGAGCAATAAGTGGTTCATGTGCAAGCAAAGCTGGTTCACCCATGGGCAGACAAGCAAAAAAGTACCTTTGACAATCCTTGTTAGGATCAAACTGCCCAAGGCCCCAGATTATGCTAGTGCCTCCTAAAATCAAAAGGGTTTGAGATCACAAATTCAACAAAGCCTGAAGACTGCATCTGGATGACAGTTGTAGGAGCATCAATATTTCATAATCTTTAAGAGAACAGATGACACTTTTGTGCTTTGTGGTTATATGGACATTCACAAGACCACTGTCATAAGGAAGAAAATAGACGTTTTGTGCAAAAGATAAGACAGACATTTTTTATCTGTGTCACAAAAAGCAGCTGTACCATCATGGGAGAAGCTTTCAAAGGCACTGAATTCAAAGTCATTGGGTTCCCAGTACAATTTTTAAAAGTACTGTTAAGTATTTACACATTTCCAAGAAATTCCATTGGAACCATTTGGATTTGGTTTGAGGGTTTTTTTGTGCACTAGATTTTTTTTAAAAGTAGTTTGAGTTCCTATCCAGAAAACCTTTTTTTTAGTGAGAGGTACAGTTCTTATGGTGACTGTGTGAGGTATATGGCAGACCAGTAGATTAGGTACTTCCCACAGCTTTCATCCCAGTGCTGACAATTGCTTTGTGTACAAAACAGAGTTTCTGAGCTAATTAAGCAAACTCTTTTTTTCCCTACCACTTTCTTTGAAGTCCTACTCCTTCTGGATAAATGAACCACACTCAATCCTTCTAGCCTGGCATTAATGTGTAGATAAATGGTGATTATTTTGCAAAGATGATTTAGGTTTCATTGTAGTAAAGTCACTTTTGAAACTGAGATCTAAGCACTTGATATTGATGCACAAGGCCAGATTTCACTGTTCAACTATTCTGTTAGTGCCATATTAACACAGTTCTTGCAGTGCACACTTTATTTTGTTTGCTGGAAGAACTTTACTGCTGGAATACCAAAGCAGTTTTCTTGTCAGGAAAACTTCACATGTGTTTTAGAGCACCTGTCTTAATGTGTGGCTTTAAGATCAATATAATGGTTTGAGAAAGGAGAGGGAAGGAAAACAATTCCCTTGATGGACATAAGTAGACAAGTGCAAAATCAGCATGTCTACCAAAACTTAATCACTTTAGTGTCTTGGAAACTTACCCAGTATCTCCTTTGGCAGGAGCATAAAGCATTGTAAAGCTTTCTAGGGACAGAATCCAGTCAGCCCTTTTGTGCTCAGGGTTTTCTGTTGATTACTCTTCTCTCTTGGTTTTTATGTTATTACATATCTTAAAACTCGTTTGAAACATTTTGTGCTTCAGGAGGGCGAAAAGAAGCATCCAGTTGGCCAATGAGGAAACATGATCCAATTAAAAAAGAAAATCACTCCTGACTATTGGAAAGGGCAATGAATTACTCCTACTCATGCTAGCTCATGCCTTTTTAACTTATTAAATTCCATTTCTATCACCTTTATTCATGCTACTCAATTAGACCACCTCATACATTCTGTTCATTCTCTATGTTGTACTTTGTCTTAATGTAACTGCAATTTTGCCACTGCTTATTGTCTGTCTGATATTTGCCAGACTTAATTGATAAGCTCTTCTAGACAATTTGGAAGTCATATGATTTGAGTAGCTGCTGTGCTCCATATTTGTGTTTTGAGCAAAAACCTCTGCTGACAACACAGACTCATATGGGCAGAAGACCCTGCTACTCTTAATGAAGCCAGAGAGGAAATTTGACTGTTCCACTGGAACAAAAACTTCCATCATGCCTCTTTTTTTTTTTTTTTTTTTTTTTTTAACCACAGAAAGCTAAGCCTGTGATATGTTCAAGCTTCTCTGGAGTCCTGCAGGAGAGTTACTCAAAGCAATGTAGCTACCTCTCTAACACCAGTAGTTAGGGTTATGGTTTAGGACATGAAGCAATCATATAATAGGGAAAGAGAAGAGCAAAAGGATCTCATGAAAATGTCCTTTTCTTAGTGAAACATGCCAGCACGTAACTGGCAGAGTACATTTTTGAGTTAAAATTAAATAAAACCAGAATTTTAATGTGTGAATACCAAGAGATTACTACCTTTACATATATTTAAATAATTAACTAGAACACACACTTCTTTCAAATGATGTATAAGTCCATGATTACTCTGAGTTTGTAAGAAAATTGGACACTTTCAGACAAGGTGGATGAAATATTTAAGCATTTTTATATTTTGGTCTGTCTCACTGCAATTAGTAATCTGCCCTGAAATGCTCTAGTAAAATGTTTAATGCTTTCTCTGTCTTAGCAGTGTTCTCTACCCCATATTTATTGCAGTTTTCTCATTGTCACAATCATCTTCTATCCTTATCCCAAAGTCTCTGGCATTAATCAAAATATTTCTCTGAACTTTGCAACAGGTGGGAAATATCCTACCTTTCCTTGCAATGTCCTGATAGATCTGAGCTATCCATGTCTATATATTGATATTTATCTGTGAATGATGCCACATTCACCACGTAGAGCAATGAAGATGAGAAGCAAAATACACCCTGAGGGCTCTATGGGGAGAGGAAAGGTTTTGCTCATTTGGAAATGCTGGATTGGCAAAGTCACCAAGTTGCCTTTATTGTTAATTTGCCATCACATGTAGATGAAGCAAGGAAATCACAGGTGTGATAGGACTGGATTTGTTCTTGTCTAGGTGTTTTTGTGAGGCACTGCCTAAATACAATGTGTGTGCTAAATTCCAGTCAGCTTTTTGTGGAGAAGTAAGAGCAAAAGCTTTCAAATGCTTACAAGATATTGAGGTCATAGTCTGTATTTTCCAATAATGACTGTTCTTAACACTAAGACTGGCAATGTTATTCTCCCTGTTTTCAAGGGCAATGTTCTTATCCAATAATTTGAAATCACTGGGGAATTCTGTCTGTATGGGCTCATAATTCAGTAATACATCCCCCTGAAAGGAAAATATGGGAAAATATTTGTACCAAAATACAGAGTAACTTGCAGACTGTCAGTCAGCAGAAACATGCCAGAACCACCATGGTCATCTTTGTAATTTAAGACTAAGCAACTCCTCTATCTCATCTTTGATTCCAGGACATGGAATTTGCTATTGAATGATTTATAATAAAATGAGTGTTGAAACAAAGCTGTTGAAACAAAGCACGCTCAATGCAATTATTTGGTTTGCACTGGGATTTTTTTTTCAGTGCCAAATCAAACTTTTCAACTGTAATTTCTCATTATTTTCTGTTATGTGAGAGAAAATTAGCACTACATTGTAGAGTGGAGTAAATAATGTGATTGAGGTAATAAACACAAAGAGTTCAAGGAATCCAAAATGACATCTCTTTTGATGACCATGTGTTTTTGGAATATGGCAAATAAATGTTGAGCCACTGACTGTTTCTATATGTTGAATAGCACTTATTAAGTCTTAAGGAGATTCTAACTGGCAGTAAGGAAGTCCACTTTTTTTTTTAATGTATGTGCTTCTAGCTAAGTACAGTTGACAGGTGTGTCTTGCACATGATTTTTATTTACTCCCTGACACTGGTGGAGCAAGGGACATAAATTTGCCCTCCTAAGGTTATGCCATGACCTGCACACCAGTGTGGGATTGTGCTTGCCTTCAGTGGGAGGGGATAGCAGAGGTGGCCTTATCAGAGCTCCCCAAGTGTGAAAGGTTTGTATAGGAATTAAGGTTTGTAGGAGTTAAAGAATACACTAAGCTGTATGAGGAAGAAAGAATATAGTTGGCAGTTTGCTGCCACCAAGCCTAGGGGATAAAGGTCCTCGACAACATAGGAAATTACTTCCTATACATTTAGGCAAAATTTGGTTTCTAAATATTAGTTCTGCCTCGAATTTTTCTGTTACATTCAATAATGTCAGTTTTTGCCAAGCCCAGTTCCTTGCTTTTTTTTTTTTTTCTCTTGAGGTCCAGAAGCTGTAGCAAACATGCTGCCAGGCAGATCCCTGAAGTTCTCCTTCATTCTTGAACTGGACTTCTTAACCCTCTGTGCCATCTCTCCAGAACACACAGCACTGTGAGGGGACAAGTTGCAGCACCTTTCCCATGTCCTTGCCTCGCTGTTTTTAATCTCAAGTGGCCAATTTGTTTTGCTTTCATTACAAATGGGGAGGGAGTGGATTAGAAAGGATAGAACAGTCTGAACTAAATGTCCTCATTAGGCTTGTTTCTTAGTAGTTAACTGCAAACTCTACACATGCATGCAAGTCCTTTACTTACTTAGGTCACTTAGGTCAAGTTTACTTTATTCACTTTGCTTAATTCACTCAGGTCAAGTTACTCAAGGGAGTGACTTGATACCAGTGTAGCATCTCCCTTAGGTAGGGGTCATTCCTGTGAGCAGGAATTACACAATCAGGACCTAAAACATGCTTCCCTGAGAGCAAAATGATGTAATTTATGGCAGAAGAAGTTAACTCTGTGTAGCAGTAGCAAAGAAGGGTTTATCCTGCTAAGGAAGATTACTCACAGAGGCATGTTGTTGCTCTCATAAAGATTTCTCTCATATTTAAGGAACACAAATGAAAACAGGGAAATATTTATTTGATCCTGTCTGTGTAGCTCTTTTAAAAATAACACTGGCTACAAAGCTACCCAATAACTGCCTTAGCCTTTTTCCTAGCAGTTACTGTGCATGCTGGCATGATTATTCAGCATGTCTTCACAACAGAAAAAATCCTAATATCATAATATGGGACCACATCAGGGTGTAGGCAGTCTCTTCCAAATGGAGAAAACAAACCCCATGCTGACATCAAAGAGAAGACAGGGAGATAGTAAAAACTTCCAGAAGGGCTCTGGATGGATCAGACATTTTTAGTACCTTTTTTTCATTCTTCAAGTAATCCCAGAGCTCTCATTCAGATTGGGTGTGGGGCACCAGGTCTGAAATGCCACCAAGATGCTCATCCTGAAGCATCTAAAAATCTAAGAATGCCATCTGCTGTCTCCTCAGGAGAGTTTGCAGTGTATCTGTGCAGATTGGAGCTAACTGGTACCAACAGGAACATGTTGGGTTCCCAGTTGCTCACTTGTAGTTGCTGTCACCACTCTGGGGAGGGAAGATTTGGCTGTTCCACATCAAAGCAGAAAGGAAATGATCTGCTTTGGGTTTTTCTTACCTCTCTCCCTCATCACCTCTATTGCCTCTGATGTCCCAAGCTTAGCACAAATTTCAGTGCATACTTTGATTTCAGTTGCCTGAATTTTGGATTGCTGATTAATTTAAGATCTTGTAAGCAATGAAGTCCTTTGTTCATTTTCTCTAGTGTAACTGTGTGTCTATTAATGTGCTACTACCCTGATGAGACTTTTTTAACATTCTCATCCTGTCCTAAGGACGGGGCTGGCACACACAGTGGGTAGAAGTCAACTCAGAATTGGGACACAGGAGAGTTCATTTTGCTCAGGACACAAGATGGTACATGGATATTCCATTAATTACTTCTGTCTGTCCAAGCCTTCCTTGTTGAATGCCTGTGGTCCTTGTTGTGATTTTCACAAAGCATTATCAGAATATCAGCTGACCAGTCAGATCGTGCTGTCAACCAGTGAATGCATTTTAAGCCTGCCAATAATTTTTTTTTTCAGTGATGATCTGAATTTATAATAATATTGCATCTTGTACAAGTGCTACAGTAGGGAAAAAAAAAAAAAACAAAGCATGAATTAACTATAGGCAAAAATATTTTTAATTTTCAATGTCTACATAAATCTGTGGGAGAACTTCTTTCTTCTCTTTAATGTAGATTTCTCCAAAATTAGGTACTGCCTTCTTAGTTATGTCTGTTTGCTCTTACTGTGTTAGGTGAGAGCACAGGCATGTTCAACTCTTCAATGCTTAAGATGTTCACTGATGGAACAAATAATGTGTTCTGATCATGGGGAAGTATGGAAATGACAGCCCACCTAACCTTGCCCAATCTCTTAACATTTTATCTAAGTTTTCCTTGTGCCAGGGAAAAGGGAAAGAGATCAGACATCTTTCTTAATCTCCCTTTTTTCCAGAAGCAAATCCAATTCCTGTTTAACACATGTAACAATAACCTATCCCATATGTGTTTTGCCCTTTGTTGCAACTATTTTTATGAGTTGTTTGAGTAGCTATGCCTCTTATTTTTTCAGTTTTAGATTATCTTCTGCTGGTTTGCCCTGCCACATCAATCACAGTTCAGAAAACATCTGCTAACCCTCTGCAAAGAATCTTTTTTTCAACTTCTGTACTGCTAAAGCAGCTCAACACTTTTACATCAGAAGCATTTTTGACAGAATGTAGCTCATGGGGTAAAAGAAATAGATGAAATTATAAAAATTCTATTTTTGTCACTTCTTTCCATAGGCCTTACTAAATGTTGTTTTCTTTAGCAGTGGAAATGGCTATAGAAATTCAATTTCTTTACAGGATTACAAAACATCCTCTCTAAACTTTCTTCAAGCATCTCATTATTGAACCACACACCATCCTTGCAGGGGTGTGAGAACTGGGGCATATCAAATGCTGTTCATCTCAGAAGTCTAATCTGTTGGGGATGGTTATTTTCTGTTATTGCTCACACATTAAGCTAGCAGCCTGTTTGATTTTTGTTGGGTTTTTTTTTTTTTTTTTTTTTTTTTTTTTTTTTGCATTTGTTGTTGAGTTTGGTGATTGGTTGTGTTTTTTTCCCTGCAGTAAATTGTTCAGGACATTTCTGCAATTGGCATTTTCTTGTAGCTCATTGCTGCCATGTTTTCATTTGTTTTAAAAATTACCAAAGGATAAAGTTCCTTTTAAGCAGGTTTGATATCTTGGTTAGGAGTCAAACCAAAGCCTTTCCTAAATCTAGCAGTTTTGATTTGTAATATCAACAGCACCCAATGAAAGATTTTAGCATTGAATTTCACCCTTCCCCTCACAATACAGATGAAAATTTAAACTCAGCCTCTAGCCCACCTTTTGTTTTTCATATGCCAGTGCTAAGATTATTTCACTTTACAACTTTACTTTGAAGGAAGTTAAATCCCTCTCAGATTTATATTTGTATATTTCTTTATCTGTTAAGAATTTTATTTAGCTCTTTCAGATTGCAACAGGAGAGCCTTATGATTCCCCCTTGAGAGCTTATTATATGTAAAAGGAAATTAAAAATAAAAATAAATGTTTAATTCCAGTGAATTCTAGCAATACATACACAAACTGTACAAAAAGCCTTTGAACTGTGCAAGTTGTAAAGAGAGTTGCAAAGAAAGTAAATACCAATACAGAACCATTCTTTCTTCTGACAAATACAACTTTGTGAAAACAGCAACCATTAATTTTTCTGTCCAAACATACTGGGGCTGCCTAGTGAGCTGAAGGACATTTTGCTTATTATGTCAGAAAGTCTTTTTTTCCCTAAAGCATTTTATTATCTGATGTGTGCAGGCAGAGTTTTAAGTTTAATCAGATTTATAAAAATCAGAAGCAACAGTCTTACTAGTGTAGAAAAAGGAAGGAAGCTGGAGTTTCAGGTATTCTGAGATGGGACTGATGAACCACTGAGTTGATAAGTGCCTAAATCCACTCTTTGTTCTTAAAACTAAGAGTCAGAGTTGCTCAGATTTGTCTGGCCATGTCTTTTTTTCCAGTTGTTTAGGAGGAGCAAACAAATCCCACATGTGCATCAAGGCAGTGACACAGAAATGATCACACTTTGTGGTGTTTGAATCAGTTTTTAGTTACCTGTTCAGGCAGCTTTCTATTGCTAGATTCTCAAAATTCTCCTGGAAACCCTCCATGGCAGTGACTTGAAAATGTCACACTGAATCTCTCCAGAGTTGAGTCCCATCTGTGCCCATTAAGCACCATCCCAAGTTGAGAGGTTGGATGAATTTTCTTCTCTATTATTTCTCATATACAGTGCTGTACTTCTACACAGTCATCTAAAGACAAGGTTTTAGACTTTATCCAACATTTTGTTGAAATTCTTCTATCATGAGAAGCTTTGTGTAGCTCATAATAAGCCACTTGTTATTTGCTGGAGCATTTAACCTGCAAGAAGATCAATTTCTTTCATCAATATATTTTTCCCCACGTACCACAAAACTGTAATCTTATCATCCCTGACTGGACTTCTACATTTGCAGAATCCCTGTAAACATTTGTTCTCTTTTAAGTTTTTGCCTTTTCAAAACCTGTTCACAAGTGATGAGTTAGAGCATCTGGAGAAGGACATCAAACAAATAAAATACTCTTTTTATTTATAATACAGAAAGGAAACTAATGTCCACTTACCTGAGGAATTCTGTCAATAATCTGTAAAAAAAATTTAAAAATTTTATAAAGGTGTTTGCAACCCAAAAATCATTAATTTTCAACTCCAAGATTGAGACTCATTTGCCTTGAGCCCATTTCTGCTACCACGAGGCTTTAGAACTTCCAGGTTTTCTAAGTTCCCTGTTTGCAAAACTGTTTCCTTAGGACATGGGTATTCATTTTTTCAGGGCTGCATACAACAGCATTTGGCATCCTGAACAAGGCTTTTCCATCATTATCCCAGTTCAGAGGTCATTTAACTACTGGTTTGTTTTTTTTTTTTATGTTCACCTGACCAGACTGAAGACAGTACAGCATGTTGACATATTCCTACACAAGTTTTCTGATTGAATCTGATTTCCCCTGTAAATATTGTTCCCTGTCACAACTGTGCTTGTTCATGAAGAAATTTTAAAAAATAGCAATGTGATGGGTCATTTCACTGAGAACTGGGGCAGTCTTTGGGCCAGACTGTCTTTGGAAGAGGAGCCAAGAAAAATTCTTATCTGTGCTCCTTCCCAGTGGTTAAGGATAGATAAAACCTTTACAGTGACCCCATCAATGGTTTTCTCAGTCCATGATCATCCTGTCAGCAGAAAAATCAGAGCTGGGAAATAGTGACAGCTGATCCTTGCTGGCCTAGGAGCTGCCAGGGCTCCTGAATGCCCTTTACTGCCTTAACTTTAAACCATCTTTAGAAGTCTCTGTCTAGCAGAGAGGATTTGACCTCAAACCTCCCCACTCTGTGTAAGGCTACTTGGCAGCACACTGTGGTCTTTGTTCAAAACAGCTTTGGAGTTTGCTCACTGAACTTCATTTGGGTTTTGTTCAGGATGGCCTTTTTTTTTTTTTTTTTCCTGTGGAATTTTCTGTAGGCACTCAGTTGCTGCTTTTCTCTCCATGCTCTTCCTCTGTATTCAGGTGGCTGCATGGGAAAGACACCACACCGTTTTTTGGGTTTGATTTTTTTTTATTTCAAGTCTGAAGAGCTTGCCTGGATCTCATCCTCAGCTAAAATCAAATGGTTAGAGAGCAAGGCTGAACTTGCAGGAGCTACCTCATATACTGGAACTGGAAGAAAGTCCATCCAGCAACTTTATAAGAAAGTGGGAACTTAGATACTTTGAACAAAAAAAAATAAGTTAAAGCCCCCCAGGAGGAGGGAGGGATTCTGTGAGAGGTAGTAGAGGTCTTTTCCAGCAGAATCAATTTTGGGTTTTGTTCTGCTGATCCTTTCTCAAAGGATGAGGCAAGGGTGGCATTGCAAGACCTGACAAACATAAATGGATTGTGTTCATGTGCACATGCCCATCTGTATGAATCTCCTTGTGTGTGACTATTTTGGTTTGAGAAGTCAATGAAGACATGGTTTAAAAATCCCAGAGTGCAAAAAATCGTGAGCAGATGCCAAAACTTTCTTTTTTTCTATTTTTTACAGCACGTGGTTTTGAATTGAGTGCTTGTATATGTTTAAATGGCATTGCCTACTCCAAAGTAGTCACACTGCAGCTTGAAAATTTTCTTTTCCTATTTCTTTTCACATCATCTAGTTTTCTGTCCTGTGCTGTGTCTTTCCTTACTATTTCAAGACTTTCCCTATTATACTTGAAATAGAAATTACGTCTGCAGCCCCAAGAATGCTGGGCTACACCCACAGAATTTACTTTATCTACCAATCTGCCACTAATATTTTGAGAATCCAGTAAGACAGAAAAAGACTACCTCCCCAAATTGCTATTGTACAGCTGTCCTTAAATGAACTGTGTGATATGATTTCCCTTTGCAACGCTGGTGAAGTAAATCCTCAATGCTTTTTTCTCACAGATAATTGTAGATGTACTCATCTAAGATATCTTGCCATGACTTTGTGGACCTTTTTGTGCTAAAACTGTTGTTTTCTAGGCTTCCTTTGAAATTGCTATAAAACCTTTCATATTTATGAATATTTAATATTTTTCAATTTTCTTAGCCAATGTCTACATTTATTAAGTGATAAACATCCACTCTGGGGAATGTTGCTGGTTATATTGCCTGTGCTTTGGAAATAGAGCTGTAGTGGCAGTCTCTTGGTGTATAGTCAGAAATAAATGTGATTTGTGGGTAGATCTTGCTCGTGGCTGGGGATGGTGCATCAGCTCCACCACTTAAGAGTGATTCCCAGAAGTGATCTGACTCAGGCCCTGTGCTGAGTCACAAATCCTCCCCTGCTTCCTCCCTGCTTGCACAAAGTAGTAGTTCTCTTCTGAACTGTATTAGCAGAAAAATAATTGCTTCCCACACCCCTGGCTGAAGTATGAAAATTTGTATTTTTGTGTATATAGGAAGGCAGAGGAGGGATGATCCTGTCTTTTCCCTTTTATTCCTGCTCACTTCTGGGAGGTCATTTATATGAGACTGTGCCTGTTCATACTCCTGGCTCAGGTAAAATAAATCCCTGCAAAACCAATGGAAGAGCAGACTCAGGATATGCTTGTTCTGAAGACCTGGACTAATATGATGGGAACAGGAAACTGCCCTGTCCAGCAGGCCAAGTTTGATCCAAAATTGAAGATGTGAAAGTTGTGAGAGAGGGCTTTGCTTGGCAAGGCCTGAATGTTAGTTCTGAGACCAACATCTCCAGAATAGTTTAAGCTCCACTTGTGGAGCTCAGTCACTTTCAAAGTAGGTAGCAGGCAGAAGTGAGCCCAGAAAATGGGCTCAGATGAAGGGGTGGCTCAAACTGAAAGGTGCAGAGTTTGGGTCTCCAAACACACTGCCTGGGGAGTGTCATGCTGTGGTGTCCCTTGGACAAAAGCTGCTTCTCCTGGTAATTGCCACAGCACTTCTGATGTCCAAACAGCTCCAAAAAGTGCATTGAGTGCTTCAAGAGCAGAGCTCCTGACAACTGAGTGTCCATACAAATATAATAAATTTTAACATTGATGGACAGGATGAGATAGATCTCATTCAGGAAGTTAAGAAATCACAGTCCCCAGTGTGGCCAGTGAGGATGAGGAGGATGAAGGCAGCCCCAGGTGTGGGTTTGAGTTGAGGGAAAATTCCCCCATTTTCATCATTTTACAGCTTAAGTTGCAAGGGAATCCCTGTTTTCCCTTGGTTTTAAGGGTTCAAATTCAGAGGAAATCCTCCTTTTTCCAACATTTGAAGTATTTAAATAGAGGGAGAAAGGGCAGAAAAAGAGAGAAAAATGGCAGGAAAGATGAAGTGGAAAATGATGGGAAATGTGAGATGAAAAAAGAGAGAAAAAGGGTGGGAAATATGAGGAGTACAAAAGGACAGGAAATCTAAGGGGAAAAGGGAGGGGAATGTGGGGTAATTAACACTCATGCATTAATTAATTGGGAATTTATGAACACTATGCAAAATGAAGAGATATTGTCTTTTTGAGAAAAAACTTGGCAGAATCAGACTGAGAAGATTTTTCAGGTGTGAAAGTTCAGAGTCTTTGCAAAAAAAAGGCAAGCTGGGTGTTTCTAAGAATTGTCTTACTTTTTATAGGCAGGTCTTTCTTGAGAAGAATTCTGTATTAGCAAACCTACCATTAATTTCCTTGGATGTGTTCCACAGTGCAACAATGCCAAGTGCATTTTAGCAGCTGGGTCTTTTTCTTGTGCCATCTTGCTAAACATTGGTTGAAATCCAAAAAAGCTTGTAAGTACACAATGGGATGTGAAGGTAATCCCATTGCTTTAGGTGCAGACAATTGCATGCTCAAAGATAAAGCTCATTCTTCAGGAACTGCCTGAATCGATGAGACAACAACCAGCCCCTCTCATCATCTTCCTGAGAGAAAAACACAGCATCATATAATAGCTCTAAAACACCTGCAGCAGCCCTAAAAGTCCATTTCCCATAGCTTTGAGAAAGATCAGTGTTACTTGGTGTAAGCTTTATTTCTCCATTCTTCCATAGTCCCTCTTCTTCCCCGTTGTGTTCTAAACTTTTGGGTTAATACAGTCCTCTGGAGGCTAAAAAGGGCTTGACCTGGTATAAAAAGCAATGTTTTTCCCATGAAATAAATATTTAAAATGTTTTATCAGTGTAAATAAATGCTAAATTCTGTGAGCCCAGGGAATGGCATTAACGTGTTTTGCTTGCTGAAACATTTATGGAATCAGTGTCAGCCAACAGAACACAGCCAAGAGGATTTTTTTAAAGGTAAACTGAAGTGCTTTTAAAATAAATACTAAGAGTTGTTTAAGATCTTCAATTATTAACAGAGGAAAAGTGTGGGCTGAAAAAGTGCAAACAATCCCTTTGGTTGCACTTTCCCTAATCCCTGTGCAGCTCTCTGTGTCCAGCCTGGAGTGAGCTCCTCAAGGCAGATGCTGCACCTCTAACAGATGTCTGCAGAGAGTCTAGCACACAGAGAAGTAGATTTAGAATGCCAAATATTTGAAAACCCTTTATTTTTATATTTACTTCTCAGGACTTAAGTTCAAGACCCTGTGTTTATGATTGGCCAGTGCTCTGCAAGCAGCACTGTTAAAAATCTGGCTGTGCTTTAGCAAGCAGTTATTGGCATCACCTCCTTCAAATGCAGAGGCCAGCTGTGCAGTCTGAGCAGGTCACCTGGCACTCTGATTTAATTATGACTATCAGCTGCACAGCTCATTGCCAGGAGTGCAAGCCTCACCTCCACAAGTGAGAAAAAAAAAACTCCAAAGATATGCAATGGTGTGAACACCTGTGTGGGGTGTTGCCTGTGTATTACACCCTGCAAAGATTAAGAGCATACATGATTTGGGACAGAGAAATCATAATTAAATGAGAGTGCCAGGTGACCTGATCAGGCTGCAGACTCTGGATTTGAAGGAGCTGATGCCAATAACTGCTTGGCAGAGAAAGAGACCATAAGAGCAGAATTGTCACCACTGGTTAGAAAACTCCTTGTGACTGCTCATAAGGGGTGGTTGGCCTTGATTCACTGTGATCAGGAGTGCATCTGCACCCCTGGGGTTTCAGAACACAGATTTGGTATGTTTTGAAGCCTGTGAGGTTTTTATTTTAAAAGTGACCCTGTTCCACACACCCATCTTCCCCCATCCTTTAATCCCTCCTCATCTGCTCTCCCTTTGCCAGTACCATGAGTTTTCCCAGTGTCTGGGCATGGTTCCTCATGCCATTCCTTGCAAGAGCTCTTTGTGTTGAAGCAGCTGCCTGACAGAACAAAGCAATTTGCAGGCAGCAGCTGTGTTGCAGCAGTAAGTTCAGCAGCAATGTGGGGAGCCTGGTGATGTGCATGGATCTCTTCCTTTCTGCAAGCAGCATCCATTACATCTCCTGAGGGCATTTGTAAAGCTGCTGCATAGTTAGTGGGGTTTTTTTTAACATTTAGAAACTCTCTGAGTACTTTGATGGTCATGTATTTAAGTTTGGTAATTATTGGAATCATCTGGATTTAAAGCAGGCTGCCCTGAAGGGATACTGCACAGTGCTCACATCAATTCATGCTAAAAGCATTCAGTGCCTCATGTCCTCTTCAAAGCTGGCTTATTATTCTCAAGAAGCTTTTCTCTAATTAAGCTGTCTGAAGGTACTGTACATCTTCTGGTGGTACATGTTCCCCTCGACCATCTAAACATCATTTCAAGCTTATGGTGCAAGGCTTTGTTTCCATACAGCCTGCTTTGTTAACACAAAGGGCCGTGCTTTGTGCAGGTATTATCTTCTCTGGACATCTGCTGAAGCACTTTCATGGTGTGGGTGTTGATGAAGCTGTTTTTAAAATTAGAGAGCTCTTTTGTTCATCTTTTTGTCTGTCCTCAGCACCCTCTCAAGAGTACTGGGTATAACCTATGATGAATGTTAAAATTAATTAAAAATAATAATTAAGGGTAAATTACATAAAACCTGGTATTAGAACTCTTGAAGTCATGAGGTTGGCTGCATTTTGGATCAACAAGTCACAGAAAAGGGAGGATGTCAACCAGCCTGAATCCCTAGTGGCCTGGGACTGCTTCCCAAAGGGCTTTACTGGTCCAGTTACATAAGCAAGGTAATTACGTAATCAACCACACTTCAGTATAAAGTTGGGATTATTTATAACTGTGGTGGCCAGCTGTAGGCCACCACAGCAGGCTTTTATTTGCTTTTGTGAAGATTTAGTTGAAGCAACCAGTATTTCAATCTGCAAAGTTTGTGGGGGTTGTTTTTGGGTTTGCAGCCATCTATAGTCTTTTAACTTTCTTGTACTTTTGTACTTGTTTGGTAGAAGGTGAGACATTGTTTTAATTTTAATTAGCTTTTTGTTAATTAGTTTTTTAATTTTAAATGTAACATTCCTGCCTGATGTAAAGAGCTGGAGCAATTCTGGTGCTGACTGCACTTCATTTTCTGTGCATATTTAGAATTAGTAGACTCAAAGATGTGGGCATTTAGAGGAAAAGGTTGACTGCCTCATGCAAGCACAGAATTTATTTTTTCCCACCAGAGATATTGCTTATCAAGAAAAGCAACAAAAGCCCAGAGGCAACTGAGCAAGCAGAGTGGCCCACTCTTGCACAGGATGTTTTGATGCTGTCAGTAATGTAGCTCATTTAAGAGTCTCTGTGGAAGCCAAAATGTTTCACTCTGAAAGGCACTGCCTTTGGATAGGAGCACATCATTGGGATAGATAACTGGTAACAGATAACTGTAGGCACCTGGAGAAGTGCTCTGACATCTGAGATGTTAGAATCCAGCCAGCTCTTGCCAGCAGGCAGTGAGGGATGCTGCTGGCCAGGCAGCTGATGCCACTCTTGGCTGCCTGTGCTGTGTTCCATCATGGAGCAAAGGCAGGCTCAGCCTTAGCTGTGAGCTGACAAGTGGATTGCCTACAAGGCAAAGTGCTTGTCAAGAGATGTGTCATCCTCATTAGAAACTATTTAAATTAGGGGATTTTTTTTTTTTTTTTAAAGAAAGTCTAAGATCTTAGATGATAGATTTTAAAAGTTATTAGTTATCACAAGCTCTCTTGGCAGATGTATAGCCGACATTTACAACTCGTGAATCACATTTTTCAAAAATCACAGCTAATACCAACTTCTCTGAGGAGATGACAGCATTTGCAGGAGACATTAATGACTTCTGGCTCTCAGTCATTGCAAAATCATGAGCTTGTAATTGTTCTGATGTGGCTATTTGTAGACTATAGATTTCTAGAGGTCTCTCAGTACTTCCATCATTAATAACTTGCCAGTGCCAGGGATTGCCATCATTCCTACTCAAAGTGATAACTTTAAGATCTTTGTAAATGCAAATCCTTACTAAAGGCTTATGAGGCTGCCTTTATTGTTCTGCTTTTACAAAATGAGGGGAAGGAGACAGAGGGAGGCACATGAATCTGCAGCTTGAGTCAAGTGACTCTGAGGGTACAGCTGCTTAGTGATTTAGAAACTTGGCTACAAGTCACTTTCCCTGGGCCATTCTGGGAATGTTTGGCTTGCTCATGGTTAGGACTTTCAACAGTCTCATACCTTAGCAATCATGTAATAATATTTTGCTAATTTCTGGGCAACCTCTGTTAAAAGGTGATCCATAAATCTTGGGACAAAACCAGCACTGCTGGAGCATAGGAAGATCCTTAGAGGGCTGGGAGCTCTCACTCAGTCTGGGTTTGGTGATTCTTGGGCATCCCTCTTCAGGGCTGGCTGCTCTTTGTTTTGCTTTATCTCTCCTCTCTACCATGTGTGCAGCACCTTAGGGCAGTTTTTCAAGAACAAGCAATATCTGAGTTATTCCCTCCTCAGGATGGGGGCATTTTGGTGACTGGTAAGGTAATAACAGTGTCACTTTGGTCTCTGATCTAGGAAGTGGTGGTAAGTTTTTGAAATATTTGGGATCATCTTGGGGGAGGTAATCTGTAAATGTACATCTTCACATCATCAACATAATGAATTTAGGTGATCAAGATAATGAGTTTAGTAAGGGAGAACAAAATAAAACTGAAACACTACTGTGCAATTTGTAGCCACTCTGAATTTTGTTCTCTTGCTGATAAGTGCTTCCTTCTGTTCTCTCTGCAGGTCTGCAGGTGGTTTTAAATTCAATTATCAAGGCCATGGTCCCTTTGTTGCATATTGCCCTGCTGGTGCTGTTTGTCATTATTATCTATGCCATCATTGGACTGGAGTTATTCATGGGGAAGATGCATAAGACCTGCTACCATGTGCAAGGGGGACTGATAGGTAAGGGGAACACACACAAACATGCCAAGATTTTCCCATGTGTGATAGAGCATTTATTCTGGCACAGGAGATGGGTGCCTTATCTACTGCTTATCTACTTCTTAGGGATTTCACAAATTGACTGCTGCAGACCGAGCTACACAGGAGATGGTGTCACAGAAATTAGCAACTTGTATATTTTATTATTAACCTCATACACAAATGCATCTTTGTTTTAAACCAGTATCATTGTAAAGGAAAATATAATTCAGGGCAGTACTTTTTTTTTTTTAGTCACAGGCTGCAACTTTGGTTAGAAGCGCCACCAGAAAGAATGCAAAATTAAATTAATGGGAAGAAACTTTTTTACATCAAATCCATCAGGAAATGTATTTATTTCAAATCATTTGCAGAAAGAAATATTCCCATTTCAAAATAATTCAATTGTGCTGTCACTCATCTAACCATCTGTTCATTTTTGTTTGATTTATTGATCTTGAACAGCAGCTATTTCTCATGTGGTAGAGGGTATTACTGCCTAGTACCCAGTTCAGCTCATATGAAAATAGTGTACAGCAGAAAATTGTTTCAGAAGTTCTGCATTTTCTGCTTTTATAATGTTGGCAGATTTCATTTTCTGGAAATGATGCTAGGGGTATAATGAACTGTCACTCTAGTTTGCATCTTTAAAGTGGGTGTATTTTTCTCCATTCTCTCTGGAAGTATTTACATTACAGCATCTAATTCTGATATTACTGTTTCTGGCATTCTTTCGTGATCAGAATGTGATCACAATTTTTTAAAATTACATTGTTTACCACATAATAAGATGAGGAACAAACATAATTACCTGCTCCCCCACAGATACATACATACCTGCATCTGTTAAAAATATAGCACTAAGATCTAAAATCTGTATATTTTTTTAAAAATCACATTGCAGAAGTTTTTGTGCTTATAAAAACGTTTTCTGGAGCATTCTTTATATACCAAAGCATTTAGTTTGCTGTATTGTATAGGCTGTCATGTCTTTGAAAACACCTGTACAGAATAAGGGGTGGATAACCAAGCAGCAGTTTGAGTTTCTGGGTGCCACTGGGCTACTGATAAAATGCCACACATCCTCTAAATGCTGAGAGGGCAGAGCTCCAGGCACTTTGTGCTGTAATTCAGCAGTGGCCCAGTGCCACATGGCTGTCTCAGAGCACTGGAGCCTGTCTGCTGCAGGGCTCAGCCTCCTCCAGGATTAACCCAGGTGCCTGCAGCAGGAACACCCTGGCCACGACACGCAGCATAATGGAACATGATGGGCTTGATCTAATGCTTCCTGTCGTGCTGAGAGGCATGAATTCTTCCTCACAGGAGGGTATGCTATGGAAAACAAAAGTCCATCTCAGTTTTGAGTACAAAATTGACAGCCTGGCCATTATATTTTTTGCGAGAAGAAAGCGAAGCGCGACAGCGAGCAGTCGCCTGCGTATTCCCGAGAAATCCGTGCAAAACCCATTTGTTGCAGTCTGCCATCCTTTCAGTGGCTTATCAGTGTGTCAAGCCCTTTCCCCCTTGTCTCCTTTCAGACACACCTGCAGAGGATGACCCGTCGCCGTGCGCGCCCCAGTCCGCCCACGGGCGGCAGTGTCAGAACGGCACCGAGTGCAAGGCGGGCTGGGAGGGGCCCAAGCACGGCATCACCAACTTTGACAACTTTGCTTTTGCCATGCTCACCGTGTTTCAGTGCATCACCATGGAGGGCTGGACAGATGTGCTCTACTGGGTACGTATCAGAAAATCACTGAGGGTCCTGCCCGTGCTCACAGCGCTGTTGGAACTTGGGGGCTTTGGCTTTCTTGCTTGTTTAGAGTGAAGGCATGGTTGATAGCATGGAGCTTGGATTAACTCAGCTTATCTCAGGGGTTATCTGGTGCAATGAAATCCAATGTAAGTGTTGACTTTCTGTTTTTAATTCTGAATGATAGCAGATGGCTTATTGATTTGAAGGTTTGCAGTGTCGTTGAAAGACCCTCTCTGCAGGAGTGAAACATCTCATACATGTCCAGGTTACTGATGGAGAAGAATTTGTGACAGACAACCACGTGCACATTTGTGTCACAAGGGCACTGCACTCTTCAGCTCATAGGTTTGATAAGAAAGGCCTCACCAATCCCAGCAGTGCTCCTGATTATGACTTTTGTCATAGAAGAATTTATTCAAATGCTATTAGCTCCGATACTGGTATCAATCATGCTCACATTTTTAGCCAAAATATGATTTTACCTGTAATATAAATAGAGACTGATCTTGTCCTGTAGCCTAATTCTGGGCATTTCAGCAGCTTTAGTTCATACCTTTTAATTCCTAATGTATTGGGAAATTCATTGCAGTACAATTATACTACAGGAGTTAATATCAGGTTTAGCTTTCACCAGTAAATCATAGATAAATGTGTTTCTGGATGCAGCTCTGGCCATCAGCTTTTGCAGCAGTATGTTATAACTTAGGACTTTCATTCACACACAGCACAGTCCTGTCTGTATAAGACTAACCCAGACTCTCACCAACTTGTAAGTCTGGCATGCCATGACACACCTGGTTCTCCAGATGTCTGTATGTGTTAAAATGCATGATGCAGTTTGACTCAAGAGGGCTCAAAGCACACAGAAGGACAATCTGGACTGAGGCAGCTTGCCCTGTTAGTCAACAAGCTTCTCTCTTAAGCCTGAAGTTGCCTTCTACCCATCAGTGATTTAGAGTTTGCAAGATTTCCCTTTGAAGATTTCACTTAACTGAAAAGGATGGTCTCTGTGTGGAAGGGCTAGAAGTTGTCTCTATGTTCTTAAGCTTAGATTAGAACAGTGACTATAGCTTCCTTTTAGTGCCTGAGATAAAGGGCAGACATCAAACCACAAGGGGAGTCTGGATCTTAGAGAAAAAAAATTGCCATTACTAGAAAAGAGAGTATAAATTAATAAAATAATGAAGAGCAGAAGTTAGTCAGAAAATAAATTGGCCAAAACTGCTCTGCAGTTCAAGTATGGGTCCATATAATATATCTGTCTTTTTACCACATTTAGCTCACATTTCTCCATGCTGTGTGTGATTGAGAGGATTTATTTACAGGGGAAACAGGAGACAGTAAATGATGTCAGAAGAAGAAATTAAAATAGTTCTGGCCCTGTATACCATTCAGAATTGTGAAACCTCTCCACAAGTTGCCATCAGTTTCTCCAAAGACATGTGCTGAGAAAGACCCTTCCAATTCCCACCCTTTAGGGCCCATGAGTCATTTTAATGACTTGATATTAATCATGTTTAACTCATTATCAACTATCTAATAACAGGAGCCAAAAGCATATACTCACTTCCAAAAGATTTTCTACCATGACTGCAGCAGGCAATCTGATTTTTATGGTGTCCCTGCAGCAAACTGCGTTTTAGTTTTGGCTTTTGTTTGGTATTCAGCCAGGTTGTTTTTTTTTTTCCACTGATTTCCTGAGCTGTTCTTTTTTATCTTTAGAGACAGAATGCTGAACTTAGACCTTAAATTAATACAGATTGATGGTCATTATTTTTAGGGGCATGCATATAGTGAGCCTTTAAGATTGTGGCATTGTTAGAATGCTTGCTTTGTTATCATCAGTTCCCAGTTATTCCTAGACAAAATTACAAAAGATAGGAGTTAACACTGCAGAAAAAAATGTCAGTAATTGAGGAGGAGGGAATTTATTGCATAAAGTAAAAAAGTATCACCTGTGTTTAAAGACCATGAAATACAAAGTTTGAGTAAGTACCTGAACATCTGAGCTGGGAGACATTTTTGGTTAAGCTGCTGGAATCCTAAGAATTTTTGAACTATTGTCCCATATGACTTTTGCTTCTTTTTGATATAGTGACAAAGCAGACAGAATTCAGCTCTGCTCAGTGTTTGACATTTGGTAAAGGAGGTGTCTGAGGTGTTTCCTTCTGCAGAGGGGTCTGTGCCATGCTGGGGGCAGGTGTAGCTTGGGCACCTACTGCAGGGCACACCTAGGAGAAACACTATTGCTTTAATATTTATGTGTAGAAACAGCCTCTAAACACTCCCACTGTCATTTCAGGTAATATCCAACCATACCTATTATGGTTTATCTAGTCAGGTTTAGAGTCCATGGCAAGGGCATTCCTGCTTAATTTAGCCAAATCAAAAGGAAGAGTGCTCTGGATAGTGAAGGACAGAAAAGATGCAACATTTCAATTGCTGAAGAATTTTAGTAAGTGAGGTCTGACTGATATATTACTTTATTCCCAGTCTTTGCCTTTTTGGCTGAGGAGGAGTGGACTTGTCATAGACAACCCATTGGGAGCTGCATCTCCACAGGGTGCAGAGATAGGAGGCTATTCTCTTCTCAGCTCTGAAAGATCTCCTGAAACCACAGTGAGGTCACAAAAATTAAATTTTGCTTTATAAGGAAAATAACCTGCACAGTTATTTACATTAGAAATCCAGAGTTTGTTGTCCATTTTACACTGAAAGTACAGATTAATAAAAAACAGTGTAAAGAAATTTTGACTGCAAACAGGACATTTTTGCAGACAAAAATTAAATTTAACAACATAAGCTAATGGGCTAATATTTAAAAGTGCTGAGCATTCAAAACTCAAGCAGACTTTCATGTTCCTAGCTCCTCTGCAATTCAGGGTAGATAACAAGGTTTGAATCTGGGGTCCTGCTGGGGTCAATGGCAAAATTCTCACTAACTTCAAAAGGTCAGGATCTCACTTTGTATTTTGCAAAATCTTGATCATGCTGTTGAGATTTCTCATGTGCAGTCATAGTACAGCATGAGGACTTACAGATGCCAAATCAAGACCTTGGTATCTGTTGAGATTAGTCTTCCAAGGACATCATGTGGATGCAGAGAGTTTTCTTTGCTCCCTTCTTAGATCTGCACATGTGTGCCTGACCTAAAACTCAGCAGAACAACAGATAAAGCTATGGGCTGAATTATTTGGCTGCAAGTGTTGAGACCATGGAGCAATTCCCTTGCTTTAACTTTTCTCTAAGTGCTTCTCAATTATGTCTTCTTATTTTCTTTAAAAAAAAAAACTAAACAAAAACAAAACAAACAAAAAAAAACCCACAACACTAAGCAAAACAAAAAACAACCCAACTTTTGAATGATATCTAAATCTCTGCATTCTTCTCTGTGGGAATGGAGGGAGCTTAGCACATTTCAGCATATAGCAGTCATTTCATGAAACCAATGTCTGTCCCATGCCACAGTTTGCAAGTTTTAAAGCTGCATGTTTGAAAATTGGAAAGCTGTGTGACCTTCCACAAGCCCTAGACTCCTAATCCACTTCATGGCTCTTCAAATTTTAACTCCAGTTTCCTGCTTCCTTCTTCATGCTTCCCTGTGCAGGCTTTCCACCTGTGTAGGGAAGGCTGTCTCCTCTCTCACAGAGTACTCTTTCCCAGCCTGTGATCCACATCCTCACAAAAAGATAATCAGAGACAGCAGAGCAATAAACTTTTATTCCCTTGGCATCACTAAGATCAATACACTTTCCAATCTTCCCTCTCTCTCTCTCTCTCTCTCTCTTAGAAGATAAGACTTGTGAGTGGATTGGTTTCTTTTGAAATAGGAAAAAAAAAAAGTTAGGGAAAACAGTTTAACACTGCTATCATGGAAGGTAGGATAATTACTTTAAAAAAGCCAAATTTTCAATGTGAAATAATTATATTGGACAGGATGAAAATCTGTGCAAAACAGCCTTGTTGACTCTTCACTGAAGAATTGATCTTTGTTGAAGGGAGCATTAAGTGTTTCTACAAACACATCTGCTGTACTGCCTCACTCTTACAAGTTTATTTTGCCCCATGGGAAACAGACTGCCTTTGTCTCATGGGCAGTCAGTCCACAGAAGCACTGAGCAGACAGCATCTCTTGTGATATATCACATTATAACTGCATTACAGAAGGATTTGAGGTCATTTTTCTCAAAACTTTCCTTAATGTATGATCAGCCAGCATTATCAGCTCTCTTGGTGCAGGCACCCAGGTCCATTTCTGAAGACCCACCCATCCTGGAAACTTCCAGCAGCAGATGAAAACCCAAATGTTGCAAATTGAATCATTTGGTACTTTGTAATCAGCCTCTGCTGCAGTCCATTATTTTGTATTGTCTTGTTGACTAAGGAGGAAAATTAATCTCTGAGCAGTTTATAACATAGTGTTTAAATATTTTTAGGCATTGTTTGTCTTCACTTAATCTTTTTCTAATCTGAGGAGATTCAGTTCTTTCAACCTTGCCTAATGGATCTTCTTTTTAATTATTTTTCATCCATTTACTGTCCTTCAGGGGAAGCTTTGTTTCTGAGTTAAATACAACTCAGCCAGTGCCCTGTCTCTAGAAAGGTTTTCATCTTTGTGTGAAATGTGCTCTCTGCAGCTGGAGACCTGTCACACTGCATGCAAATCTGTCCACTGCAGCCTCAGTTTTACATGCCTGGTCTCTCCACTGCCCTGCATCTAAGCAATTGTACATATAAATGAAAACAAAGCACAGGGAAATTGCACATTGTTGCACTGGGCTGTTTGCATTGCTGGGCAGTGGAGAACCTGATGAATCTGAGTTGTTCTGCTTGCCCCTTACAGCTTGAATTCTAGGATTGAGTAATTCTGCTTGATCTGCTTGAAGAATATTAATAATGAGCAACCCTGAGCCTGCCATCAGTTTTGGAGTCTTGGCTCTGACCCATGTCATTTGGACAACACTTCAGAATACTTGGTTGAGTCTCTGAAAATAACATGCAGTTCGTCCAGAAATAATTTACCTCAAGGCTCTAAGTGTAAACTAAAGAGTGTGGTGTTATTATAGATGGGCTAAGGCCAAGCCTGGATGACATCCAGGCACTAACCTGTCCCTGGAAGAGATGTCCAAACTGGCACATAATAAGTTGACTCCCTCAGATTAAAAAAAAAAATCCTTGTTATTCTTCCCCAGCCCCCGAGGCAAAAAAAAGAGTTAATAGTCTAAAACAGTGCAGTGCAGCCACCACAGTGCAGTGAGGTTGAATCAGTGCAAACCTTCAGCAGCATCACATCCCCAGCAGAGAAAAACACATAAAGATGCAGTGATTAACAGAATTGTCCTGGAGCTTCCCTCCACCTCTCAGTCTCTGAGATCATACTTTCAAGAGTTGCAACATCAGCTTGAAACACGGGCTTACAGTCACCCTTACAGTTCCCATCATGAAATCAAAACAGAACAAATTGAACAACAGATGTAATTTACTTTGCTGACAGCATTGACAGATTCTGTGAGCTTTTCTCACCCCCTCCTCCAGCCTGTTGCAGCCAATGAGGAAGACGTGAGAAATTCAGAGGTACTGCCACAAATGCAGAGCTGCAACCCCCAATTTTCACCAGCTGTGTTTTTCCTTCTAACCCTTTATTCTTGCAGCACTTAAGCTTGAATTAGTAAGGCTTTCCACAAAAGAGAATTATCTGATTCTAAGAATATATCTGTCTACATGTTTCCATGGTTTTTATTCCCCATCCTCCTCTGCCCCTCCAAGAAAATGCTGGGCTTTTATTGTTGTGGGGTTGAGGGTTGTTTTTTTTTCATCATCTTTTTGGCAGGGGGTTGCATGAATGTGAAAAATTTACAAAGAATAAGTAGGCAAGTATGAGCAACCCATCACTGTGATTGCAGAGGTTATTTCATCTCCATCTGCTGCAGCAGTGGTGGGTAAGGGGAGAGGAGCCATAGTTCAGAGCACTGAAGGGCCACAGCATCAATGCACTAAAAGCAGTTTCCACATTAATTTGCATAAATGCTGACCTCAATCTGTTTTCCTTTTCCTCCTTAACAACTGCACATGCCACCAGTACGGGTTGCTGTACCACTGACTTGAAAGTGAGTAACAGCAGTGACTTACTCATTGGCACCTGCCACCAAAACCTGCTGCTGAACATTTGTTCAACACATTTGTTGTGTGAGATGAAGTCTTTATGAGCCCTTCAGAACTCAACTTTGGACTGCTCAGCCCTCTTCCTCAATATAAAAAGAAGCTCTTTGTTAAAAAGAAGCTTTTTTGGGTTGGTTATGGGAGGTGTTAATAGAGACCCTCTGCCCAGTGCTCCTGTGTGGGAAGGACCTTTATAACAGCCCTGTCTTTCTGTTGCCCTTTCACTTTTCTTTCTTCTTTTGCTCTTCTTTAGACTGAATCCTAATTGCTGCTGTCTAATCACCACAGAGACCTTTCTTGTCTTTCATCTTTATTCTTTTGTCCTGGAGATATAAAATTAAGAGCTAAACTGCTGGGACATTTCTACACAACTTAGGATTTTGAGTGCCTCTGTGTGCAACTGCACTGCTTGTGCCCTACCACCAGTTTTATCAAGAAATGATGGCTGATGCCTTCTGAAAAAAATATCCTCAGATTTGTTAGCTGTGGACCCACATCTACTAGATAAGTTCACAAATAACAGACTGGTTCATTATCTAGATCCTGAGAAAGAAAAAGACAAGGAAATATGCCCAAGTTCAGAACACAAGTCTTGTGTCCATAACCATTTGTTAAATTATTGTTTATTTTGAGTTTAACTTGTTTCAACATCTTGCTTTTATGACAGAGGGCAGTAAAACTAAATCTTCAGCAGTCTTACTGTGAATTTGAAGTCCTTCCTGCCTGCAAAGAGAATTGGTCCATTAATATTGGCTTTATTCATTGGTTTCTGAGGGATTCCTGCCTGGGCAGGATTTGAGGGCTCAGTATGATGAGTGAAGAGCAGTCCCAGCACAGGCAGGGTATGGAGCTGTTGGATGAGTGCAGAGGAGGGATGTGGAGATGGGCTGGAGGAGCTCTCTTGTGAGGAAATTCTGGGATTCTGTGAGAGGCTAAGAGAGCTGAGGTTGTTGAGTCTGGAGAGCAGGAGAGCTCCAGGGAGACCTTCCTGCACATAAAGGGGGCCAACAAGGGAGCTGGAGAGGCTCTTTTTACCAGGGCATGTTGTGAATTAAAGTGGAAAGTGGGCAGATTTAGATCAGATGTAAGGGAGAAAATGTTTACAATGAGAAAACTGGCACAGGTTGCCCAGAGAGGTGGTGAATTCCCCATCCCTGGAAACATTAAAGGTCAGGCTGTGAGCAACCTGATCTCATGGAAGTTGTCCCTTCTCATTGCAGGGTTTGGACTAGATGGCCTTTAAGGGTCCCTTCAAATCCAAAATATTCACAGGGCATCAGCTCTATTGACTTTTAAAGCACATCTGGAACGAATCAGTCAGGATGTTGTGCTGATCTTGCTTAAGTGGTGCTGCTTATAAGACTCCTAAGAAAAGGAGAAGGGGCAGTCTTGTCTGTCAGTAATGCACTTGCAGCTCATTCAGGCTCTTTGATAATAATTTCTCCAGCAAACCACTAGAGCTTTTACAATATTTCTGAGTGCCTATCAGACAGAGGTTTATTATCTGTGTGCTAGGAGTTCAAGATATTGTACATTTTATTTGAGAATTTTGGATGTGATTTTGCAACTGGAAGCTGGATTAATTATCTAAAATGTAGAATTTTCCTAAGATTCCTGATTGTGAACTGGATACAGAGGAAATTGGGGTATACTGATCAAGTACAAAATAATAATTGGTAGTCATACCTTCACTTATTATAGAAGGTGGTGATTATCTACATCTTACAGTGCTGTTTTTCATAATCTTTATTTCTAAGGACTTAATTGACTATGGAAATCAATGAACAGTGTGCTTGTATATTCCTGTGCATGCAGCAATCAGTACTGTTCTGATGTAGTTGTGAAAGAATTTGCTATCAGTCTACACTGAGATAAGTAGAAGCATTTATAAAACAGTAATACAGGCAAAAAATCCTTTCTGGATAATCAGCCATGCAAATGTAAACACAAAATAAACAGAGGCAGGAAGGGATAACCCAGAATTCTAAGACAAAATTAATTTTTATATTTGGAAACCCACCATCTTAGGGGATATTTTTATGCTTGAATTGAGCACCTTATTCTTTTGGAGTGAATTTCCAAAGACTTTAAAGGGCAAAAAGGTTTTTACATAAATGAGTAGCAGTAAGAGATGGAATTGCTGCAGTGGCTGTAATGAAAGGACTGTGGCTGAATAGCCTTTGGGCTCTTGGATGACTCTCAAAGCCCAACCTTTACCTTTAAAGGGGAAAAAAAATGTTGTGCACACTGATAAGTGTGAATACTTATATATAAGTGTATACTTATATATATATAATAGTTATATATAAGTGAATATAAGACCTGCTCAGTCTGGGCATCACATCTTTAAGAGCCCTGCCTGGGTCAGTGTCTGGCCTGTTCTTTCCCCACTGGTCTGTATGACCCAGACAGCTCCAGAGCAGACAGAGTGACCTGGGCCACCACTGAAAAAAAATCAACTAACCTCTGAGAGAACAGTTTTGGGGGAATTTTTACATCTCAAAGCACAGCAGTTTCAGCATGCTCTAGAATGTGAGTTGCTTTATCACTTGGCAGTAATTGAATTTCAATATTTCACTTTTGGTTAACGTGTTCCATGCTAAACTGAATTGAGATACATTCATTTTTTTTCTCTCTTTTATGATTAAGCCTGGAGAAAGTGAGTGAGGTGGCAAAGCAAGAGTTTTATTGGAGCTTAGAATTTTTCTTTGATGTAACTGATGCTTTTAGTGCGAGTTCAGAATCCCTGTATTGCCAAACATGCTGCAGAGATATGTAGCACCCTCCAGTTTTCACAGAAAAACAGAAAAAGTACAAAATTACAGGTGGATGGGAGGATGTATAAATGGTAGCTTCATGATTATTTTTGTTTCCCCTCCCCTAGCTGACTAGAGAAATTTGCCAGGGGTAGTTTTGTGTCATAGTTGTACTAACAAAATTTAAGGTGCTGAGGTTTTGTCACTCTTGAGATAGCTGATTTGCCATGATGATGCATATCCCTTTGGAACACTACTAGTGCTAATAAAATTCCAACTTTGTGAAAACAAAATCCAGTAACACTGCTGGGGTTTTTTTTAAGTGAAGGGAGAGCCTAACTGTTTTTCTTCTATTTAGAAAAGTGTGAAGGTAGATGGCCTTTGCCATCTGTGGAAGTTGCACAGTAAACTTGTGTGAAGGCCATTTGAAATCACAGATTTAACTAGGACACTGCTAAACACATCCAGTATTTCCCCTCTGGTGCTGAGCTGGGTGTTGATTCCAGGTTGGTGATTGGACTTGATCTTTAGAGGCCTTTTCCAGGTTTAATGGTTCTGTGATTTCCTACCTCTCCAGCAAGCACAAACTGCTGTGCTGGAGAAGCACAGGATCAGGAAGTATTTCCAACAGAAATAATTTGCAGTGGAAAACAGCTCAGCTCAACCATTGTGTGCCACAGACATTTTGACCTGCTGGTATTTGAATGCAAGCTGTAATTCTCTTCCTTAGCCTCAGACAAAGACTTTGTATTTTCCATAATGGCTCAGTCTGGTAAAGAACATCAGGCTGTGAAAAACAATGTGCACCCAGGCCGAAAACAGATGAAAAATGAATGTGGAACTTGGCTAACAGGGGAAATAATGTTGTGGAGTTCAGTGCTTATGTACTGAGAGCTAAAAAACACAGTGGAAGGACTCAGGGACACCATGCAGTCAGTATCAGTCACCTAGGACTAGATAGTTGAAAGTTTGGTCTTTTTCTATGTCTCTCTGACTTTTTAGAGTCACTTCTGGAGACTGCACCCTCTTGTCAGGGGGATCAGACAGTGTAGCAATGAGCTATAGCTATACCAAAAGCTTTAAAGTAATAAATCACAAATCATAGTTCACCTGGATGAGGGCAGGTGTACTTGGGTGATGACTTTTGTGGCAGATTCAACATCTTTGATCTTTGAAGAGCTTCAATCTTTGTTAGAGGACGTGAAGAAGCAACCTGTGCAGGCTCCACGTTCTCAGATCTGTCTGCCACCTTACCCTTCTCTTTTCTGGACTCATCTTCCATTGCTGCAGTTTCTTTGATTCTTTCTCAAGGGTTCTCTGTTGCAAATTAATCTTGATGTTTGTGTTGTCCTCATCCAGGCAGTCCTTTCTCAGTTAATGGCTCCATTTAGCTCCTGCAGAGATTTCTGTACAAATTGCCAGTGTTTCTGCTTCAGAGTGGAATTTTAATTTGCTCTTTCCATCACTACAGAATATACAGAATGATTGGGGAACCAAGGTACACATGGGAGTCCTCTTATTTTTCCTACTTCCAACATATGATGAATCTTGCCTGCATTATTCATGTGGGTGTACAGCAGAATAACCTGTCTGGAGCATTCTCTGCCTTGGTTCAAGATCCCTCTGCCCTTGTCTTCATCCATCTCTGTCTTGCCTTTCTCATGAAGACACTGAAAAAAGCTACAGGTGTTTAGAGAAGGCACATAGAGAATTTGTAAAGTTCCATAGTTGAGGTAACACAGTAAGTAGAGCCTTAAGAGCCTGGAGAAGACAGCTTGAGACTTCTCTTTTCCTTCAGTACTTCAAAACAAAAGAAATGTGACTGTCAGAACTGGACCAGTTTGCTTGCTCCTTTGACTGCCATCTGTTCAAACTGAAGCTGGGTTGAACTCTGGTGTCTCCTTTGCACCCATTTGATAGCACCAGGTACAAAATGTGGATGTTTAGGAATAGTTTTAAGGATTACTGTGGCTTAGAATCATTGTAAAACTCTTAGGGCATTGATACTTAGCAAGATATTCTACCCAGTCTAAGAGCAAAGCCATTGCTTCTAAGTTCATAAAAACAAGTCTAGTTTATTTTAGTTTTTACATTTTTGCTTATCATGAAGTTTGGAGTTTTTTTACATTTTTTACCTCCATCTCTCTCCCTTGAATCCGCTCTGACACCTCAATTTCCCACTCCTTTTCACCTGTCCAAAAGACTCAGAACATCTGAAAGACCCTTCCAGGTTGACAAGAGGATAATAATTTTCATGATGCACTAGAATTTATGGCTGGAAATGCTTCAATGTTTTTGTAATTTTTCAGTAACTATGTACATTAAGCTTCAATTTTTTTCCCAAGGAATTTCTGAAGAGAAACTCCTAATCATACATTGCTCCCAGTCCTGTGCCCTAGCCTATTCAAGCAAAGCACTTGTGCATATCAGCTCATTTCCACTGGTAACAATAATATTGACCATTGGCCTCAGTGGAATTATTCATTTATGTGCCTTAAATTATGCACGTGCATGATTGCTGGATTAAAAACCAACCAAGCAAAGACAATTAATTAGATTGTAAATAATGGAGGATCTTCAAGGTGGAATCTGCATCCTTAGTGTAATAATGCATTAAATCCACTTTTTAGGAAATGTACTGGGTAATAGGAAATATGATCCTTTCCTTGCTCCTTATTGAAGTGTATGTGGAGAGCAACCAGGAATTTATCAAGTAAAAGTATGCATTCACCCATATATTCATGGGAAGAGAAGGAAAGAGGAGGTGGAAAGGGAAAATTTATGTTTTAAGCAAAACTTTATTGATCAGTGATAAATATCCCAATCTCTCATCAATACCTGCATGGTCCTTTATGTATCCTCTGAGCTCTGCCTGCCTATCATGAAATCTTTGATCTGAGCTGAGGAAATGACTTCTACACATCCCAAAAGTTAGGAAGGTGCTTAAGTACTGTTCCTGAAAAAGATGGTTTTCAAAACAAAGGCTTCAAGCTAGAGGAAATACTTAATGACAGTTAAGTGTTATTTCTGCTGTTTCCTGCTCCCAATACTCCCTAATTTTAGATTGTCACAAGAAAGACTTGGTTTCAGCAAGACCTTACTGCTGGCCATAAACATTAGTTTTGGCTAGATTGTTTTCTGAGGCAGTAAATTCCACAGATAGGTTACAGAAAATGGCATTTCTATGCAAAATTTCCAAATTTGTTGCAGTTTAATTTTATTAAATATGCTGCTCTTCTCAATGAATATTACTCTGTGAAATTTTATACACTTCCCTTATAGAATATTACACTTCATTATAGAATACTTTTAGTACTAGCATTTTAAAAAATGTTATCACAACATTCTATAGTTATTAGAAATCAATTAACAATTTGTTCAAGGAACAGAAGCCTAGCCCAGGTGCCCTAACTTACTTTCCATTAAGCTGCAGCTCTCCAGCATTGTGCACCAAGAGAGATTTTTTTTTTTTTTTTTTTTTCTTCAGCTTGCTACTTTCCAGTGACAGCTGCCCTTTTCTGGATTAAACTTTTCCTGTGACCCTCTGATATTTTTGAAAGACATTCACCACAAAGTGTCAGGGTGTGAATTGTGAAGTCAGCAGAATTTGGATTGTGCCTGCCCCTCCCATTAAGTGACTGACAATCTGTCCTTGGTGATGCTCAACCACAGTGGTAATAGATTAAATGCCTCCAACATTTTTTTGAGCTGTGGTGCCTGGGTAAAGAATGAAACACTTGCAAATGTGCCAGACTATTATCCCTGGAAAAGGAAAAAAAAATGACTAAACAACTAATCCATTAATGTCTTCTGTGGCCTTGCCAATGTGACTTCACCTGAAGAATCAGAAGACAAAAGCACAAAGGTCTTTTAAGAAAGACTTTTATCCCTTGGCCCTACTGAAACTGCTGGTAGTAATTGAGATCAGCAGAATACAGAGTTTAAAAACCCTAGTGTTATTTCTAGGTGATAACTTGTACCATTGAGAGAAAAGCCTTTGCTGAAATGCTGTAGGCATGATAGCAATTAAGGATGCTTGGCAAAGATAGAGCTCTTCCAACAGAACTCATATGTGCTGAAATGACCTCTTTTTGTCATGAAACTCACGTTTTTTCAACAGTACCCAGTGAGGCAAGGTAGTGTCCCACTCTGCAGATTGGAAAGCTGAAGCATAATGAGCCAAATGATGTCCCCACAGTGCCAGAGAGGGTATGTAGGAAATAATAATGAGAAGGAATCCTTATCTTCAAAATCTCTGGGAGATGATGCATGAATGCTCTGAAATGTGCCAGCTTCCTCGCTGGTGAGAATAGTGACATGTAAGTGTTGAGATGTGAGCTGTGGCAGGTTGGGCAGTTTGACTCAGAAAGCAGAATTATTTCCATAAATGACAATCTGCAGATCCCCACTGATCCTGTGCTTCCAGCTGATCTAACAATTGTTCCATACATGTTTTAGGTGGCATCAGGTTGCAGTCACCTGGACTGAAAGTTGTAATTCAGACCTACACTGGTTGATATGAGAGTCTTTGTTGAGAACTGTGAATTTCATCTCATAATTATGGAATAATCTCATCTGTAATAAAGAAAAATGACACAAGAGCACCAAACATAGGGAAGTCCAGCAACAGAGACAGACTCAGCTGTCTGCCAAGTACTGAGTTTCTCTCTGCCTGAGAAGCTCTTGCTGTCTCTGCCCCTCAGCTTCTCTGTTATGTATATAACTGTGCAATAAAAAGCAGATGAAAAGCTGACCTCTGAAATTTTCGGTCTGAGAAGTCCCAAATGCTCTGCTGTACCAGAATGCAGGTCTGTTGTACAGGACTAATTTGTGCTGATGCTGGCTGGTACAATTGTTATGCATTTGTGCAGGCATTGGGAATAGCAGGGTACACTGTATTCTAGTTATATACCTTACCAGGACATGCTGGAAGCTTCTTGCCATCTGGAAATTTCTTCATGCCAGGAAAGGTTTTTCCCTCTCCTGACATGCACTTGACCTCTGTACCTGGCACCCTGGCCTTTGATCTTTAGGACTGTCTTGTACCACAGCTTTAAGAAGTTCTGCTTTCCCAGCTGACAAAAAAAATCCCAAACTGATCAGAGATAAATATCATGCAGCTGAGGCTTTTTTATCACCATCTATCATAATTAGAGGGATGTCAATTCATCATTGTGCCCACAGTGGTAAATTCTTATGGTAGTTTCTCAAAGTCATCCATACTCATTGTTTGTGCAGATTAGTTTATATAGATATTGGTGTTCTTTGTAGGATAGAGGGGGTGTTAAATCTCATTTCTTTCCTGAAATCCAACTTGGGCATTTACATTTTGTCTTCCTGGTTTCCCAGGGGGTCTCAGGTGAATTTTTGCTTCCATCTTTATACTTAATGATGCTTTGTTCTCATTAAAGCCCTGATGTGCAGTAGACACCAGGGGTGCTACTCTTGGGTCACATGGGATGAAATGTGGCTTGCAAGCATAAAGAGTAATTAGTATGATTTATAAACTAACTGAAAAATTCTGAAAACTATATAAAGGGAAGAAGTTTATTATGCTTAGGGAATGTTAGCAGCTCAGGTACTCTTCTGCCCACTAAAAGTATTTATCCTGAGAGGAAGGAGCTGATGAACTGTTTTCACAGAGGCAGATTTTGAGCTTATTTTTTAATGAGTCTACTTCAGTTCAGTCACAGCTGAAGGAGCCCTGAGATGGAGATCTGGGTTGGTCCATTGACTGTGGATTTTTGCCAGACAAGAACTTTAGTGACTCTGCTTTAGAAGAAAAATGGATAATGGACTTCCATCCCCAGTGAACTGATTATATTAGTGTTACTCTCCTGCCTTGTCTTACTGAAGGTCTGAAATTCCTTTCCTGAGTTGTTATGAATCTTGAGTGAAATTACCTCCCCTGAAGTGTTTCTACTTGCCCATGTATGAAAGGATATTTCTTCTGTGATTCCAACAAATGTTTAGGTTGCAAAGGAAAGAGCATTTTCCTGGAAAGAGAAGACAAAATTTTCAACAGAGTAGAAAACAAAGGAATGTAGATTGCTTTATGCCTTTTGACACTTTAAAGTCTGCAATTTATGTTCATAAATCAATTTAGTGCTCCTGAAAATGTTAACCACCATCTGTTTCTTTAATGATGCTATGTCTGGATCCAAAGATAAGTGTTTATGAGGAGTAAAGAAGGGACTGTTATTTTTTTATACCATTATGAAAGTGAGAATCTATTAAGGTATCCAGCAACTTTCTAAAAATTTGAGCTTTGAAGGAGAATTCCAAATGAAATAGTGTTTATGCACTAGAAGCTTTTAAAATATATACAAGATCTTATTATGGGCTAGAACTGGACCTCATATAATACAGATTCTGATGCTAAGATAAGTCTCCCTGGCAGCAGAGGGTCATATGTGTGAGCAGCCAGGTTTAGAATACAGGGGGTGGACCCTATGTGGTGTTGTAAGTAAATTCCAAAAAGTAAGTCCACGATTTTTAAACATCCAGTAGGACACATTGTTATATCTTAGGCTGTACTAGTCACTGACTGTGAGGAAATAGATTAAAAAAAACAATCAAAGGAGTGGTCACATCAGAAAGAACACACAGAAACCCTTGGTATGATTATGTGTAAACCAACCACAGGCTCTGTTTACAAACCTTTCCATCTGCTCCTTTGCCTAATCATTTCTGCTTTCCCTCTCTGTCTTCTAACTTTCCTTCATCTTTCCAGATGCAGGACGCTATGGGCTATGAGTTACCATGGGTGTATTTTGTCAGTCTGGTCATCTTTGGATCCTTTTTCGTTCTAAATCTGGTTCTTGGTGTGTTGAGCGGGTAAGCTGACAGTTTTGGTGTCCTTTTTCCAATGCTACAGGGCAAGACTCCATAATAAGGGTTCTTCCCTGTCACCAGGATACTTTCAGAGGGATTAAAAATCTGAATCCAAGGAAGCTTCACATCAGCTCCGAAACACTTTGACAAAATGTTCAAATATTGCAAATAACGATACAGGTAACAAAAGCGGTGTTGAGAAATTCAACCTCAGGGCCTTCAAAATTATTTATGTCAACCTGTCATAAAACTGGCAATTGAAGAATTTCCAGAAAACTGGCTATTGAAGAATCTTCCTGCTGGTGACTTGGGATCTCTTTGGCTGGAGCCTTGCAGTGCTCAGAATCTGAGCTTGTCTCACTAATTATCATTCCACTCTTCCAGGTCAATGATGCCATAGGAAGGGACTGGCCCTGGATCTATTTTGTTACACTAATCATCATAGGGTCATTTTTTGTACTTAACTTGGTTCTCGGTGTACTTAGCGGGTAAGCAGTACCAGGAAAATGTTTTATTATTCTTTATTTTAAAAACAATTTGTATTTCTATTCCTACTCTCTGGTTACCAAAACAACAATCAGTGGTGGGTTGATCTCGAGAATCTTAAGAGAAGGCCTAGGCTATTGCCAATAGCAAAATTCAGCATTCCTAGTATTACAGAAGGAACCTTTTGACTAAATCAAAGGAATATAAGACAATTTTTTGTCTGTAGCAGATGCCTCTACCTGTACTCTGTGGGAAGAGGACAGCACTGTGCTCTCCTGTGGGCAAAGCAATCCACATGTAGAAGGGGATTATAGTAAAATTTCTGGAAGAGTCAGTAGGACTGAAGGAGGAATGAGAGCATGAGACAAATCCTTTCTCATCTGTAGGATGAGATTCCTGCCAAATTATGTCTTCTCACAGGAGAAATTTTCACATTGTTTAGTACATCTAAAGCACAGCCTACCAGGAGATTATTTTCCCTGGAGAGTCTTGGGCACGTTCCTTCCTCAGTAAGCCCATCTTCCCTGTTGTGCAGATTACAAACCTGGCATGATGCAGGGAGAAAAGCTCATTTCCCTCTGACCTTTTCCAAGGATGAACAGAGAAGGAGAGAAGTCCTTTTAGTGTTTAAGCATTTTTAAGACATCCAGACATTTAGCTGGATTTCAGTTCTGCAGTATAACCCTCACTGCAAAGCATTATTTTAGCAGCTTTGATTAAAAACAATTGATATTGTCCCCAGTAGTTAAAAACTTTACTGCCCCTGGGGAGCCACATCATTAAAGGAATCAAGCCAGCAAACATTCCTTGCAAGATTTTTTTTTTAAAAATCATCTAGGATTAGGCCTCTAGTTCCACTTTTGGGCATGACTGGGGACTACAGACAGTCTGTGTACACAGATAAATATGGTGTGAGGACTCTTCTGCATCCTCTTTTTGTTTCTGTCATCCTGCCTCCTTTGATGAGCTCTAAATGAGTTTGTTTAGGGCCTGTACCTGATGCCTGAATGGGCAGCCCTGAAGTCCCTTCTTGTCTTTTGATAAAAAGAAGGGAAATGATCTGTGAGCAGGAGAGAGGACTTGATGCCTCATAGAAATTATGTCCTCAGGACTTGGGCCAACAAGATGGGAAGGGCAGCAGTGGGACAAGGGAAAAAGATCCACCTTTGGCCACCTGGCAGAGAGACAGGTAATAGAAGGAGGTATTATTTCTATCTTCATGACTCAATTGAAGGGGACAAGCCACTGTGACAGCTGCTGCAAGGAGAAGGGTTTCCATGCAGTAATGGAAGTGTGGAGAAAATCCCATCAGTGAAGTGTTGGGCAATATTCTGTGTTTGTGCATCTGGAGAGTGATGCTCTGGTAGGATTTTGAAATTCCTCAGGTGGATGCTCTGCCCAGCAGGTAAGGATGTCAGCACCAGTGGGGGATGATGATGAGCTGCAGGGAAAGGGATCTGTTCTCTCAGAGGTGCTCTCAAGACATATAGAAATATAGAAAATATAGAAAAGTTGTTAAAGATTATATGGTATCTGATTGGATAAAAAGTGCCTATGAGCCAAGCCATGAGGGGTGCATAGTATTGAAGCACTGCTAATTCAATTTACCTGCACTTAGATTTGTACCTGTGCATAATAAACAATTTAATTCCCTCTCCTTCATTTTCAACTCAAGAAAGTGTCTTGAGGCCTAAATTTTCCATCTCCTGCCACACTGCAGCTAGACCACCAGAGCTAGTGGTAGGAGATGGAAACAGTCTGTAGAGAGAACTGAAATGAAAGATGAAGTTCACCTTGTTTAAGCTGTGAGTCACTCTTTCTGGCTGTCTCCACAGTGTTATGACAGCTGCACTGTTTCTGCAAAAATGTCCCCAAATGGAGAAAAGAAATTTAAGAATTTGCACCCATGAAAAAACACAGAAATTATGGGAGAAATGTTCCAAATTTTCTTTGGTCTAAATAAGCAGTTCTTAAACAATGAACTTTCTAAAGCAGTTCTAAATTCTGCTGAGTTACAAAGTGTCTTCACTTTGCAGATTCAGCTTTTCTTTCTTGGAGAATTGCTATTGCTATTAGGCTGATCTATGTTGATGATCCACCTGTCTGCTCTAGATACAAAGCAGCATTCCTGGTTATCTTTGAATATCCATTCTGGGCATCTCTCATTTTTTTCCCATTTATCTATTTCAGGAGCTTCAGCAGGCATGTTGTGTAGGTAGACTTCAGAAATGACAGATTAGCTTGGGGGGAGGTTTAATCACTTCTGAATACATAAGTGTAATTAATTGTACTCACAAAGACACCTTGATTGCACCTGCAAAATGAAATGCTGAATTCTGCTCTGCTGAAAGAGCTCTTGTGTAATTTGTTTTTCCTCAGGTATGTCATCCATTCATGGTCCTGGTGAATTTACTAATCACATACTAGGCCAAATAGCATGTCAGAGTATTTATATGTGTAATCTCTTCCTGATTTGGATGAGCACAATATAAAATTCATGTGCTCCAAAGGAATATCCAGTCAGCAGATCACACAGCAGACCTCCCCATCCCAGGTGAAACAATTGCACATCATTGCTCTGAGCAGTGATTACAAGTTGCTCAAGATCAGAGATGTTCACATCTGTTATCTGTTTCCATTGATTAATGAGGGGGAAAAAAAGGCAGTGGGGGTTCAACCTTCAGACATACACACCTAGGAATACAGAGACACATTTCCTTTATATTTTGATCCAAATCCCAGGACACAGGCCAAACAAGCAGCTGCCTAAGGCAAATGGAGGGCAGGAGAGCAAACACTTCTTCTGCTTTGAGAGGATCCTGCAAAACACACTTGGCTGCTTTTTTTACTTTTTTTTTTTTACTGCCAAGAAGGAGGTCAGAGTGCACAGGAGGCTGGCTATGGTTTTTGTGACCTTTCAGGTATTTTTCTGAGTCTTCTGTCCCCTCTTCCAACACTTCCCATTCCTTGGTGGGCTTCTCAGGGTGGATGTGATTTGGAGGCTTTTGCTCCACTTTGAGTAGTAAAGCAAGAGTTTTGAGCTGTTAGAATTCTGCTGTTTTGCTCACTTCCCATCTCGCCTCTAAATGTGAGAAATCATATCAACAATTAGAACCTAAATTCCACCATTGGGATGGGAAAGAGAAATTTTCTTCTGAAACAGCACATGGTGCAGAGCTGGTGTTTATGATCTTGACCCACTCTAACCTCAAGCCCAGAAAACATCTCCAGAATACTCTGATATTCCCATTGGCAGATATTTCTATAATTTTCTGGAAGAAGTAAACCCAAGTGAAACCAACTGAATTGTGGTAAAAACAATCAGATTCACCCACTCTTACACTGATGTTTTGGGTTCACTGAAAAAAGACAGATTGCTTGCTGGTTCTGCAAGCCTTTATTGACCTTACCCTGCCATGACAGCACAGCCTTTTTTGAGAAGACAACCTCTAGACTCAACATGGCACTTCCATCAAAACCTTTTTTGCCATTCTACATGGGAGGCTGTTTAAATTGCAATAGAAATTTCCTGATAGCTGTTCTCAATGGTTTATTGTTAGTAGAGTGTAGAAATTAAGACAATTTAAACCAGTTGTCTTCTTTGGAGTGTCATCTGAGATGTGGAGTATCATGTACAAAGGGAAGAGACATGGAATTGCAGGTAATTTACATGAGGCAATCAAAGCATTTTGCATTGTGCTAGAAAACTCTAGGTTCAGCCCATTTCAAAATTGGACCCATTTATTTTAGGTTCTAAAATAATACTTTACAAGCTAAAAATTGAAATATTGGAATTTCATTTAAAAAACAGGCTTAATAATACATAGATTCATTCAGTGATTATTTTTTTGAGAGTTAATTCTTTAATTTGGATAAGACACTGTTGCAGTCCCAGGGGAAATATGTTACTGAAGCAGAAAATATAACTAACCATTGATGGATTTTTTTTTCCCCCTAACAATCTTTGTGCAGTTTTTATTATTAGTGTTGGGGTTATTTGTTTGTTTTACATTGTAAATAGTAAAATATCACTCCAGTATAAGAAAATTTCATTTTTTTAATTTTTCCATGGCTTGAGGCTGAGTTTGGACCCAGAGTTGACTGTGGACTAACTTCAGGCCAGAGAAGCCAGTAGTTCTCTTCCTCACTTCCACCTTTGTTATCAAACTCCTTTGGGAGGACCTGAACCCCCAGCAGCACGCCAGGGGTGCAGATGACACTGGCACACATTGTCACATATTTTTGGCTAGAAATTAAGGGATCACCCTGCTTTGACCCTGCTGCAGTGCTGGTTTCATGCACAGCTCATAATTCTGAAAACCTGACCCAAAACCTGTGAATTCCATGTTAGTCTTCCAGCAGGTTTTGGACCCGACAGGAGGAAAGCACCTCACCATCACTGCTAGAACCCCACCTCCATCTCAGCCACATGGCACTCACAAAATTGACATTTTGGCTAAGATTTTCATTTTACTGATGTTCTGCCACCAAAATCAGTGGTAGATCTCCTATTCATTTTTGCAGGAGCAAACCTGAGACAAATGCCAAGTGGGGGAGAATTTTGTTAAATCCATTGATTGCTGACAGTCTTCAGCAACAGATAATGCACTGGGGAGAATGGCTTTACCTCTTTTCTAGGAAGTGTGGCCTCTATTATCTGCTGTGTGGGTCTTGTGTAGTGATATGCTTCAGCAGATATAAGACTTAATGCTTGAGTACTCTTGGTCTAGCAGTAATTTTCACAATCATTAAGCTTACTTTATAAAATACAAGCATTAAAACCTGGTTTAGAACCACATGAGTCTCTAAATAAAGAAGGTCAGCATTTCTTGAAAAAAAAATTATTGCTGTCCAGGTGTCTCTGAAAGAAGAGAAGAAAGAGCAGAGCCAAAAAGAAGGCAAAGCCAGGAACCCAGCATCATAACTAAGCAACAGGAAATCCTTGTTCTTATGCCCTGTTTTAAGTCTATATTCCTAACAGTGTTATTTCATAAAACTATCAATCATCAAATGTTTTACCCTGTTCATTTTCTGGCAGGATCTATTAGTTTTGTCTACCCATAATTTATCATATTTGTCTACCCAATGTGAGATTTGAAAAATATATTTCATGTCAAATAACTGACTCACATGATTAAAGTCTTCAGTAAAACTTTGAGGTCTGAATATTTAATGATATTTTCCAGTACTGTGGGTGAAATGGTCCATAATTAAATGTGTACATGATTGTGAGTACCATTAATTACACTTAAACTAGCCCAATTTAGTTATGATTACATATAAAATCTTAAACACAGATTGAAACCTAGAAGCTAGAGCCACCATCTCACTCTCCAGATGTCAGATTATTGTCAAACAGTTCATCATTAACCATTATTCATACAGATATTTGTAGATAACTGTTGGAGAATATCAAGTATTAACAGAATGTTAGAAAATGCCTGGTGTACATAAAATTGTACATAAGTGTTAAATATTAGTTATATTTGAATTATCAATCAAATGCTGAGAAGGAAAGTTTTGGGAAAGGTATCAGTGTTTTCCTAAGTGTTGATAGAAATGTGGCCACTGCAGCTGTTTTACCTGTGTGATGCTCCATCCATGTGTTTGTCTTGAGAGAATAGACACAGCTGGGTGTGCTGCACACACTGAGCAGACCTTCTGGTGGAAATCAGTCTAACCCATTGTTTTCCTTCCATCTCTTCCTTCTTCCCACCCATGCCCTGCCCCTCCCTCCCTCTTGCCAGGGAGTTTTCCAAGGAAAGAGAAAAGGCCAAGGCTCGAGGCGATTTCCAGAAGCTGCGGGAAAAGCAGCAGCTGGAGGAGGATCTGAAGGGATACTTAGACTGGATAACTCAAGCAGAGGATATTGATCCAGAGAATGAAGATGAAGGCATGGATGAGGAGAAGCCTCGAAACAGTAAGCAACTTTCTTCTCCCACTTTTTTCTTTTTTTCTCTCTCCTCCTCTTCTATCTCCCTGTTTTTGGCAATAAAGCCTATGCCCATCTGCTGTAGAGCTGAGGTGGCTTCTAAAGAACAAATTCTTCCTGAGACATGCACTATGCTTATACATGATTCCAACTTACTGCTTCTAGGAAACCATGGGAAGCAGAAATACAGGTACAATAACTGATATTCTGCAGATCAGTGTTTAGTCTGTGATATGGGCATTAGATCCTGATGTTAAATGGACAAAAGGTCAACACTTGCTGGTAAAGTCCACTGCTGAGAAAAGTTTTGCAGTACAAGTGTGCCTTCTATTAATTTATTGTAGCTTAGTGTTACAGGCTCTTTGCACATGAAAGCAAAAGTTTCTTAGAGAAAGCAGTGCTACAGTATGAGAGGAGGGTCAGATCAGCTCTGTTGTACCTTAAGTGGCCATCTCTAACTCCACTGAAACCAGTGGATTTGTGTTTTCTTTTGCCAGGCAGGATTTAGCTCTCAGACATAGCTAAGGGTGTTATTTCTTACTTTTCTTTTTTGGAGTTAACGAGATGTTTGTACAAAGTGAAAATTCACCAAAATCTCCTATTAGAAATCTTCAAGAAGGAGGGGCTTGAAGAAAGCAGTGCTTCCCAACATTCTTTTCCCACACTTCAAACCACTTAGCAGTCAGCATTGCTGGTTGTGCACTTGGGAATGTCACACTTGGAACCTTTACACGGCCAATGGACAGTGGCCCTTCCCTTGGCTCTCATCATGGGAATGTGGATTTTCTTTGTTTGATTTTAGAAGAGAAGACATGAAACATGTCCCTAGATATTACTCTTCTTATCAAACAATCAAAATCTATGGGATCATCCCATCACAAACATACATTCCAGTAACAGGAAGATTGGACACGGGGAAGTTGTGCCTTTCTTTCTTTAGCAAGTTTTTTAATAGATGTTCATAACCTGTAGGAGATCAGTAACCACTGTTGCAGCCAAAACAATGAAGTTCTTTTAGGAAAAAAAAATGGGTCATTAATATCAGGTTATACCCACAATACTTAGGTATCTGGACTTGAAGGAATCACTGTGGTGACTTGCTCAGGCTTTTCCCAAATCAGATTATTTTAGTTTTTATAGCTCATATAGTTTACTTTCTCAGTTTAACTTCAGCAACCATTCAGAAATGAATTTATTAATCATGACCAAAATTTGCTGCTCTGTGGCATACAGTACATGAATAAATCAGATGAGGATTTACTGCATGTACTGTTGAGTGTGGTCAATCCATATTTGAGCAAACAAGCTCCTTTTAGGATGGTTATATTAAGAACTGAAAGGTAATGCACCTCCAGCTTGCTTTGAGTTCTTCCTGGTCAGTTTGATAAGGTGAGTTTTCTAAGACATGGTTTACCAAAATTAGTCCTCTCACCTCTGAGTCAGAAAAACTGAGAAGCAGTGGTTTCAGCTGAAGAAAATACCACAGAAAAGGTACTGTGTGTAAGTGACAGAGCAGAGTATTTTGTTCAGGGGTGAGGTTTATTTTTGGTGTGTTATCTCCTGGGCTGAATGTTACAGCATTCATGCCAGCAGTCACTGGTAGGGTTAAATTGAAGGAGAAAGATGGTATTATTTCTCTTCCAAAAGCCATCTACAAAATGAGTAAAGGACAGATGGCACAGTTGTAAATTCCCTCTGAATCCCTTTGGCTTGAGTGTTCCCAAGACATTTGAATCCCACCTACTCCCAGTCCAAGATTACATCACCAAAACTCCAATATCTTCCTTGTTTTCTTGTGCTTAGCTCAGCTTCACCTCCAGTGTCTTTTGTTCAAGTGTTCTTCAAAGCACTTTGTATACAGATCACTTTCTGTTCCTAGTACAGCATCCTGAACTCCCTGGTTGACTCTTACTTCCCTTTCTTTGTTCAGTGGCTAATTAATGTTGGCTTTTGAGGAATCAGCCCTGAGAAGTTCAAATGCCAGATCACTGGGGTGCACAGGGCAGTCCAGGCCTCCTCAAGCTGCTGTGCTAGCTCAGTAAACTTCAGGTGTGGCCTTGGCATCAGTGATTCTGTACTGATGCTCAGAGGACCTGAGCTCCTGCCTGACCTCTGACAGTGATTCACACCAATGATTAAAAGAAATCACCTCAGTTTTTGCTTCTATGGCTTTCCCTTGGAGGTTGTTTGGGGGCTTGGAGGTTTGTTGGTTTTTTTTTTTTTTTTTTAATAAAGAGTATCAGAATAGTTCAGGAGTTCAAATAAGGAATACTTAATAATCTAGAGACTCAGCTAATGTAAGTTCTGAGATTCAGCAGTTTGCACCATCTGGGCTCTGACCCAGGTAGTCTGCCTAAACTGAATCATCCCAAACACAGAGAACATATGTTTCCAGCCTCTTTTCTGTCCTTGGCAGCTGTACAGAGGCAGATTTTGCTGTCTTTTAACTTTGTAGAGAGTGCTGCCTGCTTGTCAGCACGGGCACTGCCTCCTGTAAAACAGAGGACTCAAGGTGGAAGGGAAGAGAAACTCACTTGCATCCCCTTTTGGTTTGGCTGCCTGTGACTGTCCTTAGGGCATCACTGGCCACATTTTGCAAATGCTGCTGCTTTCCTGAGGCTCTGAAACCTTGCCCAAAGCCCCACTGGGTGTTTGCAGCCCTTAATGAAGCTATCAACTCCAAGGGTACAACAGAGAGGACCTTAGTGAAGGAAAGGGTAAAAAAGGAAAAGAAATGCAACCAGAGTTGGACAACCTGTGCATCTTTAGCACTTCTCTCCATAGCAGAGGTCTTGGCATTTTGCTGAGGGAGCTCATCACCGCTTGTGGATTGAGAGACATTCACTGAGCAGGCTGAGTTAATTGCCTGTCTTTTGAGGAAGTGCCACATTGAAGCAGTTTTTCCTGTGTTGTTTGCAAACACGGGTTTGCCATTGTGACAGATGTGAGGTGGGAAATGTGGAAAGGCTTCTGGGGGCTGCTTGTGTTGCTGGGTTTTGTTCTGTGCTCTTTCCCTGACATGCCTGCCACACGGGAAGAAAGCAGTAATTTGACAGAGGGGAGAAACACGTCATGTCACACAACAGCTACTGAATTCCAAATTACACCATAGCAAAGAAAACCATCCCTCCTGTTGCCACAGTTACTGGGAATTTGCACTTTTGTTTTCCCTTCCTGAGAGTGGTCTGGAATGCATCTGTTGCTGTGGGCAGAAAACCTAGATTCAACCCAGATTCTCCTCCTATCAAAATTAATTGGCAAAACTCCCACAGACTGCAGTGGGGTCAACAAATAATCTATGAATGGGCAGGGCAAAGCAATTTGATGTTTCTGAGTGCTCAGATTTTGTCCTCTATGTGTTTCCTTCTATTTCAATTTTATTATCTAGTTCAGTATTACCTCACTAATGTCAACAGAGTCCCTAAAAGTAGAAAAGCCCACTGCTTTGTAAAGGCATTCCATGATTCAAGACAATTAATTCTTCTTTTTAAGTCATATCCAACATGGTGCTGTTAATTCAAGAACTGATTTGCAAATAGCTTACCCTACTTAAATTAAAAGTAATCATTCTTCAAGGCCCTATTGTAATGGAACTGTTGGTTGTAGATAATTAAGTTCTCATGTAGCACAGCAGAAAAAAACCCAGTACAAATCAATATGTTGCCTATCAAAATCATATAATATTTCAGATGATGTGTTAAATAATGAAAGGTGTGTGTCTGCACAAGCAGACTTCTGCCTCTGTTGAAGTGGGAATAGTGCACAACTGGAGACAAAAAGTACAGACATGCAGGCAGGTTTTTAAATATGTGTTTAAAAATTAAGCAGTTTAAAAAGAAATAGTCTTCTATCTTCACCTTCAGAGAATTTCTGTACTGCCTTAGTGACCTTTGGAAATGTTCATTAACATCTGACTTCACTATCTCTAAGAAATCAGTGACAACCTAACTTTTTGGTTTTGTCTTCACTCTTTCAGCTTGTTTCAAACTGTTATTTTTGAGCATCACTATAACTAGGAAGTAGACTGCATTTAATCACAGGTTTATGAGAGTCTTCCCTGGAAAAGAATTATTTTGAGGCCAGGAAGAAGTTTTCAGCAGAAAAAGCAAAATTTCAGAAGAAATTGGTACCTCTTAGACCAATACAGCTTTTGGAAAATCTGTGTCTTTCATGGAAACACTTAGTGCTTCTGCACATCAGGCCATAAATGAGAACAGGAGAGATGGTAGTTTAAATGGGAGAAGGGAAGTGTTTTAGAACTCTAGAAATAGAAGCCTTAATAATTTCAACCCAAACAGGGCTTTATTCCCAAGACCTCCAGTAGTAGTTTGACTCTATTATGTAACAGGGAAAAAAGCATGACCACTGTCCCTAAAAGTCCAGGCATTTTAGGATTTATTGTCCAATTCCTGTTGACTTGACTTCCTTTTGCACAGTCAATTTGTGCACCACAAGGAGACTGAGTTGATTTCAGTGAGGTTATGTACAAAATACCTGCCACTGACTTGAACCAAAGCTGTCACTAAATTCTGTGCAACCCTTTGGGAAAGTTAGGGATGTGGAGCTGCTGGATAGAGAGAGCTTTATGTACAGATCTCATCATGATACCAACATGGAAGAACACCAACATCAGTTTGTACATTTTTTTCAATTTGTACATTTAATAATTTCATATGTCAGCCTGCTCAGTGGCCTCCAAATCATGTGTTTAATGCACTGACAAGCAAGTGGCTTATTACTTTCACCCTGAAATAAAATGTCATGGTGCTCTGGGATAATGTCTAAGGTAGGAAGGATTTCAAAGACTGGGTTACAAGATAAAATTTCAGGGTGGCCTAAAATATTTTTGCTCCATCTTTTGCAATGAAATTTAATGGGCAAGTGCACAACTGGGGAATTAACATGGAAGATGCAGAGGGAAAATTGAGAGAATGCATATTTAAAAGATATCTATTTTACATCCAGTCCTGACCCCCTCTGCCTTGAAACCTCTATCTTCTCACTGTAAGAGCAAAAAGTAGTTCTGAGTTAATTTCTGTTTAGCAGAGCATACTTGAACTTGTCTGTTGACAGAAAATTAGTTCATCCTGTATTATTCTACTTTCATCCTTAGAATCTGTCCTGGTGTATTTTACATACACATGGAAGGACATGGGCAACCACCCCTTGAGAGGCAGGTACAGATATTGCAATTAAAAAAAACCCACAGGGGGCTTGCATGGAATTTAAGATCATCTAAACAAAAGAGAATTGACTGGAAAATGAAGTGTTTATCAGTTTAATTCCTCCAATACCAGTTGGTAGCTTGAGAAAGACATCATAGAACCTGGTTGCAATTTGCTTTCCATATTTAAATAATCAATGCCAGTCTTGTAAAATGATTTATTATCTGTCAACACCTCATGTAAAGAGCAAGAAAGCACAATCTCTTCTACTTTTATCATTGTCCACTGATGTGGAAAACAATCATCTGGTAACCAAGAAGAGCTTAGCTGCAGTGCCAACACTTTGTAGGCATTTCACAAGGGTACCTGATGGGTACTTCACAAGTTTAGTGACTGGGATAGTTCTATTCTCTTTCATCTGGAGACAGAGGGACAAAAAAAGTGCTCTTTTTGGTGCACACTGTGTCACCAGTTTGTTCTAGGGGGGGAAATCCATGTATTAATTAATGTGCAGAGGTTCCAAAGCATGGTTCAGTTGGACAGGAGTGATGACAGCTCCCAGCTCTGTGCTGCACCCAGTAGAAAATAGTCCCTGTGGCATCTTCCTACCTTGTCATCCTTTGAAGCAGCTCATATGCTGCTCTTAATATAAATACCAGAGCTTAAGGACACCTAATGAAAGCCCTTTGTAAATGATAAGTCAGCTTTGCTTTTGTTGTGTGGTTCTTCACAGAGAAGCTCAGGTTGCAAAATGCAGCATGGGTTTGTGCTAGAGATGTCAAGCTTGAGTCTATAATTAGGATGCTGCCTAGAAAAAGCTCCTAGGACATTAGTTCTCACATTAGGCTGAATCACTCCTTCAGTCCTCAGGCAAAAATTGTACTGAAATTTCTGAGGATTTTGCCTGGGTAAGGACTTGGGCTCCAATGGGTTTCATCCAAGGTCAATAACAAAACATGCTGATGTCAGCACCCAAAAAAGTTGCCCAGTGTGAGGTCTTGGAGCACAGAGGGCTCTCAGTGCTCACACATGACTTCAATATTGTGTAACTGGCATCCACCAAAGGGACAGTGTGAGGTATCTGGGGTCTGAAATCATTTACAGCACTGAGTAGTCCACTGAGTGCTGTTTGCCCAATGCATTGTTCCACTGGCTAAAATGCAGCTGGATCTGGCATGGATTGCAAGCATGAGGCTTCCCTAACTATACTGAAATAAATGTGTGATCAGATCCAGGTAAACTCTGATAGCCTAGAAATGAAAAGCTATATATTTCAGAAGAAAAAAAGGAAAGGAAAGGAAAGGAAAGGAAAGGAAAGGAAAGGAAAGGAAAGGAAAGGAAAGGAAAGGAAAGGAAAGGAAAGGAAAGGAAAGGAAAGGAAAGGAAAGGAAAGGAAAGGAAAGGAAAGGAAAGGAAAGGAAAGGAAAGGAAAGGAAAGGAAAGGAAAGGAAAGGAAAGGAAAGGAAAGGAAAGGAAAGGAAAGGAAAAAGGAAAGGAGTATTTGAGGCTTTATAGTGATCCTGCAGGTGGCTGTGGTAGCAGAGTACACAGGGCAATGATCTTCAGAGATGTAGTTGAAAGTAAAACTGCTCTTTTCCAAGCATCATTTTTTCATTGTACATTTTCTGTGCATCTCAAGTAAACAAGAAAAAGATCATTTAGGGTGATAGGGTGATTCTTCTTCCACCTTTCCATCGATGTCAACAATACTATGATGTCAACATTTGACTTTTTCCTACTGGAATAAGATTAAAACTGAGAGTAAATTTTCTTCCTGACTCTCTTCATATGTTGCCATCTTTTTGTTTTTATTCTGAGTGAAAAAACAAAGAAGCAGTAGATCTTTTTCCTTGATTTTTTTTTTTTTCGGTGTGTTTCTTCCTTTCCAAGAGGGAATACTTGGGAAAAAAAATCTTCTCAAGCATGTAAAATTTTAAACTTGGGGGTTTAAATTATGCTTCAGCTACAACATTGATTCTTGAAATATGTGTATGCAGGGTGATGTTTGGATAGGGGTGAAATCTTGTTCTGGCCTCTTTTTCCAGTTAAAAATAAATAAATAAATAAATAAAATACACAGAAAAGCTAAATTATGTTCTCAGGATCACCCATCCCCACAGTGCCAGTGGCACAGACTCTCACATTTTTTCTACCTCTAGAGCAGAAAAAGAAGAATTTTGACCCTGGATTGCATCACATAAAGCAATTCCAAGTTTGATCAGGGTGGTTTTAAACTGTTTTCCCTCTCTGGCAATTCCCAGTAATCATGTTAATCATTTTAAGAAATACAGTTTTCTTTTCCCCCTGAATGTATGGATGGTTCACTCCATGTAAGTGAATCAAAAGGTCTGGTTGTCTGGTTTTTGTTAGTAATGTAATTTAATGACCCAGCCTTTAGCAAAAGCAGCTTTTAGGTTCATTGTCCTGTAGATTTCACAACTTCCCAGTTTTTCTTTTTCTGTGTCAAAGAAGGCTTTGATCATAAAACAAAGAGCAAGAAACTATTTGAAAACCTTCTTCCCTGCTTCTCTGCTGATAACTTACTGCTAGGGCAGGTAAATCCCACTAACCAAACAAGATATTGATGCAGTTTAGCTCAAGCCTGCATTTTCTGTCAAAGCACAGTATGGAGAAAATAATATTTCCTTTGTTTGAACAGAGAGGAAAAGAAGCTGCTGGCATTCAGGACAAAGATGTGGCCAATGTAACAACCTATAATTCAGCAGTAATTTGTTCCAACTGAGCATCAGAAGGCCTGATGTAATTTGGTGGAGAGGGAGAAGTGTTTCTAGGAATCAGGGAAATTCCCCCATTTGGGGAAGGTGGGTTAAATTCAGGCCTGATTCCATCAGGCAGGTCCTTGAGTGAGCTCTGGTGAGTAGTGACAGCTCTGAGATAATTAGCTGCTCCTAGAGGGTCACTGTGGTGAGCACCACATCTCTGTGCCATTTCTGCACAGGAGAATGGATGCCAGCATGGAGACCAAACTCCAAAACTGTGGGAATTTTTACCTACAGGCTCATTTTTTTTCCTTCTTTCTCCTTTGCAGGCATCAAAGGTTACAGCACTTAGATAAGCTTCCAGGTTACTGTAGTTTACATCCTGGGAGAAAAAAACTCTTCCTATAATATCTCCTCTGACTGAAAAGTTTTGTGCTCTTGCTCTCTTGCAGCTGAGAGTTTGTCAGCTCACATTCCAATTCCTCCCTTCCCTGGTTCTTGTGTCCTGAAGAACAAACAGCTTTATACTGAGTTTATCCACTTTGTATATATATAACTTTATACATAAGTTTATCCACTACAAAAAGCTATTTCCCTAGCAAAGACTGACTGGTGAGAGAACACTTCTGTTTTTCCTGCTAGAAGAAAGATTTGTGTTAATGTAGGAATTCTCTTACAGTACCAGTTTGTTACACAGAAATATCTTTGAAGGTAAGGCTTTAGAGGGAATCCATTGTTTATATAGCTGGGGAAGACAACTTTGTGCAAATAAATTAATCTCTATCTGCCCTGTTGGCAAGTGTTTCTTGAACCTGTCAAGATTAACCCAGTGACACTGGTTCTACTTCTCAAGAGAGGACATTAGTCTATGAGAAAACTGCCTTTGCCATACTTTTTGATGAATTGTTTTATTTCACATGGTTAGAGAGGCATAGAAAGCATTGGAAGAAATGCCACCAAGCCCCAGGATGAGTATTCATAGAGCAAGACCATTTTGTATTTCATTTTTTAAGCAGATGCCTAATGTGTGCTCTTAAATCTTTGCAAGGAACACTTACAAAGTGGTTTTAAAAGCTATGGACTATTCAGCAGTTTCTGCTGAGGTCAGTGAGAATGGCCCATGGCCAGTGGTTTAAAACAAGGTACCATTGCAGATGTAGTCTCAAGAGTCTCTTCACTGAGAAGAAAGCACTGGTGAGCAGGACTGATAGCTGAGCATTGTTTGATGTGGTAGGAAGAGCTGTCAGGAGAGAGGCTGTGGTGTTCAGGAACAGTAGCTGAGGGACATGAAGCATGTGTTTTGAGTTAGAAGCAACTGCTGGGGATGAGAATTGGTTTTATTACAGTAATGTCAGCCAAGATCAAAACCACAGTGTGTCTGGCACTGTATATACAGAAATTAAAAGTATGTTGTATGTATTTCCTTCAAAACTAGTGAAGATGGGGTTCAGCTGACTAAACACATTAATCTAATGCCAATTGAGACACCTCATTATACCCAAAAACTTCACTGTGCACTGACAGGTCAAGTATACAGCTGAGGCTCATACTCTTGCAGTATGATAGTTGGAAGGAATATCCCAAATGGGGTGTCAAAAATGTCATCCAGTGCCTCAGAAAAGGCAACTGAGTGTGGTCAGTCCAAAGGCATGAAGGAGGAGTTTAGTGCAAGAAGAACCTTCAGTACTGATCCTGCAAGCTGAATGTCTTACAAGATGGAACAGAAATTGTTCTGGCTGCTGATGGGATAAAAATCTCTGCTTCTATTTGCTCCTGAGGAGAAAAGCAAGTGTCTCCATGCCAGTTCTCTCACAGACAGCATCAAGCCTGGAGAGGCGGCGGGGGAAGGAAAATGTTTCCAACTGAGGAACTGAACTGAAAATAGTTGTGGCACTGAGTCTGCCTGCTGATTGCAGCAGCTCTTCAGTCAGCAGCATTGTGGAGACAAGACAGCAGATTAGAGAATTGGCCTTGCAGATCCTGAGGCATAAATCCAAATTGAGCTTTAGTGCCCACAGGTGTTTGTAGGGCTGCTCACATCCTCACCCCCATTTATGAAGTTCACAAATCACAGTGTGATGCATTTCTCTTCTCCTTTTCCACGTGGGGAAGGGCTGCACTCAAGGGACACATCCCTCAAGGTTCTATAAAACTATAAAAGACTTGTAGTGAGCCAAAGGACAGGGATCCCTTTAGATCAGGGTGAGGATGTCACCAGCTGCACTAAAATCCCTAGTCTGAGGCAGCAGAAGGGTTAAGCATCAGAACAAGAATGCAGTGGCAGAGCTGCTGGATCCTCACAGATGTGCAGATCAGAATGTAAGTGTATTATGTGGCTGTTGAAGAGGCAGGAGCAGAATAACAGGGCTATGCCAGGTCACCAATGACTTGTTTAACACAGCTGTGTGAGGGAAGCTTGCATAACACCTGCCCACACTCAGCTTAACTCAAGCTGTTGTTATCAGTCCCTCACTCTCCTGCTGGAAGTATTTGCAAACCAGGAATCTATTATTTCAAGGCCGCTATAAAATGTCTCTTTCTTTGGCTCAGCTATTCTCAGTGCCTTGCTCAAGAGGTAGAAAAGCTTTAATCATATGTTTGACAAGCTGACTTTAGGGGCAAGTCTCTTTACCTTCAATTTTTGCTTTTCTCCTGGCTGCACAGTAATACACAGCCTGCCCAGCTAGCATGTCTCATGCTTCTGACTCATATGATATTGTGATAATAGAGTCTAGTATCAGACTAGTCATTATGTTATTGAAAGTGTCTGAAAGAACACCACATGCAGGAGCAGCACACAAAATCACAAGCATTTTATTTACTAGGCACAAAAGAAATGTAACAGACCAGGGTTTCACAACAGGATTTTGTGTCCACTTGGGAATAGGGGAGGTGAGCTCCATTTCAGGTCATGAGGCTGAACTGAATCTGTTCAGTGTGATGTAAAAATTCAGCTCCAAGGGGCCAGTGTTTCACAGAGCCCTTGCTCTGCAGAAATCTCATGTGTGTGTTGCTGTAGCTGTTGATCAGTGAACTGAATTGCTTGATTGTTTGCCATCAAGGAAAGCATCATCCATAAGCCTTCTCACACATCCCACGTGAATCCTGCTATTAGAAAATGTCTCCACTTGCTGAGAGCTCATCTCAATCAGGCAGTCTGTTCAGATGGACAGGGCCTTGCAGCTGTCTTTTTCTTCCTAAGATTAATGCCTAAATATTTTAAACACTACTCCTAAACTGAGTTTTCTCAAATGCAGGGAGCACACACTACTCTTCCAGCTTGCAGAGTGGTATTTCAGATGAAAATTCTCAGTCATTTTTTCTTTCCTACCATCTCTGCCTGCATCCCAGTTGCTACCCAGTTGTTCTGTCCTTTGAAATAAGACACCCCAGTTTTCCCTTTTATTCATTTTTCTTTGTCTTTTTGTTTGTTTTGGGTTTTTTGTTTTGTTTGTTTGTTTTTGTTTGTTTTGGGTTTTTTGTTGTTGTTGTTGTTTGGTTTTGTTTGGTTTTTCTGCCTAACAGGAGCCAGCCTCCTGGAGAACAGTTTCCTTCTTCTACACCAGAGAAGAATCACCTTCTCACTGGTGCAATTCCTGCCTAAGGCCCCTGTTTGTAGGGTTGTGCAAGCTTCCTCTGGGGAAAATGTCCATTGTGAGCTACCAGGGCATGAATTCCCACCCACTGCACCCCACAAGCAGTCCCTGCTGTCCTGACCTCTCCTCTTACGTGCTCTAGATCACAAATTCTGGGACACTCACTGACTTCTCAGGCATCTCCCACCTTGAAATGGCTTTTGACAGGCAGGAATGTCATAAAACAGCCAGAGCTGCATCTCAGTCCCTTTGAAGCTGACTAGTCCAGGTGTAGGGCAGACACATGGGCTCCCTGGAGAGTTTCTGATGACCTAAGCACATCAGCTTGGAAGTAGCTGCTGTAATTGTTTTTTTGCTTCTCCCAAACTCTGCAGGGAAGATGGATTCACAGGGCTGTGCACTCAAAGAGCAAAGATGCTGCTGCTGCTGCTGGAGATCCTGATCAGGTGTAGATTTGTGTGGGTGAGCAGATGCAGAAGTTCCCCATCACAGGAACTGCAGGAAGCAGCACATGGGCTGCTTTGAAATCACATTTGTGCTTAAAACCTCTGTCCTGTCTCTTTTCATTAATAGCAATGCCAGTGAGAAATATGAATGACTTCATGATTACTAGAGGCACAAAAAGCAGAGGGATTTTTAAAGTTGTTTTTACTGTCTGGAGGGCACTTTCTTTGTTGATAGTTATTTTGTTCATGATCAGTGTTTGTATCATTTCCCAACACATTATCTGCAGTGTTTGCAGCTCTCATGCCCCCATTTCTAAGGCACCTGCAAGAACAGCCTGCAATAATGGAATCCTTCTGATTTTCTAGTGAGATGGTTCTGCTTTTTGTGCCCACATATAATTTTGTGGGGCTGTTTCAGGAGCATTTGATGGCACTGCTGCCTGCCCCAAGCTCCTCAGCTAAAACAAGAATGAGAGAGAAAACTGGTAGAGCTCTTACAAATGTGCTGTTGTGATTTGCTTGCAAAATGCTGTTGAAAGAGCCATAGATCCTCAGTAGCTTTGCCTTTCCTAGAATTACTTCAGAATTCTGTGGGGAACCAGAAAAGTTGCTAAAAAGTATTATACTGGCACAAGAAACACTATAAACCATGTCCTGGCAAATAAATGCAAATAAAGTTTGGCACTTTAGTTGTTGCTCCTAGCAAGGCAAATGATGCAAGTCGTTTCTCAGACAAGAAAATCACTTTAGGAGGATCCAAATTCAGGAGAGAGGCATCTTTCAAGGTGTGTTCTGTTAGCACCATGCCAGGCTGTCCTCCTTTGGCCAAGGGATTGTGAGAATTACTTGCACTGCCCTGGCAGGCAGATTCTCTGTGTGCAATGGGCTCCAAATATTTATGGAATGCAGCATATTACTGTCAATATTGCTATGAAAAAAAGGGGAATGGCAGCTGTTCAAACTAGCTGAGGAGTTTGTTACAGTAAAATAAGTCCCAAGAAGATTAATTAGTAGCAGGGTAATGCACTTGTAGGTGTGCAGTAATCTGCATGTGGTAATGACAGATCTGTTAATCTGTCAAGCACAATTAATACATTTCACTCTCTCCTGTTCCCTTTCTGTAAGGTAAAAATTTGTGGAGCCCATAGCTGTATCCCCTCAACCTGTGTGTGGACATGTGGTGACCCTCTGGAAGGGGAGAAGGACAAGTTAAAAAAAATCCTTTATAAGTAAAATACATACTTTGCCATTTATATTGTGAAATAGATAATCTCTCCATGAGTGAAACATTTGATGATGCAATACTCCATCTCAGTATGGGCAGTGTTCCTACTTTGTGCTGCTCCATTCAGCAGAGCAGTGTCACAGCCTGGGCTGGGAGTCATCACAAATCTTGTCACCACACGGTGCCTGTGGTGCCTTTCATGGATGGAAAGATGTTTTTAGCAAAAGCCTTTTCCTGTTTGACTCAAGTGGGTGCAACTGGCAATTACTTCATGGCTCTTTATTGCTGTCCTTGTGTTCTGTGGCTGACCTTGAGTTGGGAGTGTGAATCCAGCTGCTTCTCCTTGCAATTGTATTCATCAGTGCATAATCAAAAATTGGGTTATGCAAAGTGTGTATGTTACATGTGTTTAATGTAATATAGTTTTTTATGCTGTCCATTAGGAGTATTGGTCTCTGAGCCCTTAGAAAATACTTTTCCAAGTATTTTCATGATTTTTCTGGGTGTTTTTTTACTGTGCTAGATTTATTGACACATTTTGTCCAAGATCCTACACATAGTTCAAGTTCCCTTTCTTCTTCTCCTGTAAAAGCTTTTCTGTCACAAAGCTCCTTTTCAAAGCAGAAAACACTAAAGAATTCCCCAGTCACATCTACTGTATTTTCCTGACAAAATCAGGACATCCATGGAAAACTCATGCCTTTCCTCTGCAGTTTACCTTCTGGATGCTGCTTGCATTTAAGAGCACAGCCACTGATTGTTCCCAAGGCACAGCATGCATGGAGCAGAATGAAAGCTGTATCTTATTTAAATTAATGAATAAGATGAATGAGTGCAGCATTTTCAAAACAGGCAGAAGAGGAAAGCTAGGCAATATTCACATATTAATTTTAATGAGAGCTCTCCACCAAAAAAAAAAAAAAAAAAAAAAAAACACTAGTCAATTGATATTCTGTCCATAGACTCATTCATGAAATGATGGGCCTGAAAGGCACCACAGGAAGCAGAATTTTACTGGAGACAAAGTCATTCACTAGATGCACATACTGTTAAAGGAAGCAGCCTGGGTATTGCAATTTATTCTTGTTGTGCTTGATGGGAAAAGAAATTTTAAATCCCAGCTGGAGGATTCACAGGGCCCCTTTGCTCTTTAGATTTGCTTTACAGTTGTGCAGAGTCCCACTGGGGAGGCATTAGCATCAGTAATCACCACAGCACTCAGCACTTATTGAGATGTGTTTCATCTGCACCTCTCAGAGGGGCTGGCAAGGTGAGTGCAGAATCACAACTCCCCTGGCACAGAAACTGAACAGGTATAGGGAAAAGCTTGGCCATATGGCCAAGGTGACACAATAAAGTGAAATGATGGGCAAGTGACTTCAGGTCTCTCTGGCCTCATATGATAGTGGGGGAAAAAGGGGTTATTTAGACCCATAGTTTTCAAAGTGATTCATTGACAGTACTGGAGAAATTAGAATCTGGGTGAGCATATTATAAAAGTCAATCAAATGTATTTTTGGTTTTTTTTTAAATCTGAAAACCCACTATAAGGCTCTTTCACTGTGAATACTACTGGATAGATATGCTGTTCCAAGTAGGGACTTAACCTAGGAATGTAAGATAAATGTCTTTTTTTAGCCTGTCCCTATAACTGAGGGACATATCAGCATGGCATTCAGAAAACCTCTAGTAGGAATCTGCCTCTGTAGCCTAACTCAAACAGCTAAATCAGAGAGGTAAGTCAGGCAATGTGAACAACCTCTGATGTATCCATTTTTATAATTAATGCTTAGATCTGAAAAGTCATGTCCCATTAAACATCTAATTAACATGTCCCATTGAAATCTGTGAAAAGTTTTGTCTGTGTTTGTGGAACTGGGCACCCTTTGCCCAACCATGATTGCCTCTGAGTCTTAAAATGTCACAGTATTAAAATGAGATTCAGCAAGAAGTGTGACAGCATTATATAATCCATGGAAATAAATCTGAATATTAAACTTACTTCCACTGCCAAGATGACAAGCATTTCATAAATGCAAGATGCAACAGTGGAAATGATATTTCTGAACCAGGAAGCAAACACTGTTCTCCAAGTGTGCAAAGGAAAAATCATCTCAGGACTGCACAGAAGTGTGTTTGCTTGTGCCAGCTTTCTGTTTGAGTGGCTGGCTGTCTTTTGGCAACCTGCCATCCAATAATTCATTGCATGCCCATGGGGCATTTCATGGGAGGAGGGACATATGTTAGTGCAGGAGCAGAGCTGCTATCAGTGCTTGATGCCAGTGACATGGAACAGAGGCTCTCAAAGGGTCTTGCACATCTGTCTAGTGAGTCACAAACTGCACACTCTGCTCCTATTTTTCTCTGTCTGTTAGCTTTCAGAGCTAGAATTAGCATAACACGAAGCATTTTTCAGATTTTTTTTTAAGGGAGCTGCTACATAGCTTTTGTTGCTGCTTTATCTGCTGCAGGAATGCTGTGTAAGTGATGTGAAATTGGAGTTGAGGTATTCCAGGAGAAAAAGTCTAGGTTCAGTGGTGAGCCACACTGTGGCAAGATGTAAGAAGTGCAAAAGCTTCAGAAGGAAATGGAGAGAGAAAATCAAACCTATTGGTCCTTATGATTTGCATTTTGTTGAAACCATGAGATACTAGCCTGCATTCAGAAAGTTGTTTCACTTCCTTTTAAAAAAATTGCCACCTATGCTACCTAGAGAAGATGTAACTCTCTCATTAGGGAGATTTTATCAACTCCAGTGGGTTATGGATACAATAGTAAATCTTAAAAATAGGAGATTCCCATGTAAGCAAAGCCACCATGATTTGTATCAGCCTCTGCATATTTTTTGCCTTTGTCTCAACTCCCAAAATTACAGGGAGGAAATGGCCATTGAGATGGCATTGTCTGTATGCTATGGCCCTAAACACAACTCTGGTCTGGACTTGAGCCCACCATTTGGAAAAAACATCTCTTCCTGATTAAAACATTCCTGTGGTGGATTTACCACCAGCATTCTTGGTACATGGTTCCAGTAATTAATTACCCAGACTGCAAAAAATGCCTGCCTTGTTTCTAGACTGGAGCCAGGGTGTGGGCACAGGGTCTGGCTTCTCTGAGAGCTGAGTCAGATAAGAAAGCCATCTGGGCTCTATTTGGGCTACTTCCTCTCATATTCAGCCCCAATTTATGCACAACTGCTTTGCAGCATCTTCTGTTTTCTGGTTTTGTTAACTGGATGAATGAATCTCGCAGCACTGCTCACCTGATTATCCCCTGGCAATGGAGGTGGTGTGAGGTGCCAGGTAAAGTGATTGTGCTTCTCAGAGCACATGGCATTGGGGAGCTCAGCCCTAATGTTCCCTCTGTCCTGACTTTATCCTCTAGACCATCATTCCTCTAATGCTTCATGCCATCCTAATACTTTTGATTGTCCTTAACATTTCCCATCGGTGCAGTGTAATGAGCTCCTGTGAGGTGGTGGCAGCAAAGTGATCCATGGGGTCTCTTCAGCCCATGAACCACTGCACCTGCATCTCTCACTTCACTCAAGTTTGACTTTCTGCAGCAGTAAGGTCAGGGAAGTATGAGATACCCTCTAAAATGTCTCAGGGATATGACCCCTAAACTTAAATTCATGAAGTTCATGTTCTCAAGAGCTGGATATAAAAAAAGAACAGAAAGCAAATGAGAGCTGTGGTCTGATGATCTGTTAGTGATATTTCATACCTCTGTATGCCTTTGTTTTGCATTTTGCACTTTTAACTCACATGATGAAGTTTTCAGACAGAAGTGGATATCATGTGTAAGCTGAGTTCCTTGTTTTTTTCTTTTGCCTGTCACTGGCTGCATGTTCTCTGTTGATGTCTTGTTCCTGGTACTTGACACTGACCATCTTGTCTGTGAAAGGAAGCCCTCCAGCTGGTTTGCCTGATGAGAAGAAAGGAAAGTTTGCTTGGTTTAGTCACTCCACAGAAAGCCATGGTAATGTTCCACTGTGCTCTGTGTCCACACTGCATGTGTCTGTGTGTCTGTCTGTCTGTGTATCTCTGTGCAGTCTCTGGCCAATAAATCAGCTTTGTGTTCTCCTGCATGTGTGTGCCTGCCTTTGCTGCTTGTCCTCTCTGTGCACCCAGGATAACAAGCTGCTCTGCAAATCAATCTCGTGCTAATGTCTTCAAAATTGTTTTCCATTTGCAAATAAGCTTGAATATCTCTTGAAAGTGTTTTACCTCATCTTCCAAACTGACTTGTGAAATATCAGTGTTTTGGTTTTTTTCCTGCAGGGCTTACTCTGGACAAAAAAATTTAATTATGAATGTTGTTTTTTTCTCATAGCTTACTCGACTGTTTCATGTATATCAGAACATGAATTCAGTTTATTCCTTAATTTTTCTTTCCAAATAGACAAGATTATTAAAACATCTGTCTTCATAAAGGAGCAGGCACCATTAGAGTACAATATTTCATAGTTTTGTCAAGAGTGCTAGAGAGTCCATTATTTCATGTGGCCCTAAGAACACAGTACAAGAACTTTAGATTTCCCAAGAAGTGTGTTGGAAGTATATGAATTGTTGTGATGAGATAGAGGAAAAATAGTTCATTTTGAGGGACATTTCTACCATAATGCTTTCAATGCAGAACAACCCAGAACATTTTTGAAAGGACTTCTGGTATCTTTTTAGCCCCTGAGAGAAGACCATGGCCCTATGAACATATACCCAATTGAATTGAAGAATCTATTTCTTCTACATTGGCTCATTTTGCAGCAATGACCCAGAAATAGACACATTCCTGCAGGCTATTAGAAATCTCTCCAACAGCTAACAGCACGTGCTCTCAAGCCTTATCTGAGATTTGTATCCAACATCTAATACAGGACATATTCTGAAGTTCTACCAAGCTTTCTACCAAGCTCCTGGGAGATCTGTTTAAGTCCTCCATCATTCAGTCTTAAGTATAATTCTTTCATTTGTTTTGTGTATTCCAAAAGGGGTGAGGAGGGATCAGGACACATATTGGATCCTATCCATTTCCCTACTTTTAACTGAATGTTTATGGATAAAGAGTGATTGGAGATTATCCAGGAGCTGTGAGCAATTGGGGAAATGAAAATGGTGTGAGTTTGAGGGATTTTTATGGTCTGTAGAAGCAAGTAAAATCTTGAGGTTTGATAAGAGCTAGAAACAGGTTCTTGAATCTAGGTGAGAGAGGTTCACACCTAAGGTTGCTTTCATTTGATGTTTGTTCCATGGTATTTCTGTAAAAGCCTAGAAGGTTCTGTCCAGTTTTTAGCTAGGAGAGTCAATATAAAGCTGCACCATAGTCCACATTCATTAGCTCCTTTGTTGGTAATATCTGAGTGGGTCACAGAGTCTGAATTTCTCTCTTGCACCTCTGGGTCCAGTTTCTAGGTGTAAGGTTGAACCATATTCATGGCTAGTAAATGACAGATGAGCCATCAGTATGCTTCATGTGGTATTTGCTGTCAGGCTAGCAGGAGCTGTTTATCTGCATGCATCTCAATCCTGGTACCTTTCATTTGTATTTTAATCATTGCACACAAGGTTGGGGAGGGCAGCGAGGGGGTTGGGCTGCTGCAGGTAAAGAGGCATTTTTAAAAAATATTCAATGGAATCAAAAGGTTTGTCAGGACTTTTACTTTCCAGCAATTCTTATAAAATTTCAAGGAAGTGATTCTGAAAGAAGGAGAGCAGCTGCTTTTCCCCTTTTCTATAACATTTGAGTAACTTGTGTGTTCCTGAATTAGTCATGCCCAACCTGCTCTGCACAGGGAGGCACTCAACTTTCTCAGCAAACTGTTCCATCCTCAGGAGCTGCAGCTGGGGGAGGGATGGGGGTCTTTCCATTACCTAGTCCCTTCAGTCCCACATTGTTTAAGAGCTGTGGCAGGTTCTGATGGGCACCCCTCTCTTTTTGCTGCCCCTGCCCCTTGCAGTGAGCATGCCCACGAGCGAGACCGAGTCCGTCAACACCGACAACGTCCCCGGAGCCGACATGGAAGGCGAGAACTGCGGCGCCAGGCTGGCGTGAGTACCCCACACCCTCTAATAAATCAATTATTAATTAGTGTGGTGGGTAATTGAATGTGTTAGGTAACGGGTTGGGCTGGGGGAAAGCCAGGGCACGTGTCAGGCTTTTCAAGATGGACAAGGATGAAAGGAGAGGCTGAAGATCTGTTGATCAAGGTTCTTATCTTAATTACAGCATAAACTGGATGTTAGTGAAGAACCTCTCATTTTACAGGTGTGAATAAGGGACAGAGGGTCTGGACAGCAGATCTGGTTTTGCATAATATCTAAAAGAGGAACTGGTGGATAACAGTACTCTTATTTTAAAATTCCTCGTTGATAGAGAAGTCTAGATAGACTTTCAAAACCCATATATGTAGACTGAAGAGTGGAAATGACTGGTCTATTTTAATTTTTCTAAAGATCCTTTACAGTGTCTAAGGTGTCTAAAGACACTTTGCAGTGTCTTGTAATAGGAATGCATTGAGGGTGACTCCCATCCTGCAGACTGAATTACACCCTTCAAATACTGAACAGAGTACTGTGGTGACAAAGAAATAGAACAATTAGGAGGGATTAATGCCTCCTTGAAATTACACCATTGTAATTAGTGGAGATGATCAAGAATTCATGAGATAGCAGTTATGAAATGCCATAACATGTGGTGTAGTTTTTAACCTCACAGAGAGCAAATACAGGCAAGAGGGGTCCTTTATTCCCTCTGCATTACTTAAACAAGAATGGACTTGATGCTGTGGGGCAATACATTATTCCCTCCAAGTTTGTGGCAACTCCACTGCCTGTGTCAGAAATTTGCCATCATTGCTTTCCAGGAACCTCCTGGACTGGTTGTGATTTGCTGTGTTGCTTCTCCAGAATATGTCAGAGTAGTAAATTCCCTCATAGGTGTGGACACAGTGCCAGAAAGAATGGCAGCAGTTACTCTCAGGATTCATATATTTTTAATATTACAGCTTGCATCCATTTAATGTTCTCAATCCCAAAGGATCCTAAAGCACTTTATGAACTGTAAATGCAGGGATTGTTCTCAGAGCACTAGAGTTCAGCCACCTCCAAGGTAAAATGTGACAGGTGTTTAAAAACAACAGGCACAAGTGTTTAAGGGGTTGTATGAGGGATAACTTGTTTTGCACTGAAACTGCATGGGAATTTTGGCAACCAGAACATAATTATCTTAGCTGGAATGTGGCCAGGAGGGCTGAAGTTAAACCCGACTCTAAATGTAATCATGACTTAGAATGGAGTTTACTTAAAATAGCCCAGTGTGCAGTACCCTGATTTGGCATTAGGAGAAGGGATGGCTAAGTCCAATATATTTTAGGGGAAAAGACATAGGAAAATTACAGGAAAACAGAGCTTCATCTCTTCTTCTTGTGTTCTAAGTGTTAGAACAGGGCCCAAAATTTCAGCAGAGCAGGACATGGAAGATTCAGAGAGACAAACAGTTTCTTGCCACTTTTCAGTTCATCTGAAAATGGGAAATGGGTGATGTACAGCAGGCAGATTGAAGCCTGTTATTGAGAAGGGTTTGTTTAGTCCTTACCCAAGGACAGCTGAGATCCTCAAGGCCTCCCTCAGATTGCTTTTCATCCCTGAGAGATGGATAGGCTCCCTCCTCGATGAAAATGAGGGGCTGTATCATTGAATATGAAATTCTGGACTGAGCTACAAGTTTTGCCAATGCTGCCCACTTTTTAAACTTGTGGATCTGCAGTTGCCTTAGTTATGGGCCAATTCAGACCTGCCTCTGATTCTGAGGCTCAGAATCCTTTCTGGCTTCCTTTGCTGCTGTATCACACACCTAGGCAGACAGAGAAACCAGCTGCCATTGCTTCCACAAGTATTAAGTACTCTTCTTTTTACTGAGTCCTCATTCAAACCCCCCATAGGTCAATATTCCTTCTGGAACATATGAAATGTAAGCAAGGATTTTTTTTAATGAGTGTGTTCTTTTATTGGAACCTAACAATAAGAATTTGGCCCAGTGTTCAAGAACAGTGAAAATTCATGTGGGAAGTCAGTAGAGCTTTTAAAAAGTTCCTCTTCAAGTACTAGATTTTGAGTCCTAGCACTAATAATTACAGTCATGTCATCCTGATCTACTCTAGTTGAAGATTAGACCTGGACTTTTGAGCTGTCACCTACCCTCTGTTTCTGCAGTTGGAATGGTTAGCCAAGATTTTAGTTAGATTGTTGAGTTTCATCTATTGCAGATGAGTCTCAATAATTTTTACCAGCATTCTAAACTCACCCTGTGGCCATTGCTTTGCTATAAACAGCCTCTTCCCCAGAGGGCAGGGGCTGCTCTGAGCAGGGGGAAACCAGACATGACTGAAGCAACATGGGGTTTCAAGTCCAAGGCAATATATTTATTTCTTTATTGACATCAGGCTGCCAGGGTGTTCAACCACCCCAGCACCACCACTACAGTTCCAGGCTGAGCTTGCCATCAAAATGGACTCATGATAAAAGGAAAAATATGTCCAGGAGATTGAAAGAAAATCCTTTTTCATTGAAGGCAACCTAGAATTACTCACTATTCTTTCTGTTCTTTTAAAATCTGTAGAGTTTTGAAAGGCTGGGTCTGTGAGTGACAGAGAGATCTGCTTGAGAAGCCAGGCTCAAAAGTGCATTTTGGAAAAGGAGATCTTCCCTGACAGCCTTTCTCAGCTCCACAGAGACATATGCCATGTGAGATCAGGAGAGCACCTCTCAAACAAAAACTATTGCCTACTGATAAATTGTCTCAAAGAAATTTTTATTTCTCCAGTATCCATACAATAGAAAGTGCCTCTGTCATCTGTCCTGTCTGCAGTAATGCCAGCCTTCAAACCAGCAGGAGTTTCAGAAGGAATCTATCTGATCTCTCTTTACTTGTTGTGTAAATCCAATTTTTTAGAACTAGAACAAAACAAACCAGAAAAACCCAACTATTTCATTCATAATAATTTCTGGTGTAATTCTGCTGGCAGCAGGAGTGCTGTGGCACAGCACTAAGGGCTTTCACATTATCAGACATCTGAATTTGAAAATGGTTTTGCAGGCTTCCACAGGACATTGAAAAGCATCCCACAGCTTCCACAGTATATTATTCCTGTCATGGTATTGCCTTGTGCTGGGCTGACATCTCAGGAGGACAACAGCTTTTATCCTCAAGGACAGCATTTGGAAGTGGAACTTATCTTATTTTGATGTGTCACAACTTTCATGCCCTGTTGCCTCAGAATACAAACACCCACAAAAGAAAGTTTCCTCTGCAGCAGGGAGCAGTGGGACAAACCCAGACCCAGGAGCAGTGGGGTTCTGTTTGCAGGATATTCTTACACCCAGGGCTTCCCAACAGTAATTTCCCTGAGCCTCTGGGGTTGCTGCTGTGCAGGGCTCAGATTCCTGAGGACAGGCTGTTGCTCACAATCAGGAGTAATCTGTTCTGTGCAGAGTGTCAGCATATATAATCTTCCAATACAAGCAGAATGTTAATTTTCTAATACAACCATACAGATCTGGAGTGCCACAATAGAGCTTGCTTTATACATATGCATTAGCTAAAAAAAGACCTTTGTGGAAGCTAATGCTCCATAGAGCCTCAATAGAAAAGTGAAGCACTTGAGCTCAAAGGGAAAGAGAGCTTAAAATTATCTGCTTTCACTGAAACAATAACCCACTTGGCATCTTCACCTTGGCCAGGATTTCCAAACATTTGGGGGACAGTTCAATTGCTTTTCCACCAAAGACAGTTCAAACAATAAAACAGGATAAAGCAAAATGAACAACCTACACTGGCTTTCCAACAGAAAACAGTGTTGTCCTGAAAATTTTATGAGCAAATGGAAGGTTTCCCTGGCAGCTGAATGGTCAGTGGTTGTTTCCCTTGGTGCTTCTCTGGCATGGAAATTAATTCCTGTCCAGTTCTTGAAATAATCAGCACAGGAGCCAGTGGTAAAGGTAGAAGTTTTCTTGGAGGTTTGCTAGTAGTTGCTGCTGGTGAGAAGATGAGCTCCTTGTCATGTGATGGAGCCAAAGTTCCCATTGCATCAGGAGCAGTGGGAAGAAAAGTCTGCCAAAAGCTCTGAAACCACTGCTGACCTTAGCAGGAAAACTCAGGATCAGCCCTTATGTGTCAGTATCAGATGCTGCTCTCCAACTTAGTTTGAGCAAGGTGCTTTTGATACTCACAGTCAGCTCCAGGTGTGTGTCTGAAGGACAGTAGCATGTCCATATGGAAGAGGAATTTTCTTTCAGATTCTGTGATGGGCCTTTCCTGTGACTTGCCCCAAGGAGAGTAAGATTATTTACTAAATGCTTAAATCCTGGCCTATTTTCCAAGCCTATAAGAAAGCCTGTTTAAGGGCACACCAACTCAATTTTATGTTAGACAGATCCAGTTTTCTTAAGGCTGTTCTGTAGATTCTTATTGTGCCACTTCACCAGTAACTGCACAAATGCACTGAAACAGAACCCACATCTCACCAGGACTCCCTTCTCACTGTTCTGAAATATATAAGATATGGCCAGTGAAGCTCTCTGGATGTTCTCCAAACCTGTATATAACCTAGCAGCATAGTCAAGCCCATTTCTGTGTTGCTGTTTTTTCTGACAGCTTTTACTGGTGTCCAAAGGCTTTTCTGAGTCCCTATGGAGATATGGCTGCCTCCAAGTTGGGATCATACAGTGTAAAAGTAGTTGTGACCAGAGAGTTAGATAATGGTCATGTTTGATGTCCACACCCAGAAAACAGCTGTAATGTGGCCTTTGTGTCATGGCTGGTGACCTACAAGATTTTTCCAGAATTGTCTGTTGTGTGTACAACTCCACAGAGCCCTCAACCCCTGTTACACAAAACTTTCACATCCTTCACAAACACCTTCTCTGGTGTCCACCATGAAAAGGGAAATGAGGACTTGATCTCTCAGAACGTGGAATGTGTCAATACATTTGAGTTATGCTGAATATCCAGAGTTTATCTTGATCAAAACCTTTCAATTGCACTGTCTTATCTGTGTGTTGTACATAACTATGCAAGGTTGGGGGTGTGTTGGAGAGTTTTGAAGATAGCAAACCAAACAGTAGAGATCTGATTATTGTGTTTGTCTTTCTAAAAGATAAGCTGAGTTACATGGTTCCTGTGATAAAAGCACTCAGTAATGATCTGGTTTTCATTAGGTTCCTATACCATAATTTTAAACAAGAGTTTCTCAAGAAATTCCAGAGTTGGACACAATTGGAGTCACCCTCTTTCTCCCAGTGACATAAACCTCCCAGGACACTGGAGATGCAAGAGATCCATGTCTGAACTCAGCAGAGAATCTGGTCCACTCTGAGCCCATTAAGTGCCAGCTTGGGGTGTCACAGGCAGCTGTGGCAAGGCCCTGTTTCCAGACTATTTGAGAGCCCCTAGTGATGTCATAAAAGCATTTTTTAATGTGACATTGGTAACCCAAGTTCTGGGGAAAAAAAACAACAAAAAAACATAAGAGTCATTTGAAAAACGTGTTTCAGATTCGTGCATAATGTTTTCAGAAACGTTTATTATACAGTTTATTTCCAAAATTCCATTTCACTCTCTGATTCTACCTCTAAATATAAATCTAATCCTCCTTCCATGTCCTGTTCTATATATATAGCACACCCACATGTGATAAAGCCTTCTGCCACAGCAGTAAGGCAAGGTGGAGGCAGGGGGATGAAGGCTGGAGGTAACCTGTGGGATGCACTGAATGCACTTGGCTGCTGCTCACAATGCTCCAAAGATATAATTATCACATGCATGATGAGTACTACACCTGCTGCATCTCTTTTGCTTAAATAAATAAAAGATTTCAGTACTGGCTCACTGGGAAACCATTAACCAGAGAGGTCACCAGAGGATTTCACACTCCCTGTCCTTCCCCTTCCATCTCTCTCTCTCTCTTGCTCTCACTTTCTTGTTTTCTCTCCCCCTCTGTCCCTGCCAAACTATTCCTATCAAAATCCTCACCACCTCCTTTCCAGTGCTCAGCTTTCTGCTTCGTTGTGATTTTTACATCTTTTCACTTCCCCTCTTTGAGCCTTCTTTTCTGTTGCCTGCAAATCTGCTCCATTGCAGTTTGCAGGTAGTGATTATCAAGCCAGACTTCTCAGTGAGAAGTAGGAATAGCTTTAACATTAAGGATGTGCTTTGTAGGTGCTTCACTTGGCATCCTTGTTAGAGCTTGCTTGTCTCTGCAGGATAATTTAGCATTCTTTTCTGCCACCAGTGCTTTATTTCTTCTTTTTGAGGGGTCTGTAACCTCACTGCTGCCCAGTGTGTGGCCTAGACAGGCACAGCAGGAATTATGTATTTGATGTAAAAGCTTTTTTCCTTTTTGGGGCTCAGCCCATCTGCTGGTGAAAAGCTCCCCTGGCTAAAATCTCTTCCACATAAGGACCCTGACCTATCACTGATTGCTTGTCAGTAACTGATGTCCTCAAGCAGGGACAGGACCATTGTTAAGGCTGCTGCAGAAAGAGGTGTTGGATGCTTGGAGAGTTTCACTCTCCCCCCTCTACTGAGAGTGAATCCAATTTTAGGGCAGTGCAGTAAGACCTCTGCTGACTGCTGTCAACAATGACTCACTTTCCCATCACAGAGGGAACCTTAAGGAATGCTTCAACCCAGCAGAAATACTTTTTTCATAGCCATTCCCCAGATTCTCATTTCTGCTGCTATTGGCAGTAGATTTTGCAGCTTCCTAAGTCACCTCTGACTCACACCATTGTATCCACATACATTTATTTCTCTCTTTGCATCATTATGGCTTTACCAAAAGACAAAGTGTTCAAAAGCCTTACAGGACATGTGTCAAACAGAGCAAGGTAGTGATTTAAGAACTGGAACCTATTTCTAGCTTTGCCTGTGACTTCTCATAAAAGATTAATGAGATTATTTAGATGAATAAATCCAAATGCATGGAATTAGGTATTTAAACACATATATAGTGGGAATATGGCCAAATTTTCAGGAATGTTTGATTCTCAAAATTTCATTCATAATGACAATCTATTATTGTACAGACCCATTTGAATGCAAACCAATTTACATAGATAACCAAGACAAATAAGTGTTGGTATCTAAATTTGAAAATATTAATCATGCATCATTTTCCTTCAATTACTGAAAAAAAGCATTATTTCACCATTAGTGTTTCATAATGTGCTTATAGATCCTGAAGTGAGGGGTGATGTGTGAAAGCAACAGGTCTGTCTGCATAAAGTCAGACATATTTCAATATAAGAAAAACAATAGTGACTAAAACTTTTTTTTAAAATAGTAATACTTTAGAAATATGTTTGGTATAATTTCTACAGTTCTCTGATATCTGTAGGTGGTAGAATCCCATCATGCCATGACTTCTGCTTCATCAGTCCCACCAGAACACAAGACTTGGTTATTGGGGAATTCTGCCCAGTGCCTACATTGACTGACTTAAAGCAGATGCAATGGATTTTAAAAAAAAAAAAAAACAAAAGCATTGAGCTTAACTTTTTCTTTCTATTGCTATTTTCACAAAAGCCTGGGAGGTGTGGGACAGCTTTTGAGACTCTAATGGTAATTCTTGTCTTTCAGGCATCGGATCTCAAAATCAAAATTTAGGTAAGTAAAACTGACTTTTGATTTTCTTCCTTTCTACCATTTTTATTCTTTGCTGAAATGGTTCACACCAGCATCACTGGGATGCAGTGGTGATTCTAGATGGTGATTCTAGGAGATCCTGCTAAATATGTCAGATTTTAGTCATAAATTTTTCTTAGTTTCACACTGAATTAAGGCACAGGAACTACTGACTACTGAAGTACCTATCTATGTATCTCAAGTCATAAAATATAAAATCAGAAATAAACAGTCAGTTCAACCCCATCATTATACTACATCCATCAGCATCAACCCTGTCAGTCAAGGCTCTCTTTGTTGAATTTCTCTGCTTTGCTTGGTTGTAAAGATTTCAACTGATGAAGTTGGCATCTTGTTTGTGAAATTCTCCCATTCACCCTGGGACGTGGGGAGTTTCTCTGGTGGTATTTGGTTTTCTGTTGACTTAGATCTTTTGGAAAAGTGAAGCAGTCCAAAGATGGCTCTTTCTGGGGTTTCCCTGGAGAGGCTGACTGAACTCATGGAACTTGGTTGTCAAGGTCCATTTCTACCTCTTTGGTAGGAGCTCAGCTACCTCCATAACCCTGAATTTAAAGTCAGTTCTGTAAAACACTAAATGAATTTTCAGAATAACTTGAGCAAGTGCATAAGTGAGTCCTTCTGCTTACTTAGGGAGCATTGAGTAATGTCAATTTGGGAAGCACATGTGTGACATCCCCTTGCAAGGAGTGTAGGTATAAGCACAGAAAACACTGTACATTGCCATGTGCATGCACATTTGTGCACAAGTACACACAAAAGCATGTGAGACTGCAAATAGCTTAATGACAACATTAATGCCTAAATGTGGTGCCTGCTTTGGAAGTCAGGAAGATTATTTCTTATCCCAAATCCACTGCAAAACACACATTGTATCTGTTTTTTGATAGACTGGGTGCCTTTATAAATTGCATAGGTAAAACACCCTAGATTTGACCACCTGTTAAAATGCTGTTGCAAAATTCTTGTTCACATTGTCTGGCTTTAGATCCTATAGATGAGAGCCCTGATCTCAAGCATGGCTATAGTTTGCCAGTGAAAATTACACACAGGACAAGAGTAGCCAAGGAAAGTTCTTTCTCCTGTAACATGTATGTGTGTGTCACTTCAGACACACACACATATGGATGTAGTATCTATATAAAACTATTAGATTTATTATGCAGCAGCAAGTGTTGCCTGGAAACTGGTTGCTATGCAAGTTAAATTCTGAAGAGTAGGAGGTGTGTAATTAGCTTTAAATATCTTCTGTGGTTAGTAATTACCCTGAGAAATCAGTGACACAAGGGGATGTGTTCATGGAAGGCAAACTTTAAAAACTCTCTTGATTAGCAAATGGTACCCTTAGTTCCAGGCATGAAGGTGAGATGCTGAAGTCCCCTAAGCTTTGGGATTTTTTTCAGAATCAGCTCTTATATTGGGCTTACTCTTGAATGTTGCTGAATGCTGGAAGTGTTATTTGGATTTTATTTGACCTCACCTCTCCAAAGACTCAATCATTCAGGTCCATGTTGACCATCCTGAGCCTGGGCAAGGTGCCACAAGCACCAAGTACAAAGAGAATATTTATTTTTGTGGCAGCTGAGCTAAAAAATTCTCTTGGGGTTCCTGCAGTGGATATCTTACTCAGATTAAGATATTGCTTGAAGCTCTTGCAAATTGGTTTAGGACAAACTTTATTTCTGTAGCTCTAGGAGGGATGTTCACAAGTGTCAACTCAGATGAGAGAGTATTTCTCAGGGTGAACTGGAGTTACTCTCTACCATTCTTGACCAATAAATCAAGACTAGAGTTTCCCTTGACAGAGAGCTGCAATAGCCTAAAGATCCCTCTCTGAAAAGAACTTTCCCTTCTTCAATTTTTCAAGTCGCTACTGGCGCCGATGGAATCGATTCTGCAGAAGGAAGTGCCGTGCTGCTGTCAAGTCCAATGTGTTCTACTGGCTGGTGATCTTCCTCGTGTTCCTCAACACCCTCACCATTGCCTCTGAGCACTACAACCAGCCAGACTGGCTCACAGAGGTCCAAGGTGAGCAGGAGCTGCTGGTTCTGTTTGTTGTGGTCGGTGTGACAAAAATGGGAGCTGAGGAAGAGCTGATGCATTAACCCGATGTAAAAGGAGCACACACAACTCCAAGCAGTCCTGTGTCTGTGGAGGATTCTAAATAATGCAATAAACTGATCTGCCTGTGATGGGAGAAGTTATAGGAAAAGTGTAAATACCTCCTTTCCAGCCAAAGCAGTTCCATTGGGTGTAAGCGAAATCAGGAGTGTATGCTAAATTTATATTTGCAGCAACTGGATTCCCAATTTATGGCTAGCTACTGGGAGCCCCACACTGTCCAAGGTTTCCCCTGAAATGGCATTTTTGATGAATTCTGATTATTAGGGAGGTGATGAAGAGTGATTTGTAAAGCTCTGTCTGCAGAGCAGCTGAATTCTCTCTGGAGGGGAGAGCAGCTGAAAAGGCTTAATTAAGCAACAGTAGGTAGCAGAGCAGCTCTTGTATTCCCACTCTCCTCTGCAGATGACGGGTGTGAAGGCAGGTTGTGCACAGGAAGGCGTGTCCCTGCCACTGCAGCTTGTGTAACACATTGCAGCTGGGTGTGCAGCACATAAGAATTGCTGTAACCCCCTTGCTAAAACATTTCTGCAAATGACATATTCATTCTTTGACCACACAAAGTTAACTTTTAAGACTGATCCTTAAAACGCTTTCTTAGAAGAGATGATTTGCCAGTGATTGGTTGTGATGATCTTTTGACTAAGTTCCCTTAATCTGTTTCTTTTTGCTTTCCATGAGACACTGCCAATAAGGTGCTGCTAGCTCTTTTCACAGCAGAGATGCTGCTGAAGATGTACAGCCTCGGCCTCCAGGCCTACTTTGTGTCCCTCTTCAACCGCTTTGACTGCTTCATTGTGTGTGGAGGCATCCTGGAAACCATCCTGGTGGAGACCAAGATCATGTCACCCCTGGGCATTTCGGTTTTGAGATGTGTCAGACTCCTAAGAATATTCAAAATCACAAGGTACTTTTGATTTACTGAAATAAGAGTATTGGTCTAATACTGATACTGAGCTGTGATGGACAAAAGACTCTCTAACAATTTAAAGTTAGAAAGTGAGTGTTTACTCAGCAGTGTGAGGTAAATAGGCACTGCAAAATCACAGGTGATCACAAAATCTATTTATTGGCAAAGGATTCAAACAAATACATATTCATAATAACAGCCCCTTCCATCCCCATCTTCCTATGGTAATTAGCCCGAATAGCTATTAAGCATTGATTGACTTCTCAAATTAAGTTTGGGGTTGTTTTTGTGGGGAGGAGTCTTAAAAGGAGGAAGTAAGGTGAGTTTTCCTCACCCTAAACTCTTGACCTTTTCTATCAATGACAATACAAATGATTGCTGGGGGTAGTCCAATTTTTCAAAGAATGGGTTTCTGGTTGCATTGTCTGTGTTCCTTTGGATCTGCTCACCAGTTTCATCTTTTCCCATTGTAAGCGCAGCTGAGCAAACATAAAATGACATTATTTAAGTTTCAGATAACTACTCCCTTCTAACTTTTAATTATTTTCAGCAAGGTAACTAAAATCCTAATTTTCTAAGATTAATGTTTCACTATATTGCTTCTTTGGGGGCTGGAGGAGGGCTACTGCTCAATGCACATCATGTATGGGTACAAGTCACTCACATCCCTGTTTGCTTTCACTTTTTCTACCATTTATTAGGTAGTGAAAGTGATAGATTAACAATCCTCATTTTCTGCAGTCTGTAACAGGGTGGGAAGGGCTGTGCAGACTGGAATCCATCCCTGGTGTGAGTGGTGAGGAGTCAGGCACAGGCAGCTGCAGACACTTGATAGCATGCAAAGTGTTAAATCTGGAATAATGCGAACTGAGCTCAGGCTCCTACAGCTCTCTGCAAAAGACAAAGAAACCCAAAACAGCAGATAGCCTTGTGACCTCCTCTGACTTTTTTGGTGACAGAGAGGAGCCTGAAAGGCTGCTTTGAGCCAAAACAGCATTTGGCTGAGGAGTCCATGCCAGCTCCACACTCAGCAGTGACCTGGGTAGGAGATTGTGTCAACACCAGCAGCCACAGGCAAAGGATGTTGTCAGCTATTCCCCTTCTAAGGAGACCATCAAAAAGCAAAAACTTCTTTTCCAGCTTCCCATATCTCCTCTTTTCCCTTTTCATTCTTTCCCCTCTCCCTCTGCACAAAGGCAGAATGTTATTTAAACAGTCACTGCTTGCTGAGCCAGGTACCTCTAAAACACCAGCTTGGTTTGGCAGGGCTTTTTCAACTTGTTTTTTTTTTTTTTTTTTTGGGGAGTTTGTAGGAGCAAGATCAGCTCCAAACTTACTCTGAGCTCTTTCAACAAACTTATCCAAGTGCTTGCCCAAAGAAGCACAAGGTCTGCGTTTTCCCATGTGGGCACCAGTCAGCACCTCACAAAAAGCTTGACTGAGGTGGTGAAAAAGTATTTTTTCTGTATGCTCAGCCATGAAAATATCCCTACAGTTACTGTAACATCCTCCAGCAGAGGAAATTTCTGACAAACTGGAGATAGAAAACACAGCACATGAGAAATACAAGTCCAAAACTGGAAGATAGTCAAGATGACTGAGCTGAGAGGCAGAAAAAAAAAACAATAGGCTTGGACTTGTGTATCATACAGGATTTGCCCTTAAAGCTTCTGAGGCTCAGATCTCTGGCAGGATGGATGGATCTCAGGGTCAGATGGCAGAGACAAAATCAGCTCAGTCTCAGAGAGAGGCCAAAGCAAGCCTACAACTATTTCAAAAGAGGAAAAAAAAGAAAAAATGGTCTGTTTGGATGTGAGATCATAGAAGAGGGGAAATGAGTTTCCAGCAAGAAAAGCATCTTTCACTATTTCTCTTTCAGAAATAGTGGGGCTCTCTGGTCTGGTCTCTGTTTTTCCTGGATCCATCCATGCCCAAGTCCCAGGGTTGGTTTATGAGGAAAGCAGGAGCTGTTTCAGGCACTGGGTAATCAGATACACCCAGGGCAACACACCAATAACTATAAAAGCAAGATTCAGCATAGCATCCTGGAGAGGTCATTGTTTTTTCAAGACATGTCTCCACTCCCACACAAAATACATAAGCCAGCTAAGAGAATTCTCTAATAGGAAGGCAAACACTGAGAGAATATCATGAATACTTTAGAAAGCCTGAGCTAGTGGGGTACTCAAATATTCCTAAAGCTTCTGGCAGAAATGTGATGATGGAACCAATCAGCAGGACTGGTTACATTTGCCTTCACTCTGCAGCACAATTTAAATACAGTTTTTCCTGGGAAAAAGTGTTACCTGGAATATGTCTCCTGCAATTTGTGCATGGGTCTGTGTGTAAAGCACAGAGCTAAGGAGGAACTCATGATACATAATGTATTAATCAGATCTTTCTTTCTTTCTTTCTTTCTTTCTTTCTTTCTTTCTTTCTTTCTTTCTTTCTTTCTTTCTTTCTTTCTTCCTTTCTTCCTTTCTTCCTTTCTTCCTTTCTTCCTTTCTTCCTTTCTTCCTTTCTTTCTTCCTTTCTTTCTTCCTTTCTTTCCTTTCTTTCTTTCTTTCTTTCTTTCTTTCCTTTCTTTCCTGTTCCTAAAATATTGACAAGTAGGCTGCAGTCGTTTCAAATTTATATGTTTTGTAATTATTCATAATTTTCTTCATAATTCTTCCCTCTATGGGTGAAGTTCACCCTCATGTGGAAGGTCCTGACAGGAGCCTCCAAAGAATTATTTTAGGCTCACTCATGCCTTACTGCAGGACAGAATATTTTGCATTAAAGCCATACTTTTACCTTCTCTAGTAAATTACAAATTTTTCTGTTGTTCACTCAGCTCTAAATACAGTGAGGGTTTATTAATGACATTATCAGCACTGGTGGAATGCCCCACCTGAGTGCAATGATAATTCAGAAAGATACAACACTGGAAAGCTGGGAGGGGCAGGAGGAATGGCAGTGTTGTGTTTTATATCAAACATTCACTCATGAGCAGATGGGGACATACAGTGGAGGTGAGAATAATGATATTCTAGGATATTAAAAAGCTACAAAGCAGGAAAATTACTCTGGTGAGAATATATCTTTATATATTTGCATAGATTTTTCCATGGTAAACACCATGCACAAACAAATTCTGAGTTATCAAAATGATACAATTCTACAAGAAACACAAATATGGCTCCATAATAGAATAGAAACAAATGAAGTCACCATCAGATGAACAATGCATCCTTTTAGAAACACCATTTAGAATTTCAACACCAAACATTTCATCCAAAATTATAAATACATTAGACAAGCAGACAGTGTAATCTTTTTTCTTCTCCCTAATTTTTAAAGTGCTGTGCAGAACATCTCACTTTGCTATGAGAAGACAGATTATTTTCTCATTATAAATAATCCTTTACTGCTTTATATGTATTATAGTCCTTAGTATTTAAAAAATAAATAATATAATTTGTGACAGCATACAGAAATGTGATGTTTTGTACCAAATCCTACCACTAGGATTGTCTGGGCATCAACCACTGCTGACATAAAACCCTTGTGTTTCACTGAGTAATCCCAGATCTCACTTTGAGGGAGTTCATATTAGTTCTGCAACCACCAAATGTGACAGATGGTAACCTCAGGTCAGGCTTCTAGGACCCTGAGATAAGACTATTGTGATTTTCACATCCTAATCAGTCAAGCATTTCTTATCCTCTCCTTTTTCCTTTTTCTCCATTTTTGGTTTTGTGGGGTTTTTGGGGGTGTTTTTGGGGGTTTTTTCTGGGTTTTTTTGGGGGGGTGTTTGGTGGTTTATGGTTTTTGGTTTGGTTGGTTGGTTGGTTGGTTGGTTGGGTTTTTTTTTTTTTTTTTTTTTGTTTTTTTTTTTTTTTTTTTTTTGTTTTTGGTTTTTTTGGGGTTTTTTTTTTTTTTTTTTTTTTTTGGTTGTTTTCCCCTGATTGGTTTATTTATTTTCCTAGTGGTACTGTAATTCTAGCTAGCCCTAGTACACAGATAAAGCAGCACTAATCTTACCACCAGGCCTTCTCAGTTAATTGCTTGAAGCTTGGTACTTATGTAAGAATCTGAATCCCAGGTATTGAGCCATTTGTAAGAAGTGCAGAGCTGACAGAAGTCTGCTCAGCTGTCAGCTGGGATAGCAGGGCCTTTAAGCTTAAATTGAGTCACTGGGACTGTTCAGATGTGTAACAAACTTTTCTGCTTCTTAAGGGTACTGCTAGAAAAACCTGGAAAATGTGTGTCCTGGCTAACATTGGAGGACTTAAAGATATTCTATCAACCTCTGCTTTAAGGATGCTGAATTCATTTGACTTGCATCAGAATGAATTTTTCCCTTCTCCTGTGTCACTTTCCCTTCTTTCCAAAGTGTGAAAATATGTGAGCTGTGAGCACAACTGCAAGCACAGGGAGCTGCTGCACTGCACATTCCATGTGGATATTTGGTGGCAGTGAGCCCACAGCTTCCATGCCCTTACCTTTGCTCTGTAGTTTTGCATTGCTCATCTCTTTAATTGCAGTTAAACTTTAAAGCATCCTAGTTTTCTCTGAAGTGCTGAAGCTGGGCTGGAGGGAAAACATCACAGCTCTCTTTGAAGCTCAGCCCTTGGAGATTAAGTCAAGTTCAGCAACTTGACAGGACATGGTGATGTCCTTGTGCAGCTCAGATTGTTAATCTTCCTGAAGTGACTGGGCTGCTCAGGCAGTCCTGCTTTCCACAGGACAAGAAAAGTATTCTTTTTAGATCCATATTTTAAAAATATTAATTTAACTAGGATTTTAAGAACCTTTGTCTCTAATGAATATATATATACTACCTTCAGAAAAAAAATGATGAGTTGAAGTTATGATAAGGGGCCCACAGAGCCAGAGCAGCAGTCTGCCATCCTTTTTACCTGCAACTTGTGTCTTCAGGGAAAATAAGGCCAAAAACACAGAGTCCTTTGAGTAAAGAAATGTTCTAAGTTGTGGGTTTTGGGAGAAGGATTTTGGAGGGCATTGGCCCTGATGATCTTTTTCATTCCTCCCAACCCCAGGGAGCTCAAAAACCTCTCTGTGAGTGAGCACATACTCACACACTCCAAATTTTGGGCAAGTTTGCATTTGCATCCAAGCAGTTTCCCCATCTGTTCTTGTTAGTTATTGCAGGCCATTCTCTGGAGTGAGGTGTTCTGTGTGTTGTAATGAGGTTGGTTAGAATGTAACTCACTGGAGCAGCAAGAACTAATCACTGTACATTGATATAATCTGTGCAGAGCCTTAGATGGAGAGTGCTGCAATAATCTTTTGGGTGTGTGTGTGGAGTGGGGGGTGGAGGGAATTGTGGATGCACACGTGTGGCAGTAAAATTCCTCATTAGCTGCAGTAGGGCTCGTTATCTCGGGGAAGCACATCAATGATTCACTGCCAAACAGGGTGCTTGGAAATGCCTGCTTTGCACACAAGGCAGCCCAAACCAGTATTGAATTGAAGGAATTTTAACTGCTTCTATTTTCTCTCCCAGATACTGGAACTCCCTGAGCAATCTCGTGGCTTCACTCCTGAACTCAGTCCGCTCCATTGCCTCCCTGCTGCTGCTCCTCTTCCTCTTCATCATCATCTTCTCACTGCTGGGCATGCAGCTCTTTGGGGGCAAGTTTAACTTTGATGAGATGCAGACCAGGAGGAGCACATTTGACAACTTCCCTCAGTCCCTCCTGACAGTGTTCCAGGTAAGGGCATCCGTGGAGCCAGAAATTTGTGTTTTCATGGGGCAAATTGTGTTCTCATTGTGTCCTGCAGCCTGACAGTGCCCAAAATGAGAATGGCCCTAACAGCTCCAGGAGCAGGGTGCCAGGTTGTGCTGCCAGCACGGGGTATTCCCTCCCAAAGGGGAACCAAAGACAGAACCCCTGTGTGTTTGCAGGGCAGGAGAACAGCCCCTGCCATGTGCCAGGGCAGCACCATGTGCCAAAGCCCAGCCCTGCTGCTGTCCTCCCTGCTCTGGGGAACAAATACCTGCCCACAGCACCACAGCATGGCCTGAGAGCCCTCCACAGCTTGGGGAGTGACCCACCAAGGGCAGCAGGACCATGATTTCACTGGTGTGGGAAGGAAAATGGCCTGGAGGGCTGTGCTGGAACAGCGGGCACATGGGAGGGAATATTTGGAACAAGAGGGAAACTTGAACAGAGATGTCTAGGAGAGACACTTGCCTTCAGTATCATGTTCAAGAAGACACTATTTATCCCACTTTGAGCACAGGCCTTCTTTGCATTTTCTTTGTTCTGTTGTGGTTTGTTGTTTGGGGTTTTTTTAATGTTCTGGATGGGCACAGGCAGAGTCCCCATCAGCTCCATCCTGGGGGAGGGGTTGTTCTCTAGGCTATCTTTGTGTTAATGGGGTTTTCAAATTCTCTGTGTGGTCTAACACTGTATCCCTTATTGGTGGGAATGTGTCATTTAGATCCTGACTGGGGAGGACTGGAATTCGGTGATGTATGATGGGATCATGGCTTATGGCGGCCCCTCTTTTCCAGGAATGTTGGTCTGTATTTACTTCATCATCCTCTTCATCTGTGGAAACTGTATCCTTTGGTGCTACTCTTTTCTGCAAGAAGGGATGAATTAAAACCACTATTTGCTTTGTTATGTCAGAAAATAGTGGATTTCACACCTTGTGGTTTTGCCTTTTCCCTAGGTCTGAATTGTGGCATTGCACTGCCAAAAGTTAAACAAGTTCATTCTGTTTTAGCTGGTGCTAAGGCATATAAACATTTGTAAAAGCCAGCTAAGTGCCAGATTTTCCACATGCTAGCTTTTATTTAGTATCTTTACATGTTTAGTGTTTTTATTTTTCATTCCCCTTAATTCTCTCATAGGTTTTTCTTTCCTGCCTTCTCCACAAACTAATCTCTGGGTGTTCCTACTGTACTTACTGCATATTTTTTTTACTTTAATTGCTTTTTTAGTAATGTATTCCATGTGCTTCTATCCAAGCCTTATGTAGAATAAAAATATGTGTAATCTGCAATATGCTATATACAAATGCTGCAATAGAAGTAATATATGTTTGACATAATTGATAAATGTGAGATCATATATTAATTCATGCATAAACTAACAGGACCTGTGTTCCATTTCAGTCCCTGCAATCTGTGTGCTCTTCAAACAGAAAATTTTGTGCTCTCTTGTCTTCCAGCCTGTGCTGGTCTTGAGTAACTTCAGTTCTGCCTGGCTTTAAGGTGAAGTGAGGGCACTGCACTTAGCCCAGGAGGCACAAAGCACATTGCAGGATTGTGCTGTGATTGTCTCTTCACAGGAATTTGCATATAACACAGAGCTGCCATTCTGTTCCCTACCTCAGTTTGCTCCAAGTTTGTCCATGTTTAGTTTCTGCTTCCCTAATAAATGGCCCTCTTGTGTCAGAGGTGACATTTCCTTTTATACTGATGCTTCTACAAAGCCACCTTATAGACTCAGCCCAGCTCTTCTGGCCTTTGCCCATAATTCAGATCTCTCAAACCCTGTTATTTGACGTCTCAGTTGACCTGCATGCCCCTCACTTCAAAGTGAGGTGATGCAATTCCACTTATCTGAAGGTCAAGGTAGGCAATCTTGCTGACAGCTTAAAAAAAAAAAAAGCTACAACTTGGATCTCCTTGTGAAAATGTGAGCCAACTCTACATGCTGGCTGACTTTGGAGCCTTTAGACCTTGGAGCCCAGGAAGGAGGGGGATGTCTGTGTTCCCAGACTAAGCCTTGAACCAGGGTTTGCTTAGAAGTTACCGTGGTATAATAAGACCTGCACTCAAGAAATTTATAAAACAACCTTATGGTCAGATTTGTAACATGAGATGTGAACACTGACTGTAGGACAAGAAACATTGTGATTCCTTGCCCTTCACCTACATGGGCATGACTGGTGAATGTGTTCTCTACTAGGAGATGGCAGAGTTGTCAGCTCAACCCTTCACTGTCCAAAATAAATTAAGCTCAGAAATGCTGCTCAGAGTACAGTGCTTGCTGCCCATAAATTCCACTTGTGCAGCCTAAACTGTGAAAAGATGCAAAGCATTCAGTACTCCTCTTGTGTTCAGTGGGATTCTCTGCACAAAGGGAGAAATTCTTGGGAAACTGGAAACTGAAATGTAAATCTGGGCTTAGATGTTTTAAATCAGCCCAGATTGTTGTGAAATTTTGAAAACCCACAAAGTGTGTTATCTGTGTAGAAGGAAGGTGTAGGTTTGTGCATGATGGATATGCATTTGTGTGAAATGGAAGTTTGGAAAATCCTGGAGATCTGATGACAGGTTGCTAAAAATTTTCAATTAAGAAACCTTTAGTGTAATCTTTTTCTGCAGTTTTCAAAACCTGTTTTCTTTAAGTAGCACACAAACAGATATCCTGCTGAATGTGTTTTTGGCCATTGCTGTGGACAACCTTGCTGATGCTGAGAGTTTAACATCTGCTCAGAAAGAGGAGGAAGAGGAAAAAGAAAGGAAAAAGCTAGCTAGGTAAATCCATTTGCATACACCTATCTACACACATTCCTGTAATTACACACAGCATGGATATATATGAATATGATGCCTACACATACATGTATGTATATGTAATAGATGCAACTTGTCTGTATGTGTATAGATTATATATGTGATTAATGTGATTATATATGGAATTGTGTGTATATAAATTTTTATGCAAAGGAATTCCAACCATAAGACAGCAAAGTGTTGTGAGCTAGGAGTCCCCCCAGCTGCAGTGGTGTGAGCAGAGGAAAGGAAGTCTGGGTTTCTTGTGAGTTTTCAGAGCATCAGCAGAGAATGAGCATGAAATGGTGTCATTCCCACCTGAATCTCCCTACTATCCTCTGCTTTGGGCCACAAGGAGCATTTTCTGTCATTCCCATGATGAAATTTAGCAGCTTCTTTTTCTTTTGATGCCAAATGTTGCTCTTCTCTTGCCAGTTCTTTCAGTGTTTCTGCAGACACTCAAGGGCACAAGCTGGATGAGGAGCTTTTCTGTCATTCCCAGCTGCCAACAGCAGGGAAACCTCTCCTTGCTGGTTACTCCTATTCCCTGTCATCCAGGCTGCTTGGAGGGGATCTCTTGTGCAGCTCTTTCTGCCTCACCCTGCATGAAGCTCAGATATTTCCCTCACTCTAAGGAGGGGCAAAACATTTGTAGGCTATGTAGTTGGAAGATATGGGTTGGAAATGGTCCATGCCTTTGTCAGGTGGACAAAGGGATCTCTGCTGACAGACCCAACATATGCATTTGCACAAACACAAACACACAAATACATGCCATTGAGAAAGCTGCAAAATAAAGGGCACTATATAAAAATAGATCAGAGCCTCTGCCTTTGCCTGCAGATGAGGACAAGGTGGAGCCTCTGGTGTGGAAACTGAGCTCAGAATGGAGATGGCAGCCAGCTGATTGTTCTCAAAGGGAAGCAGCTTTCCACCTTTGTAACTCTTCAGTTTTTATCTTGTAAAATTGCTAGGACTGCTAGTCCCGAAAAGAAACAGGAGATGGAAAAAACAGCTGTGGATGAAGAGACAAAGGAGGAGAAAATTGAGCTGAAGTCAATCACTGCTGATGGAGAGTCCCCACCTGCTACCAAGGTAAGCTCTGCTGGCAGCCAGCACTCCCTGTGCACTGATGGCATGAACAGCTTGGCTTTGTAAGGCAATGAAAACTGCCTGCCTTGTCTGGCAAAGGCTTTGATGCTTCTCCCTCCATTTCTGCCAGATCAATGTGGATGATTATCAGCCCAATGAGAATGAAGAGAAGAGCCCTTATCCCACAACTGAAGCACCAGGTATGCTTCTCCTTCCTTGCATCCCTCACTCAGCAGATGCTCCAGGTGCTAATGCACACAAAGCCAAATTCTGGGGTGGCAGGTGTGCTGGGAATGCATTTATGATGGGACAGGGTGGTGTTCCTTCCTGTGCTTGCACAGGGGTGGACTTGGCCCTTTGAAGTCCCTATCCTGATCAGTCACATTTGATTTGCTTCTCTGTAAAGCTCTTTATTGCAAAACACAGAGCTTTACAGAGAATGAAATAATGTAAAAACCTCCCTGTTTGAAAATATACATATGACACTGTTTTCAGTGTGCTTTTTCAGTATTCAGTGGTCAGGGCAGTGTCACAACAGATAGTCATGGAAGGGAAAGGGCTGAATGCCTTTTTGCACTGTTTTCTAATCAAAAAGAACAGTATGACACCAGCATAACCCTAAAGGCATATGATCTCAGCCTAGGAGTGCAAGAAACAAGCTGTAACATTAGTTAGGCTGGTTTTCAATCAGGTGGGCCTAACTTGATTCTCAGGTACTTGAAGATTGGTTGAAGAAATCTCAGGACTTGAAGAGACCCTGAATGGGGAGTAGGGTTGGAGCTAGTCAGTTCAACTTCCATTCTTGGAAAAGTGCTGGAACAAAGGATTAAATAAACTACATGACTGCAAGATAAGGAGATGACCAGCAGCCAACATAGATTTGCCAAGAGCAAATCACATCAAACCACCCTTATTTTCTTCTAAAAGGGGCTGAAAGCAGTTGTAGACAGGAGAAAAGAAGTAGATGTCATATTCTTTAACTTTGCTATGGCTTCTGACCATCTCTTACAGTGTTCTCATCAGCTGACTAGAAAAATATGGTCTAGATGATGGTGAGAGAAATGTTCAGACCCTTTATGGGGAGAGCAGGGATAGCCCAAGTGAGTTTGTACAACCCTAAAGCCTGTCTGGAGTTCAGCTCAGTTCATTGTTAATGACCTGAATGATGGAAGAGGCAATATGCTTATTGCATTTGTAGATGACACGAAGCTAGGAAGGACAGGAAGCCTGCTGGAGGGCAGCATTAGAATTCAAAGAGCTCCTGAGGTCCTGGATAAATGGTCTAAATGAAATTGCAAGTGCCAGGCTCTATGCATAGACAGGAATAAACAATTCACAAATAAAGGATCTTAGGTGACAGCTAGTTAGGTAACAGTCCTTGAGAAAAGGATCTGAATCTAATGACCACGAGCTCAACAGATGTCAGCAACAGTTTGCTGTCTTCAAAAAGGCAAGCAAGTAGTGGGATTTATAACACAGAGAAGGAGTGACCCTTTTGTCCAGTTACAGGTTTGTTTTAACTGGCCAATGAAAGCTAATCAGAGCAAAGCAATTGTTTTATTGTGTGCTCCATCTATAAGATCTCTGGAATCTGGAATAACATCATAGCTCTTTTTGGGTGCTCTCATTAAGAGAAGTGGAGCTGAATTAGAAGAAGAATAGAAGAGAATGGTGGAAACAATGCCAGTAGGTAGCAAGAACAAATGAACCCTTGGTCATTTGACTTAGGAAAGGCAGGAGAAACATCTTCAAATGCATAAAAACCTTCTACAGATAGGGAGAGAATTATCTCCATTATCAAGGAGCAGATTTAAGGTTGACAGCAGAGAGAATTTTCTAATGGTGAGGCTGTAAAAGTTGACAGAGATGGTTGTGGAAGCCCAGCATCACTGAATGTTGTTAAGGACAGGTCAGAAAAATGGCCCCCAGGAAAGGCTTAGATATAATAATTAATTTAATCTGGCTTGGCAGAGGCATGAACCAGGGAGCCTTGTGTGATCCTTTCCTGCTCTGCTCTTCTGTGTTTCTGTGATTATATAACAGGCTATAATAGGCCATAAAGCACTTTCTCTTCTATTCCAGGATTCCTGATAAATAAATGTCTGATAATAGGTTGATTTGATGGGGTAAAAAAGAACACAAGAGTCCATTTTGAGTAGATGGACAAGAGTTTCAGACAAGCAAAATGGAAAACTGTTCACTGCATTTGGTTTTCAGTACAAGAAGTCCTCACAGATGCTGTACTTGTGTTCTTTCATATTTATAGCCAATTTATTAGGACTAGAGTGTGGTTCTAACTCTGTGCAATACTTTTTAACACTGCTTGGGGCAGGTCACTCTGGATTTAGTCTTCCCATCACCTCTGTAGGCACAGGCACTTACTGGACACACACCCCAGTTGCTAAGGGGTTTGTGGGGGTCTTTAGTAAGAAGCACAAATTAAAACAGCTTGATGCAGTTTTGTTTCTGTTTCTCAGCTGGCTTGGATTTGCAGACAATTACATTTTTTTCAAGTGAAATGACAGTCATCTGAATGTCAATTTTAAGTCTACTGCTAATAGAATTGAGGTTTATTTACTTTCTGTAGATAGCTTAGAAATACACAAATGAAATACATAGCAAAACACTACATCTGCTTTTTCCTTTTGTCATGCAGCCGTGCATAGAATTAGAGTGCAGAAAATCAAGTGAAAATACTTTTAATGCCTGCCTGGGGGTGCCAATCCCTGTCTTAACATACTTCTGAACACAACCCTAAATTTGAATGGATTGCCAGGTTTTCTTCTGTCTCTTAATTGTTTATCAATTCTTTGTGAAGACTGAAGATTTGATGTTCAGAAACCATTTGCATTGGTCACTTCATTTGTTTTCTCTTAACACAGGGTCTTTCCTAACCTACCTTGCTCATTGTCTGATTAGTTTCTGCTCCTTAAATCAGGTTTCTGAATAACCTCTCCTTATTATTTGCTGCACAGAGTTGCTCCTCAGGTCACCTGGCCTCTTTTTTGGAAGGACAGGCTGGTTCTCCCAGAGATCTGTGTACACTGGAAGGATTATTATGATATGTTTATTACAGGAAGACAGGGAGCTAGTCTTGCAGTCTAGTGCAGAAATAGACAAAGAATTTGGAACGTCAGATGAAGGTAAAAGCTTGGGATGATTCATGGGAGCTTGAAGCTAAATAATGTCCTCATACAAGAGTTCTGGTCTTTGTACAATAAAAAAAAAAAAAAAAAAACTTCCCCATCATCAAATTTCTCACTGGTGCTGCCCTGTAGCCTGTTTGTGCTTTTCTCCACAGCCAAAGAACATTTGCTTCTACAAATGTACAAATGTGAGCAGCTGTGCTGCTTCTATATGGAGGTAGATAGCATGGGATGAGGCTGTAATCATTTTATTCTTTGTGAATTTGGCCCTCAATGTTTCCTTTCTTTTGCACCCTAGACTCTAAGTGAGAAGTAGAACATTGTTCTTTCTCTATGGCTGAGGAACTGAATGTGTTTTTCAGTCTGAAAGTATTTGGTTCCCAGAGTCATTAATCTGTATTTCTTGCTGTATGGCAGACACAAGAAAGAGAGCAGAGGAACAATGTTCTTTATGGTCTTCATGGGGCTGATCCTTCTGCTAAGGGTCTATTTTCCAGAGGCATTGTTCCATGCTCATTTAAAAGTGTATTTTAAGCATTCCTCTGAGTAATAAAAGAAGAATGATCTCACATTGAAGGAGCAGAGCAGGGACCCAGAGTACTCTTCTTAAGTAAGAGTTTCAAATGTCCCACATGATACCAGGCACTGGTTTTCTGGCCTGTTAAAGAAGAAAAAGAATTTGCTTACCTTACTCTTTGTCAGCCTCCTCTGAAACCCATAGATAAAAGGTGCAAGTGCAAAGTATGTTTATATTGTATAAACATGCACCTTAACACTTATTTTACTAGTCCTATGTAAAAAAGTACTTCTGAAAGATTTTCTTTAATGAATGAAACCTGTAGAAAGATTATTATGAAGTATATTACACATAAAATTGAGCTGTTAAAAAATAGACTGACTTAAAAAGTACAAACTCTATGTACCAGCTCAAACATTTATGCAGAGATCTATCAAGTGAATTTGAGCTGAACTCATGCTACTGGAAGTGTAAAGAAAGAATCCTATTTGCATGTAATACTGGCATGCATTCAAAAATGGCACTTTTCTCCTCTCTCTGATATCCAGATCAAGATCTGTGCTGATTCATCTGTTCTTCCTGATGTGTCCTGCAACCAGATCAAGTACAGTACTTCACCCTAAAGGAACACCATTCCTGGAACTTATCTCCCTTTATGCACTCAGGATGAACCTTTTAATTAGAGTTTCTTCCTTTGCAGTGCCTGGAAGATGAATCAGTTGTATCTAACATGTCAGGCTTAAAGTTGGTTTTTCTGTTCTGGCTTGGAGGAGAGGATTGGGATCTTTAAAATAGCAAAATCCTATCATGTAATTTACAAAACAACATCTGACTTCAGCAGGAAGAAGAAATCCTGAAAGGCAGCAGCTTTTCTTTCACGTGCCACTTAGCCTTCACCTCTGCATTTTCTCTCTTGAGGTTGTTCACTGATCTGCCTGGAGATGACACAGGTTCAAGAGTCTCAGCCTCATTCCCAACTTTCAGTTCTTCCCCCAATAAATTACAAAAGGGGAGAATTTTGAGACTTTCTGATCAGTGTAAGTCAGTATGCTTGTGCTCACTGTTTGTTCTGGGGCATACATGTGCTCATCCAGATGTAGCAGCAGCTCCACAGAGATACTCACAAATAAGAGAAAAACAAGCCTGATAAACTGGAGGAATGGTCAAAAGATTAAAAATGTGCCCTTCAGTAAGGATGAGGTCTAAGTGCCACTTTTGGGAATAGTCAGCAGCAGAAATACAGAGGGAGGAATGACAGTGCTCTATGGTAAATAATCTGTGCTTTGTGCAAATCAGACACTGATGGCAAATTAATGCCAAAGTATAATGAAAAGTCTCCATGAAGGACATTTAACAGGAAGATAGTACTGCAAGTTATAAGAAATAATCTGCCTTTCCTCTGCAACAGTAAAACCTCAGCTGCAGGTTAATCCTGCAGATAATGTGGAATGAAGTAGCAGGAGTGATCAGAGACCTGGGGAACACAGCACCTCAGGAAAGGCTTCTGCCCTTTTGCTCTAGGAGCCAGATATTCTCCCAGAGGCATAATAGTGCCCTCAAGTAAGCAAAAGCTGTCTGCAAGGGGAAGGCAATTTTTAATTTTCTGCATCCATGGAAAATAAGAAAACAGATAATGGACCTAGACCACAGCAAGAAAGATTCAAATGAATCAAGGCTTCAGCATCCTATTTTAATGGTTCTTAAACTTTGGCTCTAGTTGTGACAGAGACAAATGGCCCAGCACTTTGGAATGGGTTGTATTTTGCATTAAAAGACAAAAATGCTTCTTGCAGCAGAGGAAGATGAGGAGGAGCCTGAGATGCCTGTTGGCCCTCGGCCTCGCCCGATGTCCGAGCTGCACCTGAAGGAAAAGGCTGTGCCCATGCCTGATGCCAGTGCTTTTTTCATCTTCAGTCCTAACAACAGGTATTTAAGAGACTGGGTAGCCAGAAGAAGAAAGTGAAGAGCTGGTACCCCTTTTACACTGGGCCCCAAAAATTATAAGGTGCAGAGCTCCCTTTCAGCATTGCATACCAGAGACCTCCTTTGACCCACCTCTCCTTAAAGGCATGAAATCCTATGGAATCACAGCTGTAGGGAGTACAGTGCAAATACTCAGTGGGGGTTCATGGCACATGCAAGGCTGATTGGAGACACAAATCATGAAAGCTTCAGAAATAAGGGCGAGTCAGTAACTGGAATTTCCCGACTTGTCCCGGTCCAAACTGCAGGAGAGCCATCATGCAATCAGTCAGGTGGGAGGCAGCAGCTTCCTGTCCTAAGGGCTGCCCAAAATCCACTCCCAGTAGGGGGTTCATGTGTCTGTGCTCATTGCTGCTCATCTAGAATGAGCACAAAAGAATAAATGAGAGGGGAGCAGAGTCCATGGCTCTGAGAGGTGTGTAGGGAGCACAGGTCTTCTCTCACACTGCTCCTGCAATGCAGCCTCACCTTGTCCCACCTGCCTTTCCAAAACAGGTGTGCAGGACCTGTGGTGGAGGGCTGTTAGGGGACAGGTGAGTTTATCTTTGCAATGAGCTCAGTGCCCAGTGGTCTGTGCAGCACCACGTATTCCAGTTTCTCTGCAGGACTCAGCCTTCAAACACAGCCCCAGAGGAAGGCAGGCTGTACCTGCACTGCTGAATTTAGAGTAATTTTTACCCCAGTGGCCTGTGCCACTCCTCCTTGGGTATGTGTAACAGGGAGGGACTGAGGAGGGCTGGGACTCGTGGACTGTAATGCAAGCTTTGCCACCCACCCCCCCATCATTTGGAGAACTAAATTAACCTCTGCAGTCATCTGTAAAATTGCTGTAATAGGTACTTGGAGCCCTAACAGCCAAGAGTAGAGCTAAATAGATTAATGAAGTGCCTGTAGAATTATGCACAGGCTATTATGGGGTTTAACTCCTCACATCCTGCTACCAACATGTGGAAAGTGGTGTAATGGTCTCCAGTAAGCAACTTTGATGGGAGATTCTCCTTCTTTACCTTTTAGTTTCCCACAAAGAGCACCAAGTGGGCTTAGGTTTAACATACAACCTGCATGGCATGATGTCTCTCAGAAGTCACTGGCTGATGCCAGCCTGCCCTATATCCATTTGTACCCTGTTAGCAAGGTAGATCCCCCACAACTGTTAAGTGACACTCCAGCCCCAGCTCAGACAGACATTGGCACCCTAAACCTTGCTTCTGCTGCTTTCCTCCTAAATGAATCAGGAATGGCTCCATAAATGAAAGCAAGGGATGTAATTCTGGGCTGGCAGGTTTCAGATCACATGGAAATCACAGAAAAGCTCTGTCAGGAGGGAGTGACTGTTGTCCATCCAAACACACTGAGTGTGGAGAGCCAGGCTGTCCCTGTGCTGGGGCAGAGGGAAGATGCTTTGCAGGGCAATCCTCTATTGCTGCTGGCAAGAAGAGGAGGGGGGAAATATTTCCCAGGTCTTGCTGTTCTTTGAGAGATAAAGTTGTGCCTCTCCTCTCTCTTGCAGGTTTCGTGTCCACTGCCATCGAATCGTTAATGATAACATTTTCACCAACCTGATCCTCTTTTTCATCTTGCTCAGCAGCATCTCCCTGGCAGCTGAGGACCCTGTGCGACACCTCTCCTTTAGGAACCAAGTATGCTCCCCATCCTCCCTCCCTCCCTCCATGGGGACTGCAGGCACATCATGCCTCAAAGCCAGCAAAGGCTGCAGCAGAGGCTCTGGGAGTGCCTGTATTCCATGATTCCTGAGCTTGTAGGCTGTGTGTGAAACCATTAGGATTGGCAGGAAACATGAGTCAGTGCAGAATTTGGCCTCTGGTTCACTGCAGAAGTGTGTGGAGGGGAAGAGCAGGAGGCTGAAGCAAAATTATTGTGCCCTGGCATGAAAGTGTTAGAAATGAGCTATGAAAACATTGATGGGGGATACAGATAATTCAATTCTGAGGGATTTTCAGGTTCCCTTTGGAACATTTGTTCTGCTGCCACATGCTGTCTTTTAAACTAAAAAGCCCAGGGCCTGATTTTCATTTTATTCATGCTAGTGGAAATCAGGAGTAACATTGCTGAGTTTCATGCTGTAACTCTGGGGGAAATTGATGTCATCAAGGTTAGAATCAGATTTTTTGAATATAAGCTCTAAAGCTATCATTAAATTTGAGATAAACCTCAAAAAAATATGCTGTGCTCCTCTCCTTACCTGCCTGGGGAGAGAAGAGGGAAGCATTCAGCACAGAGGTACATTCTCACCCTCTTTCCTGACCATGCTTATTTGCCTTTTGAAAGGTTCAGTGCTCCCTTAACTTTTGCCAGTGGTTGTTTCCATTAGTCAGGGGTCAGTGCAGAAAAATGAGGAGTCAGCAGACATGTGCAAGACCTCTGATTTCTGGTGTCTGCAGTGGCATTTTGGTGCCTCGAAGCCTGAAGAGTTTTCTTGGATTGAAGAGCGTGGTGTTTTTTTCTTGTTTAATAACAAAACCTTAATTCAATGCTCCCTGAAATATCCAGGCCTGAGCACTCATTTGAGCACATATGTGCATGCAGAGAAGGTGCTAATGGAAGCCTGCTCCTAAGCAGATCTCAGAGTGGCTTTGCATTTTGTCCTGAAGGAGGCTGCTCAAAAATCCAGCCCAACCTGTGCCACCAATAACCCCCTTGTGCACGGATGAGGCTGCACACCACGCAGGGATAAGTGAATGCCAGCGTGGATTAGTGCTGCCAGATGGACTCCTGACGTGCCACAGAAACTGTCACAGAGTCTGTGGCAGAGAGATTTATATGAGAGGGGGGGAAAAAAGAGTCAGAGCTGGATTAGAGAGCTGAAGGTTTGAGGCAAAGCTGTTGTTTTTTGTGTGCGAAGCCGCTGGTGTCACGTGAAAATCTGTGTTTAGTTTTTGCAGGTGCAGGTGTTTAAAATGTCTCGTACAAGGGGACACTGACAAGATGTTTGGGTTGCAAATGTGGCCTGACTTTGCACTGTGACAGTAGAACAGGAAGATCCTGTCCTCCCCTGTGCCCACACAGAGGCTTGGGAGGAAAAGGAAAAAAGCAAAAGGAATGAAGCGTGCCTTGAGAAGAATTTGGGGTTAAAAATTGAGCAGTGACCTGAAAAATTTTGAGTTATATGGTAGCAGAAATTTATACATCCCCCCATTTGACAAGCAGTGTTTGCAAATCAATCTAAATTTGGATGGTGCTTCAATAATGCAATGTGAAATAACCCTGGAATTTGCAGGAGCTGCCCCTCTGCATACCAAGCTGTAAGAATTCAGCCACCTGTAAATCTGAGTGAGGATACAGGCACAATAAATGCCTGTGGGACAGGAGATGGCAGTTTCTTGTTTTATGTTTATTAGTGTTTTAGCAGCAAGGGTCTAAATTTTACAAATTATCTGTTTTTTACAGCTTCCATATATTGGCCTTCTGGTTTAAAACATGATTATGGTAAAACAACAGCAAACCATGGGCATGATACTTTTTATATTCAGCATTTGTAGTGTAGGTAGCAGTAAAGTGACTTGGGATGTTGAAATGCATTGGAAACAGAGTTCAATCCTGGTCCCATAAATCAGTGAGAAAGCTGCCATTTACTGTGGGATGCCAACATATTGGCAGTGAAAGACATTCCTGGCCTTGGTGCTGCTATTTTGAAAGCCCCTTGACACTTCTAGAGCTCTCATTGCCTGCTGTGACACCACTTTTTGTGTCTGCTGTACGTGCAGTGGGTATCTCCATTCCCAGGCCATTCCTGGGAATGATGAGCATTTCAGCTGGCTGGTTATTGAGGATGCAAATGGAAAGATGCAGGATCTAAGCTAGGCACCTTTAGAGAATGACCAAATTATGGTTGCAGTACAAGGGCTGGGATTCTATTCAATTGGCAGAGTCTTTGTTATTCATCCTAATCCAGAGCAATTCAGGACAGAGAAAAGAAATGGCTAGAGTATGATTTTGCAGTTTGCTTTTCTTCCTTTGAGAGAGGCACAGGACAAGACTGAATGGAAGTTAATAAGAAGGAATCTCATGTTTTCCACTGAGAGATCAGGCATTCTTTGTATTCTCAGTTTGGAATCCTATTTAGGAAAACCCTCGAATGTTATTTATGAGATTTGGAAAAAAAAAAAAAATCCTGCACCAACCAATAAGTTATTTTGCCTCTGTAGTGCTCATGGGATTGTAACTCAGGAAAGATTTTATGTAATGTGCTTCTTGTCCTCTGTGCCAGGACCTTCACTGCATTCAACAGGGCATTACAAAACCATTCCCTATGGAGTCACCCTCATTCCCTCTTGAAAAGAACTCATATTTTTGATTTTAATTGTGATTTCCCATTCAAGTGATCAGTCACTGACCTACCCTCCCTGCTCCTTATCCGCTTTTGTTTTTACAGATTCTCTTTTATTTTGATATAGTTTTTACTGTCATTTTCACCATTGAAATTGCTCTGAAGGTAAAGTGCCCATCTTCTCTACCATTACTTGTTCACAAGCTTTCTAGTTTTCTGCCACTCTCTGTTGCTAACACACACGCCTGTTTGTTCCTGGGTCACTCTCAGTACCACTAACCCAATTGTGCTTATTTTTCAGATCCTAGGCAATGCAGACTATGTCTTCACTAGTATCTTTACATTAGAAATTATTCTTAAGGTAACCAATCTGAGAAATACACTTGTGTTCTTTTCTTTCTCTTTCGCTCTTTTGCTCTCTCTCTATCTTTTTTTTTTTTTTTTTTTTGGTTCGGTTTTTGTTTTGTTTTTTTTTTTTGTGTTTTTAACCCCATTATTATCTCTGCACAAAGGGTTGTTTTTCTTTTCATTTGACGTTTTGGTAGTTGCTTCAAAAGTCTCCTGGGAAATTTTGATATTCAAGCTTGTAATTGAGAGCCTATAGCAAAACAATGCTGTTTAGGGGAATTGCAATGAAAGGATGCAATGTTGGCAAATGTAAGAGAGGACCAAGAAAAAAGCCATCCCCTGATAAATTTCTCCCTCTACCCTGGCTGGTCTTTCCAAAACAGGATTTTTCTGCTCTGCAAGAAGCTCTGCACACACACACACCTCTTACACAGGCTACCCCCAAAAAGAAGATCTCTGTTCTGCAGAAACCAGCCCAAAGGGTGCACAGCCAAGCAGGAGGCAGAGAACACAGTGCAAAAGCTCACTTTTTAAATGCAGGGAGAGAACCAAGAGTACAAATCACTGAGACACCAAGGACAGGAGCTGCCAATGAACATTGCTCCATCAAAACCCAGCTTCCCTCTTTCCCAGGAGCGTGCTCTGTACCAAGGGGAATGCACAGGAGAATGGTTTAGCTTGGAAGAAAATAAAAATAGGCTGCCTTGTTCTTAACTCTAATTTTCCCCAAATTGGTAGGCTAATAATTTAAATAACAGTAATTGAGCAAAGTTCTGGCTTTCTAAATGCTAGGTTCACTTGGCAGCTGTTTTGGTTTTTTTGGTTTTTTGTTTTTTTTTCTCAGCAAGCTGGTTCTAAGTGCTGGCAGGCAGTGCCTCAGAGTTGCTCAAATTTTGCAGCTCAAGACCCTAATAACAGTATCTATATGGAAGGCTGGCAAGCAGGGTGGCCCCTGCACATTTTTATAGTGAAATGTGCTTTTTTTTTTGGTTTGTTTTTTTAATATGACTTGAAATTAACCAAAGCCATTATGTTCTCCAGGGAGATGTACACATTCTGCCTGTGTGCAGTTTGCATCTGTGTTTGCACAATAAATCTGAATGTGCACAGATCACATGGCAGATCCAAAAGGCCTGTCAAGACAAGGAAAATATCCCAGCAGCAACGTTTAAAAATGAAACAATAGTTCAAGGCACCTGTTTGGGCTCACAGTTACTAATTCTGCTTGCTCTGAAGAAGTGGTAACACTAATGACTTCAGTGGAAGCAGAATTTAACCCAGCCCATTGGCCTGGGCCTTCCCAAAGTCCTCCTTTAACTTCAGTGATTTATGACAACATCCCTGGATATTTTTTAAATTCAAGAGGGAGAACAGTGCAAGCACCATAAATTTGAGTCACAAGTTCCCAGTGCACGTTTCTCTGCTGCCTTTCACCGAGCCCATTGTTTTGCAAAGAAGCAAAGTTAATGTAAGTGGTAAAAACAAAAGAATGAATGGGATGTTCAAGGCTGTAGAGAAACAAGAATCTGCCCTCGTGTTGCTGATAACAGCACCTGCATTCTGGTGAGTGTTGGCAAGGTGGCTGCCAAGGATTTTAAACTGGCATCCTAAAAGGCTGCAACTTGTTAAATGCCCCAGGTGGGAGGCAGATATAGATTGTGTAGATTGTACACTCTCTGAGAGTCTCTTCTGAGATGAAAAAATCTCTCAACAGCCTTGAGAGAACCACAATTTGTACTGAACAGAAACTCAGCAGAGCTTCCCCTCCTGATTTCAATGGTGTCTTTCTTTCAAGATTGCCATACAAAATCTAACCAGTAAAGGCCATCTTTACCACCTTTGTTATGGCAAGAACCCCTCCTCCCTTCCCCAAGTGAATGTGTCTACAAGTATAAATTCTAAGCCAAGACCAGAGTTTATACTTCCTCCCCCTCTAATTTCTGTCTGATTGATAGTCATGGATGTTTGGTGAAGAAAATAATCTGATATACCAAGTGCCCTTCCACCCTCCTCTGAATAAAGTGGTCACAGGCTGGAAACCATCAGCCAATACACCATCCTGAGCTACTGGTGGGAGCCAGAAAACTCCAGCTTGACTTTCCAGTTCACACTTCTCATCTGGACCTCTGGCTACACTCATGTCTGCCTCAGGTTACTTTAGACACCTAACTTAGATGAGATTCAGAGGACCAAATTAGAAGCCTGTATTCCTGGATGGGAACAAGAATTCCTAATGAAGGAGCATTAGCAGTTGTGGGGATGGGGTTTCTCCAAAGCAGCTGCATTAGATCACTCACCAAGTCTAAGGTAGGTGGAACAGACACCCCACCAGCTCACCCTCTTTAACTCAGGCTCATTTAGTCCCATTCTCTGACAGAACTCAGTCTAAACTTTTCTATTTAAACTGTCACTCAATCCAGTTCTGGAGCTGTGACATCCTCCTCAAAGCCACCAGGTTTTCAATTCCTCCTCATACCCAGGCAGGGCAGAGCCTCCCTTCCAAAATATGTGGCTATTTTCCCTCCCTTTGCCCAGTGAGGTTCATAATGATTACCTCCACAAAGAAACCACCCTCTTTCAAGGAATACAGCCTGGGCTTTGTAAAGGGATGTGGGACTGAGCTGGGCAGAAGGAGCAGGCTGAAGACAGCAGTAATTCCTCCTCTTGTTTCAGTTCAGTTCCAAAGCATCAAACCCCTGAGGGATTCTGTCTTTCCTTCATGAGGGAAAAGCAATCAGCTGTCCACTGCAGCTGGTCTAAGTACTGAAAAGCCTTACAGAAGAGCCCATTTTATTTTATATTTTTCATTCAATTTTGCTGAAGAGGCCTTTATATAATGCAAGTGTCCTCTGTCACTGAAGAAAAAGGGAAAAACATCTGATTGCAAAGGGTAGTTTTTGCAAACAGTCAATTTGCTGCTTTGCTGATTCTGAATGTTATGCACTGAGTGCACTTAAAGTGCATATTTTCCTTGCTTTCACAGTTATCTTGCTGTCTTTTTCACTCTCTTTTCTTTCCATGGGGGCTCCACTTCTCCTTTGGGGTCTGGGGGTGAATAGTCTGCCAACAACAGAAACACTGCCCCCCTCCCTCCCCAGTTATCCTCTGTGAGCAGCACCAGGTGGGTTTGGCTCCTGAGCAGCTGCTGATGGCAAAGTTTGTGTTTGTGCCTCCCTGCAGATGACTGCCTATGGGGCTTTCCTCCACAAGGGCTCCTTCTGCAGGAACTATTTCAACATCCTGGACCTGCTGGTGGTCAGTGTTTCTCTCATCTCCTTTGGCATCCAGTGAGTGAGATATTTCCACCTGCCTGCTTTTTTGGGAGGGGTTGGAGGGCTGGGTGTCTTATTTGGGTGCAGTGGTTTTGCTTTACTAATTTGAATTTTGTTGTTGTTGTTGTTGTTGTTGTTGTGAGATAGGATTAGAAGGAAGGAAAAATAGGTTTAATTTTAAATAACTATAGGGAAAAAAAACCTTAGAATAAAACTTTTTTTTTTACACACTTGTTTTTTTCACACTGAAAACGTACAGGAAACAACTCAGTTTACCATCTCTAAAATAGCCTTTTGCCAATTCACTTGGGATAGCAGATTTTTTTGTTGTTGTTGTTTATGGAGATTTTTCTACAAGGAACAGTTTTTTCGTGGCCTTGATGTTAGAGTGCCCAGGAGGATGGAATTCTGATTCCATTCAGTATTGGTCACACCACTAAAAATTTCAGAAAATCTTTACAAACCACCACGCTGGGTAAGATTTTTCTCATGAGCCTGTTGGGGTATTCATGAGGTGTTTTTCTCAGATGATTCAAGGCCATTAAAATTCATCCTCAAGAGAGGTGGTAATAACTGGGAAATGCTGCACTGGTGACCTGGAGGGGGGAATCTTTCTGAAAGAGCAAATGAGAAAAAAAAAAATTCAGGACAGTTTAGTGAATTATGGCTCCCTCCTAGACTTTTCATAACCTCTTTGGAAAATGAGGTTGATAATGTTTACCTGCTTCCTAAGATGTTGTGAATCTTAGTCAATGGAAGGCCATCAAGCATTTGAAGTTTTGTGAGAATCTTCAGAATGGCTGTTCTGTCCTGCTGTTTTCCTTTGGTTCATTTGTTAATTTGCTTAATAATTTATAGATTTACTTGACTGTGTGTCAGGTAGGAAGTTCCCTGATTAGTTTCACATCTGATAGGAAACAAGCTCCCAGTTGTTACCATTATTGGGTAGCAGCTCCATGTGTTGGACACCAACTCAAGCAGCACAATTTGGGCTTTCAGTCATGGTCTTAGGAATGGCACAGTGCTTGTTTTGACTGCAGTCTCTTTCTTAGAGACCTAAGTCAGGCTCTTGGTGTGTTAACATGAAAGCTGTTCCCAAAATCAGTAGGAGAACATGATGTCATTGGGCACGAGGAAGATTCTCAGTCAGGGTTTTAGTTTTGGAAGGTGCAGAGAGCTCTGCTGCAGAGGATGGTTGTGTTCATTACTTAAAACTGAGCACAAGTCACCCTAATCAATTCAGTGGGAGTTTTCACTCCTTAAATTTATGTACACACTTAAATGGTCTGTGGGTTCAGGGCCCAAAGACACTGTAGGATCAAGCTCCAGGTGGATAGTCTGCCTTTAATGCTGGAGTCTCCTGGACTTTTCTGTGAATATTTCAATGGAGCACTTCCTTGAGCCTTATCTGAAAATGCCTTAGTAATGACTCCATCTTGGCACAATTTTGTATCATAGATATCTACAGAATCTGTTTGCCCTGCTCTAAAAATACACCTTGCCCATGTTCCATTCCCCCTTCATTAACACAGCAGAGATGATGAAAGCCAGAACAAGATGCCAGACCTCTGAAGATAACATCAGAAATTGGTTTCTTTATCCCTGAAGTGCCATGGCAAAGAGTTGACTAAATACCTTATGCAGCCTCAGGCTGTGCAGAATTTCAAGGATCTGTCCTTGCTGCTTTCCCCAACCTTCCAACACTTTCTTCCAGGTCCAGTGCCATTAATGTGGTGAAGATCCTGCGTGTTCTGCGGGTCCTTAGACCACTGAGGGCCATCAACAGAGCCAAAGGACTGAAGGTTAGAAAAGTCCCAGTGCATTCTATAAATGATAAATTCAGGTTATTTCAGGCTGCAAGGGCTTCTGCAGTGGTTCAAGTAATGTTTCAGAAGAATCACAGCATGGCTGAAGTTGGAAGAGACCCTCAAGCAGGGCCACTGAGAGCAGGTTGCCTAGGCTTTAGAGTACCTCCAAGGATAGGTACTCTAGAACCTCCACAACCTCTCTGGATGAGCTGTTCCAGTGCTCAGTCACCCTCACAGGAGAAGTGTTTCTCAATGTTCAGATAAACTCACTCTGTTTCAATTTGTGCCCATTGTCTTGTCCATAGGAACCACTGAAAAGCTCTGCATCCTCCCTTTAGCCTTTAATGTACATTGCCCAGATTCCCCTAAGCCTCCTCTCAGATGAAGAGACCCTTTTCTCATGGCAGAGATGCTCCAATCCCTTAAACCATCTTTGTGGTTCTTTGCTGGACTCCTTCCAGCATGCCCACAGCTGTCTTTTACTGAAAAGCCAGAATTGGATGAAGTACAACAGGACAAAGCCTCACCAGTGCTGAGTAAAGGGAAGGAATCACCTCTTTCAGCTTGTTAAAATCTTTGCCTGATGCAGCCCAGGATAGCACTTACACCTTTGTAGTGAAGGCTCATATTGAACTCTGTGTCCACTAGGATTGTTGGGTCCTTTTCTGACAAGCTGAATGGCCCCATCAGCACAGAGGTGAAATGATGTGGTTTTCTAAGGTTACAGATGGGCCCACAACCCTAAACACAACCTTTCTGCATTAGATAAACTCTTTGCTATGTGCTGGTGGGTGCCTAGCTATGAGGGAAGTTTCAGAAAGCTGAGTTCTGGTATTTTCCTCACCCTTTCTGCCTGCTTTTAAAAGTACGGCAAGAAATGAAACAAGTTGATCCTCTGTCCCAAAATATCACTAATTGGTGAAATAATTGTTTTTTGTTATTTGTATTTTTATTCTTGGGCTTCTCCCTCAGCCAGAACAGTTGAGAGCAGCCCCACAAGTGACTTGTGTTCCTCTCTCCCACTTGCAGCACGTGGTGCAGTGTGTGTTTGTGGCCATCCGAACCATCGGGAACATCGTGATTGTCACCACTCTGCTGCAGTTCATGTTTGCCTGCATTGGAGTTCAGCTGTTCAAGGTAAAACCATCAGACCCATTCACTCATCCATTAAGGGGATGGGAAGAAAAAACAGCATGAAAAGCCTGAGGAAGGGAAAATGGAGGGTTTTTCTGTGGAAGGCAAGACATTTGAGGCTCTGCCAGTGTTACCTGCTACCAGCAGCTCAAAACTGAGCCAGGCATCTGCAGAGCTCTTGCCCATCATTTCAGAAGAAATGATCAGCAGTGTTGTTCTTCCCTGGACAGATTTACACTGGCATGACATGCTCCCAGGAAGGTGAAGGGGGCTGTTCAGAAGGATTGGCCCTTGCAGCTCTCTGCCTCCCATCTTGCAGAGGAAGGGGCACACCAGATAACCATGGGGGAGTTTTCATTCACACATTTTTATGTCTGCTTTTATCTCCTTGCCTTTCACCACCCTCCTGACAACAAGTGTTCAGGACATACACATAAAAGTGCCACACAAGCAGAAGCTTCATTCCTCTCTCTTCCTTCCCAAGGGCAAGCTGTACAGCTGCACTGACAGCTCCAAGCAGACAGAAGCAGAATGCAGGTGGGTCTGAGCTTTTCCCATCCCTCCCCTCCACTGGCTGCCCACCAGAGCTGGCAGTGCAGGTGTGCCACATTCTGTTGTGTCCCCACTCTCCCCCACAGAGGGTACTACATCACCTACAAGGATGGGGAGGTCAGCCAGCCCATGATACAGCCCCGCAGCTGGGAGAACAGCAAGTTTGACTTTGACAACGTCCTGACTGCCATGATGGCTCTCTTCACCGTCTCCACCTTCGAGGGCTGGCCAGAGTGAGTGTTTGTGGGACCAGTGCAACACCAGCAATGCCCTCATTCATTTCAAAAGAGAAAATTCAAAGGCAGAGCATAGTCTTTCCCTTTCTAAGTGTTTAAATAAGTCTGGAGCTTTAAATATAGCAATAACAGCACGGGGGTATTATGCACTTTGTACATTCCTCAGGGCCAGCAGGAATTTCTGTTACTGTACTTGTGAACAGTGAAAAGCAACGCCTCTAGTTCTTACAAGATGGTTTCCACTAGTAGCAGTGATACCAGTCTTTGTTACAATTATTATGTGTATAAATGAATGTGAAATGCATATCAAGTCCTTTCCAGTATTGCCAGGTTTCAGGTTTCCCCATGGAGTCAGCAATATGAAGCACAGCTGTGCTGCCTCTGCAGATGTGGGGTGTCTTTCCAGGCCCTGCTGCTGTGCCACAGGAGCTGGGGACTCCCCCAGAGTCCCTCAGGGTGATGTGGACATGCAGAATATCAGGGGCTGACCCTGACCTGTGTCACCAGGTGATGCCAATAGCAGCGGCATCATCTAATACAGAATTCATACTTTTAATGCAGTGGTTTTGAAATTAAATATGAAAACTAAATTTGAGCCTTAAAAAATGAGCTTATAGGGAAACACTGTTCTTTTCAGAATATATAAAGGAAATTTTGGCTTGAATTGAACTTTACAGTTTAAATGATGTCACCTGGCATAACAGCTGTTGACTCCTGGGATCTCCTTTTCTCACAAAACTGAGTTTGCAACAACTCTCTTGGGACTCTCCCATCTTTTATTAACTGAAGAGCATGATTTTGTTCAGCCATGAAGACATTTCACCTCTGAACAGGTTCAAATGTGTAGAATTAGTAAGAGCCAGGTCTTCTCTTTTGTAAGCATTTGCACTCAGATTGGCACAATTCTGCACATCTCTGAGTGAATTAATTTTGATACAAACAGAAGAAAATCACAAAGTTAAACTATAACATCACCTCTAAGGCCTCCAGGCAGTTGCAGATTTTCTCTGCATTTGGCTCCTGTTTGCTTTCAGGTTGCTGTATAGGTCCATTGATTCCCACATGGAGGATGTGGGACCCATCTATAATCACAGGGTTGAGATCTCCATCTTCTTTATTATCTACATCATCATCATTGCTTTCTTCATGATGAACATCTTCGTTGGTTTCGTCATCGTCACATTTCAGGAGCAAGGAGAACAAGAGTACAAGAACTGTGAGCTGGACAAAAACCAGGTAATTACAACAACTTGCTGTCAATAAAAGTAGAAAAGACACAGACAATAAGCTTTTAATAGATAAATGCATACAGAGAGGGAAATGTTAAGCTTGCCAACAAGATAAAACTGTAAGCTGGCTTTGCTGCCATCTTTTAGGAGTCAGGTAGAAAAAAAATCTTGCTGTAAGATTCACTCAAGGGACAAAAATTACTTAAAAATGTTTGCTACACCATTTGTTTGACTGAGATTAGATGAGGAGTGTTTGGCCCAAGCAAATGGCCAAAGTAATTGCATGTAGAACTCTTTAACAGGTAGAATGTGCACATTCACATGATCACCTAATGAAAATTCTTCTATGAAGCTCTTTCATTTCAGTAAAAAACTTGAAACGCGTTGTATTTTTACGACATTTGAAGGTAGCTGGCCCCCCTGGTATTTTGGGTTTGAGTTTTGAATGTGCCCTGCCTCTCCCACAGCGCCAGTGTGTAGAGTATGCCCTGAAAGCCCGGCCCCTGAGGAGGTACATCCCCAAAAACCAGTACCAGTACAAAGTCTGGTATGTGGTCAACTCCACCTATTTCGAATACCTGATGTTCGTTCTGATCCTGCTCAACACCATCTGCCTGGCCATGCAAGTAAGTAAGCAAGCAGAAAACCTCCAGGTGATGAAGTAATAAATTTTACTGGGGAAAAATGGCTGAGGTTGGGACCTACTTTCACCTTCACAAGGTGTCAAGGGAGAGGGACAAGCACATTAGAATGCACATTGTACATGTTCACGTCTGATGATGTGTAGTTAAAATGAGGAATCTAACTCTCACCCTCTTCCTGCTAACATCAGGCACTTTCAACAATTCTGTTTTGATTCCTTAAAAACAAACAAAATTCACATTTCTAAACAGAGCCCTGCAAGTACTAGAGCCCTTCAAGAAAAATGTTGAAAATGCCTCAACACTGTATTTTTCTCGGCCCTGCATTCAGCTGCAGCTGAATTGTTTTAACTGAAACTGCTTTGAATAAATCACCCTGTGCCAATACAGAACATGAAAGTCCATCCCAGCTGTTTGAAGTTTATTAAAGTTAAGCAACTACAAATGGGGTTTTGTAACATGAACTGGAAGGTGACCTTAGAATAAGGCAGGGCAACCAGTTAAGTATCAGGATCTGGAAATAGGGGTATGAAAAGTGAGGTGGCAACACTTGCAGAAGAGACTGCTTGAATTAATCAATAGAAGATGGAGAGTAACTTCATAAGATCTTAATAAAGTTAAGAGAATGGGCAGCATGATTGCAAATTTAATTCAGAGCTGATGAATGCAAGATAGTGCATACTGGAAAGAGATGAATTGAGCTGCTCATGTACTTTGCAGAATCCTGAATTTAGTGTAATTACTTGGGGAATGGCTTGGTATCATTATGGACAGCTCAGTGAAACTCCTGCTCGCTGTGCAAACAAACAAAAAAGTAATCCAAGTGTTAGGGAAGGTTGAGATAAAAACACAACTGGAGATGGAAGTGTAACATTATGCAAATTTATAAAGAGCCCTGAATTGGAATGATAAGTATGATTTTGGTAGCCTCTCCTCAAAAAGATTCTTCCAAAAAGAGGAAATCAAGAGCCAGGTGGCAAAAATGGACAGAGCCACGGAGTGCTTATGTATGAAGGGAAATGGGAATTTTTAATTGAAAAAATTAAACATGATGGAGTCTTCCATAGAGAGCCTTGGCATGAAGGGAGACAGGGAGGGGTCCTGGGTGTTCCTGGCTGCTGGCAAATCCTATCCTCACACTCCTGCTGGGATGCTGTTTTACAGCACTATGGTCAGAGCTGCATGTTCAAGGAAGCCATGAACATCCTCAACATGCTCTTCACTGGGCTCTTCACCGTGGAGATGGTCCTGAAGTTAATTGCCTTCAAACCCAAGGTAGGTGCTCTAGGAGTAGATTCCCCTGCCTCTGTGTGTGTGTGCATGTGTGTGGGGCAGCTGTGAGGAGAAGGAGGAGGTGAAACTTTCTGATCCATTACCCCACCAAGAAATGAGCTGGGCAGTTGCTCTCTGGATTGGAGTCTCACTTATATATTTAATAACTTTTTTTTTTTTGCTGGAGAGTAGACACATTTAAAAAAAAAAAAAAAAAAAAAAAAAAGGCAGCACTGCTAATAGAGACAGTTCCTAGTTTTCATTAAGTTATCACAGTGACACTCTGCTAAGGCTGTAGCATGTCTTCCATACTGAATGTTATTCTAATGCTCTCTCTCTCTGACTTTCCTTACATAATTTATAAACAGCATCTCATGATTAGTCTCCTGACCCAAGTGAAGTTAATCAAGCATGACTCATTTTGAGTTATGAGCTTTGGAAAAAAAAAATGTTTCTTCTGGGAGGGCTACATTTCAATGATGGTTTGGATTGCTCCAGTTTTGGATTTAAGACTTCATTGATAATATTCAGTACCCCAGCAGGTCCTGTCTTAAAGTATTGTCCTGTGCATTGGGCCATGATATTATGCCAGTATAGCTGCACTATGGAGTATGATTATAACCTCCAAGCTCTTCTGTTTAAGTTCTCACAGCTGCTGCAGGACAAGGACAAAGATCCTGACCTCACAGAATTACCCAAGACTTTGTTCTGCAGGGTTTCAATCCAGTTATATCTCATAAAAAGTTGAATCCAGATACTTAAATATAGGTCCCTCATGTCATTTCATATCTTCAGTGGTACCTTGGCACATGGGCTTGTGTCTTGAAGATGCTTTGAAACATTGTGGAGAGGGTCAAGATGCTCTCTGAAGCATCAGTTATGACATTGATAAAAATGAGAACTTTTATGTCTGGCAGTCGTGCTTGTCCTTCACCTTAAAGTTAGGGGATCACTGAATTTAGCTCCTCCCAGGTGTAATCTAACATCTTCCTCATCCTCAGTTCAGAAACTTTGCTCTCCATTTCTACTGAATTTGGCCTTATTTTTTTCTGTTCAACTCCCTGTTGACTTTACTCCCACCCAGCTTCTCTCTTTCTCCCACGCGTTCTAGGACTTCTTCTTGTAACAGTCACAATTTTATTTTTCACACAAGCCCAATATCACTATCCCATCCTGGATGTAGTTCTCTTGGAAGTTAGGAGCATCTTGGCAGTCCTGCTTAAAACTGGGTTTTGGAGGTTTTTTTTGTGAGATCTCAAACACATCTGTTTCAGCAGGGATTTTAATTTTCAGGAGAGATTTCCTTTGCATTTTTGAGACTTCACCATGTCTGTTAGCAAGCAAACTTTCTGTCACTTCACAAAAGTTTTATCTGCACACCATGTACCCAGAAGTGCATCTCACAGGCTTTATAATATTCTTCTGATTTTGCAGTTCTGCTTCACAGGAGATTCTTAACTTTCAGGAAGATGAGAATACCAACTGAATTTGGTTTAGAACATTCAGGGGAGAAACTCAACCCCTAATTCAGCTCAAATACTCATTTTTGTACATATACAAGGAAGGCTTTACCTGACATGGTTGCTTCTAACAGTGAGGAAATGTCATTGATGATATTGGAACTCCTTTCTACTTCCTGTGGTTTACTTTCCTCTGCTCAATCTCCTTTTCAAGTTTTACTTCACAAAAAGTATTTTAAAACTCAGCTGAGGGTAAGCATGTATCTCTGGATGGCAAAACACTGAAACAGATTTCCTAAAGTAATTGTGGAATCTCTGTAGTTTGAGGATTTAAAATTAAGCTGGGGGAATCTTTAATTCAAGACAGTTTAGGAATCTATGATCTGTCTTAAGTCAGGCAAATGGAATAGACCACAGGGCTCCTCTCAAACCTATTTTCCATTATTCTGGAATTTCCAAACTAATCCCCAGCCACTACACTATAGTAAAAGTAGAGTAAAAAATAATTGTTCTTATTATGAGAATAGTAGAGTTTTAGCAGAGTATTTTGAGCCAGGACTCAGACAACAACCTCAGGTGAAAGAATAGCCAGCATTAACAATAAATATTTCAAATCCTGGTCTGGCCTGCATGCCAAAGGTGGTACTACCTCATACCTCTATTTTAATTAAACACCTTAATGAAAAAAAACCCCAACATTTTAAAAATGGAAGCAAAGGATTACAGGGAAAAAAAAAAAAAACAGGCCTTGTGAAAACAGCTAACACAGCAAAAAGACTTTGCTCCTGCAGCACATTCACACTGAATTATGTTAAGCACCAGTTCAGTGGCTCAGGTTTGGAAACACCAGATTCCTTGTGTAACTTGTCATTGTTATGTATAAGGAATTGGCTGCAGCCTTCATTTCCTGCTCTCCAAAGAAGGCAAAGCTTTCTCCCAGGTGACCCCTGGGACTGATGTGGACCAGCACTGGGCAGCACCACCTGCTTCTCTTCAGGTTGCACACCAGTAATGGAGATGAACTTGCCAAGAATATTTTGTGAAGTGGGAGTTTGCAGCATGGAGAAAGTAGTTACCTCAATCTTCTGCTTGGCTAGACCTTGTGGCCAAACTGCATCTGCAGAGGGAAGTTGTCCCCAGCTGGGAAAGCCCAAAAGCATTCTCACCTGGGAGAACATCAGAACCAAGTCCCCCAACAAAGAAATGAGATGCTGAGTGTTATTAGTGTTTCCCAAATGGGAAATGGCAAGATGAAATGCTCATCTCTGCTGCAGACAGATTTGTCTGTCATTTCATGAGCAATTAAACACAAACCAGCCTTTGTTTAAGCTGCTTTGTCTCATTTTGAATTTGTGCCCAAACATCACTCTTTTCTGCCTGAAGAATACCCTAAAATAAAAGAGCTGTAAACTTTATGACTGACAACAAGAAAGGAGGAAACTTGGTTAGCTGAAGGTGTTGTGTTCTAATGACAAGCCCCAGGAGAATGTGGCAGAACAGAACTGAGCCCAGAATTGAAGCTGGCAACATTCAGTCTGTTTTCTCCTTTTTTTTGGGTGCTTAACCCAGTCGTGGATGCTGCAGCTTAACCTTCAAGACAAGCAGGAACTGAGTTGTGGCTCTGAAGCAGCCACCACAGAGCTCTCCCTTGCAAGCAAGGCAATGAAGGCTCTGCAGCAGCACCAACAGAGGCATGAGGTTTTCTCCATCTGCACAAGGTGGAACAAGCTGCTGTTCATTCCTACCTTCACCAGGGAGAGTTGGAAAGGGAACTAGGACAGATCCCTGAGCTACTGGGAGCTGCTATTGCACTGCAGGAGTCACCACAGGGATGTGCCCATGTGGAACAGCTTTGGGGAAGCCTGATATGCAGAGTTGCTGCTGCTGCCCACAGTGTGGAAGCCACTATTACAGGCAAGGATTCAACTGGAAATGGGTTGGAAAATCATCAAAATCACTCAAGATCATCCAGTCCAACTGTTAACCTGCCATTGCCAAGCTCCACTGAACACAGTGCACACCAGTACTACCTGTGCATCACCTGCATAGCAACAGAGAAGGTGGCAGCCTGACTGAATAGATTATTTTACTGTATCCCTTTTTTATTTCTTCATTCCCATTCTGTGAAGCATCCTCCTGACTTGCTACTCTTGATACTGGAGGTGAAAAAGGCAAACACAAGCAGTTGCACAGATAAGAAGCAGGTTCACACATGTGCCTGACAACAAAGAGCCAGCATGGATAATCCAGCCCTGCCCCTAGTTTCTGTGGTGGGAGCAAGACTTGACTTATTGAAAGGCCAGCTGCAGGAATAAGGAGCCAACTCCAAGTCAAGACTCATCCCCTAACACTTACAGAAAACATGTGGAGGGAAGACAAGGGCTTTCCTAACTAAACATTCTGTTACTGCTGAGACTGGTTGCTCTGGTCAGCAAGTCCCTTTGAAACTTGTCCTTTCAGCTGGCCATCCTCTGTGAGCAGTGTTTTTGTTTGCTTGGTCTCCTGGGCATCCAAGAGCAGAGGGGCATGTCAGCTGGGGCAGCTGCTGGGGCACAGTCAGTGCATGCCAGGCTGGGACAAGGCTTCTGAGAGCCCTCTGGGTTTGTGAGACACTTCTGCTGCTGCAGGGTTACCCCAGTTTTTTTCAGGATTAATCTGAGCACTGTGTCAGACAGCTCATCCATGTCAGGAGGGTGTGCTAGCAGTGAGCTAGAGAGATTTGGGATGATTAGGGCTGCTGATAAAGAAATCCACTACATGCCCTGCATCTCCTTACAGAGTATTAATATGCTGCTCTGAAGCAAAACTCCCAAATGGACCTCATTGTTTGTCTTGGCTGATGCTCATAAACTGATTCAAGACTAGTTACTTCAAAGAGACAGACAGTCTAAAAGTAAAGCTGGTGAGCCAAGGCCTTTTGCTGCTTTGTTTTTCTAATTTTATAAATTCTCCAGCCAGTCTGCTGAGATATTTTCCAATTCCTGCATGGATAAGGCTGTTGCTGCTTCAGGCTTTTTCCAGAGAAAACTACTAAAGGGAATGAGGTGCTGTGCTATCTGTGGTGCTCACTGTTCCAGCTTCTTAAGGAAGAAATTCCCACAAGAACCAGCCCATGAAGGGCCAGCTGCTCTACAAAACCTGCCTGGGGTTTATCTTTTCAAGTTAAAGACAGTGACTTAAAATTCCTATTCATATGGAGCCTCACCATCTGTCAATGTACATGCTAATGTGGGGATGGATATTCCTCCAGGAATTCCAGATCTTTCCAGCCCCCTGGAATGGACTGATTTCCTGATGAGCCACATCCACTTTTTCTTTCAGGAAACACTTCATCAGGCCCCTTATTAGCTAAGGGAGGACCACTAATCCAAGAGCTATGAATTTTCTCCTGCTGTGCTGTGCCATCTCAAACTAGGGAAGACATAACCATGGAACTACTGCTGCACATAAAGTAAAGCACATGATCATATATTTTGTCAAATCCATGCCTGAGTGTGGAAAGGGAGTCTTGGAGGTTTCCTCTGTGGAATTATGACTATCAGTGAGACTGCAGATCACAAGTCTATTCCATTTACCAGACACTGTCAGCACCTTTCTTCCCTGGGTGTTTATGGATGTTACTTGTAAAGCAGCCTGTGACAACACCATCTGTCCTGCCTCAGATAAGTTACTTCAGTCCCTCATTTATCACTGCTGCTTTCCTCTGAATCCTTGCCTTTCTTACATGTCATTTCTGTGCAGCAGAGTTCAGACTTCTGTGGGCTGTTTCACACAGGCTTTGCATTCAGCACTAGGCACACAATCCCATGTGATCCCAGCAAGAGCTGTGACCCTCTGTGCTGTAAAAGTCACAAATGCCACCCATGGTTGTTTCTTAGCCTCCATGCACTGATGGATCTACTTGTGCTTCTTTCTCCCCTGATGCATTTGCACTTCTTCATTCCTCTTTAAGCTCCTCTCAGTCAGCGTTTATCATGCATTTGATGTACAGATATCTCTTCTAAAACCTGCAAAATGACTCATCTGTTTTTGTTCCCTTTTTACCAGTACATTTCTCATGCATTTATGCCTATAAACAGATCTTTGAGCAGTATCTCCTAAAGTCACACTGGCTGCTTCATACATTGCATTCTTCTTTCTCACCAAAACCATAATGTTATTCCTTGGTCAGGATAGAGGCTTCAACATTTTCACAAACAGCTGAAATTTATGTCCATGCTGTCCCCTTGTACAACAGAAAAAAATGTTGGTTAATTTTGGAAATCTAATGCTTTTTGTACTTCTTCATGCTAGAACCTGTAGAAATACATGTATAGCTTAGGATGCTGCCCTGGCATCATTCATCACAGTGTTTTATTTCTCCAGCTTATACAGAGAAATGGAAGTCAAGACATTCTGCACTGATCAAAAACATCAGGAAAACTGAGTAGTCTTTTGCACAGAGCTGAAAAACAGATCAGCTCCATCAGCAGGAGTCATATTTAGTTAAAAATCACATGCTCTGGGGTGCAGTGTGGTGGCATATACTAGTGGTTTAAGTTGTGTAAATGTGAGCCTGTGCTGCAGGCAGCTGCCTCCCTCCAGGGGCTGTGTGGCCAAAGGTGATGGTTGCCAAGTGGCTCTTACTTTGCAGATTTCTTCTGCTGGTTTTGGCAGGTCCTTCATTTTGGTAGGCACCTAATTGTTTCCTCAGCTTCAACATGATCTTTTCTGTTTTGGAGGGGCAGCCTCTACATGTGGAGTATTTGATGACTGAGTGATGTACCCACTGCAGCAGGAAGGGCAGTCTCCAACCACCAGCCTGGCTTTGGGTGAAAGAAATGCTTTAAAAGGGAAAAGAAAGAGCAAGAAAGCTGATTATGTGTCAAAACCTGTGGGTGGGGAATAATATACATCATTTAACAAAAAGGAAGAGTGAGTTCTGCTTGATGTTGGGTAAGAGAGAACTAGGAGTGATCAGGTAAGACAGTTTGTTAGCTGAAGAAAAGGAAAGAACTGAAACAACAGGAAGGACTAGGTCTGAGAGGAAAATAGAGAAAACCTAAATCCACACAGGGAGAAAAGCCATACAGATAATGAAGGGTGGGAAAAAATAAAATATCCTTAAAGGCAGAAAGAAAAAAATAAACTGAAGACCTTAAAATAGTAAAGTATCAATAAAATGGAAGAAGAAGTGATTGGACAAAAAATGATGCAAGGAAAAGAAAAGCAAAAACAGGACTGAAAGAAAAAGTAAAACTGGGAAGGGATTTTTAGAAAATTAAAAACTGAGTTAAAACCCATACCTTTTAAGCTAATGAGCATCTTTTTGTGCTTGTACATTTTATTGAAGTTCCCTGGCAGGCATCCCAGGTCTCCATGTTCAAGCACATTAGAATCCCAGCCACAGAGTCTCCCTGTGTACTGTCTCATCAGAATAATTTGCAGTAGAAGTTGGGTACAATATGTTTCCCTCCTTCTGTGGATTAAACTCAGCCCTGTTTCAAAATGCATCACCAGGTTACCTCAGAAAGACTTTCCTTTTTCTCCCCAGATTTTGTTGTGGGTGAAATCTGAATGTTTTGTATATTCCTCTGGATCTTCTACACCAGCAGTAGCCCAGCTGGAATTAATCTTAGCTCTTTCACTGAGCCCAGCAGCTGCCACACAACCAGAAATCCCTGATTTTGTCATGCCCAGATAATCTTTGTCATGCCCAGATAAAGATACCAGATAGTGCATTTTGTGTGCAGCCAGCCTGGGGCTCTCGAAGAATTTCTGAATCAGCCTCGAAATTGGGAAATAAACTGGAAAATGGGGGAAGAAAAAAATCTTAACCCTTCATTAATCACTCCTCTGCTTTCTCTTTACTGTGCTTACCTGTCTGCCAGGATTCCCATGCATTTTTGCAGAGACTTGACCATGTTGTCTTGCCTGTCCATAAGGTCTGGAAAGAAGGAGCCTCTTTTCTAACCCTTTCTGAAAAACTAAATACTAAAAGTACTGTGTGTGAGAGCAGCATGTCTAGGTGAATTTGGTGGGGAAAAAAATACTTGGAATAATTATTCTGGACATGGACAACCAGATCATCCCAGTCCTTTATACACATCAGAGGGCTGGCACAGTCATTGGTAGACTTGCTCCTGGAAGCTGTGTGCCTGACAGAATTTCTGTCTGCCCATGTGTCCAGGAAAAGGAAGGAAAGGAGAGGCTAAGAAACAAAGTGAGCCTCTTGCAGGATGCCACAGCATTCTCTCAGCAGGTCAGCACTGAGGCTTTCTCACAGATTATGGAAGACATCAGTAGCCAAGAGCCAAAGCCTGGATTTGTTATTCCAGGTACTTAATTGAAAATACTCAGCAGAGAGTGCTGTCAACATATTACAAGGCAGTGAAATTTAAAGAAAGGGGAACTACATCTTGGGCCTTTAGACTGCTGGCCCATCAACTAGAGCCTTGAATAATAAGTCTTCCAGCTAATACAGAGAAAGAAAATTTGCAACAGAATGCTCAGGGATGAGGTTGATTTAGCAATGAGGAGTTAGCTAGCAGGTAACTGTGTGGAAGCACAGGGAATCCTCTTTGATGGCTTCTACATTTCACTGAGCTCCTCACCAGTTCCTGAGTGTGTGTGGGAGAGGAAATCTGGCCCTTCCAAACACTTTAAAGGAGAAGAAAGTAGTGCCAGACTAAAGTTGTTCTATTGTGCATATGCTTATATTCTGAGGTGGCATAGGCATGACTGAACCTAAACAAGTCATGCAGTGTGAAAAACACTTGGTAGGTGAATGTAACAGAAGAAACAAGATGGATGATGAGAAAATGAACTTTCACCCTAAACCCTAGCTCTTAACTCTGCTTGAATCTGGGTCAGGAAGCATCAAAGCCTTCCTTGTCAACACTGGTTGACATCCTGTGTAAAGTGGCTCTTCCCCATTTCATTGCAGAAAATAAATATATCTGGCACAAAGATGGGAGCAGAGTGCACCTTGCCTGGCTTCTTTGTTGCTGCCCCTAAGAAAGAGGCCAACAATGGAATGAGTATCCAGAACAAACTTCCCTCTTCATGAAAAGAACTTGTGCTTTCATGTTGTGGTGGAAGAACTTGGTGAGGGACAAAAAGGCTGTTTGATCTGCTGCTCCCTATGTCACATCTGTTGTTTAAATGCAGGATGTTCTCTTTCCTGGAGGACAAGGCCAGCAATTTTCTGCAAATAGATCCTCTAATTACTACAGAGAATGTGTGAAATCCCTAACAACGATCAGCCAGGGCTGTGCAATCCTCCAGCCTTCTGAAGGATCAATGGAAAATTCAGTAGGCAGAAAAGGCTGCTAAAGGAACTGTGTAAGAGCTTCAGTGATAGAGGGCCTTTTCCTTCACAGCAAATATACCCAGAGAATTTGCATATTGCTGCAACATTATGACAGATGTATTTTCAGTCTGGCACTTGGGGGTTTTAGTGTCGTTATAAATGATCAAAAATAATTATATGACTGCACAATGCAACAGTGTGGGAAGCACTGTATTAGCTATTGCACTTAATTATTTAATACAGAAAATTATCTGCATGGTGTGAAAGCCCAGTGGGATGATGAACCAGGGCCTCACTCACAGCAGCATCAACAGCCTGGAAAGGGAACAGTGCCAGGGAAAAGCAACTTGCTCTTCCTCTCAGACAGAAAATCCCAACCTTCTATCACTTGTGAGTTGGTTTTAAAGGGTCAAAAGCTCTCAGGGATGTGAATCTTCACATAAGAATGTTATCAGACACCAAATTGTGACACAGGGCTTGTTAAAAACCTTTCATCATGTTGAAAAGTGACATTTCCACTGGCAAATGGTCACCTGGCCGACATCTAGAGGAGAGGTGATCTCCCTTCTCTCATGCACCTGGCTTTTGGAGACCTGGGCAACTTTTGTTTCCTTTGTTTCTGCTTCCCAAGGGCAGAGTGAGAGTAATCATCCTCTTTTGGCAAGTTATGATTGATGGATTACATAAAAATAATACTTATTTTATTACCCTCTCTAACCCATATAAAATTCAGCCTTTTATGAAAATGGAGCAGCTTTGGAAGAAACTATGTAAAAACCTGCTGCTCATGCCCACTGTGCTGTTTCTTGAACATTGTGCCTTTCTACCAGTCAGTATCCACTCTCCATCCTCTCAGCAGCCAGGTCAGAGCAGCCCACAGCCTCTTCCCTGCTTCCTATAAAGAGGGAAACCATTCCAAACCCAGCCCCATGTTCAGAATGCTTCTTCACCCACTGCTTGCCACTGTCTCACCTTTCCACATCTTGAAGTGACTCCTCACTCTGAGGGATAAGGCACTTCTGTTCCTATAGGCTGAGTTTTGCTTTGTTGGAATCATTCTTGCCTGGCTGGGATGTCAGTCCTACCTCAGGAGACAGACTATCTTAAACACTAAAGCCCATCCTTTAGCTCTTTTTCATAGGACTGTGTCATATTGCTGGCTTGTTTTGCTGCCTTCAGGAGTTATTTACTGGCTCTCATCAAGAAATCCTGCTTCTAGACCTTCCAAAGTCTTTGCAGCTTCTTCCAAATGGAATTGGACAGAAAAATCCTCATGGAATGCATTTTGTGATAAAAGATCTGTTCAGCAATCACATTCACTTTTCAGTCTTTTCTGGTAGAACTGGTGCTGATTTTGTTTCTCTTTGCTAAGAACAAGCCTGGTTTCTGGCTGCAGGGCAGTAATTGTTAAATGACTGCTGTGAGCTTACTGTTCATGAGAAAAAGGGCCTAACTCCTCACGGGCTATTGCTGTGCCACAATACACCTGTAGGAAGGCCAAGAATGTTTATCTTATTTTCCAGGTGGATAGCAAAACTTTTAAGAGAGCTTTCAGCTATTCTTCCACCATTTTAATGCATTTATATATCATTCAAAGGCCAAAAATTACATCAGGATCAGCTAGTTGAATCATCTGCTTTCAGTATGCTTTACTACTATAATTTCCTCAGGCCTTCTCAGCATGTTGCATGTTGTCAACATCAACATTTTTGAGTGCCCATCTTGGGCTGGAAGTTGGTCTTGTTTTCTTAGGGAATAGGCAAAAACTCAGGAGGCTCCTTCAGAACTCACCAGAATAGTCTGGAGTGATGAAATGCTCCTCTTTTCTTTGCCTGTCTGTGGAAAGATTTGAGGGAGGAGAAGGGAGCCTTGTTTAATTCCCTGCAGCAGTGACTCATTACAGTGACTGGTAGGTGAACTGCAGGGACTCTGTCTCAGAATTAATCCATCAGGGGATGAGAGCTGATAGATAGTATGCAAATAGAAGCTGTTTTCCAGCAGCCTGTCAGGAGCTCCAAGCAGCTGCAACCTCCACTTGATTCCTTCTCTATTAGATTCTGCTAATTTCCCTGATTGCTGTTATGGCTAAATGGTACCTTAGCACAACAGAATTTGCATCTGATGCACATCTCTGCTCCCTGTCAGGAGCTATTGTGGCTTTGTAAGATTGTTCAGGGCACAGGTGAATCCCCCAAATCTGCTGTGAGAGCATGTGCCAAGAGCCATGGAACTCTGTAAACGTCCTTTGATTCAATACTGTCCTTTTTGCAAAAGCACTTTCAGGGAAAGCCTCTTTTAATGAAGCCTGAGAACTGACTCTCATAGCTCTAAAGAGCCTGCAGCATTTTCAAAAATGAATCCTTGTATTAACTAAACATCAGCCAGACTAGCAGTTCATCTCATTTTGCAAATCCCCAGCAAAGTCTGCTTTGCCCTTTACAATCAGCAGGAAATTTTTGCTAGGAAATCCCAGACACTATCAGGGTGCCAGCCCCTTTCTCTCCTTCCTGTGTACTCTCTTCATCTGATTTAGAATTGATGCTTCTTTTTGTTGTTTTAGCATGCAGGACTCTTTGAGAGAAGTGGTAGCAAGGTCATCCTGCAGTTTGCCCTCCTTTTATCTCTGTGTCTTAATTTCTCCTCCTCGATGCTTCATTCCTGTGTTCATAAATACAAACATGCATGCATGTCCTTCCCCTTTTTCCTAAAACACCTCACCATCACCTTCCACTGGGGACCATCCCACCTACATTTAGATCCCACACAGTGAATAGCCTTGACCTTGCTGTGCTCTTCATCTTTAGAGACTTTTTTCTCAGAGGGGTTTGTTAAATTTTGCCAGCTGCCTCAGAAGAGGCAGAAATTAAAACCTGTGACTAAGCAGATAAAAAACTGCATGTAAACTAACACACAAGTGACCCTGCAGGTCCCACAGGGCTAGATGCTCAACACCCAGCCAGTACCCTGAGGACTTCTATGCTTCAGTGTGAATGCCCAGCACTCCAGCTACATGTTCTTATTCTGGGCTCCAGGTGACTCTGAGCTTCAGATAGACTCCCTTGAGCAATTTTCCCTGTTGTTATTATTGAGGCTTCTTAGATGTCCTATTTAGGATCTCATAGTCACAAAAAGCAGAAGAAATGGTGTCCAGAGATGTCAATGCCTCTGTTAGCACCTAAATAAACCCTGGTTTCTTTAACAGCTAATCTCAGCAGCTAGGGAACCTAAAAGTGATTGGCATACTCATTCTGAAATGTCTGCTCCTCTGGCACAAATGAGATTCCATTCCAGTCAGCTACTGCATATTTATGCTCAGCCTTTCATTAACTTATCAACCATGTGGTGATACACTATTATTTGCTACCTTTGGGGGGAAAAAAACAAATGGGGAAAAAATGTGCTCTACTGGTGGGGCTATTTCATGCTTCCTGAATATTCAATCCAATCCTCCTGGTCTCTCTCTCTCTGTCCTCTTTTCTCCCCAAAAGCTTCATGGATCTCCAAAGACATGCCACAAGAGAGGGTGACTACCATTCCCCAGTAAAGCCCTGAGGATGCCATTATGTGGCATGCAATTATCACTAAAATCAGGGTCAAGCATCTCCCTTTATGGGTAAAATATGGTATTGCACTCTAAATTCCTCTACTGCAAAAACAAACAGTGCCATCAATTCATTTCCAGTCAGACCTCCACCCTCTTGGGAAAAGTATGCAGAACTTTCTGGTGGGAAAAATATTCACTCTTTATTGGAGTGAAAGCTCTTCCTTCATTCAGTTTGCCTTTCATGAGCCACCCTGGTACCCTCCAGTGAGGAATGTGGCTTGAAGAGGTACCTTGAGGTCACAAGAGGCAAGTCCTGGAGGGGTGTAGCTCACTCTCATGACACTCATAACTTGTGGCCAGGTTATGATGTCTGATCCAAAGCTGAGTCCCACGTGGCCATTGGTGGGTGAATGTCTCTAGGGAGGGTGGGTGGCTCTTCAGGGAAGGATTCCATCACCTTTGCACCCCAATGAAGCATCTGTGCTCTCTGTTTCCTTGAGCTCTCTTACTGTGAATAATATCTTCCTGTTTTTCACCCTTGTGTTTGAAACACAGAGGGAGCAGGTGAGGAGGAAAGGAAGGTTTTAAAATCCATGTGTTTCCTTAATTCAACACCGACATTTTGGATGTGGGGTTGAGTAAAACTGCATTCATACCCATGGTTCCTCCCTGTCACTCATCTGAGAGACACAGGTGGAAGAGAAGAGCTCTTTGAGTTCACCTTACACAATTCCAGACTGGGATAATGCTCTTTCTGGGATCCCAGAGCAGACCAGCCCATGACTTTCAAACAAGGATCTTGCTGCTGAGACTCTCAATAGAGCATCCCAGGAGAAAGAAGTTGCTGTGTAAATTTGGACCAGCACTGTTAAGTCAGCAGAGTGATTCCAGATACACTGTGGTGTCTCAGAGGTCCAAAGCAGCTATTTTTGATGGCAATGGAAAAGGGACCTTTACTTTCCAGTCCTGAATCTCTCCTGAGATGTGCCAGCTCTGTCAGTGCAGTGCAGTGTCATTGCTTCCAGTGAGGTTGTAGCACTGCTACTGGGAGCAATATTTAACTGACTGGCTTTGGTGCTCATCTGAGGACAGGATTTGATGCCACATGTCACATAGGTTCTGTATCAACAGCAAATGCTGTTTTACCTCAGCAATGATTGTTGGGCTCTATGTAAAAAGCTGCTCAGAAAAAAGAAATTGTAAATTTGGTTACATCAAAAACAGTCTTTGCAGTATGATGCCAATCACAATAAAAATACCAAATACCTGTCACTAGAGAGTTGAAAATAATTAAAAGCCATCATCTAAACAACACCTTTTGGATCTTTACCCTTGCAGCTGCCCAAAATCAAACTCTTGGGGTTTTTTTGAAGTCTGGATTCCTTCTGAAATCCCATGGACAGGGGCAGGAGGATTGGGTCTCTTGTCTTGTGCTCTCCTCTTTGATCCTGCAAGTGCACTGTCTGCCAAGGTCGCATCAGGCTGCAAGGGCACTTTGTGTAACTCTGTATGATCTGTGTCTGTCCTTCATTTATTCAAAATGCGTTTGCCTCTACAATTTAATCTGCTGTTCTCTCCCTCCCCTTCCTCTTGGTGAGGTCTAATTGCAGTTTTATTCCAGGTCCATCTGGTTGCTAATGATGCTGGACATCACCGCTGAATTCATTCTAATATTTGTTGTGTATTTCTAGGCTGGACGCTGAATAATAATATTCTCTGAGTTTGCTTTTGCTCCTGTTTGCTTCCTCCCTGTTGTAGCTAATTGTGTAGTAGTGTGTAGCCATGGGATGGGTGCTCCTTCCAGTGTAGGTCTGCTATGAGTTGCCCATTTCAGGCTGCAGAATAGAGGTGTTTTATTCTGGTTTTTAGGAGAGGATTTTAAAGTCCCCTCTACCAGCTCCCTTCAGTGGCATGGAACCAGCTGGGCAGTGGTTTTTTCTGCTTCATTTTTTTTTTCCCCACTGCCCAAACTGTAATATTTTTCATAAATGGGAGTCTCAAAGTCTCATGGAGGCAGTGTTTCAGCAGAGAGAAAGACACATTTTTGCCAGTGCCTGCTCCATGTGATGGTTGAACCTACAGTAATCTGAGGTTCCCAAGCCTGACTTTGTACAGTGCCAGTATTGGGATAATTTTTTTTCTTTCTTGTTTTTTTTTTTTTTTTCCCCTCCTTTTGCTTTCTGCAACACTGCCTGGGAACACAGGCTCACACTTTACCCATGACCTGACTCTTGGACTAAGAATAGCAGCCACAGTGCAACTCGGGTTCAGTCTCACAGGAGACAAGCTGCAACTGGGAACAGGGAGGTCAGATCAGCCCATGCTCACAAAACCAAACACATGAGAGGAGCACGGAGGATTTTGCATGTTTGCCTCCTTTAAAGACTGCAGAACAAGGGCAGGAGACTGGCACAGGTGCTCAGTGAGCCAAGGTGAATTTTCTTTGCTCATGACATTGACTTGTAGAGGAAGTTTACACACAGAGGTTTAGACTCTTCTCCAAAAGGGTCCTGTGTCCTTACAGCCTATCCACCACAAAATTATGCAGGGTGAGGACAGTAAGCAGTGCTGATTAGCATCTCCTGAGCTCTGCTTAGGACAATGAGATGTTTGGGATAGCCCCTGAAGTGGTCAGGCTTGTCCTGGCCAGCCAAGGTGGCAGCACTGCTGTGGCACAGCAGGAGTGAGCAGCAGGTCTGGCTGTGAGCAGTGCTAAAGCCAGCTTTGCTCCCAGTCTGGGACGAGCCAGGCTGCACTCACAGCTCCACTTTGTGGTGCAGGTGTGCTTTCAGAGTAACAGAGACACCAGTCCTGCTCTGTGCTATTGAACAGGACCTGAAGCTTTTCTGAAAGGAGCTGTCAGGGTGATGATGTGGTGATACTGCCTGTGGCTCAGTAAAGAGAAAGGTGAGATTTAGGCAGCACATGCCCAGCCTGCCTGAGCCCCCTCCTCCTCCATGGCACAGCAGCTTTTCCCTGTGCCAGCACTACAGCTGGAACATGGGCTGGGGGATTGATATTGACAGTGGGGAGGCATTTTGAGGAAACCACGTTACACTATTCCTGCACTCTCCCCACTAAATGGGAAGGATGCTGCGTTGGCAGGAGTGGAGATGCCTGGTGGAGCTGGTCCTGCAAGCCCCATTCCTGCCAGCAGCCATGCTCAAAATTATCTGTGTGACTTCCCTTCAGCCCCTGTCTCAGAGTTGGAGGGGAGGGGTGGCTGCTCTGGAATCCCATGAGCTGGAGAGGGGCTGCTCACAGCAGTCAGGGAGCCCAGGCCTGGGCTACAGCTTGAGGCACAACAGGTAGACTTGAGAGGAGAACCCCTTGAGGTGTCAGGGCAGAAATTCTAATGGTAATTTTGAACTGTTTTTGTCTGTCTAACATTCCTTTTTAATCCCCATCCTGCCTGCCCCTTCCTTATGTAGGGTTACTTTAGTGATCCTTGGAATGTTTTTGACTTCCTCATCGTAATTGGCAGCATTATAGACGTCATTCTCAGTGAAACTAATGTGAGTATTACTCTACCCTCCCCAGGATACCACCACCTCCTCCTCCTCTGCTGTTCCTTCTCTCTTTCTCTCTTTTTTTCCTCTCTCTTTTTGTTTTCTGGTTTTTTTTCCCTCTAGTCATGCTTTTATTGAACTTGCCGTCGTCCTTCTCCTTCTCCCAGGGAAAAAAAAAGGAGGGGGGGAAATGCCTCCTTCTTTTTCACTTGTCATAGCTGGCCCCAAGGCTGTGACTGGTGAAAGCGCACAGAGTTTGGGGTGTGTGTGCTTTTTTTTCCCTCCAAAAGGTAGACATGCTTGAGTGTAACTTTCTGACTAACCAGGCTTTTGTTGGTACCCTCCATCATGTGAAACGTTACAGAGGTTTGAGCAACCAATACTGTAGAGTGGTAAGAGACTATTTAATATGCCCACATAACCTCTTTCTTTTCTTATTTTTTTCCTCTTCTCTCCCTCTTTCATGCTTTTGTTTCGTTTTTTATTTTCATTTTATTTTATTTTACCTTTTTTTTTTTTTTTTTACTTTTTTTCCCCCCTCTTTTCTCCCTTTCCCTCTTTCTCTCCCTTCTCTCTCTCTCTCTCTCTCATTCTTTCTTCCTCTTCCTTCTTTCCTTTTCTCTCTCTCTCTCTCTCCTTGGCTTCTCTGCCACATGCAGCACTATTTCTGTGATGCATGGAATACATTTGACGCCTTGATTGTTGTGGGTAGCATTGTTGATATAGCAATCACCGAGGTGAACGTAAGTAGCTGGCGTCTGTCCATGATCGTGCCTGCTCTAACATTCATTTGTCTTTCCCGGGTTCCTTTTATTTTTATTTTATTTTTTTTTCCTCCTCCCCTTCCCTCCTTTCTTTTTTTTTCAGAACTTTTGGTTTAGTTTCAAAGCTCTTTCTTTTTTTTTTTTTTTTTTTTTTTTAATTTGGTTTTATTCTGTTTTAATTTTTTGAACGACTTAAAGGACTTTTTTTTTTTTTTTTTTTTTTTTTTTGACTGTTGCATCATTTTCTTCCCTTTCATAATCCGCCTGGCATGAATTAAACTGTATAGCAGGAAAAGTGATGGGAAATGTGGAGTGTAAGTGGAAAAGCTCTTTGTGCCATGGGAAGCTGCTTGAAGAGGACTTTGGTCTGCCCAGTGTTATGCTTTGCTTCCCATGGCAGCTCAACACTCTCCACCCCACAGAGAGATAAAGGTCAGTTCTTTCGAGGTGGAACTGAGGGAACCAAAACAGGAATCCTCCCTGTGCCTCCCCACTCAGGCTTCTTCCAAAAGAAATAAAACAAAAGAAATAAAATCCAAATCATCTCTGTTTAGAGGAATCTGCTCCTAATAATCCGTTCCAAATAAAAATTTAAAAAAAAAAAAAAAAGGTAATTTTAATTTAAAAAAAATTAGATTAAGTAAAGCAGAAATCCCAAAGGAAAACAAAGCACCAGAGTTCCAACCCCACCACCTTTTTTTTTTTTTATTTGCAACCTGATTTGATCCATCTCTCAAAATGCACCAGCCCCATTTGGCACTGATTGGCCCCACTCGTGCCCCTCTCAGCAGACAGGTGAAGGACCACAGGGAAAAGTGCATCTGGTGTGCAGGAAATATATCTCACTAGGCAATTTTTTTCCTATATCTCATTTTTTAGAGGTGGATGGATACAGAGTTATAGGATAAATAGACAAAGGACAGGCAGAACACACACAGATTCCCAAAAGGAAGACTATGATGGGTTTATGAGCATGGACAAAAATTACACTGAAAAATCCAGCTTATATAGGCCAGGAAAATAAAAAGATTGAAAGAAAATCGCTGTAAATATGTTAAAGAGCAGCAAATTAGTTGTGAATTTTCAAAATTATCTGGCTGTTGAATAAATATTCCATCTTGGAATTGCTCTGTACTGTAAAGGCAACCTATTTCAAGCAGAAAAGTGACAGCATAGTTTTCACTCACTGCTGTGTTTAGGAAAAAGTTATTAGGCAGCATTTTGAAAAATAAAAATACCTTACCTCGAACTTTCCAAACAAAATATTTTCATATCTTGGTTCTAGTTAAACTTCTCTTCAACTTTTTTCTTTTTAATTCTGAAACAAGAATATTTATTCAAGCTGTAAGATTTTGATTTTGAAGAAATTATTTTTAAATTTTTTTTTAACTAGTTTATTTTCCTTGTATTTTGAAAGAATGAAAAATAATTTTTAACTAAAAAGGAACTTTTATTTTACATCTCTCAAATGTCCTCCTTTCTGGACACAGAAGGTTGCTTACAACATTTCCCACAGCATGTTGTAAACAATTTTGGTTACCCTTTTACTAGGTAGATATTAGTATTAGGTTGACTTTCTGTAGGATGATACAATGAGGCTGAAGTTGTTAATTTTTAAGAGTGAAATTAAAACCTTTTCTCTGCTACACTTGTCACAAGCACATTAAGTAGAGAACCTGGAAATGGCCTTCAGGTTGTGGAAAAGTGCAGTTCTCATCCACAGAGGAAGAACTGCACAAGGCACTGGAGGGAACAAACACAGTTAACTGGAAATGAATCATATTTAAACATCAATAAAACTTCCCTGGCTGATGTACTTAAATCCATACAAAAGTCTTCTAAGCAGAAAGGAAGGAAATCCTTGTGTTTTGGTACACAGTCAGAAATCCTAGACTGCAGGCAAATCCAGTGGGTCTTTTTGAAGAAATTCAGATTAATCTCCTCATTAATTTCCATTTTTTGAGAGGAAGAGTCACCCCTCTTGCTGTTAGTGGCGAGGGATGCTCCTCTCCCTGGACCTGTCTGTGACAGAGAAATAAATTGCTATTTGGAGATGCCCAGCAGTGGCTGGTGAGTGTCTAGGTTTGTTAGGTTTGTCTAGACACCCAGCTCCCAGACATCAAATTTAAGCAGTATAAATCACATTGATTCTCAGCATCTTGTCGAGACAGTCCTGCTGCTGCTGATTGCTGTGATCCTCAGTCTCCAGGGCTGCCCATGATGCTGTGCTTAACTGCCAGAGACAAGGCTGTCTCCCAGTTCATGTCAGGCAAGGCCCAGAATCCAGTTTTCAGTTCTAGAAGCCTATAAAAATGAGGGCATGGCTCTGCCCAAGCAACAAGCACCAGTGAAGAAAGAGCATTGTCTGATGGTCCCTCTGTTTCCTCTAAAGAACCCTTTCCTTCTATACAGTTTTACAGATCTCTGCACACGTCTTTTTGTTACCTGGCATGTTTAAATCTTCTTTTTTTTTTTTTTTTTTTTTTTTTTTTTTTTTTTTACCTAGGCAAGTCCTTTGCTACTAGTTTCTAATGTTTGTTACTAAAAACTTGCACAACCTTTTTGACGCACTGATAAACAAGCGGCAGCTACGGATTGAGTTTGTTCTGAAAATGTTCTGGAATCCCTTTTGCACTGACACAATAACCCTCATTGAACAAGAGAATGTTCTGTACGTTGGTTTGTCCTGTCAGATTCCCTGCTAGCAGCACTTGGTGTGTTACCCCTGTAGGCAATGGGCTGTGGAGGTAGCAGCCCATCTTGGACGGACCATCCTCATCCTCCCCAGCAGTGAGGCAGATTATCAGACACACTTCTCCCCTCTCCTCAGGGGCTCCTTCCTTCCTTGCTGTCTGTGGCTTTGAGCAAGCTCTGCCCTGTGTTTCTGTACACTGTCTTGTCTTGCTCCCAGAGACCTGGGGTCTGAAAAGGACAGAAACAATAAACCCTAAAAAAGCCAATAGGAGATGCTCAGACTGGTCAGGTGCAGGTGAAATATTTCTGCTGAACTCCTTGGAAGCTTGAGGTAGGATCTGGGAAGGTGCTGCTCTTGGAGTGAGGGGTCAGTTCTTCTTGTGATCAGCAAGGAGGGAAGATGGAGACTCCCAGTTTGACCTGCAAGCCTGAAATCTGTGAGGTTGGAGCAAACCCAGCAGGCACTGAGCCATAGTGGTGAGGAGAGCCCTGAGTGAGTGACAGCCTCCACTGTGTGTGTGTGTAGGTATGTGCTTGCTTTTGCTTGTGCAGTTCCCCACGTTCTGGTTTGTCTTTTATTTTGCCTTTTGACATTTGTTTTGGTTTCTTGAAAAGGAGTTTCCCAGACCAAAACCTTTGTTAAGATAGATGTGAGTGTGCATGGGTGGGTCTTTGTGTGAGAGCTCCATTAATTGTCCTCCATGCTCCTGAGTGTGTTTGGATGTACAAATCCATAGAAGACATAAATCCAGACATAAATCCATGTGTGGGGGGAGAAGAGTGTGGATGCAAGCACAAGTATTTTGTGTGTAGTTGTGCAGTGAATGGTTGTTGATGGTGTGTTGATATGTGTGACTTGGACCTGGTTATGTACCTCAATCTTCCAATCACTGGAGACTTTTATTATTCCTTATGTTCAAAAAGTATTATCATTAGAGTTGGCAAAACCCTTTAAGCTCCTTAGAAGAAAATGTTACAGTGGTAAAAATTATTACTCTCTGTTATAATTGGAAATAAATGTTATAAGATGCTCACATCAGTGCCCCCTGAGCTTTTTGAGCCCCTGGCAATCTGAGGGGTTGCTCATCCAGCTGCAGTGCTGTGGTGGTTTGTAAAAAATTTTTGAAATTTTTAAATTTTTTTAAATCTTTTGAAATTTTTTTAAATTTTTCCTTGCTGTGACCTGGACAGGGTTTTTTGGTGGTTTTTGTTTGGTTTTTTTGTACCTGATAAGGATTAATTAGTGTTGGATTTTTAAGATTAACACATTGTTACACTAATGAGAAAGTTTATGGGTTTTTGTGAAACATACATGTAAAAACAAGAAATTCCTACAATCCCCTAAATATAAATAATTTTAAAATCCCTGCTGCTCCCCAAAAAACCAAAATAAAACAAAAACCTCTGCTTTTAAAAAGAAAATAAGCTTTTATTTAAACTGTTTTAATCTTAAAACGTGCCTCATAAGTTAATATGGTTCTCAGTAATAATTATGAAAAAAACTGTTAATTAAAAATGTTCTTTTTACATAGTAATCAAAATTCCATTCTCCCTGGCAACTGATCACTCTAACACCAAAACCACAAAAGAACTATTTCTTATTAAAAAAAATCTCCATAAGCAAGTAAATTAATAAAAAACTATTTTAAAAATAATAAACTAACTAAATTATTTTCTATACATTTTCAATATTTTTAAAAAAATGTGTAAGAAAAAAAAAAAAGTCCATCTGTCTGTCTGGAAAGGATGTCAGGGAGGGTTTTTACCTGTCTGTGTGTCTGCTGGTGCCTCTGAGCTTGTGTGCATGTGCACTGTGTTTGTCAGCTGTGACTGAGCAAAACATCTGGACAGGTGTTCCCCCTGCCTGTTCATTCAGTGCTGCTGTCTGGGTGTGTCTGTGAGAGCTGCAGGAGGCACAGGGCAGGAGGAGTTACCCAGCACAGGTACACCAAGGTGATGCAGCAGATGTGGTGAGTGTGGCTGTGAGATGAGAACTGCCAGGGATAAAGAAGCAGTGATTTGAGGGCTTTCTGTGAAATAATGGGATATTTCTGTGCTCCTGCCATAGCAGCACATGTTTTTCTTGAGAGTGTTTTCCCAAGAGAGAAAGAACACTGGTTTGAGGGTTGATGGAAATGGTTTTTAATGAGAGAGGTGGCAGGAGGGGAGTGCAGAGTTGTGTGTGGGAAATATCCCCTGTGTGAAGAAGGTCAGGGAAATACAAACCCTATTTTTTTACTTCCCTAAAAAATGTCAATCAGGTCTTTTTTGCCCCAGCCTGCTGGGTAATGGTTTGGTGTTTGTCCATCAGCTTTTCAGGAGAGCTGACTACTTTACACCTTGCACTTCTGGAAAGGTTTCCACATTCTGTTAGGAAGTCAGCAGAGGTTTGCAGCTCGATTGAATCCTGAGTGCTGTTGCAGTGAGGCCAGAGAAAGAACAAAGCATTGAGCTCCCAAGAGCTGGAGACTTGTGCAGTGATTTCTCATTGAGTCTGTTTTTATTTCTGACGTGAAGCAGCTCAGCCTTAAACCAGGCCTTTTTTTACAATCATCTTGCTTTTGGTGTCAAGAGGCTTCATATTATTTGCCACGGGCTCCTGCTCCCATTCTTTGGAATATCTGAAAGCCTATAAATCTCCCTCTCACCCTCTCCTGCACTCCTCCCTTTTAACCCACACCCTGCCTTTCTTCCTTTTCTCCCTTGCTCTCCTCTCCCCCGTCTCCAGCCACACTAAACCTGGCTCTGAGTTGCATTTCCACTCTCTCAAGTGTCTCAAGGCAGAGCAGCAGCGGCTCAGAGCTGCAGCCCTGGCTCACGCACAGAGCCTGTGCCAGGGCTGGAGCTGCCAGCCCAGCCCAGCCCAGCACACACCCAGCTCCAAAGGGAGCAAGGAGCACAAAGGGAAGGACGACACGCACCCCCTGGGACTGCCATCCATGCCTGTCTGCCTGTCTGTCTGTCTGTCTGTCCCTCTCTGCCTCTCCCCGCTTCCACGCCCTTTGCTGCCGGGATTTTCGGACGCAAATCTTTGCCATCCCCGTTCAGCCAAACCTCCCTGGAAAAGGCAGAGAACACCTCCCTCCCTCCCTCTCCCTTCTCTCCCTCCCAAATGTGGGCAGCAGAGGCCTCCAAATTACGTAGCAAAGGGCTGGGGAAGCACAGTGGCTTCTTTTGACCCCTTGTGTTGTCACCCCCTTACTGCCATCCCAGAAGCTGAGCTCTCCCTGTGTGCGTGTCTATCTGTGTGTATATATGACCTGTTTGCTTTTTGCAAAAGCTACTGATGAAATTGATGGAGTGGGAGGGGGAGGGTGGGTTTAGTTTACCTCTTCTTCTTTTTTTTTTTTTTTTTTTGTTTTTTTTTTTTTAATATCTGGTGGTGTTTTGATCATTGGAATAATTTGGGTAACACACCACGGTGGCCCCAGCTGTAGGAAGCCACGTTGAAGCATGGTTGTGAGCTGTAGCAGTGGCAAGTGCTTTATTTTGCCCTTGAAGAACATCAGCAGAGCTGCCCTGGACTCTTCCACAGATCAGGCTTAGATCAATTCAAAATTGATCACCACCCATGCTTAATCAACAATTTTAGTGCATGTTTTTCACCCTGTGTTGGTGAAAAGAACTATAGTATGACTATCCAACCACAACCATGTTTGAACAGGGTTATTTTTGGTTTTATTTATGTATATGTTTGTCATGATGATGGGGCCTCTTCTTTTTTTTTTTTTTTTTTTTTTTTATCTTGTCTTTAAAATGTTGGTATTTTGAGCACATTTCCAGAGTTCATAATGTGATTTGCTCTTTAAAAAGAGGTAATTTTGGTAACTGCACAACTTTTTCTGTATGGAAATCTATATGAAATATGGACAATCAGAAAAAAGTATGTCTTTTCTGAAAAAAAAAAAAAGGGATAGTAAATGGAAATGACTCCTTCCTCAGTTTACCTGAGTATTTGAGCTGTTGCTAGCAGCACTAGCACCATAAGAAAAAGACATTTAGTTCCCACTTTGAAAGACTCTTCCTCTTACCCAATTTTAAGGAAGTACCTCAATATTGTGATTTCCACAAGATTGTTATACTTGGCTTCTGACATTATTCCAGGCCCACGGAAAAATCAGAATGTATTTTTAATGCAGGGAAGACTTAAGAGTAGCACAAGAATAAATTTGGCTTACTGGAAAAAATAAACCACACACATTCTGGTTAATTAAGATAGGAGAAACAGAAGAAAAAGAACCCAGGAGAAAAAAGTTTTAGAAGCTGAATGTGAAAGCAGCAAAAAGAAAGTTAGACAGCCCTGTGACTGTAAGACCTGATGCATAAAGCTGTCTGGAGTCCTTCTGAGTGGAAATGTTTTAAATGGTGGCCCACAGCATCCCACTGACTGCCCTGAGGAGTGAATTGTGCTTTTAATTAGTGCAGGCTTGCACATACCCAAAACCTTGCTGGGTTTTAAGGCCTTTAAAGCAGAAGTCCTGTTTTCTTATTTGACTGTAAATTATTGTTACAATAACAGTAAAATAATTATAGTAGGAACACAAAGAACCACAGACCTTGTCCCATGTTGGTTCAAGAGTAAAAATAAGTGTATGACATCTACATTTCAATACAAAGAGCTCTTTAAAAAGCCTTCATACAGATTTCCTGACCAGTATTTAATTTTACTTATCATTTTTCTATCTTTGCACTTTGCACTTTTTCTATCAGCACTTTGAAGAGAAAACCCTCTACAATATTCTAGCATGAAAATTTGTGAGATAGTACAGTTATATTTCATCTTCCTTTAAATTCCAATGTGGTTTTCCACAAAACTGGTTAAAACACTCAAATTAAAAAGAGCTACCCCAAGCTGATTATATTTTTCCATTGGCTTGCTAGCCAGGATAAATCATTCCTTTTGCCTAGCAAAAGTTTCTTTTAACTTTCCCTGAACTCTAATAGAGATTGTATCTTTACATGAATCCACAGAAAAATCTCTGGCTCTTGATTCCTCAGATCATCTCTGAATATATTAACATTAATTAATGATCTCTAAGCATCCTAAGTTAGATGGTCAAAAAGGTGCTTGGGTGAGTTCAAACCCAGCTGTTCTGTCATCTTGGGAAATTCCCTGAAGCAGTGAAAGATGTTCCTGGCATTTAATTCTCTTTTTTCTCAGACCTACCTTGCTGAGAATGGCCAAGGAATTTTCCAGTGCTGCTGTTGTCCATATACAGACTGCAGTAACAGAGAGGGCACAAACCCCTGCATCTCACTCCCAGTTTTGCTGCAAAAGCTCCTGTTCTTCATGCAAACCACAAGAGCTTTTAGCATCAGTGCCACAGGACCTCACTGCATGCACCATCTTGCACTCTTGTGCATGTTCAGAGAAATTCCAGCTGGTCCCAGGCTGCACTGCCAGTAGCAATGAAAGCAACAGGGGTGATGGAAGAAGGGAGGACACACACAAGCATTTTACTTGTTTCCCTCTTTAACTTGCTCTTCTCCTTCATCTTCTTCTCCCCAGTGATTTTCTCCCAGTTTTGCTGAAATCTTTGCAGACATTTTCAGCAAGGCAGCAGGAAGTTTCCCCATCTTATGCAGCAAGTAGATTTTCTTCTCTGTCTTCAGCCAAGATCCCATCAGTCCAGGGGAGGAGCTGCTCCCCTTGGTGAGGGTTTTTGTGCCAGGCACTGGGCAGCCTTTCAGCATGGTGATGGTACCAGTCTGCAAACCCAAATACACAGGCTTCCCATCAAATACACACCCAGTTGTGGAGGCTTTGTAATCTTTGTTACCTTTGTAATCAAAGGTAAACACAAATAAATTAATTTTACCCTTTCTAATATAGTCACTATAGCCCCCTCATTCAGCTCGTGCTTGCTTCCTCTACATTCTCATGCACCAGCCAGATAAACACAAGAGGAGTGAATTTTTTTATTATTTCTTAGTAGACATCTGTTTTTAAAATGGCTGTGCTCTTACCTTCATTCCCTGAGCTGTTCTTTGTGGAGACTGTCTGGCACAACCTGCCAACAAAATGACTTCTGCCTTGTATATCTTCCTGGGCATCTGCTCATGGGACCCATTCCCAGCCAGATGACCAAGCTGCAGGGACTGGATTGCTGCTCATGGTCAGCTGATTGATGGCCAAAAATGTGACTTGGCTCTAATTGCTGTTGCAGAGTGAGGGGACATCACAGCTGGGCACACCCCAGTTGTTCTCTCCAGCTCCACTTGGAAGCTCAGAGACACCAGCCAGCAGTGCTGAGCCTTGTCTGAGTGGCTGGGAGAAAATCTCCTTCATCCAGAGCCAGCCATCATCACATAAGATGAACAGACATGCAGGCAAAGATGCCTCAGCTGTAAAGAAACACCTGTTAATAGAAAAACATCAAAACAAATTGATGTCTAGAGACAGGGAATTTAAGACTCAACTGCTTGACCATATTTGAACACAGTAAATCACACACAGTGAGCATTACATATCATCTAAACAGTCCCTACCCTTGGTTTTTTTTACCAAAGAATTTGTCAAATCAATAATAATTTATTCTTGGAAAGATGTGTAGAACAAGAAAATGTTGGTCAGTAACTTTGTAAGATGTATTCCCAGTCTCCATATGACCACTTCTAATGTTTTGCTGATAATGCTGTGATTGGCATTTCAAATCCCAGAATGACACATAGGCTTTATTGTATCCCATATTATCATACAGAAATCCAGTATGAGTCTGTGGGCTGGTTTTTTTCTAGGAAATAATCTCCTGCATCAACATTAAATAACTTTCTAATTTAAAAGGCAATGAAAAGACACAGAGTGGGAATTAAATACTAGCTGCTACAAATCTCAGATGAAAATGGTCCATAACAATCTCTCTGTTTGGGCTGCTGGCATCTCTGGATATACTCCCTTGAGCAAAGATTAATTACACAGAACTGACAGGGGCTGATAGTTCACCTACAATCATCCAGAGCCCCTTGCAATCCACAGAGCTATTGCTTTGGAACAAAGGTGGACTGGGTTTTTTCCTGCTTCCACCAGCATGTGCAATTTCTTCAAGCACCTTCATCAGAGCATAATGGGCTCATCCATCTTCACACTGTCCCAGAGCCTTTGAGCTTCCCAAAGGATGGGTCCTGGCAGCTCTGCATGTGGAATCTTTCACCTGCCTGCCCAGAAGAACCACTCCTGGTCCAGTCTCCATCTGTCTCCAGCAGTCCCCAGAGTTATGCTGAGGAGAGGGTTTTGCTGCAGACCACACCGACCCCAGTGTAATTCCCCATCACTTATACAGGATTTGTGCAGTACAACAAGGATGCTACTGAAGTTTCCTTCTGGATTCATGTGCTTCTGGAAGCTCACAAAGCCTGAAGGTCTCCCTCCTCCTTCCAGCCTGAGTCTGGCCAGAGAAACCCCAGGAGCACCAATACACCGAGTTTCACTCTGTTCATTTTCCTTCTTCTTTGTCCTTTTCCCACACCACAAAATCCTATCAGCTAATTCAGAAGTAATTAACAAATATCTGCAGAAGTGCAAAGAAGACAAAGGCAGCCATGGCAGCAACAGGACATGCCCCTGGGAGTTTGATTAATTCCTCAAATCACCAGTCTGCAGAGAAGAAGAAGCCTGCAAGGTGTTGGACCCCAAGCTCCTGCCTATCAATGGCTCGGGAAATTCATCTCAAAGAAGAGCTCTGTTGCCATTCTCATTTCCAAGGTAGGCTGTGGGATGCTGCAAGAAATTGAAAAATCAGTTCTTACACCATGCACAACAGCATGTCTTTAAAGTTATTGGGATTGGAGTGAATGTTTTGAACAGTCTTTTTCTTCTATTTTATTTTGACATCAAAATCGGTGTCATGGTCTTGGTATGCAGGAACCTGAGCAGTGTGTCAGAGAACATCTCCCAGCTGCCCTCCAGGGCAGCTGTGATTTTACAACAGATAAGTCAAGATGATGGATTTTTTTGGGTGTTTGGGATGGGAGAACCTGGGTGTGAAAATAACTGTTATTTGGAATGAGTCAAAACCAGATACAGGCTGTGCTCCTTTTGGAAAACCTGTCCCACAGATTTGTCTCCCTCTTCCCTCCCAGACAATGGGAAAAAAAAAAAAAAAAGAAGAAGAAGAAGAGAGAAAAATGAGCAATGTATTTCAGAACATAAATCTTTCTAAAGAGGTGGAGGAAAAGAAGACTGCCCTTTCCAGCACAGTGATAAATACACTGCTGAGTTTGATGTTTAAAAGCCATGTTCATTTTGCCTTAGGAAATGCAGTGAAATGCATTGGACTGCTCAGGAACAGCCAATGAGGACTGTTGGCATGGATGGTAATAAAAGTGAGGAAAGCTGCAGAGATTTGGGAACTTGAATTCTCACTCCTGCTCTCTCTCCATCTTGCTCAGTGGTCTGCTCTGTTCCCAAAGTCCCCCTCAGGCTGGGACAGGTTGAGCATTTCCTTTGGGAGCCACTGCCCTATGAATCAAGAACTGGTCAAATTAAAAGGGAAGCTTAATGAAAAAAAGTTACTCACACATGGTTCCTGGCAAAGGTGTTCAAATCAGCCAAACCTCTCTAACTCAAACAGAAGATCCTCAAAATCCCTTAACCTGTACAACAAAAGGTCCTGCACACAAGTAGCCTTTCAAGATTTATTTTCATGGCTCAATTCATCAATTTAATTCATCATTTAATTCATCTTCAGCACCTTCTCACCCAGATGTTCTAGGGCTTTTTTTGGCTGCCTGTCCCACAAATGATGAAGCACAGGCAAGCTGCACCTGCCTCTCTGTAGTTGTACCTGAAGATGAGCACTACATCTCTGACAATGGTTAGTATCTGCTTCTTTCTCAGGAGCCCCCCAGGCTTGATCACCATAAGACTTGATTTCCCAGAGCTAATGAGAAGGATTATTAAAACATCCTGAAAATTAAGAATAATTTGCATAGATATACTTTACCAATTGTTCTGCTTTTCTGAAAGTCATGGGAAAAAATAGAGCTTTTATCTGTGCAAAAAAAGCAGCCCTTGCATTACTTGTCTTCTAATTGTCAATCTAGGATAATCTGCATAACCAAATTAAAGCAGTTGACTTTCCTTATATTTACCTTAAGCACTTGGAACCATAAGACTACTGTCTGGCAATTTCATGGATATATATATATATATGAAATTAATTAATAAGCTATTCAAATTAGTATGATTTGCATATTAGAAGCTAATTGGAAAAGCAAGCTCCAGAATTTCAAAATCTTAGAATACTTAGGAAATGAAGGGAAAAAACCTGATAGCTGCAGGACTCATTTGCTTAAAAAGTTACCTTGCCCTTATTAACTGTATTCAAAACAGGCTTTTGTTGCATAGGGGTATGGTAATATTTCCCCTGAGGCCTGAGATCATGTGGAATCAGTGAAGTATAAATGCATATATATAATATTGCATTTGGATGAGCTGACACTGGGTGTCTGTTGGCCCCCATGAGTTAGTGCAGGCAGAAAGGGAATGGCAAACCTCACTGCAGATGTCACATTTTTCCTAATTCCCCTCATTGCAACAAATGAAATTTGAACTCCCTGCTGCAGGAGAGTTCAGTCTCTTCTGCAGAGTTGTCTGAGTAGCAGCATGTTATATTTTTCACTGGAACACTCAGAGCTTTTTCCAGTGAAATCACCCTTTGCCCCACTAAAGGCAGGATCACACCTCTCAATTCCCTGTTTTCCTGTAAGGTGGTGCCCTTTTCTAACAGGCATTAAATACCCAAAAAAGCCTCCAGTGCTTCACCCAGATTAGAGCTATAGGGAGGCTCAATTTATTTTATTTTTTTTCTGAAAGCCCCTTGTAACATTTTTTTCTGTTTTAAAATAGAAGGAAATTTTGAAGTTGAAAAACTTTCAGTAAAACATCATTTCTATTGAAATAATCAAGATTCAAAACATATGCTTCAGTAAAGTAAAAGCAGTTGAATCTGGCATTGATTTTTTTTCTTAGTTATATATGATTTATGATGGAAATGTAAACCAAATTAAAATGTGTGAAGACAAAATGTGAGATTTCAACCTTACATTTCTGAAATGGCTGTTTCAAAATTGCCATGTTTCTACAGAACATTCGACTTTCAGCATCAGCATTCTTCTAAAAGAAAATATTTTTGCAGGGAAAAAAAAATAATTTTGGCTAGTTTTATTCAAAATGTTCCCAGAAATTCTCAAAGCTGCACACTTAAAGGAAGAATGAATAGTTTGAGAAGCTTTTCTGGGTGTTTTTGTTTTTGTTTTTTTTTTTTTCCTGCTAATAATTTGATTTCACTGTAAGATTGTGGGAATTGACAATTATGCCATCTGCAATCCAGTAGTATTCCCTGTCAGAGAAATACCAGATACATTTCTGCCTGGCCTTATAATAACCTCCCAGACTTTTGGTGGCTGGTGGGTTATCTCCAGGGTCCTTGTGATGAAAAACTCAGACAGCAGTGGCAGACAGATGGCTCTGGAAGGGGCTGTGCTAATTCCCCAATGCAGTGGCAGACTGTTACCTGCCAGCAGACAGGTGGATTTGAAACCCTGACTTGTTCCAGCTCTCCACAAAGACTTGTGCAGCTCAGCCTCCTGAGGTCACTTCAGATTTTTTGACACTACAAATAAGAGGATGTCTAGTGTCATCTTTTACCATGTCTCCATGGCACAGATAACTCCTAAACCTCTCTTTTTTTTCCCATGCTTTAGTTAATTCTTGTTCTTCTTGAAGATCATAAGCTTGCAGATCCCATCTCAGTGTAACCACTGAGGGAAGGAAACACCTCCAGAAGAGCAGTGTGGTTTGTCATTGCCATACTTGTGCTTTTAATTACCCTCCACGTCTTACCTATGGTTTTGATGAGTTTGTTTCCCCAGAATGTCTCTTTCCACCCTTCATCTTGTGCCCAAAGCCACAGATGCATGGCTTGGCTGAAGCTGGACTCCTGGAGGAGACCTCTATGGACAAAGAACTCATTCTAGAAAAGGCTGATATCCTCCAAAAGCAAAGGAACTACAAAGGAACAACACTTGAGGCAAGCTCTGCAGAGCAGATTCTCATTTCTTCCTGCAGTGAGGAGGAAAGAACCAAAAAGTTAACATACATCACCCCCTTCCTCACAGGACAAGGCTGACAGACCAGTTATCAAATTTCCAACAGATTTGGCACCTTCACAGGTAACTTTTCATTTCCCACAGTCAACAACAATGAAGGAAATACCTTAGCAGACATCCATCATCACAACCAGCTGCTCCAACTGGGCTCCCAAAAGCTTCATCCACGAGCCACAGTTTCCTCAGTGGAGAAATGCCAGATTGTTTGTCACAAAAAGCAACATAAGCACCTCTCCTGAGCATGACCACTCATTCTCCAGAGAAATGTGAAGCTACTCTGTCAAATTGTGGTGCCAGCATCTCAAACACACATTTCCTCTCATCTCTTCTAACCTAGGGCTATCAGGCATAACTAGAAGGCTGCAGCTGTGACTCTGCATTGGCTGAGACAACTCTAGCAAAGCAATTATAACTTTTTGAATTTATGCATTCAGCTGCTTAAATGCTCTCCACAATGTGAAGGTTGAATTATCTCTTGCAAGAAGAGATTCCTCCCTACAAATCAAAGTGTTGTTAGAAAGTAAAATACTACCAGCAAGGAAGTTTTGCTCCTCAAACATCAGGGAATAGATCAGTTTGGGCTTCCTAGCAAAAGCTGGATTCCTTCCAAGGGAGTTGAACTCATCTTCAGTGTGTCCTGTGGTGTGAAAGAATTGCTGCCATCAGCAGTGCTGGCAGTGGGAATGCTGCCTGCCTGTCCTGTCATCTCAGGCTTCAACAGCTCCTGAACAGCTCCTGGTGCTTACCCAGCAGTCAAGGAGCCTCTGTGTGATATGGTTTAAATTTCCAGGCATTTCCAGGTCCTGCTTCTCTGGAGGACCATTACAGTTGTCAGCAAGCCAGCCAAAAGGAGCTCAGACCTCCCAGCATGGTCCTCCATCTCCAGTGTTCCACAAGGATGAGGTGGGATTAGTGTCTCTTCTCGGGAATTTCCTGCTGAAACTTTCATTTGAATCTGCCTATTAACACACTTCCTTGTTTTCTTCCAAATCTTTATCCATAAGATATTCTAAGCCATGGATATTTCAGGGAACTTTGATACCACTGTGATTATGCAAAGCCTTTTTGCTCATAATTTTGCTGCTGTCTTTACAGGTTTTGAAAAGCCCCACCATCCCTTCTCAGAATTTCAGAATGGATTGCATTACAGCATAAATACCTTTCTATATTGACTCTGTTACATGTTGCTCTTGAAAGATTAAAACTGGCTTTCCTGCAGTGCAAATTTTATCCTCTCCTAGCTTCCACTGCACAACCCATTAGGAATTTTTTCCTTGACTTGATGGCAGTGTCAGACACCAGGCTGGATTTGTGAGATATGATGGAGGTCGAACAGGACCTGGAGGGTTGTGTCCTTCACAAGTAAACCTCCCTCCCACCCACCCAGGCAGAGCACAATTAGTAGGAGCAGTTATCTTATCCAGTGCTGTGGTCTCTGAGATTTTAAGTATCTCTCCACTGAATAAATCTGGCTTTTTTCCCAGAGGCTTCCTTACCTGGGATCCTGACTTCATGATGGGCACAAGCTTTGCCTTCCTCTCTTGTGCCTGCAGGGGCTCTAGGAATGCTCACAGGTTTGCAGCAGCTGAAGCAATTTATCTGTTTAAAAAGCTGCTTTTCTGGTACACACTGAACATGAATGAGATGCATGCAGGCAACATCATTCTGAGGAGGTTTTCAGACATGTTGCAGGGATCACTCAGTCTTTATCCTCAATTTTTACTTGGGCTTCTAGAAATTTCTCTTCTCTTTCTTGGCCTCTTTTCCTCTCCATTATCTCTGTTGCCCTTTTAAATATAGTGACATCAAAAGAAAGAAAGAAATACCCTAAGAGTTCTCATTGCACTCATCCCCCCAAGTGTCTTTACACAGGTGCATCCTGCCTCAGGTATTTCTTTTCCCACTCAGCCTGCAGGTTTCCTTCTATATCACTCTCAATATTAGACTTGTGATTTATACTTCACATCCCTTTTCTGTATGAGGGAAACTGCTCAGAACATCATCTCTGACTGATCTCTCTGCTGTGGACCTTTCCCATTCAGTTTGTTCGTGCTACTCATGCCCCAAAAGAGATGAGGAGGATGGAAGGCTTGAAGTTGCTTTGGAGGTTAAACCCCACTCTGCAAATTAAACATCACAGCCAAGAGTGCTTTCTGCTCAGTGGTGTAGCTTCTCCAATAGCTCTTTCAGAGATTAAACAGATGAGGATTTGTTTTTCCACGTCGTTCTGAGATTTGTAGAAATGGAATCCTGCCCACTTCAGATGGGCAATAGACACTGGGTTAAATTCCAAGTACTTGTCACCATGCCTCCATCTCTGGGAGCTGATGTGACCACTACATTCTCAGGTGCCAGTTGCCTCTCCTTGTCCTAAAATTGGCATTCCCACATCCCTGGCAAGGCTGAAGACTCTTGGATAATCTATCAGGAAGCTCTCTCAGCTTTAGAGTTCACAATGGCCACACTTGGAAGCTCCAGTAATAGGTTCTGAGGTACCTGGGGTGCAGGTGGTGGGATTTGTCTCCTTTCTGAAACCTTTGTGGAGACCAAAAAATGGTTGATTTCCCCCTCATGAACTCCCTCACTGTGCACAGGCATAGCAGGAACCTCAGCCCACAGTGCCACAGTTTGTACAAATCCCACCTGCCAGCATTAGCAGAACCTTTCCTGGGCTGCTTTTCAGCCTCTGCCATAGGTAGGGATACAATTTGGCACATTTTTGACCACATCTTAAAACAGAGCCCAGTTAGCTCAGGGAATGAGAGAAGAAATTACAATGAAGGCACAAAATCCCACAGCACCTCAAAAGGCTTCTTCAGCCTGTCAGTCACAGATGCACCAATACTGGCAGCCAGAAAGGATGGAGAACCCAGAAAATTTTTGGGCTTCCTTCAGGTATTTGTGCCTTCTACCAGGAATGCAGCAAGCAGCAGAATCAGGGTCCTTCTCCTGTTAGAAAAGGTGACTTGCAGAACTAGAAAGAGAAAGGGGGATGGGATAGATGCTGGAAAGATGTTTGCCTAGCAGCACAAAATCAAAATCCATGCCCAACCTGTAAGAAATGTCTCTATGGGCACTGCTTTTTCATTTGGTATTCAAGCCAACTTTTGCCTGTATGTGATCTGAAAACACAAGAGCAAACATGTGAAAGAGGAGGATAAAAGCAATGAAAGCTGACATTACCACACCAGTGAGTTAACCCAGATTATTGAGTTGGTGTATGTGGGTTTTTAACTGCTCTCATTTGCCTGTACCACCATATAGGCTGTGCATCCAAACTGCAGATTTTCTTCAGGTAATACAATGCCAGTTTGATTACTGCAGCATCCTTGGAGAGCAGGAGAATGCTGCAGGAGGCCTCCATGGCACTAGTGGCAAATTCTGACACTGAGAGAAGAAGAAATACATCAGTTCCCATTTTGTTAAAGTAGCATATGGTAGAGGTTAGGCCTGAAGGATTACATTACTATTGAACTGAAGGACTCCCAGTAAAGACAGTTTTATTTAATTTGCAATTCTGCTTCTTACACCCAAGGATACTTGCAGCCTTGGGTATATTTTAGAATTGCTCTCAGTATTGGAAATGGCCACAGAGATTAATCAAGGAATATCAGGCAGAGTGTCTGCAAAAATTTGACTCTTCCAGGCGTGACCAGGGCTTGGCTCAGCTGAGCCTGGCCTCCAGGAACACATCCTTTGTGTCCCTAGGACTTTGCTGTGAGGTGGGTGAAGGTAGAGCAAGCTAATTAGCTGCACCAACCCACTTTGCACAGCTGGGGCTGGGTGTTGTAGGGTTGCCAAGAGCCAGTGAGACTCTCCCAACCCTTTACCTCACCCAGAAGTGTGTGTAAGGGGATATATAAACAGAAAGTGTTGCTTTAGCACTGGGATATGATGGGTTTAGAAATCAGATGGATGCACTAGAAGCTGGCTGGTCCCTGTGCAGACATGGCCTGGATCTGAGCTGGAGAGCTGAAATCAGCCCCAAACATTTTACCAGTTCAGCACCTCCACTGCCAGGGTGCCCAGCACTCAGGAGACACTGGATGTGACTCATGGTGGGAGTGGAGAGAGCCTGCATCAAATTCAGTGGCAGCTGTACCTACTTCTGCCACAGCCAGCCTTGATCCTGGGCATCCTAGGGAATAAGCCCAGCCTCTTGTGCATTTCTTTCAAATTCCCTTTTGCCCTCTGCTGCCATTTTGTTGCTCCTGTGTTAGCCAAGACCTAGTTTACTAGGGCTCTTGATTGGAGACTTATTACAGCTTATTTCTGTCTGCCTTTCTTTAAAGCCAGCTGAACATACCCAATGCTCTTCCTCTATGGTAAGACCAAAAATACAGACCACCCTCCCAGCTTCTGTGACACTCTTTCTAACACACTCCTTTTTTCTCTTCTCCGTGGTCACAAGTTCTCTCTCCAAGCCCAGCCTAGTTATTTGTGCATGAAGCTGCCATGTCGTGTATTGGTGTGAGTCTGGTGTTCACATGAGCTGTGAATATGCTGCACATGTGTATCTCCTGTGCATCCTGAGCTTTCCTTCGGTCCAGTTAACTGTTGTTCTGCCTTCTAATGAACCACCAAGAGAGAACTGGACCTGGTAAGATTTCTTGCTGGCCACAAACTGTGTGTCACCACCAGCGTGACGCCGAATGAGTTTGCAGTGTCCAAGCCTCCAGAAAATAAAGGGTTGGGATTCTGAAACTCCATTCATTAGAACATTTGAGTTTGTGATTTGCACCAAAAAAAAAAATATATATATATATATAGTTAAGTGGTGCAACAGTGCACAAAACCCTGCTGCCTTGGTGTGCACAGCAGTTCCCACGCCACCCCCACAGAGCTGCAGGAATTCCAGTTTCTGGATTTCCACCCTTCAGAACCTCCCTCCTCTGGCAAGGATACCCCTTCAAAAAGCTGCATGAAAGACAGGAGGAAGCTAGCAGGGTTACTCAAGCATCAGCTAATCTGTATCCACCCAGTTTTAAAATGACTGTAATCATCTGAGGCATCACTGAGTTTTTGGCTAAGTGGTTTGCTGCCAGCAAGTTGCAGATTTGCGTCAGGGAGGGATTTGTTCTGTTTTGTCTGCTGCTTAGATTTTTGCTCCAGGACACTAGGAGGGCAGAGATAAATTTCTGCCTACAGTAACTGGCTCCTTTCAGCAAGGAAGGACAAAGGAATACTAAAACATCTGTCCAGACCCATGTCCCAACTTGCTGCCACCTAAAGAGCCAAGACAACAAGAAGCACAGCAGGTAGAATAAGAAAACACTGATTTTTAAGTGACAACCACAGCAGGATTGCTGTCCACACAGCCTTCAAATTGGAACCTCAGCTCTGTTTTAGAAGGTATTAGAGCTTGGCTCCTAAAGGATTCCAAGAGATATCTGACCTTACAGTTATCCCTCTGGGACTGCAGTGCTGGGAGTACTCAGTGCCATGATTTTTGATCCCTTGAAGGCCACATTCCCTCCTTCCTTCACATCAGAGCAACTCCCTCCAATTCACTGACCACAGCCTGATGTCCAAGTAACCAAACAAGGATGATGTGAGGTGTAGGGAGCACTCAGGTTTTTCCTTGTTTCCTTAATCTTTTCCACTCAGTTACTCCATGGGCAGTGAGTGCCAGGCTTTGGTATGGACTGGAGGAAGCAACCTGGTGACAGACACACCACAGACAGGCAGACAGATCTGTTTGATCCCAGAAACATCCACCCAGGCTGCTCCTGTGTCTTTTATCAGAAGCAGACAAGCTGTTTTCACTGCCCAGTGACAGGAAATCCAAAGGGTCTGTTCTCTCTTGGTTTACACAGTGGTGAGTAGTTAACAGCAGGGGTGATCTGCACTGTTTCTTCCTCCTAAATGTTGCTCTTTCGGGGGTGTTTAGACTCCAGCTGCAGTCTTTGCAGCCTGGGTGGGGCAGAGAGGGGGTTTCCATGCCCTTTGCTGCACAGCAGGTCAAGTGGCAGGGTGACAGTGTTATCTCCCCCTGTGACAGGAGGTCACATTCCCACAGCGCTGCTGCCGGAAGGCACCAGCTCCACAGGCTATTTTAGGGGGTTTTTAACTGGCAAACATGGCATTTGCTGTGCCCTTGAGCTAAGCACTGAGTCCTCTGCCAAGGCCAGGTGAGCCTGCTGCTGCAGCAGCCTTCAGATGGATGCTGCCTTCACACATGTGAAGGCTGAGGAACGTCAGAGCTGGTTACAACCCCAGGGGAAAATGCTTAGGGACAAAGCAGATGCTGTGAGAAAAAAACAGGCCAGAAGAAAGACTATTTTAAAATGCTCCACGCTTGAACAGTAGCAGCCAAGCCAAAATAAAATGTTTTAAAAAGAAACAAAAGTCAGAGTGCAGACTGTGGGAAATACAAAGGGGTCATGAGAAATGAGAAGAGCCCAGCAGTGGGAGAGAGTGACCAGGGTCCAGCCTGCAGGAGCAGAGGGACAGCCAGGCTGGCAGTGACAGCACACACTGTGTCCCCGTGGGGTTTTGCATCCCAGGAGGAAATCTGGGACCTGCTGCTGTTTCCCAGCAGAGCAAGCAGCATGTGGCTGGTGTGTGACACCAGACCCAGCAGAACTGCTGGCTGAGGCACTCAGTGGGGTGAAACACTCAAGACAGGCCAAAAGGGAAAGTGTCTTTCTCCTCCAGTGCAAGGTCAAAGGAGAATTGCCTCTCTCCAATGTGAGGAGAGGTACTGGAGGGGTGTAAGCATGACCTATCCCTAATCCCTGAAAGGCCAGGCAGACTGAAGGGAGAGGCTGATGTTGAGAGCCCCCGTAGGCAGGACTCCCTCTCACCACCACGGGAGTCAGGGCAGGCTGGAGCAGCCTTGGCTTGTCTTTGGGGTGGAAGCCCAAGGAGCAGTACCAGGACAAGGAACAGTGCAGTGAACCCTGGGCGTAGCATCCTCTGTGGGCCAGGGCCCTCGTTGCTGTGGTGCTGTTGTAACTCCTGCCTCTGTGCCAATGGCTTCCAGAACGCAGAGGAAAACTCTCGCATCTCAATCACCTTCTTCCGACTCTTCCGCGTGATGCGCCTGGTGAAGCTGCTGAGCCGAGGGGAGGGCATCCGCACCCTGCTCTGGACCTTCATCAAGTCCTTCCAGGTATTCCTCCACCTATCCCTAAGAAAAGACCTGACTCCTTTTGGTTTCCCTCTCAGGGAGAGATTTCACCCAGTGAAACCCCCGAGGGGCAAGTGGCACTGATGGGTGTCCTGGTTTGGAGGAGAGGTGTTTGCTAAGAAAAGCAGGAGCCTCTGTTTGAAATGGAGAATGTAAACATCCTCCCTCCAAATTATTATAATTTTGAAATTAAGGGGGTCTCAGGCAAAGATATGGGAATTAGGAATAACAGTTCTTTACTAGGAAAATTGAAATAGAAATGCAGTATTACAAAGAACAATCCCAAACCCTGCCAGAGTCAGAATCCAAGCTGACACCCATCAGTCAGTCAGGGTGTTGGCACAGTCCCATTCCATGGTGGCTGCATCCTCCTGCAGTGGCAGATGTGGTTCAGCTGGAGCAGTGCTCCTGGAGAAGGTGCAGTTTTCCTCTGAAGGTCCAGGGATGATGTGGAAAGGTCCGGCTTTCCTCTGGGATCCAGTGGAAAAAAGGCTACTTTTGTGTTCCTAATTTCAGATTTTATCCAGGTAGGAAATGCTTGGCTCCTCCCCCTGGGTGGAACATCTCCCAGTGGGATGATGGAATTTTATCAGCCATGCACTGGGACTCAATGGCCATGAACAGGAGATATCTTCTGGAGGGAGGATGGGTTGTGGAAAAGATAAAGAGGACTGTCACACTTGCTTTTAAGGGATGGCCCATTAGCAGAGAATATCTCCCACAGAGATAAGGATCCCTGCCCCACCTGGTCTCAACAGATAGTGATAAAATAGATACTTCTGGTCACATCCTGTATTGCAACCTAAGACAATGAGTTAAGTAAATGGAGCTCACAGGGTGTGAGTTTCATCTTTAAAGCATGAGTAATTGCTTGAGACTCTCCTGAACAGCCTTAATAGTTCAGTTCAACTCAGTTACTGCCTGCCTGTAACCCTTCCATCCCATCTCTTTTTTTTTTTTTCCTTATTTGAGCTGTATTTCATATGTGTAACTTTAAGTGAAATACACAGCTCTGGGGGGAAGGCCTGGGTTTCTATTAAGTTTCCTTTAAGTCTTGTTTTGAGGATTTCCACTGAGTATTAGAGGTGTGTGGCCTCCATACTTTCATCCAGGAAGAATTCACCTTTTTAGCCCTACTCTTTTCAGCTGGTAACAATGCCAAGTTATTAAATTGCTGCTGTTTTGTTTTTTTTTCCTTGGGGACAGGCTGCATTTCAGTGGTAGGTAAAGTTCCAGAGTAGATAGAAGGAAGTGAAGGAGACCAGACTGGATAAGAATTATCACCTCTGGAGGGAAAAAACCACCACAGTTATTTGCTGGGAAAAAAACCTAGCCACAAATAGTAAAATGGCAGAGATGAAGCATAGCATATTCCTGCATTTTCAAAGTACTTGGCCTGGATTTACTGGACCAGCACATCCTGGATGTTAGCTGGCACATTTCCAAAGGAAGTGGTAGGGAAACAAAGCACAGGAATACAAATGGTGGCCTAAATATGAGCAAATATGCAGAACACACCACTGGACAAAAGCAAGAATGAGGAATTTGTGCAACACACAAGTCTTGAAACAGAAACTACAAACCCCTCAGACTGAGGCTGTAAATGGTCAATAGCTTTTGTATTGACTAAATGGAAAAGGAACTGACCCACACTTTAAAACTTAAGCCTCACTAGCACAACACAAGCTGGGACCAAAGCCTGCTCATTGCAGCTTCTGTCTCTTCTCAGCAGAAGTAGTACACAGGATCAGCACAGATTTTTCCAGTGCAGCTCTCAGTGGTCCCAGTAGCCAGCCCAGGCTGATGCAAAGGACTCCTTTTGCACACTCCCTGGCTGCCAGAGCACCTAACCCTGCACAGCAGGTTTCTGACACATCCATACCACCAGAAGTTTTTCCATTGCTAGCAGAGTTGCCAACATCCAGGCTGTTATTTGAGCAGTGCCACTGGGAACCATTTTGTTTGCATGTGCAGGAATGAGATTCCCTTGGCACAGCTCAGCCAGCACTGATGCAGGGGACAGAGTCACAATTTCCAGTTCCTGCTTCTCCTCCCCTTGCCCCTGTGCCTCTCGAGCCTCTTTAGCAATAGCTCACCCTGAGCTGAACTTGTCACAGAGAGGAGGAGATGGATGGGAAAGGGAGCACCTGGGACTTCCCTCCAGTGACCCCCAGACCTCTCCAACTGGAGAGTCACTTCAGGCAGGGTTGTAGGGTGCTGGGAGAAAGGAGGAAGGGAGGGATCTTCCACAGGAAAAAAAAAAAAAAAAAAAAAAAAAAAAAGGTTGCATTGCAAGCAAGTGCCTTTTTCCCTTGAAAGCCTTTAGCCATTTATAACATGGAATTCTCTGCTCCAAGCTCCTCCTCTTGCAACTCCTTTAGTAGCTAAGAATAACCACTGTGCCTCTCTTAATCCAGCCACTCCCACTGTCAGAATGTGGGATCCCAGCAGACTTTGGCAGTGTCCCCACATGCTTCCAGGAAGCATCTCTGCTCAGGCAGGGCAGCCTAACAAGCAGTGAGCTCCTGGAGTCAGATCCCATGGTCACTTCCACGTGCCCTGGGCATGGCAGGGAGCGCTGACGTACGAGCTGGGGCACCGGTCAGGGCGGTGGGAAAAGGCTCAGCAGGGTTCCCATGTGCACAGACAGCAGCAGGGTCAGCCTGGAGTGGGAGGAGAAGGAAGTGAGAGGGTGCTGAGGGCACGGCAGGGCCGTGGGAATCACAGGGATGAAGTGGTAACACCAGGGAAGGACAGAGGCAGAAGTGGAGAATATGGAGAATAAATGGAGAATAAATATGGAGAATAAACATGGAGAATATGGAGGTGGGGAGGTGAAGGAGAACAAGGGGCAGGGATGAGCAGGAAGGTGAGTTAGTGAAAAGGAATGGACTGAGCAGAAGAACATCAAAAGGAAGTGAAGGGGCAGACAGACAGCAGAGAAGACACTTCTCCATCCCCATTTGGATGGGAAAATCAGAGGTACTGTCAGAAAACTGAAGTACTGTTAAGGTTATACACCTCAGGTCCTGTCTGGACACTATCCCAGGAGCCCTTAGGTATTGTGTGCATCAAATCCCAGTTAAATCATCACAAAATGTTTGGAGCCCAGTTCTGAGCTGGTGGTCTCTTCAGTGACATTGTGGGGTAAACAATACCAATTTGTCTGGCCCCCTAAAAAGCCAGAGGAATCTGTCCTGAGACTCAAGATGATTATTACAGACATTGTCTAAAGGATTTGATTATTTTTTGCCATTTTAATATTCAGATCTCTTTGAGATGATTTATGCAGATCTTAGTCAAATCTCCATGGTGGCCAGTGAAAATATTCCCTCCATTTTTCCTGCGGGATTTAGTTGTGCTGAATTTAGGATTACAGAAGGGTTTGGGTTGGAAGAGACCTTAAAGATCTAGCTCCAACCACTCTGCCATGGGCAGGGACACCTTCCACTAGACCAGGTTACTCAGAGCTCCATCCAACCTTGAGCACTCCCAAGGATGGAGCAACCACAGCTTCTCTGGGCAACCTGTTGATGTCTCACCCACCCCTATAGTAAAGAATTTTTTTCCTAATATTTAATCTAAACCTGTCCTCTTTCAGTTTAAAACCATCACCCCTTCTCCTGTCACCACATGCCCTTGAAAAAAATCCCTCTGTGTCTTTATTGTAGGCTCCTTTTAGGTATTGGAAGGTACTCTAGAGTTTCTCTGGAACCTTCTTTTCTCCAGGCTGAACAGCCCCGACTGCAGCCCTCTGATAATGTTGTAGGCTCGTTATATTCTGTGAAATTGGATGTTCAAAATCTGTGCTCACATTTTCAGCATAAAGGTGTCCACCCATTTCCTCTGAAGCAAGTTCTGAAAGCATCTGGTCTGAGTGCTAGATATTTCAAAATATTCCTGTTTCAAAGCCTGAGCCCTTGATTCCTGTCAGTGGTGGAGGAAAGCAGCTCTCAGCACTTGGCTGATTGCACTGACCTCTGCCTTGGGAGGCAGCTCTGCATATCAGGGCTCTGATACCAGCCTCTGAATTTCCTCTTCAGAGGCTGATCACTGGCACTCAGTGCATGGCAGACCATCAGGGACACCTAACACTGGACAGGAAAGCTGCTTTAGGTACTTGGGGCAGTACCAGCCATTGTAGCATCTTTTATTTCACCAAACTGGATCCAGGCCAATATCACATTAGTGCCAGAGTAACGCTGGCTGTGAGAGCTTTCTCCTCCTGGTAAGCAGGTGTAGACCCTGGTTTTCCCTTTTTGCTGGGCTGGGCTGGGCTGGGCTCCATCCATCCATCCCCCAGGGCACAGAGCCCAGCTGGGCTGGGCTGGGCTGGGCTGGGCTGGGCTGGGCTGGGCTGGGCTGGCAACCAAGCCTGGGCCTGTAGAGGCATCTAGTGGCCACATTGCCGCACTACAGAGCCTGGCTCTGTAGTATCCCAAAGCACCAACCAGGCAGAGACACAGTGCTCTCTTTTCTTTCTTTCGTTTCCAGGCTCTCCCCTACGTGGCTCTTTTAATAGTGATGCTGTTCTTCATCTACGCTGTGATTGGGATGCAGGTAAGTGATGCTTAAAGAGCTTGGCTGTGTCTGTCTCCTCCTGCCTGGAGCAGGAGAACAGGGTAACCAGATCCATGTGTGCTTGTGGGGGTTTACAGCAATGTTTTCACACCCAGTAAGGTAAGAAGGGCTGGACAACATTGACTAGGTGCTTCCAACAAGAGCACAACAAAACAGAAAAGTATTGATCCATTTAATGGCAGAACACAACATGCAAACAGTAAAAGGACAATGCCTGCCCTCCCCATTCTCAAAGGAATATCCACCAGGAATTGCTTGTTGGTTCAAAACAGTTTTTCAAGAGGGCTTATGGCCATGCTGCACTGGAGAAACCAAAATGTTCTCTGGCATTTCTCTTGCCTTGGCATAACTTCCACTGAGTTGTAAAGAGAAGCTTTTGATCTACACCCATGAAGGCAAATATGGCATCAGACCCAATGTACCAACACTCAGAGTTTCTCCAGGAAGCTGCATCAACACAAGATCTTACTCAGTTGGCAAAATGTGCTTGGAATCATCCTGAGCATTCACCTGTGCAAGGAACTGATGTTGCACAGACACCACTGAAGACAGCACATGATACAGACACTCTGGGACAGTCCCAGCCTCATTTGCTGTGCTGCTTCTCAAGCTCAGCTTCACTTCCCACTTGGGTGTTAATCAAAGTTCTCAGACAAGTCAGCCATCTGGGGCCAGAGGCCACAGTGTAGAAAGGCATGGCAAAATTGCTTCCAGAGGTCTTCAAAAATGACAGGCTTCTTGATTTCACAGTGACAACAGAACTGGTAATGAAATTCATCTGACCTCTGTCACCTTGTTTTAATTTGTTTCCTGTTATTGTAATCACATGTTTTCACAGACTCCATCTACCCTGTCCCACTGTGAAATATAAAATTAATGTTTTCTTGAATTATTACAGGTTATCTCAGTAGCCCCAGTAATCACAGCTACCTCAGTCATTTACCCTACTTAGCTCATACTGTAAACTTGCCAGTTTTGCCTTTAAGATGGCCAAGATCTTACAGAATTACCTGTGCTATACATAAAATAATTTCAGAGTATTCAGCTGGTATTATAATGCTGTACAAAGCATTATAAGTGGCTTCCAAGCACCCACACAGGTGGGGTCTACAGTGATCAGGGCACTGCCAGGGCCACATGTTTTATTCTGTAATTCTTCTCCTTTTTCTATCAGCTAAGTTACCTATTTAACCCTTGGCTTACATTCAAGCCTCTGTTTAAATCATCTCAGGAGCCTGAAGACCATACACCTGTCTTCTCATAAGAAAACCAACTATTTTTTTCATTTCCCTGTTTGCCCAGAGCCCACAGACCTGTGATTATCCCTTTTTTTGTCCAAATGGCATCTGAGACATTTTCTGTGCAGCTCCCCTGAACATGCTGACACACAGAGTTCCCTCACACATAGGAAGGAAAATCATTCCCCACTCCATTAAGCAGCTACCATGAAAGACTGGATGTACCAGACCTGATAAAAACATCAGAATTTCCCATACAAAGGAGACCCACTACTTTATATCAGCAACTGCCACGCCTTGGAGCATGGCAACATTCAAGCCTCACTACCTGATGTGCTCAAGTGGAAAAAATCCAAGTTGATGCTGATGGATGAAGCCACTCACACGATGGCCCAGGAGGCACAGACTGGAGGAGCCTCCACTTTCAGCTCCTCCTAATGCAAAACACCCACAGCAGCTGCTGCAGGGTCCAAAGGAAGATCATGGGATGCTGCCTTACCTACAATTGCCTGAAGTGAAAAATATGGGCTGCCTCAGCTCAAACTTGTGCAGCTGGGGCTGTCAGTGCTGCCTGTGGTGTGGGGCTGGCCATATTCATCCTTGAGGAGCCCCTGAGGAACACTGCCATGTGTGACCCTCCCTCCTGTCTGTCCCACCATTGTCCCCCTGCTCCTCTCCACCTCGTTCTTTCTCTTGGGGTGCTAATTATCAGTGGCATTTCCTTGAAAAGAAGCTCAGTGTTCTCTCAGAGCTGCTCTGCTCCTGCTGCTTGTTTTGGCTACAGAGAGATTACAGCTCTCAGCCCCCCAAGACCTCTGCCACGTTGTTATCACTGGGGAATAAATAGTCCTGGCAATGCTGTGCAGAGACCTTTCTGCCACACGTGGTTTGTAAACTCAGTCCCACTGCCTGAAAGTACCACAGCTATCCAAGATTTTTTTAAAGAAGCCTGAAACTGCTGCACTGGGTGCTTCACACCCAAAGACAGGTCCCTAAAAAGGTTTGCTGATGCCATGGCTGGATGAACCAACTGGGGTGTGGGAAGAAGCTCTAGGACAGATCTGGACATCATCTTCATTCTGAGAGGACCCCTGAAACACCTGCTGGTGACAAGCATTACTACAGAAAGGCAGGAAATTGGACAATTCCAGATCCATGGCAATTTATTTACACTGTTTTGTGAGGATCCAAGTCCCCCTACTGAGATGGAACCTCAAGACTTTGTTGCTGCTGGGCTTTTGCTGTAATTTCCTCCTGATGAAGACAGATGAGCAAAGAAGGAAGGAGCATTTTCATCTCTCTTACTGATTTCTTTCAGCTGGACTCCCTTTCCAATTGAGTGCCTGTTAAAACAAGGCCCCACATCACGTATTCAGTGTATGAATAAGGAAGGACACCTTATTTTGACACAAGATGCTTCTTATTGCAAAATTAGTGCTTTTTCTGGTGATAAAGCAGCAGCCAGGGAAGCAACAACAGACATAAGAGACACACAGAAAAGTTTATTTTAATAGAAGAGCAGATTCCATTAAATATCAGAGTCAGGGCGAGGCCAAGAGCTGTGGGTGACAAGAGGTTTGGGGGTTTTGCAGGACTGATCTGAACAGACCTCTGCTTCCCGCCAGGTGTTCGGTAAAATCGCGCTGAACGACACCACCGAAATCAACCGCAACAACAACTTCCAGACCTTCCCCCAGGCAGTGCTGCTGCTCTTCAGGTGGGTGCATGGCAGCTCTGGGGTGTGTCAGCCTGGGAGCACCATTCCTCTGCAGCTCACCCTGGTAATGCTCAGTGCTGGGGAGGGAGACAAATCCTCCTGCACAGAAGGAAGGTAGCCAGTTTTCACTGCTTTCCAAAATTGATGCACGTCAAAAAAACTTCTTTGGTTCAGATCTGGCCAGGGTGACTTCTAGCAGGGAAAGGGGCACGATGAACTTGTGCTGAGGCATGGACATGCTCAGCTCAGCACATCATCCTGCTCCAGCTGGGGCCAAGGAGGGGTGCTGAAGGGGTGGGAAGTTGGCACAAATTCAACACTGTCATGATTTTGAAGGGGTTTTTTAGATGCAATCCACAGCCATGCCACACACACATCCATGATTCTGGTTGGAACGTGAGAGCCCCATACCCACAGCAGCCAAAGCCAGTCAGAAATGGTACACTGATGATGGCACAAAGCCAAACAGAGGAGCAGGATGCCAGGGGCTGTCAAAGTCATCAGCCTGACCTGCTCTTAATTGACCTCAGCGGCAAAATTCCCATGAATGTTCATGGGATCAGGAACAGGTTGCTAATGTGCCAGTGCCTGTCACACCCAAGGTCCCTGCTGTCTTCCCCTGCCCAGGTGTGCCACAGGTGAGGCCTGGCAGGAAATCATGCTGGCGTGTCTCCCAGACAAGAAGTGTGACCCCGAGTCGGAGCCGGCCAACTCCACGGAGGCGGATCACTCCTGCGGCAGCAGCTTCGCCGTCTTCTACTTCATCAGCTTCTACATGCTCTGTGCCTTCCTGGTGAGTGCACCCATCCCAAACCTTCCTGCTGAGTGCACCCATCCCAAACCTTCCTGCTGAGTGAATCCATCCCAAACCTTCCTGGTGAGTGCACCCATCCCAAACCTTCCTGCTGAGTGCACCCATCCCAAACCTCCCTGCTGAGTGCACCCATCCCAAACCTCCCCTGGTGAGTGCATCCATCCCAAACCTTCCTGGTGAGTGCACCCATCCCAAACCTTCCTGCTGAGTGCACCCATCCCAAATTTTCCTGGTGAGTCCATCCATCCCAAACCTTCCTGGTGAGTGCACCCATCCCAAACCTCCCCTGGAGAATCCACCCAAACCTCCCCTGGTGAGTGCACCCATCCCAAACCTTCCTGCTGAGTGCACCCATCCCAAACCTTCCTGCTGAGTGCACCCATCCCAAATTTTCCTGGTGAGTGCATCCATCCCAAACATTCCTGAGTGAGTCCATCCATCCCAAACCTTCCCTGCTGAATCCACTCATCCCAAACCTTCCCTGCTGAGTGCACTGATCCCAAACCTTCCCTGCTGAATCCACTCATCCCAAACCTTCCCTGCTGAATCCACCTATCCCAAGCCTTCCCTTTGGCAGGCTGAGCTTCTGCTTCCCTGGATGTCAGCAATGCACAGGACATTGATGCCAAAGAGGTGAAATCTCCCCAAAGCAGGACCCTTTCAGTGACAGCACCCCTTCCCTGCCTCCCTCCAGCTCTGCTTCCAATCCCAATCCTTCATGCAAGGCAAAGGAGCACTCTTCCTCCCTCCCCCTCAATGAGAAAACCAAATTAGTGTGTTGTGGGCTGTGCTGAGGCTAGCAACGCCTCAGCCACACTTCCCACCTTCCCTCCTACCTTCCTTCTGGCTGCTGAGTGGATTTTTCCCCCCTGCCAGCAGCAATGACTGTGAGAATACACATTTCCCACTTGCATCTGCTCCGTGCTGGCAGTGCAGCATTGCTCAGAGCCACAGCACTGCTCTGCAGCTGGCAGCAGTGCCCAAAACCCTCCCAGGGAACAGCAGCAACATTCTAAAAGTTTTGGTCTCAGGCCAGAAGAAAGGACTTCTATCTCAGCCCCACTGCCTAACAAAGATTAATCCCACCCCATTCTGCCAGGCAAAGACAGGTAAATAAGGAGCCACGACAGCACATCTAAGAATTCAGCAAATTTGTGCCTCATCCATTTAGTAGGGAAGAGAAAAATGTAACTGGCTGAGAATATTGCATCTCTGGGCTCTTCCCCTTTAAATTGGGGGGCTGGCATGGGGGAATAAAGAAGCCAACCCTAATGGCTTTCTAGTTTTGTGAGTCCAAATCCAGACCTTAAATGGATAAATTTGCTGTTAATTTGCTCAAATGGTAAAATTTGCTGTTCCTTGCCTCATCCATCACATAATCTCTGTCTTTGTTTGCAGATCATCAATCTTTTTGTAGCTGTTATAATGGATAACTTCGATTACCTGACACGGGACTGGTCCATTTTAGGACCACACCACCTGGATGAGTTTAAAAGGATCTGGGCAGAGTATGACCCTGAAGCTAAGTAAGTAACCCAGCCTGGGTATCAGAGCTCCTTGGGAGAACAGGCCCATTATTTTCTCTTTCTAGACTCAGTGCAGTAAGTGCCATGTTCCCCCTGCAGCAACACCTTTCTTTTTTTTTTTTTTTTTTTTTTTTTTTCTTTTTTTTTGCACAAAACTCCTAAAATAGGAGTACTACTGGTGAATCCATAAGCCCAAAGTGCAAAGAAACTCACAGATATCTCAGCATTTAGTCTGCACTGTTACCTTTCAGGCCATTGCTTTACTTTCTATGAGGGAAATACAGACTCAGTGAGGGGAAGCAGGAGATTGGGAAAAGGTGACTACAGGCTTGGTTAATTGTTGTATTTGTTTGGGATATTGAGCTGTGACTCTTCTGCTTGACTTTGTGCTCACAGCAGAGCTGCTGTGCTCAAATCTGTTTTTTCATATGTCATATATGGCCATCAACAACTCACATGGCTGCATTACATTGTCTGCAGGGTTATTCACAGCAGCAGACTTGCAGGGATTTAAAGTTACACCACAACAACTCACATGAGGGCTTAACTGACATTCAGTATTGTATGTTCTGTTTGACACATGCTTAGGCTTAAAGAGCATTTAGATCCCTGTGGCATTACTGTACAGTTGACAGTTGTAATTGCAAAGCCCCCTTCATAATGCAAAAGCCATGGAAAGAGATTTGGGTGTAAACTAAAAGCAGATCTTTCAGGAGACCTAGTGTCCAGATTAGTCTGGGCTCAGGTTCTGCCATATGTGGATGTGGGTGTGCCACATTATGAGAGTGACACATCAATTTAAACACTTCTTCCAGTTCATGGTAACTTCCCGGGCTGAGAACTTTTAATATGGATAGGGAGGAATCACAGACTTCTAATAAATACACCATTTATTAACAAAACAGATGCTACTGTTTGTGCTTGCTTGAAGGCTAGACTGCAGTGGCTGAAGCTGTATAATAGATGGCCACTCAGTCCAGATGGCATCCTGTTCCTCCCTGCTTATAAATGGGAAGCCCTTTTATTTCTCTTCCCCATCCACATACCAATGCCTGTCCTCTGGCTCTGGAGACTTCCCTCCTTCCATGAGAGAATTCTTCTTTTGAGATGCCATTTACCAATCTCAAGAGAAACCCAACTGCTGCTGTGGAGGAAGTTCAGTCCTTTGTTTTGTGCTCACTCTAGTGACAGCCCAAAGCATAACCAAGTATTAAAAGGCAGTGGCTTGGGGCTGTTTATGTGGGAGGTAAAACCACAAGGAAATAGACCCTTTACACCTCTCTGCCTGCTACAGGCCTCAGCCCAACAGGTAAATAAGTAGATATTTATTTTGAGCAGCTCAGTGATGGGAAGAGAACCCCAAATTTTCTGTTCATGCACCAAGAAACTTCAACATTGAAAAGGCTGAGGTCAATTCTTTCAAGTATTGACTCGAGTATGACCGACAGCTGCAATTTCTCCAGCAGCAGAAGTTATGTGATCACTGGGCAAATCCTGCACCAAATGCAAACACTTCAAGCTATGCCTGGGCTGGAGAGACCTCAGTGACACTTTGGCCCTGGCCAGGATGAGCCCTCACTGTGCTTTGTTCTCCAGGGGCCGGATCAAGCACCTGGACGTGGTGACGCTGCTGCGGCGGATCCAGCCCCCGCTGGGCTTTGGGAAGCTCTGTCCTCACAGGGTGGCTTGCAAAGTAAGAACTGCAGCTTGGGACAGGCTGGGCTCACAGCAGCTAAACCAGGGAATCACTCAGAGAATAATACACAATGGTTTGGCACCTTAAAGACCATCTAATTCCAACCCTCATGCTTGGGCAGGGTTCCACCAGATCAGTTGTTTTACACTAAACAGCCTGCTTGGCATTTTCTGCCTTACTGGGCACATCCCAGCTTGCCACCCACCAGGCAGAGCCAGCAAGAGCCTGTGTGAACAACCCCTGGGCTGCCCTGTGCCTCTCACCAGCTCCTCTGGGCTGCAACCACCCAGTGGAGGGAGGGCTGGAGAGTCAGCAGCAGGTGGGGTGTGCACTGCTCAGGGCCATCATGATGCCTTTTGTCTGGTTAGGAGAGCACATCTGTGCTAAATACAGTGCCAAAAACACACATTGGCTTGCACTGTCCAACACCCATCTCAAAACAGACTAGGAGAGATGGAAATAACGGGGCATTCTCATTGTGTAACCAATCCACAGGCCATGGGTATTCACACAGAGGGATGGCAGGTCTGGAGGGTGTCACAGGACACAGGAAGAGCAGTCTTCAGTCCAGGTGTGGCAATGTGACTGTTGTCTCTCTCCCCATCCCACAGCGCCTTGTCTCCATGAACATGCCACTGAACAGCGATGGGACTGTCATGTTCAATGCCACTCTCTTTGCACTGGTCAGAACAGCCCTGAGGATCAAAACAGAAGGTGAGAAGCTTGCTGGCTGCAAGGATAGAAAGGTGTTCATGCCAAGGTGTCCTGAGCTGGAGTAAAACAACACAGCCAGCTTGTTTAAAATGATCCAAATTACTCCTGTGCAGCACACGGGACAAAAAGCTATGCAAAGAGGTTTGGAGGAACAATATCTTCTAGGGAAAGCACAGTGTTTCCCACCACCTAGGAAGCCAGTGCTTCCTACAGTATCATCTCAAATTACTGATCACATCCTTCACAGTGGTCTGAAAGTTTCAAGTTTTACATCAGTCTGCTCACACAGGAATTAGGAGGACCAAAGGCAAAGAAGCCTCCTCTTTGTACCCCATCTGCAGAACTGAGCCACTTCTTGACTGCTGTTGCCACTGATCTTCCAGTCCAAGGGAGAAAAAAGAGCTTGGACTCGAGGGTCTCATCTCACAAAAACTCCTCCTGTGCTCCCATTAGCATGAGTTAACATTACATTGTAGTAACAGTGGTGTTGTAAAGAGAGATGAGAATTATAGGGACTGTTAATAGCTTTGCATAGGCAGCAGGTACATTTGAGGAAAACAGACAAGATTTGGGGCTCAGCTTGTCCTCTTTGTTGCACTCTGTCACCTGCTGTAATGAAAGATATTGGTCCTGAGTCAAAATCTGGCTTCATGTATTAATGAGATGCATTAAAAGAGAGTGTAGGTCTGTGATTCACAGCTAAACACCTCTGCCTCAGGAGTGGCTGCATTACATTTCAGGCATGGGGAAGCACAGACCTGCAGAACTCTCCCTCACGGTGCCAGCTGTACACAGCTGAGCCAAAAAAACAGTAGCAAAATGAAAAAAATTATATTAAGTCCTCAAAAGTTGTGCTAAACAGAATTTGATCGTAGCACAAGAGACTGCTGAGGAAAAAGCCACCCACAACCCCTGTAAGACATCCTGTGTCCTATGAAACAGAGACCCAAAAAGGACTCAATTTTCTTGTCTGTCTGAGGCTCAAACTCTTGCAGTCATTGCCAGTGAACTCCTGGGAAGCCATCTAAAGCCTCAAACTGCTTTCATTCTTGCCAATCTTTTAAGTGGTTGGGGCAGGAGTTTGGAATTAGCCCTGCTGAGTCAGATTTCTGCCTTTGATGCTGTCCATGTGTTGCATCCTCAGCAAGTTATTCAGGGTCTTCACTGCATCCCATTACAAGAACTACTGCCATGCAGAGCCTTAGTGCTGGGGAGAAACAAGAAAAACTGCAGGAACAGCACCTTTAGGAGGACAAGACAGTGGTTTCAGACACCTAGAGAGAGAAGAGAGGGGTTTGAATGTACATAAACCAAGAAATAAAACTGAAGGTGACTCATTTGAGAGGAGGTGGATGTCTAGAAGGAAAGTCACCTCCCTACCCAGAGATGACTATGCATATTTAGGAAGGAGACCTCTTGCTGTGAGGGAGCTTTAGGAATGCTCTGAGCATCTCTTGGCCCAAAACTTTCCACTACTGAAAACCCTCTGATATTTACCTCCTGAGATTTCCATGCCAGACATTAAATTGCTCCTCTGCAGGCTCTGCTGAATTCCTGTCTCTGATGATTTTCACCCTGCAGGTAACCTGGAGCAAGCCAACGAAGAGCTGAGAGCAATAATTAAGAAAATCTGGAAGCGCACCAGCATGAAGCTGCTGGACCAGGTGGTGCCTCCTGCAGGTGGTGAGTGCAGGATCTTGTCCCTGTCTCTGAACCTCTCTGGTTTTTTTTTCCCCCACCTGTCCTGTCCTGCTGCATCTCATAATCATCAGGTGGAATAGGGGGCACAGACTTTCTTCTACCAGCTATCTGTATTTCATCAGGCTGAGGTTTGTCCTACAGTAACATGAATATCCTGTTCTTACTGCTGAGAGATCAGGGAAAGAAAAAAATGTGCATAAATAGGAGCTGGTGCATAAGCATCCAGTGGGGCATTCACTGACTTCCCAGGTGGCCCCATGGGCACAAAACAGCACCTGGAAATCAGCCAACAGAAACAGACAGGTCCTCAGCCTGCTCTGAAGTCAGTGGACCATGTCTTCTAAAATTTCCAGTGGGTTTGCAGAAAGGAGGAGAGCTACCTGGAGAAAAACACAGTGTGCATTTTGGCTGACACTTTTTATTGTGTGGGAACTCAGCTGTGACTGTGTTTCAGGGGAGAGGTGATCCTCTCTGTTCACTCAGACCCCTGTTAGGCACCAAGAGACAGAATTCCAGTGCAGAGGAGGGTCAGAGCAGGCCTGGGGTGGATGATCAGCCAGGCTGCTGGCGAGCCAGCCTGTGAATAACTCTTACCCCAGGCTGTCACAAGACAGCAGCATGTGCTGACCCAGACTGGGAGGCTGTGCTATAACAAGATCCTTTGTGGTTAACCAACACCAGAGACTGCAAAGGCAAGGTGTGCTCCTGCTGCAGGGGTTCTGTGCCAGCAGAATGCTCAATGCCACCTGCACCTCTCCTCCTGACTATTCACAGCAAGCTCTGGCTGCAGAGCAATCCCTTCCTCCAGCCCTGCATCCTGATGCCATAAAAAGCAGAGCTGGACTGCAGCACTCAGTGTTTCTGCAAGGCTTACAGGAGCAAACACACCTGCTGCTTATTTAATTTAATTTTTATAAATTTATTTATAAAACAACTGCTTATTTAATTTATTTTTTATTAATTTATTTATAAATCAGCTCCTTATTTAATTTTTTTAATATAAATTTATTTATAAATCAGCTGCTTGTTTAGTTAATTTTTTCACTTTCCCCCCCTCTTTGCAGATGACGAGGTGACCGTGGGGAAGTTCTACGCCACTTTCCTGATCCAGGAGTATTTCAGGAAGTTCAAGAAACGTAAAGAGCAGGGGCTGGTGGGGAAGCCCTCCCAGAGGAATGCACTGTCCTTACAGGTGACAAGCGGGCCCCGAGTGGACAGGGCTGGTACAGTAGAGACAGGTGGCCCCACTTCCCTCTTGAACCATTCTGGGGGTTGCAGTTGGCTATTCCTACTGGGCAGGGGTTTGTAGAGCCCTTGAATTATCACCCCAATCCTTTTGGATAAATGCCTGTGTATACCATGGGCTCACAGTCCCTTAGCTCTGGAAATGGTATGAAGTGTCCTACAGACATTTGCTTACTCCCACATACATTTGACCCATTCTGAGTGCATGTTTCCAGGAGGCAAAATCACTTGGAAAGCAAAAAAGCATGCCTGGATGCCAAGGCCATCCAATGGACAGGACTGTAAGGACTGGGATCTGTTCCCCACTGTGACACATGTTCACTCAACAGATTATCAGGAAAGAGAAAACCCAGTTGACTGTACAAGCTGGACTATTTATGTCCCTTGAGGATGCATTGAGGAAAAAAGGTGACTCTGGAGTTTCATCAAGTTGAAAAGTGCTGTGATGTGGCAAAAACACAGAATGAAGCCTCAGTATACCCACAGCTTACCACCCTGGGTGCACTCTTTGGAACAGGCTCCACTCAGTGAGGGGTTTGAGGACTTTGCAGGTCCAAATGCCAGAAGCTTAGTTATTAAATCCATATTTAAGCTGCTGATAAAAAGAAGAGATTTTTCTGAGGCAGCAGAGTACATGGTTCAGCTGGAACTGTGGCTGCTCTAGAGCTTCTGGTTGTGGATCTGAGAACCCAGAGTTGAAAGCACACAGACCTGCTTAGTCAAGCCTGTGGATTCATGTCTGTGTCCTGCTGTGACAAAGCCAAGGACTGGCAACAAACATTCTTTGGTTTGCATTGCCAAGAGTTTCTCTCTCTCTGAGGTGGTGAGGTGTCCTGGTTTGAAGGACAAGTATCTGCCAATAAAGGCAGAAGCTTCTCTTTGAAATGGAGAATATAAACCCCCTCCCTCCAAATTATTATAAACTTGAAATTAAGGGGCTCTTGGGCAAAGATATGGGAATTAGGAATAACAGTTCTTTGCTAGGAAAATTGAAATAGAAATGCAGTATTACAAAGAACAATCCCAAAAACCCTGCCAGAGTCAGAATCCAAGCTGACACCCATCAGTCAGTCAGGGTGTTGGCACAGTCCCATTCCATGGTGGCTGCATCCTCCTGCAGTGGCAGGTGTGGATCAGCTGGAACAGTGCTCCTGTAGAAGGTGCAGTTTTCCTCCAAAGGTCCAGGGATGATGTGGAAAGGTCCAGCTTTTCCTCTGGAATCAAGTGGAAAGATGGATAACTTGCACTTCAAAATCTCAGTTTTTATCTTGGTAGGAAAGGTTTGGCTGGAGCATCTCCCAGTGGGATGATGGAATTTTATCAGTCATACAGGGGACTCAATGGCCATTAACAGGAGATATCTCCTGGAAGAAGGATGGGTTGTGGAAAGATAAAAAACACTGTCCCACTTGGTTTTAAGGGATGGCCCATGAGCAGATAATGTGTACCATGGAGATAAGGGTCACTGCCCCACCCGGTTTTAACAGATGGTGACAGAACACACATTTCTGACCACATCAACCCAACACAAGAGGAAAGAGCAGGGTTTGCTGGTGTTTCTCTGGGAGCTGGGGGGGGGCTGTGCTAACCAGAGGGGCTCCCCAGTGCTCAGGCAGCAGTGGCAGTGCTGGTGTCTCTCCCGTGCCCACTCGGAGATATGAAGCTCTACAGTTTGCTGTTCTGCAGGCTGGGCTGCGCACGCTGCACGACATCGGCCCCGAGATCCGACGGGCAATTTCTGGAGACCTGACAGCTGAGGAGGAGCTGGACAAGGCCATGAAAGAAGCAGTTTCTGCTGCCTCTGAAGATGATATCTTCCGGGTAGGTGCCAAACAAGTTTGTGATCTGAGGCTGAGCTCAGAGCGCTACATTCTCTTTTGTTCATTCTGCATTTCAGCTGTCCACACAACATCTCCTTGTTGTGTAGATCTTACTAGAAAACAGTGGTGGACCTAAATTAAAGTTCCTAAAGTCTTTGCATAGTTTTATCCCAATTCCTTCTCTTTCTCTCAAAGGAAGCTTCTCACTGGGAGATTCCCTCATGAAACCTAAATTAAGGAACAGATCACTTCTTTACAGATCAGTTCAATCTGCAGAGCAGCAGCCAGGCATACTTTAGTGTTTTGTTCACTCCTTTCAGTGCAATGAACTGCAGAACTCAATATTCAACACCAACAGAACAAATTATTGGGGATACAAGCACCATAAAGTCACCCCAAGACACACTGATAGCATCCTTCCAAAAAGTACACCAGGACCAACAGAGCTTCTATGGAAGGAGAAAATTTTCTGACCAACTTAGCTAAATCTTGTCTTTCTCATTTCATTCCTGTTTCTTATAACTGTTTTCTTTGGTAACTTTTCTTCTCCTTTGGCATTTTCCTCCTTTTATTAACAGAAAGATGCTGTCAGTTCATTACCCACCACCTAAACAGTACATAACTGGCTTGTTAAATTTCTCTTAATTTCTTCCTCCAGGTGCTTAATAGTTTCTGGTGCTCTTCTCAAATTCCCCCTCATATCTAAATGTTCCTTTTGAGAAAACCAGACAGCAGCTCCCTGGTTCTTGCACCTATACCCCATCCTGGACTCCCAGGACTGGTGGGAGGTGTAGAGACCCTTGCCAGTCCTCTGAAATCCCAGCCTAGTCTGTGACAGAGAAGTCCTGGAAGAGAGAGCACCAGTGCTGCCATTCTCACTTTGGTCCTCACTTTTTTTTTTTTTTTCCTCAAGAACAGTCTAAGCAGGAAAACACTGGGCCCTTGCACATCTCACTCACAAAGGAAAAATACTTTCTGTTTCTCTGACAGAGAGCTGGAGGCTTGTTTGGAAACCACGTGAGCTATTACCAAAGCGATGGCAGGAGTGGGTTCCCCCAGACATTCACCACCCAGAGACCTTTGCACATCAATAAATCTGGCAACAACCACGGAGACACCGAGTCCCCATCCCACGAGAAGCTGGTGGACTCCACCTTCACCCCCAGCAGCTACTCATCCTCAGGCTCCAATGCCAACATCAACAACGCCAACAACACTGCCCTGTGCCGCTTCCCCAGCCCACCCAGCTACCCCAGCACTGTCAGCACAGTGGAAGGCCATGGGACCCCCTTGTCACCCACCATATGTGTGCAGGAGGCTCCCTGGAAGCTCCCCTCCAAAAGGTGAGTTTGCCAGCAGGGAGGGAGCCAAGGGTGTTGGAAGGTGCATGCAAACACCTGAGCACTGCTGCTGAGCCACTCCCAGGCATTGCCCAGCCTGGACTGAGCTTTTTGGTTCTCCACTTGTGCCAGAGCCCACAGTGCAATAGAGATGCACCAATTGGACACTGCACTCTTGCTGACCAGCACACTTGATTTCTTTGGGCTTTGCCAGGAAGAAACCTTTATAAGATACAAAGGGAACCTTATTTATCCCTCCTTCACCACAGGGAGGTGTTTTACCAGCTGGTGACTGAAGGAGACTGCTCTTCATGGCTTAATCGCCCAACAGGGAGCTCTGTGGAAGTCAGTGGTTTTTCATTCAGCTGGTCACATCCCTACACAGGTCACCAAAGACATTCTGGGAGGAGGGAAGCAAGGTTTTCAGAAACAAAGAGAAGAAAATCCCCTTCTCTGGACAGTTTTCAGGCTCTCTACACACAGATGACTAACACAAAAGGAATATAATTTTTCTCAGTGGGGGATTTTTTTTTTAATACTTTCAGAAACAGCAGGAAAGAGATGGATTTTTTTTTCAGTGCAGAGTGTGAAAAGGTGACTAAATGCTGCCCCCAGAAAGGACAGAATAGGACAATAAGACAGAGGAACTTCAGTGGGTGCAGAATTGCCCAAGTGAAGAGTCCCGTGGTTTTTCTATTTCACGCCTTCCTGAGGGAGGCCACGGGAGTTGCACAACATGTGTTCCCATCTGCCCTCCTCCCTCTGACTCTGTGCTGCTGTGACACTGCTAACAGGGTGTTCTTTTCTCTCCTTGCTTCCCTGGGCACGTTCCTTGAATTAGGACACATTACTACGAGACCCTGGCACGGTACGTGTTCTCCACACCCCTCCAATGCTGCCTGGGTGTCAGACCCACTCTTCCACCCTGCTCAAACTCCAAATTCCCAGTCATGCTGAATATGAGCTCTCCTTTTTGGTGTCAGTAGGGCTGAAATAGAGATACTCATCACCATGGCAGCTGCAGAAAATACAACTTGGAGCAAGTAGCGATCCATGTTCTGGCTATTTTCTAGATTTGGGGTTCCTTTAAAGGTTCTAGCTGGGCTCACATATCCACACATTCTCTGATCACAGCACAGTGAAGTACACCCTGGCATGTTCATACAGAAATTCAGGATGGTTTTGGCTAAACACAGACAGTTGAACAGCAGGAAATGCCAGATACTGATTTTTTCCCCACTGCACCTTAGCAGTTTTACTTGCCTCCCATTTCAGAGGAAGGTCACTGCAGCACTGTCCTGCAGGCTCTTTTACACAATGCATACCCACATTTCTCCCAATGGTTTTAGCTTTAACCTGATGACAAGATAAAGTTGCCTCTCCAGTCCCTAAAAGACTTTTTTTTAAATGCCACCCTGCTCTCTTTTGAAAATGCTAGTAAGAAACTAAAATAGTTTCCAATACCTCCATGTCCATACCTCAAAGATTCAAGCTGCCTCCAGATTTTACTTTACCCCTCAGAAAACACAAAGTCCAAACAAAGCAAAATACGAGTGCTGAAATATGGAACAGAGGACAAAGAGGAGGCAAGCAGGGAATGAAGGGCTGGCACACCTAAGGATTTGAACATCCCACTGAATTCAGTAGAAGCACTCTGCAGTTAAAAAAAAGGATGAAAGGTGGAAAAGCCAGCAAGGATGAGAATGTGAGCAGGAGGCAGAGCACAGAGCTGGTGCAGACTGAGAGATTTGGGAGGCAAAGGCATCACAGAGATGAGAAAGTTGCTGTGAGTGTCCTGGAGGCTTCTCTGACATCCATAACCAAGTCTTTGGCAACAAGGAAAAAAGCTTATTCCTGAGAGCCCATCTCACATTTTACTGTGAGTTCAGTGAGGTGTATCTTTGGAAATGATGGAGTACAGGTAGTCACAAATGGCAAATGGCAAAATGGCAAAATGGCAAAATGGCAAAATACATTTACAGTGTTGTTCAGCATTGCTTTAAGAAACTCATCCCGTGAAAGAGGACACAGACAAAGGTTGTTGCCTTGGATTTGTGAACTCTGTAGCTCTGTTCAGTCATTGATTTTCCTATGATGGCTCTTCAGCATTATAACAAACTGAGACAGATGGAGCCTGTCATTCTTGTCTTTGTAACAGGTTGTCTTTACCATCTCCATATCTTGACTTGTCTTTTTTGCTCATTAGCTCCAGTTCCAGAGACAGCCAGCTGGCAATTGTTTGCCAAGAGGAAGTGTCTCAGGATGAGACTTATGATGAAAATTTGAATGAAGACATTGAGTACTGTAGTGAACCAAGTCTGCTCTCTACCGAAATGTGAGCTTTGCAGCTTTAGTCAAGGTGTTTGGGTGGTTCTTTAATTAAGGGGGAGAACTGGGAAGAGGTGACATTTTCCTACAAAAATTCAATTTATGGGAGAAGGTCTGAAAAATTTTTCTCAAATATGAGAAAATAATTTATTTTTTAAATGCAGTTCAGCCCTAGAAGTAGCATTGAAAAGGATATTTTTCACCTAGGATTTCCCTTCTCTCTGAATGAGACATCAGGGCTGCCCCCACATTCACTTCTACCTCCTGAAGTTCCTCATTTTTAGAGGGTTCTGTGTCTCATGGTCTCTTGGACCAGCAATAGCTTGAAGCTAGCTTGCTCTTGCATCCCCTTTGCTAGCATGACCTTCCTGGCTTCCTTGCTGGAAGAGGGCTTATTCTGATTTTCTAAATGCCTTTGCTCTCCTTCCCAGGCTGGCATACCAAGATGATGAAAACAGACAACTCACTCTGCCAGAAAGCACCAAAGGAGAGGACACCAGGCACTCTCCCAAGAAGGGATTTCTGTGCTCCTCAGCTCTAGGTAACCTCCCAGCAGGGCTGGGCCGTGCTCTCTTCACCCTGATGGAGCTCCCACATCTCCCAGGAGGAATCCCAGCCTGGGTGTTGCTGTGGGATCAGGAATCCCAAGGCAATCCTGATCAGGCACACAGCTCTGCTGGTTCACACTCAGCAGATGAACCTGTGGCTGTTTGTGCAGTCCCTGGGATCTGTTTGATCAAGGCTTCCTGTGATTTAGGGCAGTTTATTTAAGAGCTGTGGACTCTCCAAACAATCACCAGGGAGTCACCAAATAGGTGAGCCTTGAGTCCACAGTGTTCTGCTCTGTGTCTGTTCAGCAAGGAGAAATGAGAGACTGTCTCCTTTGTCTGCTACCAGGGGCACATTGAATGCCAGGTTAAGTTAATACAACATAAATTTGCCTTCTGCTCTAATTGTACCTGGAGATTTTCAAGTGCTTCACTGTCAGGTGAAACCCATGAATCACAAGGTTTTATGAAGCTATCAGGAGAGTCTGTGACAAAAGGAACTCTTTTAGGTATAGCATTTTTCAACCTTTTTCTGAGTATTGGTGAAAAAGGGCACTGAAGGGAGAAACTAAAAAGAATCATGTGTATAAAATACATTTTACAGAATAACAGTGACAGACTAGGTCACTAGTCATGTTTAAAGTGAGGCTACTGTGTCTTCACTGAAATCCTTCAGGATGATTGAGTGTTCTAACATTTACTCTATTTCAAATCTTAAAATATTAGGCAATGACAACTTCTCTATCTGTCTGTAAGGCCCTTGATACAATGCTTTATTAACTACATTCTAGTGAATATTTATATACTGATGTCATACTCATTTTACTAGTTGGGATTTTTCTCTAGAAAGATGAAATACTTTTAACCTGCATTGTAACCTTCATTCTCTGGGTTATAACATATTTTCTCCAACCCTGAGAGGGTTTTTTCTCAACAACCCAATATTATAAATAATTACTATTTTCAGAATTCTTATTTTCTTTCTTTCTTTAGAGAAACAGAATCAAGACCACAAAAATATTTTAGTGTGCCATGTATTGAATCTTTAATACTGGATTTATTTGCCATTTTCCAGAAGTAAAGCACTTGATCACAAACATACTTCTCAATGGTTTTAAATTCCTTATTGGGAGTATCTTTCTCATATTTAGAGAAGTAAAGTTTCATTTTATAGCAAGTAAACAATGTGACTGTTTCAGTAGTTTCCTCTAAAATCTTTTCCTTTCCCTTCCAAAAATGCTTCATATCTGTCTAAGTCACCTTCCACTCACCAGTAAATTCCCCACAGATTAATTCAGTTGCACTTGACCTTGCTATAGACACAGTCTCATAAAGTGTGGTATGTCTGGCAGCTGAGGGACACACATCACATGCTGAGTGCTTTCTGCAAATACATTTGCTTTGCAAAGGCACAGAGTTGAGGGGAAGTGGACAGAGCCTAAAACAATGTGTGTCTTTGCTGTATGTCCAGTGGGACTGCACTAAGAGAAACTGAAAACAGATTACCTGCAGTGTGTTATGAGTGATGGACACCTTGTGTGTGTTGCTGTTTCAGGTCGAAGAGCATCTTTTCACTTAGAGTGTTTGAAAAGACAGAAAAACCAGGGTGTGGATGTCTCACAAAAGACAGTCCTGCCTTTGCATCTTGTCCATCATCAGGTGAGTCTTAATAACCACCCAGAGCATCCCAAACCACTGCTGAAAAACCATTTGGGATAGATTCTCACCCATCCCAAAGGCCCAGGTTTTAGCAATCAGGATTTTTATCATTCCCAGAATGCTACAGGAATATGTCCATTGGAGTCAGCCACAGTTATCATTTTCTGATGCCTATGAAAGAATAAAATAAAACACTAGCAAAAAGATGAAAATAACTGCCTAAATGGCATGCTGCAGTGCAGTAACACTGGCTTTGATGGCAGTATGCACAAGAATAAAGTGTGCACAGTCTACTTTAATATTAATTCAAGGTAACCAGCAAGTGTAATTAACCATTTTAAAAGATAAACTGATTATATTTAATCAAGCAGCTTCTTAAGCCCTTTGTCACTGTGTTCAGCAGCCTAGCAAATGTATGCCTAAACACATACCTGGATGATTAGCCAGCTGTCAGCCTCCAAAGGAGAGCTGTGTCTTTTGGTTGGACCGTGCCACTTTTTGTCACCCTAAAAGAAAGAGGTGCAGATGGCAGTGCCAGCCTTGTAGGTGTGGCATCCTGCTCTCTGCAGTCCCCACAAGCAGGGCAGAATGGCCTTTGCCACTTCTTTAGACTGCCACAAGGGCAGAAAATGCCCTTGTGGAATGAGAGGGGTGAGAAGTCAGAGGAGTGAGAGGTGTGGGCTTCAGGCTGCCTGGATTTTCTCACCTCCACTTCCAGAGAGTTATCCTTTAATTCTTGGGCTCCAGAAAGTAGTGGTTTACAGAGCTTCTTTCAGCTTCCTCAGAACCTTACATTTTTGATAAAGCATTTTGTGTAAGTTTCTGCCAACAAGCTGAAAAATTGGTTCCATTGTCCTGCCTGACAAATCCAGGTCTCTCCTTGAAGTCCTGGCAGTTTAAGGGATGTGCTGAGACCATCCTAGCCTGCAGGGCATGACTTATTCAGAAGAACTTTTAAGAGCTTTCTTCCTCACTGAAATTTGAAAGGAGTCTGTCATATAATTCCTGAGAAATCCTTGGTGAACTTGCAGGTGACTAAGAATGAATTCTTTTTTTTCAGTGTCAGTTTGCTTGACACTGAAGTCATCAGCACAACATAATTATCAGTTCCCAAGGAGTTCAGAGGCAGATGGACTGAGCTTCACTGAACATCAGGCAGCTTTAAGTGAGCTGTCCAGTTTAAATTAGTCAGTTCAGTCCCACTGTGGTCAGTGGAGGAAAGGAAAATCACCAAAGGGCAAGTTTAAGTCTTGTCTAAGTCATGTCCTTGAGGCAGCGTTTTCAGGCAGGCGTTGAAGAGAAGGGAGCCTTGCCAGTGCCTTTCTGCAGAGTCAGCTTAGACTAAACACAGAGCCTTCCCCCAGCCTGAACACAAGTCAATCCACACACTTTTGGAGTTTCCATGCATTTATTTCATTGCCCAGCCATGGGCTCTGTCAGATGAGCTTATGACACTGACAGCCTTACTTATGGAACAAGGAAGCAGTCACCATCAATAAGGCATCAGAGAGGCCTCCTGAGGAATTGGTTATAAGAGGAGGCTGAATGACTCAGAGGATGTGTATATGATTACAGGAAGGACTGGACAGCTGAAAGTATAATCATCAGATATTGATCCTCCCACCAACAGCAGATGCCTTAGAATCCAGTGGTGAATTTCAAGTTATTGCCAACTGCACGCAGATCTAAAATTCACATCTGCTATCTGTTCAGGTTCCTCTGTAGACACTTAAAACAGCAACTGGCAATAAAAGCCTTTGCTATGTCTGCTGTCAGTGGTGGGAAAATGTGGTTCCTGTCTCCCCCATTGGAGAAGTGTTGGTGTTGCTGGCAGTGCTATGGGAATGGGGCTGCATCCCTCCTGGCAGTGCCATGGGAATGGAGTTGCATCCCTCCTGGCAGTGCTATGGGAATGGGGCTGCATCCCTCCTGGCAGTGCCATGGGAATGGGGCTGCATCCCTCCTGGCAGTGCCATGGGAATGGGGCTGCATCCCTCCTGGCAGTGCCACAGGAATGGGGCTGCATCCCTCCTGGCAGTGCCATGGGAATGGGGCTGCATCCCTCCTGGCAGTGCCGTGGGAATGGGGCTGCATCCCTCCTGGCAGTGCAGTGGGAATGGGGCTGCATCCCTCCTGGCAGTGCTGTGGGAATGGGGCTGCATCCCTCCTGGCAGTGCCATGGGAATGGGGCTGCATCCCTCCTGGCAGTGCAGTGGGAATGGGGCTGGATCCCTCCTGGCAGTGCTGTGGGAATGGGGCTGCATCCCTCCTGGCAGTGCCATGGGAATGGGGCTGCATCCCTCCTGGCAGTGCAGTGGGAATGGGGCTGCATCCCTCCTGGCAGTGCTGTGGGAATGGGGCTGCATCCCTCCTGGCAGTGCAGTGGGAATGGGGCTGGATCCCTCCTGGCAGTGCTGTGGAATGGGGCTGCATCCCTCCTGGCAGTGGCAGTGCCATGGGAATGGGGCTGCATCCCTCCTGGCAGTGCCGTGGGAATGGGGCTGCATCCCTCCTGGCAGTGCCACAGGAATGGGGCTGCATCCCTCCTGGCAGTGCCATGGGAATGGGGCTGCATCCTCCTGGCAGTGCCTGGCAGTGCTGTGGGAATGGGGCTGCATCCCTCCTGGCAGTGCCATGGGAATGGGGCTGCATCCCTCCTGGCAGTGCCATGGGAATGGGGCTGCATCCCTCCTGGCAGTGCCATGGAAATGGGGCTGCATCCCTCCTGGCAGTGCCATGGGAATGGGGCTGCATCCCTCCTGAAGAACAGCAGTTCTGAAAATTTCCAGCCCCAGTGCTTGGCACTAGCACTGGCTACACCATTTAAAGGAAAGCTTGCAAAGTGAGTTTGCAGCACACATCCAAACCCTTCAAGGAGCTGGCAGCTGTTTCCACAAGCCTCCAGACTCTCCAGGCTTTCTCATACGGTTTCTCCAGCACCTCCTTGTTCCAGCCCTGCAGGCTCTCACTCAGCTGTCCCTCCTCTGCCCGCAGGCACTAGCAGTGGCCGGCCTGAGTCCCCTGCTCCAGCGAAGCCATTCCCCCACCTCGTTCTCTCGGCTGTGCGCTACACCCCCGGCCACGCCGTGCAACCGGGGCTGGCCGCAACAAACCATCCCCACGCTGCGCCTGGACGGGGCGGAATCCTCGGAGAAGCTCAACAGCAGCCTGCCGTCGGTGCACTGCGGCTCCCGGTACCCCGAGAGCGGCGGCAGCCCCCGGAGAGCCCGGCCCGTGTCCCTGACCGTGCCCAGCCCCAGCGCGGGGAGCAGCCGGCAGCTCCACGGCAGCGCCAGCAGCCTGGTGGAAGCGGTAAGGAGGCGCCCAGGGAAAGCTGGAAATATCTTGGGAGAGCAGGGCAGAAGGAGAGGGAGAGCCCTTCTCCCAGCTGGGGTTTGGGAGAGGGAAACGCAGCGGTAAAGAGGGTTGTGTTGGAGGTGTGATGCTGCAGCGGTGCTAACACGTGTCTTTGTGTTCTGGTTCCCCGCCTGCTTTCCAAGGTCTTGATTTCGGAAGGACTGATGCAGTTTGCTCAAGATCCAAAGTTCATTGAGGTCACAACCCAGGAGCTCGCAGACGCCTGCGACATGACGATAGAAGAGATGGAAAATGCAGCAGACAACATTCTCAATGGTAACAGCAAGCAGAGCCCCAATGGCAACCTCTTGCCTTTTGCTAACTGCAGGGACCCAGGGCAGGACAGTGCAGGAGAGGAAGAGGAAGAGGTGCAAAACCCGGATTGTAGGATAAGTCAGGAGGAGCTCAAGGACAGCAGGATTTATATCAGCAGCCTGTAGTTGCCAGGGCTGGAAGCGATGCTGGTTTTTTATTTGTTTCAATGTTCCTAATGGGTTTGTTTCAGAAGTGCCTCACTGTTCTCGTGACCTGGAGTAACCGGAACAGCGTTCTTCATTCATTTCTGTTGGGACGAGTCGCAGAGTTGGGTGGTGTAAGAAAGCTTTTCAGGAGCGGATAGTACCCCAGCACGTGTCCGTGAAGGAAGAGTGAGGAGGAGGAGGAGGAGGAGAGAGAGGAGGAGAGCCAGCTCCCTCTTTTTTTCAGTCCCTGCACAAGGAACGACAGCTGCCTCCGGAGCGCCAAGGGGAACCTCAGCTTCCTGTGGATGGCCCTAGCCAAAAGGACCCTGCACCAAACGGGTGTCTTTCAACCTTGCTTGTAAAAATAATTTTGCACATATTCTGTATGAGCCTCACCGTCTCCATAAAGCCAAGGCCCTTTGATTCGGAAGGAGAGGAAGACTTCTGCTGTGGATTCCCGCACGGCCACGGGGAGGAGGAAGCAGGAGAAGCCCGCGGGCGCTCGAGGCGCGGCCCAGCCCTGCCGAGGCTGCGGCAGCGGCCCTTGCTGGCCAATCAGAGCTCGGGCGATCACTCGCCAGCCAATCGGAGCTCAGGCGGTCTCCTGCCGGCCAATCAGAGCTCGGCGCGCCAACCGTGCCAGCCAATGGGAGAGCAGGCACGGCGGCGCGGCTGAGAGGCCGCCAGGCCCGTGCAGAGTTCTTCTTGTTTCGCAGTTTGGTATTTTCTTGAAAGCATGTTGCAGTTTTTATTTTTGACTTTTTTTTTTTTTTTTTTTTTTGTTTTGTTTTGTTTGTTTTTTGAGGGAGAAGGGAGTGTTTACAGCGTTTTGTAATCACCTACCTTTTTTGTTTTGATTTATTTTCACCTTTGCAGATGTTAAATTGGTTTGATCATGTTGTATTATTTAAACTGGGGAGGGGCGGGGTTGTTTCTCCATTGGAATTTGGTAGAAGCATAAGGATAAATGAGTTTTACCAACCATTATGTACACCGAGAATTTGTAATTTTATTTACTAGCAACCGAAACCTTTTTTTTTTTTTGTTGTTGTTGTTTTTTATAATTTAAAGATAGTAGGCAATGCACTTGATATAGTCTTGCACATTTGAGTGACTGATTTGGGTTCTTTTTAGCGCTAAGTGTATCTGTGAGAGTGGGAGCAATGGGAGCGAGTGTGTGTGCGTGCGTGTATGTAAGAGCAGTTCTCCACCTCCTGGCTGGAGCTGCAGGTCTGTATCTGGGGCCATTCGAATGCAAAAACAAACCACTGTCTCTGCTTTCGAAAAGGGAATCAGTAACTTTGCATTTTCTGTTCCACAAGATATGCAAAAACAATGCAATAATATTGATTTTAAAATAAAATTGTAAGTTGTGTTGGCATTAAAACTGTATAGAAAAAAAAAAATTACAGGGGTGGGGGGAAGCAAAAAAAAAGAAAACAAACAAACCAGAAGACGTTACGCTTCGATATATTCCGTGTGATGTTTTATTGCATTGATAATGTTTCTGTTGAAGAAACCGTTATACTTGAATTCAGGTCAGTTTCAGTATTTTTCAAATATTTTTTTAAAATGAATTGCAATTGTGCCAAGCAAAGATAATGAATTGAATTAAGTTTGTTTAAAAAAAAAAAGAAAAAAAAATAATCACTTCTTGTATATTTTGCTGCATGTCAAGTGAATCATTTCGTATTTGGAATGTGCCAAGCTTTACCTTTGAACTGTTAAGTGCTTTTTTACGTGTGGTTGGGGAAAGGGTACTATATTTTTTTTTTCCTTTTTTAATTTGTACGATGAACAAAGTGTACCTGGTGTAAGTAACTATTCTGCAATCCACTGACAGGTTGAAAGTTACTGATTTTGCATATCTTGTGTTCATTTTCCTTCTTCCTCACTCCCTTTTAACGTGCACGATGACTTTATTGGTAGAGAATCTTTCTTCCCGAGACTGGGACCTTTTATTCAGGCTTTGTTTTCTTTCCTTTTGCTCAGTTCCTCTAAAGGTCTTGTCCCACTCAAGGGTGGCAAGACCCCCAAAGCTCATTTGGCAGATCCATCCTACACGTTCAGCTGGCACCAGCAATTTAAGGAGCAGGGGAGGAAAGAAATCTGGCTTCAAAATTATTTTATTAAATAGCTGAACCCTGATCAATTTTAGCAGGATCCTGGGATAAGAAATGCAAGAATCAGAACAGTTGGCAAAGTAAAGTTATCTAACCCTGGTCTGGGCTGAAAGCAGAGGTAGAGAGCTGTGGATCTTTATTAGGAGGATTGCTGCAGTCTGGTCAAGATGCAGGTGCCAAGTGACTTTTTGGTGTTCCTATGCATGGTCCCAATCCTCTTCCCAGACTTTAGTGGATGGGTCAGGTACTGAGTCAGAAAACATCTGGTAGCACAGCATGTGCCAGCCACAGTTCCTGACTAGTAAGTGTGAAACTCTCTCACACTGACAGTTGGCCCTAACCCTGAGAGAGGCTGAAAAAACAGGCACGTATTGTTAGATTTTATGCAACTGATTTTTGTCTAGACTACTGCTGTTTTTTCTCCCTCCTCAGGATGATTCATAAACTTGCAGATCAGTTCTGAGTTCTGAGGTGTGATCTGACTCAGAGCTAAAGTTTGATTTAAATCTGGAGCTTCTGCAGATGTCCGAGGACACTCTTCACTGCATACATTGATTACATTATTTTTGTAACACTCTTGTTTTTCTTCCTGATTCTCTGGGGCATAAAGGAGAAACAGCAAAGGGTATTTTTGACTGTACTTGTTGGACCGGCTGGTATCAGCTCAAAAGATACCTTGGAAAAAACCAAATACTAGAGAAATATGAAGCCATTTCTACAAGCATCTGTCATAAATCATAATTCAAGGCTTCCCTGGAGAGAGTACCCAGCTGATGTGGGTCACTCTTGTCCTTTCATCTCTGGTGCCTGTATGGAGATGGGCACACAGTGTGTCTCCCTGTGAGTTTGCTGCTGCTGGTGCTGAAGTGCTCCAAAGGTACTTGAAAGGGAAAAATGCCACGTAAGGGCTCCCTAACCAATTTTCTTTCACTTCAAAGTCCATCTGACCTTCCAAAGGAAGACAGCAGTTCTTCACTCCTGAAAAACAGTGCTTACCTAAATGAGTGGTGACAATGAGCACTTTGGATGCTTGACAGTCCATCTTTTCAGATTGTTCTTGATGGGAAGGAAAATTACAGGAAGGACTGTGCCCCAGGCATCCTTGGTGAAAGCTGCTACTCCCTCGGGGAGGGGCAGAGCCTACAATGGCCAGGGGAAACCCCACTTTCTCCTGGAAAACCCAGTAGGTGCGCAGAGTGGAAAATGAATGGCTAGCAGAGAATGCAAATGACTTGTGCAGTTTCAGGGGCAGGTGTTAAATTTAGTAATTGCTGGTGCCAGCTGTGCAAACTTCTCTTTCTGGGGAGGGTGGCTTTTTCTTTCTTTTTCATTTGAGGTACTTCCAGTGTGCACATTGTGACAGGCCTGAGCAAAGAGCTGCTGCCTCCTGCGAGTGAGGCAGTCTGGGGGACAGTGGGAAGGAGGGGGCAGGTTTAGTTCCTGGAGTGTTTCCCTGTGTATGGGAGTGGATGGTGGGTACAATCACTGTGCTGTGGATGGAAACTTTGAAGGAAGAAGATGAGAAGTGGCGTGGAGGGAAAGAATGGGGAAAACGATCTGCTGTTTGCCTCTGAGCATCTCTGACTCACAAGAGGACACTGCAGACTAAAGACATTTCTTATAAAACAACAAACCTCCTCCCTGTATCACTCCTGCTCATTAGTCCAGACACTACTGGGCCAGCCACATCGGGTGCATTTCTTTTTTTCTTCCTTATTTCTGTGTGGCTGACACGATGGGAAAGCAAGTGGAACTCATGATCCAGAGCTGGAGTTTCGTTGTCCACAGACCTTTTGTGCATCATCTGCCTCTTCAGCTGGACATGTATGATGATGGTGTAGATGCTGCTGCTACTGCAGGGGTCCCACATGTTTTCTTGCCCTGCCCACCACACCCGGGCACGGAGGGACAGCCAGAGAGGCGCCATGTACAGAACCGCATCTATTTCTGCTTTGTTTTCTGACTCACAACCCTGCCCCAGTGACTACGACAACGACAACAACAACAAAAAAGGGCAAATGCATTTTTTACATTTCTTGATAATTTCCAAAGCAATGTATCATTGCTTTCTTTAGACTGACGCCAATATAACAGTCGTATGGGTCTCAGCCAGGCTCCTGTGTCTTTTCTGCCTGAGTTTCAGATTGCTGGATGAAATGTATGTGTGTTTGCACACAGACACAAGAGGTACCCCGAGCCCGTGGGGCTGGTCACCTGTGTCACAGATGGAGTTGGAGGCCTTGCTTCAAACGTGTAGATGAGAAACCCCAACCCCACTGGTCCAGGGAGCTGAAGTGAAGCAGCTCTACTGAGACAGAGCTGAGTATCCTGAGATACATCCATGGTCCTGCTGTGACTGTCCCCACAGCAGGGGCAGTGACAGGGAGAGGAACACAGAATGGGGAATTTGGAGCACAACAATACTAGAGTTGGGGGTTTCTGGTGAAGCAGTGAGATTTTATTAGTTCCCATAATGAAAACTGTAATGCATATAAAGAAAACATTCCAGGCCATCAGAAGCCCAAATTCCCATCTCGCTAACATTAGAGGCCAAGGAGGTTGTACTGATGCAAAGAATGTGGAAAACAGAATTGGGCCCTGAGAAATTTAATTACATCTTTCCCCATTTATTTTCTTCTTCAAAAAAGACTTTCTTAGGAAAGACAATTCTCAATAGCTGCACAGGGTGTCTCTTTTTTCTTCTTTTGAATGTTGTGAAACTTTTAAAGTTTTATTCTGGGTGAGCAAGCCCACGGATCCAGAAGGTTTCCAACAGGGTCTCAGTCCATGGAGCTTTTATCTCTGTTCCTGCCTTGTTTCTGGAAAGCTGAAACCACCCTGACCTTGCTGCTACAGCTCCCTGAGGTTGGGTGGGTGAGGGCAGAAGCACAGGAGGAGGTATGTCCTGTTCTGAAGACAGATTGGGCTCCAATTGCTTTGAGAAAATTCAGTAGCATGACACTGGAATGGGGAAAAAAAAACAAAACCTCTTCTGATACAAACTTTAGCGTTCTAGTTAAATTCTCCATTTTTCTCCTCCCCCTCACAGGGAACCTAACACTTGAGCATAAAAACCAGGCCTTCTTTAGGGGCACAGGGCTCGACTCAGTTGCCTAAACGTGGGTGTCCACTGCCACTTGAGACACCATAGAGTGTCTTCTGCCAGGTCTGCCACAGATGGTGGGGAGAGGCACAGGCAGGGCTGGTGTCACAGCCATGGCAGAGATCTCAGGTGGCAGGGGACAATTAGGCAACTTAATCAAGTCCCTTTCTAAAGGGCTAATCGAGAGGAGCAGCACCAATGACTGATGTAATGAGGGAATCTTCATTAGCATTACCAAGGGCTTAGTTAGGCAGGATCAGGAGCTTGTGTCTGCACTCCCATGCTGTTGTGTTTCTACCCCATGTCAGGCACTCTGCCTCCACTCCTGCAGCCTGAAGTTGGCAGCACTCTGCCCAGTCCTTTCCTTAGGCCAGGATTAGTGGCTGCATCCCAGGCCCAGGGGAGCAGGGACAGGCCCAGGCAAGAGCAGGCGTCACTCCACTCAAACACAGATTTTTCTGCCAGCGTTCCAACAGCCCCTTTCCAAAGCTTTTTCCTATTTGAGACAGAACCACAAACTCAGACACCATTTGTTGGCATCATCATTCGGGTGATTAAATACCTGTGTTTTTCTGTTAGAGCTCTTTCCCAATTAGGCTGAAATGCTTTCAGTATTTTAAGCATCCTAAGTCAGTCTGCTCCCATCTCAAGCACTTAGGTAGACTGGCAGCCAATACTATCTAAACATCATCAACTTTATGATTGCTCGTAGAAATGATTGTTTCAAGCTTATTTAGTCTTAACAGTTTGAATGTGGGAAGATTTTGGAGGAGGAGGAGTGAGATTGTAAATATCTCTGACAAACATTGCTGCATCACACACAAAAAAAGGGGAGATACTTATAAAACTGCCTTAAAAATCAATTCCGAATGATGAATCTCCCTCCAAACAATTGCCACTTGATAGAGCAAGGGATGAGTCACTTTGGGTGAATTCTGGCAAGAAGTGGCTGGAATTTAGTCCGGTTTCAGGAGCAAAGGGGTAATTTAGGAGCTGATCTCTCACTCAGTCTGAATTCACATCAGCACCAAGGACTGAGCACTGCAGGATTTAAGGGTTTTAGGACTGGTGGGTGCTGTCTGTGCATGGTTTGGGTCTGGCCAGGCAGGTACTGCATCCTGGTGTCTCCCAGTGACTTCAGGGAAGACGGGGTTCTTCAGCACCTCTTAAGTTCAGGCCCTGGAGCACCATTTCCTGCTCTGATCATCAGCTATAAATGTTGATAAATATAAGTGTTTTGCCTTCATTTGAATTGCCCAGAGCTGTAAAATGACCTCTCTCAAGTATCAATCAGTCCAGATATAAACCTCCTCTCCCACTCTTCCCTCCACTCCCTGCCCACCTTCCCAGCCCTCCCTCGCATCTCCACCCAAGCCCTTCCCTGTCTCAATTCTTTACCTCCTTCCACACTTTTATATCTAGTTTTCATGAACCCACAGAAATGCTTTTGTAAATACTGCTGTACAGTTTGTAACCGTCATGTAAGCCTGTCATCAGTGCCAGAGTCCGTCTTGCCCTCTCGCACGTTTTAAAATCAACAGAGGAAGGTTAGAGCGAATGGCCCGCCAGTGAGCTATAGGGTCATCTCTGTGTGGGACAAATGTATATTCCTGTAAGATTGCATTTTTATCTAAGGAATGATGTTATTTTAAAATTGCTAATAAATTTCTAAACAATGTCCAGATTTGTTCAATATTGTAAATGGTATCAAAACTCCTTTGGCATTGCTCCCTCCTACCAGCAGTGGATGAAAATTAAGACAGCTTCGTGCAGCCTCTTATTTCCCACTGCCATTCAGGGGCTCTTGTCCCTATTTAAGGGGCTGCAGAATGGTCTGGACAGCCACAACCTGCCCTGCCAAACAGCAGCTTAGGAAATCCAACTGTCTCTGTACTGCTGTCACCACAGAAATTCTGCCGTGTCACCATGTCCAACGTGTGACTCACGAGCAACCACACACTTAACATTTTCTCTACTGGATTCCTTCTCACCAAGCACATGCAACAGAAAATGAACGCCCTCAGCTTAAATACAGTGTAATTAGTATATATATAAGCCACGAAGCTAATGGGATGATAACAAGTAACGTTCCACACATTTGCTTGTCGATTGAGCAAATTTGTTCTACCACGGCTATCAGGAAATTACACAGCAATGCCAGCTGAGCACTGTGTTTGTGTTGCAGCATTGTAAATCACAGTGGGCTCAGCCCAAGTACATCAGTCTAAGATTCAGTAAAATAACGCCTAAAGAAAAAAAGAATGGGTTTTTTTCAGTTACACGTGTACATATAAGTATTTTCCCCTGACTTGCATACAACTGTCAGAACTTTAGGCTTTGCTGCTGATATTAAATAGTGGTGGCACAAAATGCTAAACTCCAGGAGGTGATGAAAACCTGTAGATGTCATCAGCGCAGGGCAGAAGGAATGGCAGAAGGATCAGCAACAGAAACCTCTTTATCTGCAGGCTCAGACTGGCCACCAGTTAGACATTTGCCACCACAAAACCATACAAAACCACCGTGCTCACGGCTCTTGTTCAAAGCCCAGCAAAGGGCTCCGCTCTGCTGAAAAACTCAGCCGAGTTACAGCTCTGTGTGAGACCATTAGGTGAAATCCGCGGTAAAGAACGAGTGAAAGTGGCGTGTTGCAGTGAAACCTGTGAGACAGCTGAAACGGGCTGAGCATCAGGAACGAGTAACAGGTTTGCACAGTCCCCTGTCAAGTGGATGCATTTAGAACAGCCCCACAATTGAAAAAGCAGAGCATACACCTATAATGCTTTTTGTCCAGCAGCTGCAGAGCGCTGCTGATGTCAAGTTTTTAATGCTCACGGGCATTCAGAGACGTGCACTGCGAGTTCCCCCTCAACAGGAGGAAGAACTTTTTAGGTCCAGCTGCCAGGCAGGCCGTGGGTCTCCCTCTCTGGAGACATCCCACGGAGGTTCCTGCGTCCCCTGCTCCAGGTGACTCTGCCTGGGGAGGGGTGTTGGAGTGAATGATCTCCAGCGGCCCTTTCCAACCCTGGCGATCCTGCGATGAGCGCGCACACCTCGGGACCCTGGAGAAGCAGGTTTGTCTCTTTAACCCCAGCCGGCGCTGGCTCGGGCGGGGAGGAGCCGCTGGGCGCTCCCGCGGCCCGGCCCGGCCCAGGCCCAGCCCCGCTGGCTCCGGCCCCACACGCGGGGCCCGCCCCGGCCCCGGCCCCTCCTCAGGTGCGGCCCCGCCCGGCCCGGCCCGGAAGCGCCGGCCGGCGGTGCGGGGGCGATGGCGGGCGCGGGGCCGCCGCTGCCGCTGCTCTGCCTGCGGCTCCTGCTGCTCCTGCTGCTGCTGCTGCCCCGGCCGCCCGCGGCCCTGCGGCTGCTGCTGGACGCCGCGCCGCCCTTCACCTGCTCGCAGCCGGTAAGCAGCGCCGGGAGGCGGGATGGCGGGACGGGGAGCTGTGGGGCCCGGGCGGTGTGGCCGTCCCCGGGCCGGTGTCGCTGTCCCCGGGCAGTGTCGCGGTGCCGAAGCCGCTGCCAGCTCCGAGCGGGCCGGGGCTGAACCGCGCTGGAAGCGCCCGCAGTCCCCGAGCAGGATGTGAGTCTTCGCTAAGAGCTGACGTTGCCCAATGTCCTAAAAGTTTTAACCAGTTCTTTGTAGCTGGGGGTGTTTTAGGAGAGCGCGGGGAATTAAACGTTGCGTGTACCCGAGGTTTTTGAACAGGCAGGTTTTGGTTTTGCCTTTTCTCCCTGTGAAAGCGGCCAGACAGGAGCTGCCAATGCAGCGTCTGTGTAAAAAGTGAACCAACCAACCTGAGGAACTTTGAGTTTGAACTCCTAGCCACTCACTCTCTTTACTGGTTTTTTGAGGATTGGTTTTGATTTTTTTATGTTTTGACACTTTTTTGTTTTGTTTTGGAGTGATTCTTTGTTTCAGATACATGTAAAGAGTGTGTAAAAGGGGGAAGAGATCTGCTTTCACTTTAATTCTGTTAACAAAAGAAGGGGCAGCTGTCGTCCGAGCTGGACAGCTTTATATGCCATGCTGCACTTCCAGCTGTCTGGAAAAGGCAGATAGTCAGGTACAGCTATAGACAAATGTAAAACAAAACATGTCATTTGGGATTAGAGCTTCTATAATTTTTTCCTGTACACATTTCTTATCTTATGTCTAGTCTGACACTTCTGATGTTTGACTATATCCTTACCCCTATTTTACCAGATCTCTGCTCTGCTGCCTTCGCTCTTATTTAAAAAGACCCCAAAAACCAGACCAGTTCTGCAGTTTTATTTTAGGCTGGACATTGTAGAGATACAAAATGTAAAGACTTGGCAGAGGGAAAATTGTAATATTGCTTGGGCATCTCATGGAACCATGGAACCCAAACCTTATTAGTCACAGAGATTGACGGTAATATACTAAAGAGTTTCTGCAAATTCTTGGGTGGTTGGGCTCTGACTTTGTCTTGCTGTCTGTCCCTCTGGTTTTTTTAGGAAATGTGGCCACAGTAACTGGGTGAGGGGTTCACCAGGACATCAGCAGCTTTCACAGAGGAGCTGTGTTGCCCCACGCTCTGGTGTGCACAGAGCAGTGAATGTGCAGGGCTGCTACGTTGGCCCTTTCTATCAAAAAGCCAATTTTCAAAGTGCAGATAGACTTAAGAAAAAGAAGTCAGCTTAAGCCTGGGAGCAGCCTCTTGAAGCAGTTGTGAAGCTGCTGATTCATTTTGGAAAAAGCCCTACCAACTGAAGCTGTGGCAGTTGAAAACAGTTCCCCCTTCCCTTTCTGTGGGTTGCACTGTTTCCAGAGGATGATTCAGTGACCCTCCCAACGTGTGGCTGTGCTGTGGTTCAGAAGCAGAGCTGCTGCTGAGCAGGGTGGGTGAGACCCACTTCCTTTGTCTAACCCACCGTGCTCAGGCTGCTGTTGCTGAGCTTTGGAGCAGGTCAGGCTGAGCCACAGCAACTTCCTCAGCAAAACCCTCTTGTGGCAGTGGCTGTGTGGGAGATGGAGGGGTGGAGGGAAAGTGTCATGTGTGCTCTCAGTAGGCACCTGCAAGAAAAACTAAATGCTTGTTAACAGCTCATCTTATTAAAATGCCAAAAAACACACTTAATGGGTATTATTCACCACCACTCCATCAAGTGTGCTCAGCTCTAGGGCTGAATAGCACAGCTGCAAATCCAGTTCTTACCAGTAACCATTGCTTGAATATATCATCTGCAGGGGAAGAACGTCCCACAGCTTAAATACCCATGTATTTTTTCACCAGCAAGTGTTAAATCACTGTGTTTGGTTGTTGTGCTGTAGCTGTTTTGGGCTGTGGTGTGCCTGGGTGTTCTGGAGGAATGCAGTGTTTATAACCCTACTGTCTCTGAGGGGCTGGATGGCTGTACATAATTTGGTCTCTGAAATTTATCTTGCCAGCTTGCTTCTCTGGAAGTCTCTGGAGAAGAATTGTTGTAACCTCTCTCATGAAAATGAGCTGTGGTGGTGCATGTGAGGGTGACTTTTCCCTGGTCTCCTTTGCAAATGTGTTCATTTTGCCCTTGCTATTTATTGACTGACTTTTGTCATTCCCTTCTTTCTGCCATGTAGGATGGTAGCATAATCACTGATCAAAACTATGAAAATACGATAAAGACAACTTTAAAATTTTTTCATAACAATCAGTTCTAACTTTTTATTTGGATTTGATTTTGCTGAAAATTGATATGAGGCAAGGCAAAAAGTTAGAAACCGTAGAGAAAAATGCTTAAAAAAAATTAAAACAATTTTGTAAAAGGTGCTGGTTTCCTACAAGCCTTAAACATATCATTCTTCAGCATTTATTCCTGTAATGTGTTCATGTGTTAATCTCTGTTTCTTTTTACTAAGGAGTTGGAAAAGGGAAACTGCAGTAAACTTCAAATCATCCAAATCTCAGAAGATACATAGAATGGTTCAAAGGTGAAAGGCAGATTTTGGAAAGCTGGAGCTCTTCCCATTCAGCAGCCACTCTCTAAAGGAAAACTGGACACTTGCCTGGCCCACAGTGGTTTCTCTGTAGTTACCACAGCATCCTGCTGGGAAATCTTTGCTTCCCATTACTTTAATTGAATTTTTATGGGAAGGTGCTGTTAATCAGTTTCCCAGGTTTATTTCATTCAGATTCATAGGGTTCTCCACAGCATATGGTCTGTTCTTTTTTATGTCAATAGCAAAACAAAAATCATTTTAAAAAGAGCCAAACAAACAGTTGCTTAGCTTTTTGTGAAAATACAGCAAGTAAACACGAAGAATTGACTCTTCCTGTCCTGCTGAGAATAGTTTCAGCATCACCTCACAATCATCTGCTTCTCATGTTTATGCCTCCCATGTCAGTAGTTTTGCTTTTCAGTCCTGGTTTAAGCCCAGTTGGCAAGTAAGCCCCACATAGCCACTCACTCACTCCCCCACCATGGAATGGGGGAGAGAATCAGAAAGGTGAAAGTGAGGGAAATTGTGGGTTGAGATGAAAGCAGATTAATAAGTTAAGCAAAAGCCATGCATAGAAGCAGAGGAAAACAAGCTGTTGTTTTTCACCACATCCCGTGGGCAGGCAGGTGTTCAGCTGCCTCCAGGACAGCAGGGATCCATCATGCATAACAATGACTCATGAACACAAACCCCATCACTCTGCACGTCCCCCTCTTCATCTTTCTTCCCCCAGCTTTATATGCTGAGTTTGATGCCTTCCAGCATCCCTGTAGGTAGCTGAGGTCAGCAGTCCCAGCTGTGTCCACTGCTGATTGCTGCACCTCCAGCCTTCTGGCTGGCAGGAGTTAGAGAAGCAGAAATAAAGGCCTGTGCAAGCCCTGCTCAGCAAGAACAAAAACATCTGTGTTATCAACACTGTTTCCAGCCCAAATCCAAAACACTGCCCCATACCAGATACTGGGAAGGAATTAACTCTACTCCAGCCAAAACCAGCACATTCAAGTTGGGAAACCAGGTTAAATAATTCTGCTGTTCCCATCTTTGTTAAGGTACTCTGGATGAGCCAATGCATCAAGTAAGGTTTTGTGTTGGTTGGGCCTTTACAAGGGAAAACCAGCAAGTTTTCTCTCAGGTGCTGAGGAGGTAGCCACTGGTTGACTGCTGCAAACCCAGCTGCTCTTTTGCTCTAATGGCTTTCTGGGTTTTGAATGTCATTGTCTGGAGCTGCACTTTTTGGTATAAAAGATTCCTCATCTGCTGCCCAGACCTGTTTACTTGTGTACTCTAGAAAAGGGAGACGGGGTTTTCATGGCAAGTCCTTTCTAGGATTTGCTTTTCCTTGATTTTATAGCTCTGCCTGCAGTGTGGCTTTATCTTGACTTGTCTTTGCTTCCTTATGCCAACAGTGAGGACTTCTGTGTGGGTGAGTTGTTCTTAGAAGCATTTTCAGCTCTTGGGTCACCCCTGTAGTGTTTTGGGGGCTGGGAAAGGAGTGGACAAGAAGTTAATTGGTGCCTTGTGGTGAGAGAGTTCTTCCCCTCTTCTTGTGGCAGACCTGCTAAGTGCTCAGCTAACTGTTGGCAGCTTAAAACTCTTCAGTATAGGCAGCTACACATAAATAAAGTTGCTGGCACAGCAGGTAAACAGGTTAGTGCAGGGTAGGAGGAACACATGTGTAAGTAGTTCCTTGAAAACCTTGAGTGGGGTTGGGGAATGGGGGCACACCAGATAAAATACTGTTGTTTTTCCCCATAGAAACCCAGTGTTGAAAAGGTGAGAAAGGCTTTAATTACCAAGTGTCAGTTCTGAATCCTCATTAGCAGATGAATGGCTCCTCACTGAGCTCTGGAGTTTCTAATGAATGTCAGAAAGGGCACAACAGCCTCATCAAAGCTGGGAACATCCTTGTGAACACCTGGGATAATAGACCTGGAGGAAGAGAGGATCCATTTGTACTCTGTGCTGGATCAATATTCATATTGATCATTAAACAAAGGAGAAATGCAGCATTTCCTCACTTCATGGGTTGTCAGCTATGAAGCAGAACACCAGCACTCAAGTGAAAGCAGATGTTGCTGCTCTTCAGGCTAATAATGCCTTATATTTTTATAAGAGCTTTGTTTTGATGTCATGTACAATAATTACTGATAACTGCAACAAAACTAGGACAAAATGACTGAATATTAAATGATAACCTTTAACAGAAATCATTACATTAGAAAAAAATCCCTCTATGTTTAGTAGCCAGTTATTTTTGTTTCCTCCTGAGTGTTCATCCCAGAGCAGCCACTCACTCTTTGCCCTCAGTGGAAAGCACCATAGAGTTGCTGTGAAGAAAATTAACTCAGTCTCAGATAAAACCACTGCACCTTTGTACACAAGGGACTTTGTCAGGCCACTTAATTTACCTTAAAAAGTATGATTAACAGTCTGAAGTGTTAGGACTAAATTTTTTTTTTTCATAGCTTAATCTGTTTTTTCCTACTGGTATTCACAATTTTTATTTTTCTGTTTTTCAGTGATTGTAGTTAGCCAGTTTAGGTTTGGTTTCATCAGCATTTGCTTCTTTGCTTTCCATTTATTTTTTTTCCCATTAATGAAGGATCTAGGTTGCAGATGCTGTTTTTCAATATATCTCTATCTTGGGTGCATTTGTGGTGCAGTAATTGGAGTGTGGATATGTTTCTTGTGAAGGGTGCCTGAAGGCTGGATTTATACCTGTGTGTATTGTTGTGACTGGTGTAGCAAAATCCTGGAAGAGATTTTCAGATTATTTTTTTATATAAGCATGAGGAGCTTGGTGCCAAATCTTCCTTCTTTTGCTCCAAGTTTACAGGAACACAGATACGTGAGCTGAAATGTGAGCATTCATCTCTGAAGTATTTTCATTACCAAAAAGGCACAGCTGGCTTGTTCAAGCACCCTTCCCTAAAAGTGTAAATACACCCTCAGACACTAAGCCCCAAATACACTTGGAGTTCACCTTAGGAAGTTGTAGAGAGTTTAAAAAACCAAACTTCAAGCACCCTTCCCTGCTCCACTGAAATGAATTGCATGATGGCAGTGGTATGACAGTCATCTCCATATTTACTTGTCATGACATAGGAAATGAGTGAGAGCAAACCTAGCCCTCCTCTTGATTTGCCATCTCACTGACAACTTATTCTTAATAAGGAAGTGCCTAATTCTGATTAATTTTTCACACAGTGATGTTTGGTCATAAATTGGACTGGATGATCTCAGAGATGTCACATAAGTTGTGCCCAGCTTTCATGCCCTGTGTCCTTGGTTTTTTGATTAACAGCTCAGTCCAGTGTTTCCAGTCATGGTTAATTCTTCCAATTTGTGTGTGTCACTCAAGTGCTTTTTCCTGCCCCTCTCCCAACATTGAGCAGAAGCAAGTTGCTGTCAGTTTTATTCTCAGAGTAATATTCTTGTTTCTTTCCCCCACAGGATTTAAACTGTCTCGTAAGAAATAGTAAGTAATTTTTTTTTCTTTGTTGCAGTTTTCTCATCAGATCCTGCTCTTTTTTTTTTTTTTTTTTCTGTTTTTCTTTTCTTTTTTTAGCTGGGTTCCTACAGCATATTTTTCCTGCTAGAATCAGAGAGTTGTAAAGGAAATACTGCTATCATGCCTTGCTTTGGGGGTTTCCAGTTTGATCCATTATAAGCTCCAGCTAGAAGAGGAATGGAAACTTATGTCTTTTGGGACAGAGTTTGGGGGTAGGCATGAGGAAGGCCCAACCAAACTTGTTTAGTTTCTTTTTAAAGCTGGGATTATCCATTTTTAAAGCAATGGGAATTTAAGGAAAAGTTTGCCAGTAAATGTTCATTACAAGCCGTATGATAGTACTTGATGAAAAATTAATGTATGGACTAGAATTAAAAAAGGGGCAGAGGAGTACAGTTGAGTTCAATTAGTGTAAATTATTGGGTGTAAGGAGTCAAGTCTTAACAGTGGCATGCATCTAAAAGACCTTAAAGAATTATGGGTAATGTTCTGAAAAATGTTGTTTAAAAAAAAGGGAAATATTCTGAAATTGTCCATTTCAGGAGGCAGCTGGGCAGTGCTGCAGAGCTCCTTGGCTTTTCCTTGCAGCCCTTGTTCTAAGCAAGCTCATTCCTGCCTCAGTGCCCAGCCCTGTGTCATACTGGCATAAGTCTTTTTGTAGCCATTAGTGGTTTTTTGCAGTATTTTTGTTTGACTTGTCAGATCGGGGAGAGGACTCTGCTGACAATGACCAGATTTAAAACTTCTCTGGCAGGAGAGGGCTTGGGTGAGATCAGGTTGGATGATGTTTGCCACTGGCACACAGCCACTGGAGTAGAGCTTGACAACATGGCTGAGCCAAACTGCAGCATCACCATTAAAATCATGCCCAAGTTAAATATTTGGTTTAAATTCTGCCTTATATCTCCTGTTACATTTCTCTGCTCTAGGGGAAATCTATTGGTTTTTAGTGTTTAGTACACTCTTTACTGAAAGGTGCTTTATTCTTGCCAGGCTTTTTATAGATATTTTTTGTAAAATGAGCATTTGAGGTTTGTCTAATTACTCTTAAGGGAGTAATGACCGAAGGGCTGGTGCCCACCTGCCACTGTTTCCATCACATATCCAGCAAAACAGACCCAAAGTGCACTTTAGGGGGGCCTGGCTGTGCTATTTTTAATCTGCTCTGAGAAGTCAAATGTGTTACAAAAGCATAAGTAGATCATGTCTGTTGAATTCCTGTCAAACCTGATTTCACTTTCTGATAACTTTACAGGACCAGTTTTCCCTAACACTCTGTTGACAAGCATAGTTTATGTTTCTGTCCAGGAACCTCATTAATTTGGGCAAGGCATAACAGGCAGTTGTTGGAAGCTGAATTCAGATATATTCAAATTTGAGCAAAAGCAGTTTGTAGACCCAAGGTAATTAACTATTGGAACAACTTCCCTGGGTATCTCATGGATTTCTTATCATTGGAAGGGTGGAAATTAGCACTAACATAGGTCTGTTTCAGCAGAAGGTTGAAGGAGATACTGAGTAAACTTACTTGGCCTGTTCAGCCAGGCTACATTGATTGTGACAAGTACTAATGGATTTTAAGGAAAAGAGGAAGTGGAAGTTACTAGCATAAGTTCAGATTATTGCAGGTAGTTTACAAAGTACTTCCATACTGAAAACTGCCTTTCTGAGCTGAAAATATCTGTCACCCAGTTTTCCCCCAGAGTAACCCTGACCCAAATTGCAATTAAGCAGATCTTCCTGTGCCTCACTCTAAATGTGAGTTTCATTTTTTGGACAGGCACTTGCATGGAGTCAAGCTGGCTAAATGTTCGTATGTGGACTCCTTCTGCTCCAAGCAGTCTCCATGTTTCTTCAGATGTTTTCCGTCAGGAGGATGGAAAACTGTTCCCTGTGCTTCAGATAGAGTGGAAAGTGGCCACAGATGGTAAGTGGTGGGTGTTTTAATTTGAGCATGGAGCAGAGGAAATAGGTGTGATGTAGTAAGGATAGAGAGGAGATTTATGACTTCAAGTCATGAAAGCAGCTCTTGGAAATTTGAGAGGTTAGCTGCTTAATTTTGTTTGGTGGGAGTAATCTCCTCTTTCTGTGCCTTGATAAAGCAATAACTGTCTCATTGTTTGGGCCTAAATGACTGCCAATAACAGTCTCACTGTCCAAATATCTCTAATTGTTTGTCTGTCAGTGATGCTTCCCTTGCATAGTCTTGTCCAACATTTTGCACTGCTTTAAGTTAATTAAGCTCTTTCATTTAAGAATTAAAAATATTAATTTCTTCCTTCTGCAGGGGCTATATCTGAGGGTTGTAGAGTTATGATCTCTAGCTGTGGTAGTGTAGAAGCAGGTGTGACTCAGGTAACCCAGACATTTCACTCAGCTGTGCTTGTCAACTCCCTCACTGGGACCGTGTGTACCAAAATAAAGATGTGTTTGCTTTGGCACCCAAACTGCACGAGGCAGCTTTGAGAGGCAGAGCTGAACACAATACCACACCTGGGGAGCTGCCAGGGTGTGTGGAGAATGCAGTTGCCTTCTCCTCTGCTTCTTCATTTGCACAGATGTAGCTTTGCCATGCAGGACCTTGGGCTGAAATTCAGACTGAAAGTGCCGTTAGTCAACCCTGCATGCTCATTTTTCCTTCTTCATGCTGGGATCCTCAGCACCTCAGAGAAGTTAGGCTGTGCCAAGGCTGGGCACAGTGGTGCTCTCTGTGGGGCTGCAGCCTCTCCATGTGCACAGGAGAGGGAAAGGTGACCATGTCCCTCTGTCCCTGTGCCTGCAGCCAGCATCCGCTCTCTGGAAGGGGCAGAGCTCGCCGTGATGCAGGTGAACAACAATCAGCAGATCTGTGCCCAGTTTGACTTCCAGAACAATTTGCCTCTTCAGGTCCGTCCAGATGGAGGCAGGGTGAGTGCCAAGGGCTCCAAACTGCATTTTCTGCTCCGTGGAATTGTTTCCACTGTTTTATGGCAAGGTTCTTGATGAAAATGTACAGACTGCTTAGAGTCTGTATTGGACTTGATGTCATTTCCCATTTCTCTTTCACTCCTCATCCATCAGGTTTTAAGAATTGTTGCTTTTAGTGCCTAGCATGTGTCATCTCTCTGGAGGTTGCTTAAAGCAAATAGTTGTAGGGGTTCTTGCATTCTGTTTGAGAGCATGACATTTCATAGCTTTTAAACTAAACTCTTCCTATTGCTTCCACTTCTTTTTTGTACTGTCTTGCTGTGGAGGAAAGCACAAACCTTGGGGGTGGTCCTTCAGCTTACACTCCTTCTAGGAAACTCATCAGAAAAGTCCTGAGCATCCACAACAGTAAGGAATATAAACAATAAGGAGTTCATTCCTAAAGCACACAGAATTTGGCCATAGTTAGCTTGCCACTTGCCAAAAACCACTAGCCTAGGAGCCAGTGCCTCTCCCAGAATTTGCACAGCACTGCTGATGCAGAAAACAGTATAGATTTAAGAATAGATGTGTGGAATGGCCAGGTACAGAACTGCATATGTATAAATGCAATTCTAAATGCTTAGCACTTGCACAGTGCTACAAAATTCCTACTAGACTGAAATTTCCATCTTGAAACTGCGTATTTTATTCCAGTCTCCTTTCAGCTCAGAATATCTAATTTGGTGGGAATTCCACGCTGTGGTTTGGCATAAAACTGTTGTATCAGCTCAAAAATACCAAGAAAAAACTAATTGTAAACAGAAGAATAGAGACAGACAAAGAGACAGGTGTATTTAATACACTTGAGATGCAATTTTTTATAGTCAAGCTTCAGTAAAAGGGTTTTGTGGGATGAGGGAACCCAGTGGAACAGGGCCAAGTCAGCTGTTAATTTCAGTGCCTTCAAGAGCAACAATGTCCTTTAAAGTGCTTGTGGCTGTGTTTTGTTTTCAGTGGAATTTCACTTTTGACCGTTTTGAAGTAGAGCCTGGCCAGACTTACCAGGTGACTGTGTACCACCTGCCCAAGCTGGGTGTCAATGGGGACCGCAATTGCAAGTCCACGTCTGTCACCATGCCCGGTAAGAGGTGCTTTACTTCACTTGGGCCTTGAGTTCAGGAGTGTGGTGGTTTGTGCCCCTGACATCACTGCTGCTTTTACTTCATTTAAAATCTTTCAGAGTTGCCCCTCTGCTTGTGGCAGCTGGAAGTACAGGACAGAATTTCCAAATCAGAAGTTTGTCTTCTAGTATTAGATCCTGGACATGTGAAGTTGAGTTTCAGAGGCACAGTTAGACATCATTTACCAAGAAACTTGGTAGTGCTGGGTGCCTGGCCCTTTCTTGTACATGTGAAAGTTTTCCTATTGCTAAAAGAATTTTTACTGGTTTCCCCAAGGTTGCTGAGCATCTGCATTGCCCTCTGGCTGCACTGACTACTTCATAAATATTTGGTGCTTAATACAGGTCTTGTAAACTGGTTCTGAACTTTTTTCTTAATTTGTTTATAGTTATCAGCCTGATTTTGTAGTTATAAAATGGCAAAATGTGGAGTGTATCAGTAATGTGAGCTGGAAAAGGAGAGGGAGCACTTCATTTTCAGCCCTCTTACCTTTTCTTCTGCCTGTTCACACTAAGAACTTCCTGGCTTTTATCCTCTGCTGTTCTTCAGTAACCTCATGCATGGTGTCAAGATCAGCAGCTGCAGGGAGCTTTGCTGGTTAGAGCTTACACATGGATTGCAGAGACACTGTAAATTCCTAAACTTTGTAAAGTTTGAACTGGTAACTTTGAAAGATGGAAATTTGAGATATGCAATGTTTTATCTCAACTGTCTAAGCAGGGAGTTGTTCCTTTTCCTTTGTCCAAGCCCTGGAGGAGAGACATAATTTAAGGGTGAGAGTTGTAAATCCCACATTGCTAAATGTTGAATATGTAACTCCAGACTTAACTCAGAAGGAAGTCCCAAAGAGCAGGGCCAATCTGCTAAATAAAGGGAAATGTGGAAGAGTGTTTTAGGATTAACCAAGATCCCAGCTTCTTGATTTTTCCTGTGTCAGAATGCCTTTGGAGGAATCTCTTGTTGAGGTGTGATTACAAGGTGTGGGGATGAATATGAAGTTTTAATTCCACTTTTGTGGCCCTTTCTGCACCAGTGTTACATTATCACTCTACTATTAAGTGTGGTATGTTTTTAGTCTCATTCATTTTCCCTGTTCTGAAAAGGAAAAGAAGAACCAAACACACCATGACATCAGTGAAGGGACTGGTTATATGCTAGAAACCAATACTGTTCTACAGCATTTTGCCACTGCTCTGGAACAAAGGTGTCTGTTCATTTAGGAGAGCTTGGTTAAGTCTCTGGCTTTTGATAAAAATGTGATTTTTCCTAAATGGAAGTACAATGTTTCTGACTAACTACTGGTGGTCTTTCTTGCAGACTGCACAGATTCTCGGATGAAAAGAACCATCCCATGTATAAAGACAGGTAAAAGTTTTTGAGTCACATAGATGTGAGCACTCTGTTGGAATATTTGACAGTTGAGAAACTCAGGAATATCTGCCCTTCTTCCAGGCAGCTTGTGGGAGCCCAGGATCCAGGGTAAAAGTCTAGATGATACAACTCTGCTCGTGAGCTTCAACCCATGGATGGAGCCAGCCCGGTACCAGATCCATGTGGCCAGTTACCTGAATGAGAAGAGGTGTAAAATGACCACCTGGAATTTCACTGAGGTAGTTACCTTCCCAAGTCATACCTTCTCTGGAGATATAGGCAAACATCTTAAATGCTTGCTAAACCAGGACATTTGAAAAGTAATTTTCAAGGAATTGTTTTCTAAGTTGTCTTGAATGGGTTGATAAAGGATCATAAAAGAGGTTTTATAATGCATGAAGCAGCCTATAAACATCTGCAAAGTCAAATTTTATGTTTGACTATCTGGGCTTTATTACCTTTTTCAAGCCAGTGCCTGGGGAGCTAAGACTAAGTAAATTAACCAAAATTGAGGTGCAAAGTTTCAATAAATCATTGAAATACTTTATCGAATATGATCACAGGAAGGTGTTAATTAATTTTTTTGCATAAAGAAGGAGTGATTTAGTAACAGATGCTTCATTCAAGCTGAGAATCAATTTCTGTAGGTCTTGCAGTCTGTGTTGCTGAAAAGCTCAGAGTGTTCAGACTGTTCCAATACAAAAAATGTTTCCCTTCAGGCATCTGAGGGAGGAGAAATACTGAATATTTGGAACCACTTTCCACCCTTCCTTGGGTGAGGGCAGATATGTTGGCAGTCTGTCTGTTTAATCTTTCTATTCCTTAACACTTGAAACCCTTAGTACTGCATGCACTGGTATGATTAAGCTATTGCTGACACAGATGGGAGAGCTCTGTGAGTATTTTCTTAGTGGAGGGCAATGCGCCTCCTTTTGGAGTTTCTATCTGCTATTCACTGTGAAGAATTAGGTTATGATACTGGTTGTGTACAGCAGGTAGCAAGGGCAACTTACTTGTGCCTGTTCTAGTGTCAGTGTTGACAGCTGCTTTTAATTAAACTAGGAAGCCTGTTAATGTTTACACATTACAAAGCTGAAGACATCTACATCATTAAGGAACTGTAAGTTTAACTCCTTTGAAGTTGTACAACGTACATCCCTAATTATTTCCTGTTACCTGTGCTATCTTAGCCTGCTGTCTTAATTGTATTACCATGTCCTCGTGGCCTTTCCCCATTTTGTTCTCTGGGGGTTTGTTGTTCAAAGAAAAAAAAATAGCAGCTTGTGCTTCTTTGGACCACTTTGTGTTTTCATGTCAGCTTTTTCTTGTCTCCTGCTTTCATTCAATTTTCTTCCTTCCCTTGTAACTTGCATTTGATTTCTGCAGGATGGGCTACAACAGCAAGTGAATGTCACAATCAAAATAGACAAGAACATAAAAGCTTGCTGCAGCTACAGAATACAGGTGGGATGGCACTGTTGTTTCTGTGTTCTTCCTTCACCATCAAGGCAGTGGGCACCTTAGGAATGTTAGGGGCTTTTTTCACTGTGTTTTTTCTGAGATTAGCCAATCTGTAATTACCTGCATCAGGGAAATATGGCTGAAAGAATTTTTATATAGGTATTCTCTGTAGTCAGTGGCCTTTCCTTAGTACAGGGCTGCCAAGTCAGAGGTTATGGGAGTGAGAATGGCAAATGTGCAACCTCAGGAGCTCACAGCCTTTGTCATGCATGGTGTAAGAATTCCTGATTAATCTTGTCTTCTGAAGGGAAATGGGAACTCTGTGTCTCTGTGCTAAAATACAAGGAACATTGAGGCAGGGAGAAAGTAAATCAGGGAACAGAATTTCTTTTAAGAATAACTTCTGTTTTTCTGGATTCATTTCAACTGCAGATTCAGCCATTCTTTGTGAACTGTGGCACAGACTGTCTGAGACACTCTGCTTCCATCCCATGTGAACCAGTTCCAAGTGAGAACCACTTTCTGTAAATTAGATTCTCATTGTTTTACTGCTGAGAACTGAATTTTTAACAGAACTCTTGTCTTTTGCAGGTACAGAACCATCGGGTAAGAAGTTCTTCCAATACCCTGAAACTTTTTTTGTTGCTCTTCTCCTGTTGTGTAGAATGAGAAATGATCCTTCCTGGGAATGACCCAATGGGCAGGGAATGTTCCTGTTGAGAATTTTATCTTATTTGAAAATAGTGGACAGCCCATAGATGGTGGTGTATGAACCAACCATACTGGGAACCCACCAAAGCTCCCACTGAAACCTCAGAGGATGTGAAGATCAGCACATGGCAACCACTTGGTAACAAAACTCCAAACCAACAAACAGCAAGGAGACCTCAGACCTCAGTAATGCTCTTGGTCTGGACTATCACATGAGGGATGGGCAGTTTAGGTCATAAGGGTTTAATAATCCAGGGATTTCTTTGTTCAGGGTCTCTCTTTTGAGCCACCAAGCACAACCAGCCAGGTATCATCATCAGTATGTGCCAATAAATGTCTTTGATGGAGATGAGAGCCTGGTGTCTAAAATTTCTTTAACACTGAGTTCAGAATTAATTGTGCTAAGTATGACTTCACCATGATTTAATGAGGCAAGTATTTGTATGCAGTGTGAACCTTAAAGAGCAATTTTTTGAGAGACACTTCACTTGCATAGAATTCTTTGAGAAGCAGTTTTGACAAGAAGAGTCTTAATATAAAATACTTTCTGTCACTTTGCTCAGTGTTAAAAAATTTGCATAATATAAAGCAGCTTTTGAAGAGAATAGCTTGCATATATTCATTTTTATGAATGTCAAGATAACTTGTGCATAATGATTTGATATCTTTTCTTTTGGCTGCAACACCTGTAAGGATCTTTTGCCCAAGATTAAAAAAAAAAAAGAAAAGGCAAAACACCTGTAAACTGAAATTCATGACCCAAAATGGTGATATTTAAAATTTTTTTAAGCTAGATTACATGAGCAGGCAGGACATGGGCGGCATGCCTGTCAGAACTGGGTAAACGTTGCTATTTAGAGGAGGGTTCTTGATCTGTGTTTTCAGTGTGCTGCACATTTGGTTCTTTGTGTGGAGCAGGTTTATGGTGTACAGCAGCACCATGAAAGCAGGAATTGGCTTGGAGAAATGCCTGTGGATTGTAAGGGGGAAGTACTGGTCTGCTCAGCACAGCCAGGGTCCTCCTCCCTTGGCCTCTGATGCTTGAGAACTTTCTGCTCTCTGGTGAAACTCAGTGTAAGGCAGTGTCTGAGGAGTGTTTTTGTTTTGCAGATGATATGATGATATGGCTCTACTGGTGTATCACTGGGATCTGTGTGTTACTGGTGGGCTCAGTCATAACAGCTGTGCTGTGTATGACTAAAATACGAGCAGGTGAGACTCATACCAACCAGGAAGAGAAAATCCAATGCTAAAGAACTTTTTTTTCTCCTTCTGTACCTATTCCTATTGTGGTTTTGTTCCTTGCTGTTCTGATGTTATCCTGTTTAATGCTCATGTTCGTAGCACTTCACAGCTCATGGGGGAAAAAGGAATTTTGTAGTTCAGCTCTTTGTTGCCTGCAGATTGCTGGAGATATCTCACCACTTATTTTTCCCCTGAATTGCATAAGTGTGTTGCAGAAGAGAAGCTTCCTGTTTGTCCACACTGTATCTTCCCCCTGTTCCCCAAAATCTATGCAAAATTAATTTTATATTATTGTGAGATTAGGTAAGGTGTTTGAATTAAAGTGGAAGGGGAAAAAAAAATACAGGACATAGAGATTGACATCAAGGAGGTTGGAGGATTGGGTACTTAATGGCTAACTCCTACTTTTTTGTGCTGCAGCCATGAGGCAGTTATCTCAAGGGAGCTGTGTAACTCACTGCTTGTTTTGTTTTCTTTTTACATGAGAGGAAGAAGTGGTAATCTTTTGGACAATTTCTTAACATCAAACTTGTCTATAAGATGTAGGTAGGGACATTTTAGTCACCTCTTCAGAGAAGCATCTTATGAAAAAGGCCTATATAAATAGCCCCTTCTCCTTAAAGAGAGATTGCAGAACAGTTGGGCTTCTGTACCTGAGACTGCCAGGATTTGGGGGAGATGGTGGAAGTTCATTTTGTGTGCATTCTGTCTCCTCTCAAAGGAAAAATATAGCAAGAACTGGCTGTAGAAGAGTTTTTATTCATTCAGTATGTTTTTTAATTAGGCTTCTCCCTCCTTAGGGCTTCATCTCCCTACACAGTTAAAGATTTTTTTTTAACCTAATGTCTGGAAGGTGGTATGATTTTAAGCATTTAATCTTATTCACGTTTTCAGAACTGACAGTGACTTTTCTCTCTTCCAGGACGCCGGCGAAGGAAATGCAACCACAATGATTTGCAAGCTGGTAAGATGTCAGCTGTGTTTTAGCAAGCACCTGCCATGCAGGTCTCACACAGTTGCCCAGAAGGGGCTTTTGTAGGCTCTAACTGTTTATAGATGCTTGTTGAAACCAAAAGGTAACCTTAGGATCTTCCTGATTAGCTAAAAGAATGTATGTGGAATTTGAAATGCTGCATTTGTCACATGGGAGGTATTTGCTTTGGAATGTGGGGAGTGTTTCAACCCAGCCAAGGCTGCACTGGCAGAAGCAGCTTTGCTAATCATCCAGGCCATAGCAACAGGAGATTGGTTTGGGGTGGGTGCACTCAGCTCTCCACCAGAGAATACAGCAATATTTGCAAACCTCTTGAAGCTGCTGCAATGTTTTTGTGAGGTGAAAGTTGATGAATCATCTGGGCATTATTATAAATCACAGCTTCGCTCTGTCTGTGCTTTCATATTAAATTTACACAATGAGATGTTGTCCACATAGATTGCCAAAATAGCATTAAAACTTAAAAGATTCGTTCATGCCCTCCTGTGATGAGTGCTGACTCACGCTGTTACAATTTGGGGAATGTGTCTGTAATTAATATTTTTCTGTCTCCCATCAGCAGCGTACACCGAGCTGTCCCTGCCGCCCTTGAAGCCGCGCAAGGTTTGGATTGTGTACTCTGCTGATCACCTGCTCTACGTGGACGTGGTGCTGAAGTTTGCTGAGTTCCTGATGACAGTCTGTGGCACTGCTGTGGCCTTGGATCTGCTGGAAGACCAGTACATCTCAGAGCTGGGGCCCTTGCCCTGGCTCACACGGCAGAAGAAGGAAATGGAGGAGCTGTCTTCCAAGATCATCGTCCTGTGTTCCCGGGGCACCCAGGCCAAATGGCAGGCCATGCTCGGGGTGAGCCTGTGTGTCTCAGGCAAGATCAGCAAAAGCCCTTGGGAGACCTCTTCACCCCAGCCTTGAATCTGATCCTGCCAGATTTCAAGAAGCCAGCCTGTTTTGGAATGTACATAGTCTGCTACTTCGAGGGAATAAGCAGTGAAAGGGATATACCTGATCTGTTCAATGTCACATCCAGGTACCAGCTGATGGACAAGTTTGAGGATATCTACTTTCGGATTCAGGATCTGGAGAAGTTCGAACCTGGGCGCATCCATCGAATCCAGGAAATCACAGCTGAAAATTACATCGATACCCCCAGTGGGAGGAAGTTGAAAGAAGCCATAGAGAAGTTCAAGAGCTGGCAGACTGAGCACCCAGACTGGTTTGAGAGTGAAACCATCTGCCTGGATAGTGATGAGGAGATGCATTCCCTGAGCAGAGAGAGCCAGGTGGATTCACCATTGAGTGAGCCAAGTGGAATTGTGAAACACCAGCTGCACCTACGTGAGCCTGACCCTGGCTGTTATGTCATCAGCCTCCACATGCACGAAGGTGAAAGTACAGGCTGCAAGCTGCAGCCTCAGCTTAATCCGTGTGGGGATCCAAATTCCCAGACTGTGGTCCTTCCTGTGGATGTTCCTCGAATTCAGGTAGTGGAGCCAGTCTCTTCTGTGGAAGATGGAGATATTCTCAGTCACCATGTGCTGAGCAATGAGGACTGTATGGAAGGAGTTCCCCTTCTGGAGACAAGCTTTCCAATGAGGAATAACCTCATCCTCCACGATGGCTCTGGTGTTTCAGTGGCTGACCAGAGCCCTGCAAACTTCTCAAATGACCTGAGTGACCACCTGAATGGACTCATGTACCCTTTGTATCAGCAGAGTGTCATTCCTTCAGAGCCAGAGTATCTCTGCCAGGGGGAGGCTGACAGGCAGCACCAGCTGGTCTTTGATGACCCGTGCAAAGACCAAAGGCAGTCAGTGCAGTCAGACCAGGGCTACATCTCCAGGTGCTCCCCTCTGCCTCCTGAGGACCTTCTAGAGGAGGAGGAGGAAGAGGAGGAGGAGCACCAGGACCAGCAGGTGGGCTTCCATGAACTCTCTCCAGAGGTTTTGAACAGTCTAAAGAGCCTCCAGAAGCAGCTGTTTTTACAGGAGATTCAGAGGAGCTCTAGCTGGAGCTATCCAGCAGAGGTGGTGGACATGGACCAATCTTTGGAGGACTCTTAGGCTCTGCTCTGTTTGAAACACAGGGATGGAAGGTGGTGCCATGCAGAGCAGTACTGAGACTGCATTTCCAGCACTATCCTTGTCCTTGTATTGCACATGGCTTAGTGCTGGGATCTTGCTGTGTGCTGCTGGCATGCAGCACTGCTCAGCAGATGTGGAATATGTTGCTTCCAGTCTCTGTGGAGAAAAAGCCAAGAATATTGGCCACCCCTGTGAAAGAAGAGTTCTGTCCCTTGGGGAAAGGCATTACACTGAATTCTCACTGATGGATGGCAGAAAAATTACTGTGGCTCATCCACTCGTGCCTTCAAAATGCCCTCCAGCTGTGCTGATTCTATTGCACTGGATAAAAGTCACAGGCATGGTTTAGAAAATAGGTTAAGATAACATGGTAACATTTGCATTGCCATTTTAATACACCTTTTAAACATTTTTTGTAAATACTGTATTAAAGATGTGTGCCTTAAATTTCAGCTAGATTAGGGTTGTCTCTACCAGCTTGATAAATGTGCCTGGAGATTTTATTTTTTTTCCCCACTCATCATTCATTTGCAGCTGCATTTCCATGGTCATTCAGAAATCAACTGGAGTAGCTGAGAATAAGTGGGATAAATGTTTAAACTGAGAGTTTCCATAACTCTTCCTGCCTCTCTACTGGGAGGTATGTGCTTGAAAACCAGCAACAGCAGGGAGGGGGAAGCTGAGACCAAAAAATGGAATTTGGGGGTTTTTTACAGTTTTAGGAAACGTGGGGCTGAATACAGAATCACAGAATCAGGGGAATCTGATGTTTTATGTAACTGCATTTCTGTTTGCTTTTGGTTATCTTAGCACCAGGAAGATGTGAACTCAAGATATAGATAGTGACACAGAAGGAAATGAAAGACTATTTTGGAGGAGGAAAAGTGTAGCCTCAGCAGATGCTGTTTTGGAGTGGAAATTGTATCTGAGGTAAGGGAGGCTGAGCAAAAACGATTGTGAGATGTACTTGTGTGGATTTAAGCTCAAGCACAGGTAGTTCAGGTTAACACAATGAAATACTGAACAAACTGAGGGATTGATCTCCCAGGAGCAGATTGTGAGGCTGGCATTTACCCTGTTTCTTATCAGTGTTTCTGCAGCCCACTGGAATACATCCAGGCCTTTCTCCTTTGTCCTCTTCCTGTCCATCTAAGTTTACTTGTTAAAAAAATCTTTTATCTTGGCTTTTTTTAAATCTAATGTCTCAGAAAATAATCTATTTTGACTTGCAATTTATTTTTTATCGTGTATATTTTGTAATTTTGTGTCTAACCTGTGGGGGGTTTTTTTTCCTTAAATTAAAAACCTTGAATACTTTTTGAATATATTTACTTAAACACTTCTGTTCCTCAATCCTGCCTAACTCCTTATATTGAGCTAAGTTCTTAGGATTTGTTACAGGAATCTGAGCCAGAACTGAACTGGCTCACAAAATGTCAAAATATTCCTGCAAAGCACAGGAGACAAGCTGGACAGAGCTGAGGGCCAAGTGCAGATCCCTTCAAAAAGGGAGTTAAGGGAATTGTTTGTGATTTCCAGGCAGGATTCTGAGGACAGCCTGATAACAAAGGGACAATCCCTGCAGAGATCCTGACCTAAGGCTGGGAGCCTTCCTGCTCCAACAGCAATCCAATCTAACCCAACAGGAGCTCAGCAAGAGGCAGCTGTGATCTCAATGCTTCTCCAGTGAGAACCCATTTCCCAGATTATGTCAGTAATTGCCATCTTGATTATCCCACTTCTAAAAGTTTCTTTTATCTTACAGCATGTAAATCTGATTTTTTTCCCATGAGTCTTTTTCAAGTGGTGTAAATTCCTATAAATCACTTAAATAGGAAGCTCAGAAGTGTCATCTGAATTTCCTTGCCTTAGTCATTCCCTTCTCAAATAACTCCCTTGGTGTTACAGCTCTTAGAATTTGCTTTCACTTACAGAAAGTTTGTTTGAGGGGAAAATCCAGACACTATTTTAGCAATCCAGTATGAGGAAAACAAGTAACTTTAATGCATCTGTTGGTCCCTATTCAATACAAAATTGAATAGCCCAGCAAGACTCAGAGGAGGAAAAAAAAAAGGAACAAAATCAGTCACAAGTTTCTAATTTTATTTTAACAATCTTGCTTTTTAAAAAATACAAGTTCTGATTAATGCCAGGGGGATGCCAAGTGTCCATCAGCCACAGGCCTTATCTCTCACTTCCATTTCCCCTCCTGGGAGTAGTCATCTCTTTTGTCAGGATAGTAAACAAAGAGCAATAAAATGCTAAATAACTGAGTTGTGTAACAGAATCCCAAGGGACCTGTATCTTAGTATGGCACAAATTCATTCAGCAAAGTGTTACTGACCTGGACCAGTAATTTAATGTTGGCACAAGGTACAGGAGATGTGCAAGGTGCATCAGGAGAGGTATTGCTTGCAATTGGATGGTACCACCATCTCTCTTCTGCAGACAGAAAGGTTTAAGTGGAAGCAAGAGCTCAATTACCAAAGAGGAGGGAATTCAAAAGGAGGAGCAGGTTTATAAACAAGACATTGGAGGTCTTTAAATGCTTTTTCATAGTAATTGCAGGAGCAGCAGAGCTGCCCTTTTAGTTGCAAGGGGGCTTCTGTATAGTCAACTCTAAGAGCTTTACACTCTCCAAACAGCACATTTCCTAACAACCTAGAAACCATGGCACCACAAAGAACAACTTTTTCTACAAAGGAATTCTATGGAACACAAGTGTCATTTTGCAGGGTCGTCTGTCCCAGGCAACCTTTTCATCTCTGGAAAAATCTGAACTGTGAGTTCACCACCAATAGGTTAAATATGCCATGGGCAGATAAATTTCATATATGCCATTTTTCTCAATAACATCCTAACTGGAAAAAGGCACTCACTGTTGAAACAGCAACTTTGTTATGGGCTATGAAGGGGTAATGGAGTCGTTAATAATTGTGCTGTGATTCTTTTGATGTCTCAACTATGTGCATTAGGGATTAGCACTTTGGTGCTAGTGGGAGTTTGGCCATAGGAGCAGCCAAACATAGTTGGTGATGAAAAGCTTGCTTTTTCCTTCAGCTTGTTTTTGGCAAAGTTGGTTGGTTGGGGTTTTTGGGGTTTTTTTTCAGCTGTTTGACTGAAGAATGGAGTAGTCCTAGGTTCAGATATCACCTTATTCTCTCTTGAATAATTATTTCTGGGCTTCTACTACTTATTTAATGCTGAAAAAGGAAGGTGCAAGGAAACAAGCATCTGTACAAGCATGATATACCTGTAATTACACCTCCTTTGGCCAGGAACTTAGCATCCCCTCGACACATTTCACATCACATAGTAAAAGTTCACAGTACCAAGTTTTACAATCACAGTCACTCACAGCACCAAGATTGTCCAGACGAGAAGAAGTTACCGAAGAGAAAGGCCTCTGGCCAAAATTCACACAACTGCCCATGGATGGGCTTAGGTTAAAAATAAAGCACTGGTGGGAAAGTTAAGCCTAGCTTTGCCAACTCTCCATTTGGTGTGAGGAGAGCAGCAAGTCACCCATCCCAGCTGCACTTCTCAAGAGAACAGCACTATTGACCCATCTTTTTCTTTTTTTCCAGGGGCTTTTCCAGCCCCTCAAAACCCAGCAGCCACCAAGAGCTGGGGGAGGAGAGCCCCATGGCAGCCCCACTTCTGCCTCTGGGAGCTGGAAGTTACCAGACTGTAAACATTTTGTTGTAGCAGTCCACCAGAGCAGGCAGTTGATCCCACTCTGTGAAAAGGAAGGTGGGACAGAGGCTCTGAAGGCCAAGCCCTGAAGGGAAGAATGAATGTGTGTGCAGAAGAAGTCTGGGCTGCACCTGCAGTCCTGCCGTGGGTAGCAGTTGGTTGTGCTTTATTTCCCCTTCCCATCAGGACAGCTTGAAAAGGAAAAAAAAAAAACAAACCTCGCGACAGGAAACTCTTGTTTGTCACAATTATTGCAGCCTTGCCCAGGTAACAAAATATAAGCCTGGGAGGGGCAAAGTCCCTCCTCCAAACGTGGCCTGTGTGCTCCTGCTTCCATGGGGCTGGTTTCAGGAGCAGCTGCAGCCAGGCAGAGGAGCAGGCCTTAACCCCACCCAACATTCATGGAGCTTAAAACCAAAGAAAACCGTGTTCCTATGAGAGGTTACCAACAATTTTTCCCCCACCTACCTTAAACCACATGCACACAGAGGACAGGATGCTGACACATGGGCTTTCACCAAAGCTCAAGAGCCCCTCTGCCTCGAGGGCTCTGCAGCACTTTGCTTTCTGTGCTGACAAGTGAGGTTCACCGAGCACGGAGCCCATCCCGAGCAGTGCCCGTGTCCTCCGGCACTTTGCAGGCTTAGCTCCATCTCTGCTCTCTCAAGCAGGCATGGAAGGGGGCCAGAGGAAATTTTCCAGCCTTTCTGGCTGGGTAAAGGAAGACCCTATGCTCTGTGTAAAAGAAAACCAACGCTGATCCCGTAAACATGCATATTCACAGAGAAATGAGAGCCCCAGCAGCTGGGGATGCCAGCAGTAGGCTGCTGTAAACCCTGTTCTCACCAGAAATAAATGTCTTGGTGGTTATGAAATAGGACCTAAGCCCCGGTTTATGTCCATGCTGGATTGGTTTCTTTAGCATGTGAAGTCAATGTAAGATGCAAAAGGTTGAAGCACAGAGGTAGTAGACATTTTGGCTAGGAGAAGGTGGCTCATGGGCTTGAAGTGACCGAGAGGCCAGCGTGCTTCCAGAGGTTCCTTAGCTGGAACACAAAGGCCTGGGAAACACAGGCAGCAGCTTTGCAAGACCCAGGAAAACAAAGCATGCTTCCTTCTGTCCTTCTGGAGGCAACATCTGCTGGTCAGGCCCCTCTTGCATCTCATTATTGTGGTCAGTAGGAGTTCTTAAAGGAGGGGACAAAATGCACTGGTCCTTGTTCAGGACGAAAAGGAAAAACTGAACCTTTATGGTTACAGAGCAACACAATGTCCTGGGAGGGAGGGGGAGATGGGACCCTCCAGGCAGTGGAGAGACAGAAGCACTGGAAGAAGTCTCATCACGAAGGACAGGTGCCTTTTCTGGCGACAAGTGTCATCTGTAGGCTCCTGCAGGTAGTCGGGTTTGTGCGGAGCTTCCGCTGCTGGACGTGCCCGTGAGGAAGGGAGGAGGGCAGCGGGAGTCTGCCAGGGAAGCCCACGTCCCCTTCCCCTGCTCGGCCACGGCGGAGCGAACCTGAGCAGAACGCAGAGACACAGGCTCTGCCGGGGGCGGCCGGAGGGGCTCAGCCCTGGGCGCTGACCGCCAGGGCGTTCACGTAGCCGTGCGGCCCCACATCCACGTCGGAGAGCCCGTGGGCCAGCGGGGCGGCGGCGGGCGCGGCCGCGGCCGGGCCGTACTTGGCGGGCGGCGGGCGGCGGCGGGGCGCAGCAGGCAGCAGGTCTCCAGCGCCTCCAGCCCGCGGCAGGTCAGGAAGAAGAGGTTCTTGAGCATGAAGAGGGAGAGCGGCTGCTGGTAGCGCAGGAGCAGCAGGCAGCGCAGCGCCAGCAGCGGCGCGTCCAGCAGCCCGGCGGGCAGCAGCAGGTGCAGCGCCAGGCGGGCGGCGCCGGGCGGGCGGGCCGCGCTCAGCTCGTACAGCCACAGCACCGGCGAGGCCAGGCAGAGGAAATAGACGGCGATGAGCAGGTAGCGCAGCGGGGCGGGCAGCGGCGCCGGCCGGCCGGGCTGCAGCACCAGCTCCAGCAGCGAGAAGCTGTCGAGCAGGTCCAGGCAGGTGGCGAGGAAGGCGGCGGCGGCGCGGTGCTGCGGCGGCGGCTGCGGCGGCAGGAGCAGCTGCCCGGCGCCCTCGGTGCCGATGGCCCGCAGCAGGCAGTAGAGCAGCGGCGCCGACAGCGCCAGCGTGATGCGGAAGCCGGTGGTGCCCAGCGGCAGGCGCAGCTCGATCAGCTCCAGGATGGAGGTGCCCAGGATCAGCGCCGCCTTGGGCGTGAAGGCGATGGAGTAGATGAGCCAGGCCAGGTGCGCGTAGGCGAAGTCGCCGCCGCGGGGCGGGACCCCGGCCCCGCGCCCCGGCCCCGCGGCCGCCGGGCGGGCCGTGCAGCAGCAGCGGGTGCGGCGGCGGCGGCCCGGGCGGCGGCGGGGCCGCTCCCGGCGGCGAGCCCGGCTGTTGCGGCAGAAAAAGATGCCCCAGCCGGCCGCCAGCACCAGGTCGGTGGCGATCCAGCTGCACCAGTACAGGTCGGTGACGGCGATCAGGTAGAGGTCCAGCAGCGCTCCCTGCCCCAGCAGCAGCACCAGGGACAGCGCCTGGAAGCCCCAGCGCCGCCCTCCCGCCGCCCCGCCGGGCCCCAGCAGCGCCCCGCCGCCGCCCCGAGCCCCCGCGCCCGAGCCCGCCGCCGCCGCCCCGTACAGCTCCGCCGCCGTCATGCTGCGGCCCGGGCTGCCCCCGCCGCCGCCGCCGCCGCCGCCGCTGCTGCTGCTGCTGGGGAGCGGCGAGGCGGCGGCGGGCAGCGGGGCGGCGGGCGGCGGCACCAGGGGCTTGCTGATGCTGCTGCTGTCCTCCTCTTCCTCCTCCTCCTCCTCCTCCTCCTCTGCTCGGTGCTGCTGCGGGGCTGCGAGGGCGGCGAGCCCGCGCCGAGCCCGAGCTGGACCCCGAGCCGCGCCGGCTGCCGCCGCTGCTGGAGCCCCCGGGAAGAGCGGCTGCCGGTCGGCGGCGTGCGGAGGCAGCGGCGGCGGCGGCGGCGGCTGGAAGGAGCCCGAGGAGGAGGAGACCGAGCGCTGGTTGGAGGCAGCGCGGTGCATGGTCCTCCCCGGCCCCCGAGCCGGCGCGCCCGGGCCCGACGGCCCCGCCGCGGCCCCGGCCCGCCCCGGCCCGCCCCCCCGCGCCGCCGCACCGGGCCCGCGACAGCGGCAGAGCGGAGCGGAGAGCGGCGGGGAGCCCGGGGGCGGCGCCCGGCAGCAGCTGCCGGCGGTGGGTGGGTGGGCTGGGGCCGGGGGAGAGGAGGAGGGGGCGAGAAGGGGAGGGGGAGGAAGGCGCCCGCGCCCTGTCCCCGGGGATGCTCCCCTTCCACAGCTCGGGAGCATCCTGCCTCCTGCCCCGCAGGACCGCCGCGAATGGACGTGCCACTGCACCCTGGCACACACATGGGAGAGTGCTTCAGTGTCCCCTCATCTCTCTAGGCTGGCAAGACAAAGACCAGTCGGCTGACACAGAGCCGACAGTGAAGCGCTCATTTGTGGCTCCTCTGTGCTGCCCCTACGTTTGGTCTGCTGTGTTTGTTCATCAAACTAAGTGTCTTTTATCCAATTTTCTGAGTTGAGCCAATCTACGTGTTGAGGGCCCTGCCCAACTTGCCGTGATGGGACACAGCATTTGAATTGATATGAATAGCTCTTGAGTTCTTATTTCTGCTGAGAGCAACAATCAGGACCTTTATTGACCCGCTATTAATGGCCTCGAATGAGCTTAATAGCTGGCAGGATGTGTTCATCACCAGCACTAATGGCTTGGCACATTCCAAAGTGATGCTCAGCATCACCAGTTTCTCATTTGTACCTGTGCCCACCAGCAATGAGCCAGGTGCTTCCTGAAGATGATGTGAAGCACACTGAATGAACTGTCTCCACAAACGTCTGTATTAACTACACTTTGTGATAAAGATCCAAAATAGCTTCAGGTTCTGAGCATGTTGCTAAATCAACACGTGGGACTGAACAAATGTTGCTTAATACTGGGAAAGGACATCCAGGAGAGCAGTGACAAATATCTAATACGTGTTGATGCAGGCTCCCTCAGGAGCCCTGCTCCAGTCAGTGTCCCTGGCTGCTCTTGGCCACAAGGAGAAATCAGTATGGGGTTCTAAGAGAATGAAACTGGAAGCAAAGAGATAACAGAGTAAGGGAAAGGGAGAATGTGGTGTGGATTGACACAAAGATTTCTTTGGGCACAAGGAGGATGATTGTTGTGACTCTGTGTTGCTCTTTGCTGTTCCTTGGCAGGTGTTGGGAGTTGCCCAGTTCAGGACAGCTCAGAGTGGCACGAATTGACACCAGCTGTGCCTCCTAATTTGGTTTCCACAAAAAGGCTGGGTTAGATGGCAGTGTAAGTCTATGTGGCCCACGGTGCAGGGTAAAAACACATTCTTATGTTCTAGGTCCTGGATTTCATCCAAGGTGGGTGGGCACCTTCACCTGACTCTACTCAGGGTAAGCCAATACTTGTGTCACTGGCATGATTCCTGTGTGGTCAGCCCTCAGCATTAGCTAAAATGGTCTTGCCACATCCTGCTGCAAGGGGAGGTTTCCACTTGTACAACAGGATGTGGAGTGAAAACCAAATCCATCTGGGCCACTCAGAGCAGCAGCCCTCATGCAGAGAGGGCTGGTCCTGCCCTACCTGGGCAGCAGACAGTGACAGCTTTGCCTTGTTGGCTGTCCTGCTCTGGATTTCCTCAGCAATGCAATTCCCTGTGTGCACTCAGCTGCCCTGGCACTCACATCTCTGCTTTTGATCCAGGCACTCACTTCATGAAAACATTCCCCAAAGCTTTGGGTGGCTGTCTGGTGTCCCACCTGCTGGGGTAAAGGGAATTGGCTTTGGGAAAGGTTTTCCATGCACAGCTGAGTGCAATCCTGGCCACCCAGGTGATGTGGGGAGCTGGGAGCAGGGAATTGAGGCAGCTGGGAGGGAGCTGGGTGCTCAGGGGGCTGGGGCTGTGTGAGCAGGGCAAGAGCAGGCTCGTGGAAATGGCTCTCCAGACACCACAGGATACCTGCTGGGGCGCTGAAGGGACCTGCATCCAAGGTAGGTAGGTGGGAACAGGGAGGGCCTGTGGTTGTATGGCAAGGGGAGCTATGACAAGGAATGGGGGAACTCCAGGAAGGAGGGTGGAAGCTCAAGGGCTTTTTTGGGCTGAGCATGGGCTCCAGCAGTGCAAACACAACCCAAACAAAGAGGTGAGGATGAGAAAGGAGCTTATTTGTAGGAAAGGAAGCAGAAATTGTGCCTCTGCTTTAAAATGGGAATGAGGGGAGAAATGACTTGTACTCGAGAAAGCACTGAAGAGCTTTTTGTAGCACACTGTAGGATGAGATATGACAAGCTGATGCTTCCCATGTGATCCAGTTATTTAATGCAATGTGCAGCCCTTGGATGTGTTAGTGCTTAACCATTACTGTTAAAACATTAAAAAGCTAAACTATAAATAGCTTCTACTCTTCAGCAGCCCCCAGGCTAAGTTTTTGGCTTCTTTATGTATTGATGTGTGTGCACAGAGATGTGTATGTATACATATATTTAAAGGCAAACAGCAGACAGTGGAGTTTTGTGCAATAGTCATACTGAATATCTAAAATGCTACCATTTTTAGTTTACACCACAACTGGAAACAAGTGTGCCCTCAAAAATACCCCTGCTGGGCTAAGGCAAAACTTTCTTGAGGGTTGAACTTGGGAGGAAATAAAATAATGACTCGATTTCTTGGGGGAAGGAAAAATAAAAAAAAAAAAAAAAAAAAAAAAAAAAGGAAAAAAATAGGCAGATACATGCCTGAAAGAAAGACCAGAAACTAGATACCTAATTATACCCTGCAGTAAGCTGTCAGAAACTGGCAGCAGTGGGAGGGAAGGAGGCAAAGCTGATCTCAGGGAGTTGGAGCATAATCTGCTCCAACCATACTTAAAATGCCTTTTGTGTGGGAAAGGAAGCTTCTGGGATTCTCTGACCCACGCTTTGTGCTGCACTTATCTAACCCATTCAAATGGTCAGGGCTGAAGTTACAGATAAGTGCAAAAAAGTTTCACCTGGCCAGCACCAAAATTCAACAGTTCCTTGGCTTCTGAACACAGTCTTTGTGACTAAACTGCTGATCCTGTGTTATGGTTCAGGGAATGCAGATCCTCTTCAAAAGGATATAGAAGTGTTAACAGTCTATTGCTTGTAATTGCATTGTGGTTCAAAGAGCTTCCAATACCAGCAGAAAATGCCAAGACATTTCTTTTCATGCTTGTAGCAGGGTAGGAGCTTGGAGAGTGGGTTTGGGGTTTGCTTGTGGTATTTTGTAGTTACTCAGTCTTAGCATAGAGCATGTATTGATCTGACCTTGAGGAGAAAGTTCTTCATAGTTTAAATGAAAAGGAGGTTTTTAATAGAATTAAAAGAAGTGTTTTCTTGATGGAGGCTTGGTTCCTAGAGAACATGTATGAACTAGATATCTGTAAGAACAAAACAAGTGAATTGGCTGTTTCTGGATTATCAAACATGATGGTTTCACCTAGCAAGATCTTTAATTTTCTGTTGAAATTAGGGAAAGCTTTTGGTTCTAGTCTGAAAGTTTGCCAGTTAATTGCTGAAGGGGCATCTTTCAGGTCGGTTCCCTCAAGAAAATCTGATAATAGTTTGAAGAACAGAAAGAAAAAAAAAAAAGCAAACAGAATTTGCCCTAATCATCTTTTAGGGCAAAGATGTGAAAGAGAGCAGGATAATACCCATTAAATGTACACACACGAAGTTAAAATTTATTTCAAAGAAAACATCTTTTATTATTTTCATATGTGCTTGAACTTTTATTATTATTTTACATATGTGCTTGAACAAAGTAGCAACTCCCTAACTGCATTGAAATTAATATGAAATCTAAAATAATCACAGTTTGTGATTTCTCTGAATGATATAGAATCACTCTTCTGTAGTGCACATGACACAATCTGAAACATTACCATTTACTGCAGGGGAAAGACATGGCAGGATTAGGATGGGAAGGAAGGGGACAGCAGTGTTAGTAGTTGCATGTGTCCTGTGGAGTAAAGGAATTGACTTCTCTGGCCACCATGTTATTGCATACCATAAAAGCTCTTTGCTTCAGATCTAAAACAAGGTCTATCCCTTGGTTCCTTCCTGCTTTTCTCAGTTGCAAACTCCCTTCTGGCTTGACTAAAATCTGTTCATCTTTGGAAGATGGAGCTGTTAGGATCAGGTCTTTGCCCTGTTTGTTGTACAGGGCAGCACACCTGTAAACATTATGGTATTGGGTGAGCAGCAAAGTCCCATAATCTGCACAGAAGGATGTCTGCTACAAAGGACAGAAATACTGCTTCAGAGACACCACTTCTGAGCAACACAGGAGACAAAGGAGAAGTTTTGTTCCAGCCATGCTGGAAGCTAATTCCAGGAAGCCGCAGTTCCAAGGGAAAAGGATTTCACTGAATTCTGGCAGTAACACATGTCCATAAATGAACTGGAGATAAGCTACAAGCCTGTACAGCACTCTAGCACAACTCACGGAATACAGGATACCTGCCAAGCAATTTCATCAACAGAAACCTTTCAGAATCAAGCCAGTGTCCAACAGCAGCTGGAGGAGCCAGATTTCCTACTCCATCCAGTGGGTCCATGCAATTCCCAGGCAGGGACTTGGACAAAGTGCACTGTTTCAAGGAGCTGGGAAGGGCAGGAGGAGAAAGGTCTTTGCATTGCTCAGACCAAGGGCAGCCCATCTGTTAATCAGTGCAGAGAGCAACTAAGCAGAATTTTTTATGCAACCTTACTTGGTATGAATCAGGGAAAGGGTACAAGATATTTCTAGATTGCTTCTCCTCCCTTCTGTTCAATTTCAACTCGCAAGCAAAGCATTTTTTTTTTTAATTCCTTATCACTGAATTTCCTCCTATGCATTTTTAAGACTCACAGAACACTGGTGGAAAAAAAAAAAAGAACAAATCCAGAGCTAAAAGCAGATTTGGCATCTGAAGCAGATTCACATCAGTCAGCTCACCTCCGCTGCTATTCCAAAGATGGAGATGCCTGGCTCCTTCTCTGTGCAAATCCAAACCTCTTCCTTCCTTGGAAGAGGTGCCCCAGCCCCCAGGGCACAGTGGTTCAGCAGCACCTTTTCTCTGAGTAGCTGGCACCTGCTTTTAACAAGACAGAGCTCTGCCAAAGGCTGGCTGCAGATGGACAGAGCTCAGCATTTCTGCAGTCAGCACCCACACACTGAAGGTGTGGCTCGTTTTTCCTGCCAGCAACAGCTCCCTGAGATCTATCCTTGAGGACCATTCCAAGGAATCCTGTGGAAGTTAGCACCCAAGGCAACAAGTACTGCAAGCAAAGGGAGTGCTCCTCTTCCTGCAGTGGATGGCACATCAGGGACACTGGAGCTACCCTGGGAATAAATGGGGTTTGGGCTCCAGTTTCAGGCCTTGCACAACCTCTCTGTGGAGAGGTGCTGCAGCTAAAGGACCTTCCCTGCCATATATCCCAATCCTCCCCTGTACAGCTCTTCTGGGAGCTGCAGACAAGCCCTTGTTTTGTGCAACGAGATGAAATGGTAATTTCCCTCCCTTTACAGTGAAAGGAAAAGAATTCAAATCTGTGTTCCTCCCATTACAGTTGCTTTTAGAAGCAGCCAAACAATTCTTGTCCTGATAAGAGAAAGGTGAACCCCAAGTAGTGATAAAGGAGGAAGAAACTGCTTCCCACTGTGGATTTTGCAGGAGGGAAACATGTGCAAAGAGGTGTTTTTCTGGTCCTATTCATGAAGTAAAGGACAGAAACAGAGAAGGAACTCCCTTGCCTGGGTAACTGAAAGAGCACCTGCTCTGCTTCACACACAGAGCCTGGCACAACTTAAGAACAGAGCCTATGCTGCAGTGACCTTCCTAAGAAGACACATCAGTATTGAGAGGGTGGAGGGAGAGCTGCTGGAGAAGAATTTCAGTGCACATGAATGCTGAGATTTGAATTAAGAATGCAAACTTCTGTGCAGAGTATCTTGTTTTCACCCTGTGTGTGAAGCTGCCTGGTAAAGCAGGAAGGAGGGAAGAAGAGGCAGAGCAGACCTGATTCTGATACTTCAGTCTGGTGTGAGCTGACTGTAATTAGGAAAACCAGCTCAGTTATGCTGGCTCTAAGGCTTTTCATCATATACACAGGCTGATTTGTGCTTCTAAAATCACAGTGCTCCTCTGGAAATAAGACACTCCTCACTAAGCCAAACCTTTCACATTAATTTCTCATGCAAACCTTGCTTATCTTCTTTGGAATGTCTATGGAGACACATATCTTGTCTTACTCTGGGTAGCCTGTGCTAGAAGAGACAATAGAAGGTGCATGTTGTTAGGGAAATGTTCCTGGGCAGGCAAGTCCCAGCTGCTAATTCATGCTAGGGGGATTGCACCTGCATGTTAAAGAAAGAGGAGGGACCAGAGGTCAGACTGTATGGGGTATCCCTGAGCTCAAATCCACATGAGGGATGAGTGGAACAAAAGGACTGGAAGACAAAGACATTTGTATTGTAAAAGATCAGGCCTGGGGATCTGGGGCTCTGGTACCACCCTGGTTTGATGATCTTCTCTTTGAATCCTTGCATGCAAGGAAGGAGCAAAGGTGGACTGTGACTCTTTTTGTTTGGCCCTTGTTCCAAAGAAGGGCCCCTCTTGGAAGCTGTGCCAGCTGGAGCAGGTGGATGCTCCTTGCAACAGCTGGGATCAGAGTGGGTGCCAAAAGAGCCTCTTGCTGCAGCACTGAGTTCTGGGCAAAGACAACTCTGCCAATTCAAACTCTGTGGTGGTTTCCTCTGCTACTGAGAGCAGGCTGCTGGCTCCCTAGTGGGAAAAGGCAGGGGTGTTCACAGAATGCTAAATAGTGGGGAGGGAACAATATAACTTTCACCTCAGCCCTGCAGCAAGTTCCTCTGGCTACTGCAGCTTCCTTTGAGGGCCCCTGCCTCTCCATAGCTGCCAGATGACTGCAAAACAGAACTTTGTCTCAGACTGACAGTGATGCAGTGGCAAATCCCCAGGCAAAGAGAATTTGTTGAAGTCTGTAGGCACTTATTCTTCACGAGGAGAATGTTAAGACTTCAAAGTCTCCTCTTGGCAAGGTGCCACCACAGCCCAGCTTCTGGTGTGCTGGAGTCACAGCCTGGACAAACAGCACATTGTACAAATGGCTGATGGTGGCTCCTTGTGTGGGGAAGAGCTTTGCCCTCAAACACCTCACAAAGAGGAGGGTGGGCTCCCCTGATCTTTGCATGTAGTGTGGAAAAGAATGAGCTGTGAGAGCTGAACAAAACTGGGATTGTTGGGACAAGCCTACTCCTTATACCCTGTTTCCATTATGGCTCAATTATGGCTGGCAGCAATGTATGGTCACAGTTGAAAGTCTGTCAGCAGCTGTAAGGATGGCAGATGAGTATCAGTAAAATTAAGGGGCTTTTAGTGCTGCAACAGGGAGTTTTCTTTAACGTTAGCTTGATTAGAAAATCACCCCAGGTCCCTCCCCGTTCTTCTCTTTCCAGTACATAAAACCCCTTTAGCAGCTCTTTAGGCACACCTGTCTGAACCCCTAGCTCCAGTTCTCTTTTTGAAAAGCAAGTTGCACAGCATGATCCACATCCTGCACCACGTGGGATGGCTGCAGCAGGCTGGGGTCGCAGCAGAAGTCCCGGTGTCCGTGGAACACCGTGGGTGCTGTTTCCTTGGGAACACCGCTGCCCTGGCGGTAGACCCCGGTGCAGACCAGGATGGACTGGCAGCACTCCACTGAACTGCTGCAGTCATTCCTCAGCTCCAGGGAAACCTCAGCCTGGGCACAGGCTGCCTGGGGGCTCCCCTTCAGCCCAGCCTGCACCTGCTTCTGCCGAGCTGCCTTGAGGTAGTTGTTGTAGAGGTTTGCCCCGTAGATGTCAGACATTGGGTTATCCCTGGGTAAGGTCAGAGTGTGAAACAAATGAGAAACAAGCCCATGCCTCTCTCCATGGCTCTGGGGGACTGAGATTAAGACAGCACTGAAGGAGGAGGGGGTGTGAGATAGTTGCTAACATCCAGAGGAGCAGCTGGAGTGCACTGAGTCCACCCACCAGTAAGTCCCTCAGGATATGTGCACCCCCCAAGCACCCACAGCAGTTTCAGACATTACTGGATTATATATAAAGTGTTTGGCCAAACTGAGCTAACTGTACTACAGTTTTAATTTTGTCTTTAATTTAGTCACCCTATGTGCACTCTGCATCTTACAGTGAGTATGCAACTCCCCAAGGAAACCAGCAGGAAGAAGTCTCTTACCCAACTGCATAGAGGTGTCGGATGGGAGCCTTCCAGCCCTGCTTCTCTGCCTGCTGCTGGATCAAGTACTGGGCATAGCGGTACGTGACTGGGCTGGGTTTGCCAACCAGGGCCTCATACTTCAGCTCCCTGCCTGTCACCTTCTTGTAGATGCTCTCCAAGCAGAGAAGAAAAGTGCCATGGCCAATCCTGCCCCAGAAAGGAGGTCATCAGCATCCCCAGTAACACCACTGAAGCAGCAAGCACTTCTTGTAGAGTGCCAGTGGTCTGGCTTTTGCTTCTCCCCAAGTTTTAGTCTTGATTTCTCATGCAGCTTTCATGCCTCTGCTGCTAATTGCATTGCAAAATCAAGCTCTTAAAATATTCAAAAACACAGCAGGAAAAGATCATCTGCATGAGGGCAGTATGAAATTGGCTGAACTGAATAGCACACATGCTTTTCACCTGGGCATCTTGGCTTCAGCCATCCACAGGAGGTCCATGTTGCAGGCAAGGATAGGCAGGTGAGGGTATGGCACATCCTGCAGCTCTGCCCCAGGGCTCCCATTGCTCAGGAGGACATCAATGATGAGCTGCAGGCTTGTCTCCCACCTCACTGGCTCGCCAAACAGAACCACCCCTGCAGGATTTTGAGAGCTGTTTGGAAATGCACAGCATCCAAAAGTCCCCTGCTAACAAAACCCCTCCTCTGCTGGGCTGCCCTGGCAAGTACAGCTACCAGAGGAACATGTGCCAGGGCTCCAGTCTGAACATCACTGCACCATGTGCACCTCTGCTCCCAGATACTGGCACACAGCACAGGGAAAAGCTGCTTTTATCCAGCTTTTTCCAGCAGTGAGGCTGCCTCCTGGCTGTGCCCTCTGATTATGCTGCCCATGGATGGCAGTGAGCTGACAGCACACCATTAGCTCCCATCCCAGCTGGCCTGCCTTGCTCCTAGCTCTGCTTGCTGCTCATGTGTAAACACAGGCCACTGCTTACCTTCTATAGTGGGGAAGCCAGTGGTTGGAGGAGGCTGCCAGAAAAAAAAAGGAAGGCTGGATTAGTAATGCAAAACCCAATGCCATCTCCAAAACAAAGCTAGAAACGCCTCCTTTGAACTGCCAAGGCAGTTCCATAATAAGGCAGGACAAAGCCACCTGAAATCCTGAAAGAATTTTTTTTTTTTCCTCCATTCCAGATGGGATTTCACAGATCTTGCACTCCTGTCTCAGAGCTGGAGATGTCAACCAAACCACCTTACCCCTCACTGCAAGGAACAGCAATGGAAGGCAGGCATGGCATGAGAAAGGAAAAGAGCCAACACTGGGAAGAGCAGAGATGCTGTTTGCTCCTGTTAGTGCCAGGCTCTTCTAAGGGACCAGTGGCCAGCTGCCCTGTCCCTTTCCTGGTTGCTGTGACCACCCCTGCACCAGAGCACCCCTTCTGCTCCTACTTTCCTCCAGGACATTACCAGCTCTTTCGGCCTCCGGCTCAGGTCCACCATGTCCAACAGGGGATATGCCTTCCTCAGGGCCTCTATGGTGACCACATGCTTGAACCCCAGGCTAGTTCAGACCATCAAGGAATGTTCTAGAGACTGGTTAGATTGTTTTGGTTTTTTTGATTTTTTTTTAAGTGGCAGTTTTTCTTTCAGTTACTTGCAGAAGCATGCACAGGATTAAGGAATGCAAGTCCTAGTAACAGAGCACTGTGGCAATGCACAACCTCATGGGACACCTCCCACTAGACCAGACTGCTCAAAGCCCCATCATATTTGGAATTCCTTCAGCTGCTGTCAGATTCTGGGGAAAACCTTATTCTTGGGACAGGTGGGAGTGATCTCTAACGGGCTTTGCCATGAAAGAATGGGAGGAACGCAACTTTATCTCAAAAGTGAAAGACACCTAAAGCTGACAGTGTCCTCATGGTCACATCCCACCAACAGAGCAGCAACCACAGAAGTCACGAGTGTGAGAAGCCGAACACTGAACAGGGCAACCAGGAAGCGACCAGCATAGAGATCAACAGCACCTGAGCCCGTCCATAAGGTAAACCCACTAATCTTTGTGTCTCCTCGCGCTGCAGGAGCTGAGCAAGCGAGAGCCAGGGGCAGGAGCAGCAGCCTGTAGCTGGGATGGAGGACGCACAAAGGATACTTGCGGGCGTTCTCCTCCACGGGTCCCTGCCCGTCCACCAGCATGCACCTCTGGTGGAACTGGCTGAAGAGCTGCAGGGGGCTGTGGGACAGCACCACCTGCTCCGGAGACACCTGCGGGACGGAGGAGAGCCTGGCTGGGGCCCGCGGCTCGGATCCAGCCCCGAGCCGGGCGCTCCCGGTGCTTCTCCCCGCGGGGCTGGCGCGGGGCCCTCCCCCGTTACCTGCAGCTCCAGCGCCCGCGACAGCTCCCGGGCCTTGGCGGAGGGCAGGCAGTTCCCGGCGTTGGTCAGGAACACCACGGGCACCCGCAGCCGCCCGCCGCCGTCCGCCAGCCGCTGGAAGGCGCGGCGGGCCGCGGGCAGGGGCTGGCTGCCCCGCACCAGCACGCCGTCCACATCGAACAGGAACCCGAAGGCCGGCGGCTGCAAGGCGAGCGGAGCGCACGGTCAGCCCGGAGCCTCCCCGCCCGTCCCCGCCACCGCCCCCGCGCCCCCTCCGCGCACGCACCCGGCTGCAGAGCCCGCGGCAGGGCGGCCCCGGGGCCCGCAGCAGCGCCCGGCCGGCCCGCAGCGAGCCGCGCAGCGCCATCCGCCCTGGTCACCTCAGGGACGGCGCCGCTCCCGGACTACAACTCCCATCCGCCTTTGCGACCTCGGGCACTGTGCCGCCCCGAACTACAGTTCCCATCCGCCGCCGCTCCCGGACTACAACTCCCATCCTCCTTCGCGGCCTCGGGCAGGGTGCTGCTCGCGGCCTGCACGGAGCGGGGCCGTGCTTTTGCTCAGCCTTCCACGCAAACCCTTTTCCCTACGAATAAGTAAGGTTTTCTAAAACTCTGGTCGCTTTTTTTTTTCAGTCTCTGACAGACTGCGTCCCTCTTTCCTGCACCACGAAACAGAAATCTTGATGCTGAATTGAGCTGAGGCCCATCCAAACCTGAGGGAAGTGAAAGGTCTGTTTCACATCCACGGAGGTGAAACAATGTTTGTTTTCTGACTGGGCTTAGGATCTCCGGAGTCTCTCCACAGGTCAGGTTTAACAAGTGTGACTTTAGGCGTCAATTACACAGTGTAATTGTTTGTTTTTACGCTTCCATTTCCACAACACCAACCTTAATTTGTTTTTGACCCACTTTAACACCCAGAGCCCTATTTGCAGAGCTATTGAAGCACCGGCAACTCAGAGATACACTTTTGTACAGATGGTTATTCCTCCTTAAGTGCTTTTGCCTTCACTGAATCACCTACTGGGGTTTTTTTGGTTTTGTTTTGTTTTTGTTGGTTTTGGGGTTATTTTTGGTGGGGTTTTTTTTGTGTTTTTTTTTGTTTTTTTTTTTTTTTTTTTTTTTGTTTTGTTTTTTGTTTTGTTTGTTTGTTTTTGTGATTTTTCTCAATTTTCCAGGATCACTTAAATTTTTCAGAAGTGTTTGCAGCTCATCCTGCTCTGGCCTTGGAGACATTACTGAAAGTATTTAGCTCTGTGAAGAGCTGAGCCAGAGCCCTCCACACCTCGCCTTCCCTGGCTGTCGATCCAAAATAGTCAAAGACTTTCCGAAATTAGTGACAAACACGGGAGCCTTGCCACCCGAGTGAGTCCCTTTTATTTTAATTGTTGGGATACTTTTGCCCTTTCCCATTCCCGAGGCTGCGAGAGACATCCAGTCCTATCGCAGAGACGATTTCACTGCTTTAAAAAAAACCCCAAAAATTTAGTGTATTGGATATCCAGGAGTTCCAGGAAGAGTTTTTGGGGCTGGGGGTTTTGGGGGACAGGGTTTTATCCCCCATTCCCGATGCGGGTTGTTATCCCGGCGCATCCCTGCGGGAGGAGCTCCCGCTCCACGGGAAGGGAAGGGGAAGGGGAAGGGAAGGGAAGGGGTTATTCTGCTCCCAGGGGGTATTCCCCGTCAGAGAGGTGTCCCCAAAATGTCCATGTGCTTTCCCCCTGCAGGCTGCTAGTGATGCCGTGTTTATTTTTCCAAGCAACGCTGTCCAACAGGCTGAAGCACTTGTTTTTAAAGCAGCACGGTTGTGTCTTTTTCCCTTCCAGCGCTGGGAAATTTTCTGTGAAATTTCTGAATTTCTCTGCTCTGAATTTCTCTGCTTGGAGCTTGCCACTCCCCATGCTGTACATGGACAGACTTGCTCTGCAGCACATGTACCCCAAATTCCTCTGGGGATCGTCTGCCTGCCTTTCTCACACCACCCACAGGAGATTCCCTCTTCTTCCCCTGTCCCCACCGTGCTTGGATGTGTCTCCCACCCCCTTTATGAAGCAGAAAAGGCACTTGCCCACAGCCTTCTCCCCTGGGTCCCTGGGTCAACTTTGCAGCTCTGTTTTCCCTGGACTCACAGCCCTGTCATCACCCCCATCTCTTCCTGACCTTCTCACTCCCCCCTGGAAAGCAGCCCTACCTTCCATCTCTTTCCTTACTGCAGGGGCTCTGCCTGAACCAACCCTCCCTCCCCCCACAGTTTATCTCTCCTCTTCCCCATGCTGCAGCCTGCTCATGGGATGATGGACAAGCTAAAGGTTGAGAAAATACAGCAAAATGCCTTTCTTATCCTGTAATGACCAAGGGGGAGGACACAACCTGATAAAAATGACAAACCAGGAGAATTGAGAGCCAGACCCTTCACCTGCCTGTCCCTCAGTGCACAGAAAACACTTGCTAGACCTGCTGTGGTTGCAACTGCTGCAGGCCTGGAAAGAAAGGAATTAAGGACTCAGCCAATTAGAGCTGCAGGTTTCTGACCTAAGAAATGTCCTGTTACCTGTGAAGAGGATAATTCAAAGGCTTATATAGGAAGAAAACCTGAAGCAGGCTGATAATCTGGAAAACACATCTGCAGCCCTGTGTTTTATGGCCCAGAGGGCTTTTCTTAGCATCTGGTACCTGCACAGTCCCACTGCAGTGATGGAGGTTCACATAACTGATAGATCCACCTGCTTGCTTGGGCCTGTTTCTGTTTCCAACCACTCACTTTGCTCCTTTGTTTTTATTGGCATGATTTTTGACAGCAACCACTAGTGCTGGATCAGCCATTTCCTGGCACTGAGTGACCAGGAAGCAAACATTTCATCCTCTAAATTGCCCCAAAGATGCTCTGCAGCAAACACTTGTGCTGCAAACAAAGCTCCCTCCACCTCCCATTGAGACAGATTGAACCTGAAGAGGCCACAGGCAGTGACAGATGGGGGAGATAACAGGCATAAGGCTTTAGGTATTGCTAGGGCTGCTTGAAGTAATTGTAAGAGAAACTTCCAGGAATTTTCCACTCTCCTTCCTTGCTCCTGAGTCTGGATGGAGACAAGCAGGCTCTTTTTGCCTCTTTGTCTGCTCTACTCAGCCTCCCAGCACCCTTGAGGCTGCCTCCTCCTCTTTCATCACAGATATTGAAGCTTTCTCAAGCTGGCACTTTCTTCCCATGCCCACCAGCAGTATTTTGGCCAAAGAGTCTCACCTTGTACCTTGTAGTCACCTGGTGCTCCACAAGGCAATTCTGTGAAGAGAATTCACTTTCTTTGAAAAGAATGGGCTGATCATTCACTCTTCTCCTTGTTTCCCTCTCTCCCCTTCCTTAAATCATGCTAAAAGGATGTTAAATGACTTTCAGTCATTACTTTACTTTGCTGTGCTGTAACCACCAGAGATGGTACAAAACTGTGGTGGGAAGAGAGGCAACATGAGCAAATCCTCTCAGGTGGTCTCTGTATAAAAACACAGCCCTGAGCTGGATGCAGCTGCTGTGGGGCTTGGGGAAGGGGGAGCAGGGGACCTGTGCAGTGTCTTGGCCAGGTGACCCAGGCTGTGTTAGCTCCACAGATCAAGTTGCCCTTTGCAGCATGTTGTGAAGGCATTTCAGACTCCCTGATCACTCCAGGCTGAGTGATGTGAGACTTCCCCACCACTGCAAATTCCAGATTAAAACCTCCCATCAAATCTGGGTATCCCCTGTTCTTTAACAGGGAGAAAAAAAAAAAAAAAAAAACAGGAAGGAGGAAAAATAACCCCCACTATTAAGACAGGTTTCAAAATTTAATTATACACTATGTCCTGAAAGAGACAATCAAGACAGCATTATATGTGATGTATTTGCCAACAAATGTGAGCAGGGAGCCAAGGTACTGGGGAAAAGGGAATAGACTGGCAGCAAAACCCTTGGAATATTTCTGCTAAAAGCCAAGTCTCAGTGAAGCCCTGCAGCCAAATTTACCCACAGCTTGAATGGAGCTGAATAATGGATTGATCTTTTGTAACTGCTGTGGTCCAGCCTAAATTCCTCCTTTTTTGCACACCTGGAGTTACAGAGGTGGGGATGCAGCCTGGGCTTCTCAGTTTGCACCTTTCTCCCAAGTAAGGGTGTTTTAAGGAAGAGCAGATTCCCAGCAGCAAGGCAGGCTGGTCCCCCCTCTGTCACACTCACTAAGGCCCTAAATATGCCAGAGGACTCTTGGGAAGCCCCAGTTGCCACACATGGCAATGCCCTGTGCAAGGAGGGATCAACCTTTGTAGTCAGGATCTTCCATGTGGTTCAGGTTCACATTTAAACCCAGATATATGATCAGGATGGAAGAATTTCTGCCCTCTGTCCAGCCCTAAGGTGGATACCATCAGCAGAAGTGGGGCCACTAAGCTGTACTAAAATCCTGTAGAGTCAAGATTCACCTTTTTGAGACCTGTGCCATTTTAAACCCCTGTGATTTCTGCAGAAACCTGGTTCTGCTGTAACCCTGAACAGCATCACACACTGGTGGCTCCAGGCACTTGGCCCCATCACAGCAATTTGTGAAGTAGGTAAATGGCCATGTGCACAACAGGCTTTTCCTAGGAAACCAAGAACAAACTGGACACAACGGATAAACTGGTCCCAGCAAATGGAAGATCCAGCCCTGCAACTGCTGTAGGTCATGAGGAGAAAGGAGGACTACAGGAAACCAAAAAGTGGTTCAGGACCTCAAGAGGCCATGTGCAGGAAGAGCTGAAAGCTTTCTGCTGTGGTAGAAAAGGAAGGGGCATGGGTCAGCCTGTGCTTTGAGGAGCTCACTCCTCCCACAACAGCTCTGTCATGATTAGCTTCACCTTGGCAGCAAAGAGGCTTATTTAAGGGAGAATCATCTCGTGGCAAAGAAAGATCTTCATCCATCCACATATAGCAAAGCTGAAAGATCAGTTTGCTGAGAGGGACAGGGCTTTGGGTCGCTGGTCAGCACTTTGCAGTGGTTCTTCTCAGCAGCATTGCAAGTAAGGCACTTCCCAAGTCAGCATTTATAACCTGGCCATGGCCAAAGCCCACCCTGGGGACTTGAGTATGAGGTCTGAAAGCAACATCCATGCAGGAGGAGGGAGGGTGGCTCTGCTCTGGCTACTCCTCCAGTATTAAACTCCTTCCCAGGACCAAATCTGCATCAAGGCCAAGGAGAGGTCAGTCTGCAAAAAAAAGCATCAGGATGCTTCAGAGGAAGATGTTGGCAAAGAGAGCTGGGGTAGAGGTAGCTGTGGCTGAAAAGGGCTGGGGGTGTGAGGCACTTCAACCCCCCCAGTTAGCAGGGAGTGTGACTGGGTTCTCACTTTTTCATTTTTGTGGTTTGAGTTGCTGCCTTCTGCAATACACACACCTGCAGTTTGCTGTGATTTTATTTTGTGTTCTGTGATGGGGTTTGCAGTGTGTTTGGTTTGGTTGGTTTGCATTTTCTCTGGGATGACCAGAGATGAAGCTGCAGCCTGTGAGCTGTGGGCAGTTTAACACAGGGCACACAGGCTGTGCAGCTCGATCCACTTCTGTAATAAGAGTGTTTGCCTCCTGCTAAGGTGTTCCAGCCAAGGTCACTGCAAATAAACACTATGGCCAGGCAGCTTGAGACAATTAACAGAAAGCATAAAGAGAGCCAGTTGGCCCAGGCTGGTCAGATTGGGAAACAACAGCCTTTGTAAGTCTGTGGTTCAGAGGAGGGAGGCGTCTTTCAGTAGGAACTTTTGTCAATTCTCCCTTGACTGATGCAATCCAGTATGATGGTACTGAAGTCAGGGGAAGATGCTCTTTGATCCTGCCTGCCTGCTTGGCATATAAGTGCTGAAGGATTTTTCTGAATTTATTTAGAAACCTGATTAAGATTTCTTTTTTCTTTTTTTTTTTTTTTTTTTTTTTGAGTCTTCCTGCAACTAGTTCTCCTATTTTTGGTGATGTTAAGACAGGGAATCAGCTTGTCAAGAGACTATTTATTGTGTAGGGTTTTTGGGTTTTTTTTCCAAGGAGCTAGAAACCACAGAGGTCCAAATAAGCCCTGTGGATATCCACAGAAGCTCTCTACCAAGGTGAAAATCTCTATTGACAGGCTGAATAAAGCCACATTTGCACAATGAGTTCAGCAACAAAGGCTGGTGGTGGAACTCCCTGAAACCAAAAGGTGTCTCCTATAAATGTCTATGTTAACAGAACCTCGTGCAGGGGGATCATTTTAATCAAGCTGGGTCTTGGAAGCCAGGATGTTTTTGACTTAACCTGAAATGTGTTTTGTCTTCCTTTTGAACAGAGGTCAGGAAAAGACTTGGTAGTGAAAAATCTGCTGGCAATTGAGGCACCTCTCTTTTGGCTTTATGATCACTGGGCAACCAGGCTTAAATGTTGTGGGAGCAAGTTCCACCAGCTTGTTTCCAACCATGGTAGGTCCTGAAATAGCAGACATCAGACCTATGACTGGTTCTTCGACCTAGCAGTGCTATTTTGGCAGCAGGCCCAGGGTTAAACATAACAAGAGTCATTTTCAGTCCTTGCTCTCTTGAAGGTCAGTGGCCCAAATGGTTGGATGTTTGTCTTAGCTGTTTCCAGACAAGGTCTGCATTTTGTAATGATAAGGTAGAATTCAGAGATCCTCGTGTTGGCAATCTTCTGCTGACTCTAATTGGAAAGCAAGCTTTTCCTGAGTAAGGATTTCAGGATTTGGTCATTGGCAATTTTTAATTGTTTTGACTCTTTTGAGCAGGGAGATTTCTTGTGGTTGCTCTAAAGGATCGCTGCTCCCTTTTACCTCCAGCCCATGAGTTCCACAGGACAGTGCAGTTCCCTCTTAGCTTTAAGCCCATTAAGCCTGGCTTAGCAGAGTTCCCACTGCCAGCTGAGACTTTGATGTCCATTCATCTGCTCAGGTCACATGGAAGAAGCAGCCTCCCTCTTAGCAATCACTCTGGCTCGCCCTGGCTTGCCAAATGCCTTCTGAGATGAGCCTTGTCCTCTCACAGCTCCCTTAGAAAGCTATCAGAGAGGTCAGCCACAAATTGGTCCCATTTTTTCTGCCAGACCTCTTTGGCCTTGGCTTTCTCATCCGGTAGCATGGCACTGTATCTGTGAGGAGGAGTAAAGTCAGTATCAGGCAGGAGACAAGGGGGCAGCTATTTCAAGAGCAGCACTGAAATGAAGAGGCAGGAGGCAGCTAGAGATTAACCCATGCCTGGACCACACAGAGTAACGTGGTGTGAAAGGGGCAGGAGCTGAGGAATGTGCAGGAAGACTCTGGGCATCACATCCAAAATATTTTTGGACATTCAGGAGTGCCCAGTTAATAGAAAAAGGGGTTAAACACACCCAAAGTAGATGGTAGTTGTTTTCCTGTGTTTCCCAGATGAGTCAGGGCAAACACTGCAGCAAGTTAAATTTTGGCAGAAATAGACAAGTGATACAAAGATTTCTCCCAAACCCAGAAGCAGGTGGTGGAGGCAAGTTGACAAAGAATGGGAAAGGAAGAATACTCTGAGGCACAGAGTCAGAGAAAGCCACTTGAGAACAGGCAGAGGAGCCTCTGGGCTCCCTGTGTCCTGCCTTTGGAGGAGACACACAAAGGAGATTTTGGATTAACAGAAGCCCAGCTCATGTGGCAGAGGAGACTCTGGGGCCAAACCCTGAATGCAAGCAAGAGGGGCAAGCTGATATTCTCCTTATGATGACAAGGTGAGAGAGAATGAACTTACTTGATGGAGTTGAGTGCAAGTTGTTTTAGAGTCCTCAGGTCAGAATTCATCCCTCCAATGGCCATGAACACCTCGTAGAAGTCATAGGAGACTCCCTTTGCCCCAAAGATGGGGGGATCATCGGGGCTGATCACCATGGGGTGCCCCTCAGCCATGAGGTCAGCTGCAGGGTGACTCCTCAGGTCAGCTACCAGCAGCAGGACCTGGGTGGGGAAGAGAGGGAGACAACACCACGGACTGTCTTCCCAAGTTCCTCTGGATAGGAATTTAAATTTTGTTTTTTGTTTTTTTTTTTTTTTTTTTCTGACTGGCATTACAAACCTTATATATATTCACAATGCCTGTCTATGTGGCAAAGTGCAGTGTAAGGTGGTACAAAGGAAACTAAGCTAGCCTGTGTGCATCAAAAGTTGTAGCTGCCCCCCAGCTGACCCTCACAGCTCTGGTAAACTCCCTTCCAGTAACCCTGCCACATAACATACCTGGTTGGAGATGGGACAGACTTCCACAGGGATATCCATCTTCAGAGACAAACTTTTGGCTACTGGGTGTTTAGTGAGAGCAAGTCCGTGGCCAATCCTGCTGGTATTCAATAGCAATGCATCCAGCACATTATTGTCTACAGAGGTGCCCTGCCAGTCTGAGCAGAGACAGATAAGAGTCACTGCAGTGCTGGGAGGAAATAAAACTGCTAGATGATTTTGTTAGTTTGTCCAAGTTGGGAGGTGAGAGGGTTGCTCATGCTCAGTTTCCACTCGCATTTTCAGTGAAACAAGGATCTAAATCTGCCCAGGGTAGAGATACCCACTCATCTTACCTGGATTTAGGTGTTTACAGCATTGCCCTTGCAGCTGAGCTAATTATGCTGGACTCCATTAATTGTCAGTGGAGAGAAGTAACAATTATTGGGGAGTAGCCTGTACATTAGAATGAGATGTATGGTGGCTTAGAATGCTTGCTCCTGCCCTTGGCTGTAAAGGGAGCCCAGCCACAGAGTAACCACACTTCTGGAGATGTCAGCATGCAACACACAAGTTAGACAGGACCCTCATGGTTAGGATAAATCCCACCAAGACAGACTGAATAATATATTGCCAATAAGAATGCATTGCCCCAGGAATGAAGGCTACATCAGTTGCTTTGATGAGTCTGTTCAGTTAAGACTAGAGGCTGGCTCAAATATTATTTCACCTTAAAATGTAAAATGATGGTTGGGGGACTCTGCTGCTCTTGTGGGTGGGGAGTGAGTGCTGTTCCAATGGGGAAATGGCTACCAGCAATTACTCCTACATGTCACTCCTTGTCACACCAGGTCAAAGATGCTGAGCAATGTGACACCTGCAGTCAGAAGCAGGGAGCAGGTAAGGGAGAGGTTCATGTGGGAATGCCACAGCTCCAAACTGGTACGGGGAGAAGCATTGGGGAAACTGGTTATGTGCACATGTGTGCACACACATCCTCCTGGCACAGCCAGCAAGCAAGCCAGGCTTGCTGCTCCTGCTCTTTGCAAGATTTCAGTCTTGCCTCTGTAAGCAGTAACAAGCCTTGAGTCCTCATGCTCACCAGTCTCCCCAGCGTGGAAGAAGTATGGCAAGTTGACCCCCATGGAATATGGGATGGTCAGGGCATCCTTCAGGTCCCACAAAGAATGGCCTTCATCCTCATCACCAACCTGGGGGAGAGCAGAAAGGTGTTTTTGAGCACACTTGGGAGGATGGTGGGACTTAGAGCTCTTTATAAATGAGGTGCCAGCTGTGCTGAAATTACAATGCTGTGGGGTAGGGAGCTGATTCTTTCAGGGGATTTTGTCAATTACCCTGAACAAAATCCTTAGCTGGAGGATTTGCAATTCATTAACACTGATTTCAGCACAGCAGCAGAGGTTCTGGCTCTGGTATACAACATATGCCACGCTGTATTTGTGGTTGTATCACCAGAGGTTAATGTGAAGCCCCAGAAGAAATACAGTTACCAGGTCGAAGCCTGCCAGGGTGTCTGGGAAGCTGGCTCTGAGTGCCATGGCAGTGAGGATGGCTTCTTTAATCTGGGAAACGTTCAGCATCCTAGAGAGCGAGAGAGAGAAAGTGCTGACCCCCGTGGGCTGCCTTCTCGGGGTTTCAGTTGGGAAACAGGGCCCCCAGGGGTATTTCCAAAATGCAAGTTGCTCCTGCATCTGACAACCAGCTTCAGGTCTCTAGAGGAACAGTGGCAGAAAATTGATATTATGAAAGGAAACTCATGAATGACCAGGAAATGCCTGGCTAGACCCTGCTGTCACTTGAGTTGAGGTATGCTTGTCTAACTCACTGGCTTTCCTATTTACCAAGCAGGGAAGGGAATACAACAGTGTGGAGAGAAAATGTTTAATTTTTTTCCTTTCCTCCTGGCTGTTTTGTTGGGAGCTGAGGCAGTAACTTCCTTTCAAGGGAGTTTTAATTTAGGTAAATGACTTAAACTATCAGACTTAAACTTCTCAGGGTATTTTGCAGGCTGTGCCCATATTCAGGCTGGCCAGAGAAGCAAGCCAGCTCTGAACTGGAGAGGGCATCGTGCCAGACCAGTGCTGCTGAGGGGTCTGCCCTACTTGCTGAGGATTACCTCACATGACTTCACGGCATCTGGCTGACTTGGAGAGCAGCCTTGTGCACAGGGGACCACGCCAGGCGTCCCTTCTCGGGCACTGCTGTCACTGCCCTGTCTCTGCAGGGCTGGGGAGTGCATGCAGGCTCAGGAGGAGGGCAGGCACGCCTTGGCCATGCACACAGGGCTCATTCCCTCTGCCAGGGCTCACGGATGCGGCGCCGCGCTCGGTTTGCACGTACGCGGATTTATATAGACGAGTTCTCACCCCCAGCCTTTTACACGTGCCAGGGAATGTTTCAGGAGTCAGCACCCCGGCTCTAACAACACGTGTGGGCATTGCCAGCCAGCTTTGGCACTCCAGCCCAGCCCCTGGCATTGCTTCTGCCAGCCCTCTGGGAACAGCACAGCTGATCTTAGCCCTGCTCAGCCTCTACCTGTGCGCTGCAAATATAATCTTGGCTCCAACAAAGTCCGGGTGCTCCTCCACAAACTGCCTGGTCACTTCCCGGTAGGTGGCCACAGACCATGATTTGTTGTGCTGGGTGCCATCCAGTTCATACACCTGCAGCACGTGAGAAGCACTAGTTAGAGGAGTGTTTTACTGGAAGGTGGGAGAAATGAAGTGACAAAAACCTTGGGAGAAGCAGAGGGCTGTCATCCAGAGAACAGGGCAAGGACACTAAAGCAGTAAAATCCGTGCAGAATATTTTATCCTTCAAGCCTTTACCAGCTGGCAAGAACCAAGGAGTGGATTTCCTCCTTCCTATGTGATACAAGTCTCTCTGTGTTCAAATGTGGTAAGCAAACGCCCTTGAACACCCAGAGGAGCCCCTGACCTCTTTGTCCTGTCTGTATCCAAGGCAGGAGTGTTCTGTCCAGCTGCCTGGCAGCTCACACGTGCTCTGTGCCTTGCAGTGGCAGTCTGTCAGCCCAGGCAGCCCCAAGGCACGCCATGGCTGAGCTGCACAAGCCACCAGCTGAGCTGGGCTTCTGCTCCCCTCTGCCAGAGGTTTGCTCCATGACCTTGAGTCAGTCATTTAGTCCTGCCGTGCTTTCACAGGTCTCTGGCTGCAAACTGGGAAAAAATAATCCTTTTGGCATGCTCTGTATCATCAACTTGCTCTGGAGGTTCCTCACTACTGGGGCTGTTCTCTGGGTTTTTGCCCTGATATTTCAGCAGGGGTGGAGACCCTGAATGCCCCATATCCACTCCTGCCTGGAGTCACTCATAGACAGCAGCATCAGCTCTCCTCTCACCCTTCTCTCCATTTTTTTCTCTGTCACCTTTCTCCTCCAGCCTTCAGCTGCTCCACTTCACCCCCTAACTCCCTGTCTGGTGCTGTCCCTTGCAGGGATGCCCCTCACAAAGCCCCACACCCCAAAACAATGTGATGTCCCCCTTGCAGGCACCAGCAGCTGTGGGGCAGCTGCAGATGCTCAGAGGGAATTTTCCCCAGCTGCAGCCCATGGGAATGTGAGACTTTACACAGCTGAATCTGCAAACACAGCTGGGCTTAGGGGGGCTTTTGCACAGTGTTTGCTGTTGCACACTAAATCCCAGTTTTCATTTACTTTACCTCAGGGGCTGCTTCTGGCAGGCTTTGCTGCAAGGAGAGCTTTTGCAGTGTCAGCTCTGCTGTCTGAGCCTGTGGAGGATCTCCAGCCACACCAGCATTTTGCTATTCCCATCACACCCTGCTCCCCTAGACTTTGCCCATGAAGCATTTCCCTGCCCTCTCACCCCAATTTCAGCCTGGCTGTCCCTTCTCTGCCCTCTCTGCCCTCCATCTGAGCGTGGCTGCGGCTCCTGGCATTCCCTGTGGGTTTTTTTTTGATATTTTGACATTGCTGTTATGTTCTCTTTCCAGGTACCCCAAAAACAGGTGGTGGCTGAATTCAGAGCAACCCCAGCAAAATAAGGTCCATGTAAGTTTTGTGGATTTCTCCACATTCCTTTTTTTCCCCCCTCTTCTTTGCAATACATCCTTCTGCTCTCAGGCACTATAGACTGACAGAACTCCCACCCCCACAGTCCTGCATGGAGCTGGGCTGGAGAATTGTATGGGAAAGGTGTGTCTGCAGTGACAAAATTGTCACTGGGAAGGTGGGAACACGTAGGGTGGTGTGGTCTGCTGGTGCCTGGGGAGGCATTGGGGCAGAGTGGGTTTGTAGGACAATCTGACCAGCTCTGGGTGAATGCAGGGAGAAAGGCTTTCAACACCAGATTTTGGTGTTAATGGCAATGAAAGGAGCAGTTCATACTTCATACACACAGCAAAAATTTTAGGTTGTCTGCAAATTATGGAAGGTTGTGTTTTGCCAATTGATTGGCTCACCTATTCACAGTAATCATTCTGAAATAAGCTGAGGATTTAAAATAACTATTCCAGAATAAGTCTCTGTTCAAGACAGGAAATTTGTTGAGAGTAGCTGCCACAGAATAGGTGATTCTGCTGCAGACAAAGCTGAGTTACATCTTCCCAATGAGCAAGATTTTGACACAGCTCCCAATCTGACTGTACAATGTAGTTTTGTGCCTGTGTCACAGCAGGTATCTCCCTTAGCCATTAAGAACAAAGAATCTCTCACTTTCAAGCCCTTGCCTATGCAAATCTCCAAGAAAGACATTTGAATATGATCAGGGTTTTCCAGCATCCTTAGAAGGGCAGGTATGCAAACACCCAAAAACTAAATTCAAGATAGGGCTTGAGAAAAGTTATGGAGAAATAAGGATTGAAAGGAGTGCTGGAGAAGCCAAACCCCACGTACCGCAGGCAGGATAGCTCTTATCTCAACATACTGTATGTTATCTTCATAGAGCTCCAGCAGCCCCTGGTAGAAATAGGCCTTGAACACAGGTGCATAGCAGATAAGTCCAGAGGCAGTGAGAAAGATCTCTTCAAATCTTTTCCAAATGAAAGTCTGAGAGGGGTAGGCCAGCTCGGGGGCATCTGTCACCAGGGTCAGGTTTCTCAGCAAGCTGTAGAAAAGGGAGAAGAGAAGGAATGAGGAGAGCAAACAGAGCTTGTTGGCACTGCAGTACAACAGGCATAGCAGTGACTGGTGCAACTAGGAAGCATTCAGGTCATTTTTCTGCCACCTGATTTACTCCTCTAATGGCTGGCACACATTTTGTATGATACATTTGTAAGCAGGGTAGGAGTAGGTGCTTAAAACCTGCCCCTCCGTTTTTCAAGGAACAGAGTTACAAAATCAAGCATGCTGCTTTTATATCAATTATGCTCTGCTGCCCAGGGTATCCCTAATCTGAAGTAGGCATGCTCATTACTGCTGCAGACAATATGTTTTCCCAAGGATCTTCAATGCATATCAGATGTCACAACACTTGGCCCTCTGTTCAGCACCTAAAAGGCAGACTGAGTTTACAGAGATGCCATGTCCTGGCTCACCACCAACCTGCTTGCTGAGCCCCTAAGTTGTCCTGGTACCTCTGTATTGTCAAAATATGCCATCTGAAAAAATGCAAGGGGAAGACAATTCTGACTCAGAAATAATTTTTCCCCACCAGTGAGAACAAACCTGATGCTCTGCCTGCCTTGCTGATAGCTGCTTCAGGGAAACAGCTGATAAGAATCTACTAAGAATGAAAAGTCCTGGCTTTTCCTTAGAGTGATGGAAATGTATTTATTTCCTCCATGCACTCAGCTGGCATATAAGCCTCTTTCAGAAATCCAGGCAGACAGTGGGTAGTTTTATCAGAGTTTAAGGGAGCCAGTAAATTGCAAGATTATTTAATTGTGGGTGACAGCTTGAATTTAGGACAGGGTGAGCATCTGTGCCACCATCCTCTGCCAAGCTGATAGCCTTCATCCCACCTGAAGCCCTGCCTCTGGCAACAGCCCTCCTTCTTCCATCTGAAGAGTAGTTCATAATAAATTTCTCCTAGCAGTGGGCAAAGTCTAAATGGCAGTGCAGGGGTGGTTAACTTTATTCCTGGGTGGACAAATGGAAGCAATTACAAAAACCTACAGATGTTTTAGTGCTGGCCCAGTGCTTATCTCGTGCCAGGGGCTAAGCAGGTTCAGACAGAAATACCTTCAGCCATGCTTCAGCTTTCATCTGAGTATATTGTTTCCCCTCAATAACAGCTACTGATCTTTACTAATGTTTGATGTCTTGGTCTCCATCCTTGTGCAGTGCTCTGCTCTGTTATATGGGAGGTGTGGCTTTGATTTGTGATCTTGTTATCTTCATCCAGGACACTTCTGTGGATGGAATTAAACCCCCACAGCACCCCTACAGATGTAAAATGTTATCTGGTCCAAATTCACAAACTAAGACATCCTGGACAGATATGCCTTTTGAATCACTCCATCCTGCCCATAAAACAGAGCCTGTTCCCCCAGGATTTGCCTGATGTTTCACCCTCTAAGGATTCTCTTCCAGGGGCTGCAGTTTCATTTCTTCCTCACTCTGTTAATTTCTTTGCCAGGAACAATTTTAGAAGCAAACCTGTTGGTAAAAGAGATGCTGCTACTGTTAAGCATAAAACTTTAAATGCTCAACAGCCCTGCCATGCATTACAATAGGGGTTTTGCTGCCATTCTCACAGGACACTGGGCACCCCCAGCTACTTTTCAGCAATCCATGCAAGCAGAACAGACCGAGCTGGACCACAGCGAGGAGCAGCGGGAGGCAGCAGGGCATCATGACCCTCGGAACCAGGGATGCAGGACTCAGAGCATCCTGAAGGTGCTGCTCCACCTGGGGAGGGGCACAAAGGGTGTGCTGCTGCTCAGCAGGGAGGTTTTTGCGTGGGAAGAGCTGGGCAAAAGCCATTTTCCCCTTGTCTCGTGGCCGAAGGCAGCTCCCCTGCAGCTCGGCACCTGCCCGGAGCCGGGAGCCGAGCGATGCTGTTCCCAGCGCCCAGGGAAAAACCTCCCCGTGGATCAAAAAGCTGTGCAAGCCCCACCTCGCCGCTCCAGGCAGCTCTGGCTCAGATAAGGAGGGATGATATTCGGGCTGCCAGCCCTTTCTGCCCCTGTCCTGTGAGAGAGAGCTCGGCTCCTCCGGCAATGAGCGCACACAGTGAGCGGGGCTCTGCTCGCTGCCTTTCAATCTGGCTCCACAAACTCGTGGTTGTTTATTTGGCCTGTGCTCTTGGGCTAGAAACAGCCATAAATCCCCATAACCCCCTGCTCCTAAAAGCACATAAATCAAATTGTACTTCTCTTTATAATCCCCTCCCCTTTGAGACTGATTATTGATCCTTACAACTGTTGAAGATTTATTGCATAATAGTGATCCATCCTTGATAACCAGATAATCTCCTAAGGGTTTGGGGGCTTTTGCCATCAGTAGTTCATGCAGATGAAACAAATACATTCATAAATACTTTTTTTTTTTTGCTTCTTTTCTAGAATGGACTTTGACCAGTGATCAGGTGCAGACTACAAATAGCCTTCCATGTCATGTCATATATGCACTGAACAATGCTATTGCAATGCATATGCCCAAAGGGGCACAGCTGAAATGACCAGCCAAGGATTATTTATTTTCAGTTGTGGGTTGGCTTTCCCTTTTCCTGGGTTTTTTACCTGTTTTCCTTCCCTGTGCTATATAATACAGAAGTGAAAGGTTTTGTTGCCTTGTTTTTAAAGGGGTTCTTTTTCCTGGTCCTTTTTCTGTTCTTGATGGGTAATTATGCCCCTCTCCTCACTGTAGTATCTAAATGTCTTCCAGTGGTGCATTAAATAGTGTGACTAACATCTGTCACATGTGGTTCATTCCCTTTCTCTCGCTCTCTCTCATCCCCTCTTCTTCTCCCCAAGGGGAGACTTGTAGAGGGAGCACAGTGCTTTGTTTCTGCAGTGGATTTTTATTCCTTTTTCCCCCCTCATGCTGCCCTATTTTTCTGTGAGATAAGGCAGTCAGAGGACAGGGAGGGGAAGGTGATGGCAGCCCGGGCAGCCGCCAGCACCCAGGGGAGTGTCCCTGCAGCCTCAGCCGTGGTGTCAGCTCCCTCTCAGATGACTTCATGTGGTGATAGAGAGCTCTGCTGGGCACTGCCTCAATCCTTGGGCTGCTGGTGGGGGGTGTGTGGTATTTTACAAATATCTGGAATGTCAGTGCTCCTTCCCTAAATATCTGCCTCGGAGATGGCAGCCATTATGTTGCTTCTTGAGGGAAAGAATGACATTTCTGTATCATAATTGATTGTGAAGAAAATAAGTGAGGATTGTTTTTCCTTTCAAGTATGACAGCAAAATTCCCTTCCTTTCCCTGTCCCTTGGCCCATGGTCTCCTGGCTCTCCTAACAGCATCCTTTTGGAAGCTTACCAGAAACACAATACTCAGGGGTCTTGGCCCAGGAGATGTGTGTTTTGAATAGGAATGATTAGATCTTCTCTTGGGGGAAACAAACAAAAGGAGTCCCCTCCAAAGCACACACACACACAGGTATATGTACCTAAAAATGCAAACAGCAAAAATCAAGCAAATTCCCTTTTCTTCCACACCTTCCTGGTCAGAATTGCTGTATGGTGAAAGAGGTGCAGCTCCTCAGAAACATTTCCATTGTTCCTTCACGTTTGCTGATCCACCCTGTCTTGCATGAGAGCCCTTCCCTGCTGCCATAATCCCTGGACACTTCCTTGAAACCACCCAACTATCCATCCGTTCTTTGCTCTGACATCTGCTTTCTCTCAGCTTGTCAGTGCTCAAGGGCAAAGAGGAGTGCAGGAGAGAGGTAGCCTGGGATGCACATGTTCCAGAGACTGGGAGAGTTTCCAGAAACTGAGAAGCAGAACAGATTGGGGCCTATTTCTGGCTAGAGACCTATTTCCAGGCGGCCAAAAGCATTCCTAACCCCTAGACTAGTGCCCAGGGATTAGATGAAAACAGGAGGGGAAGTGGCTCGGTGTGGCTGTTGTTGGTGTGTTTGCACATTATGCACAACGACTCCTCTGTGATTTTGTGCTGATGAGCACAGAAGGGCAAGAAATTAAGGACAACATACTCAAATGGATAAGTGAGCACCCAGGATGCCAGAGATCCAAGTTTGCCCTTGCCTCAGGCATGTGTTTGCTGAGGAAAATCATTTCATTTGTTTCCCCTCCACATTTGGGGAGACCCTTGCAGCAAAACTCTGTCCTGTGTCCCCGTGCAGTGCCTGCCACTCTGAAGTCCTGCTCTGACTTGTGGCCACTAAGCACTGTCAGACCAATGCAAAAGAAGAGGAATGTGGCAATAGTGCCTCTGAAAATGAGTGTTTCCACACAGGAACAGAGGGAACCACCCACTGCACAGTCCCAGTCACCCAGGTGTACAGGGTGTACAGGATGCCCTGCCCTTTAGCCTCTGCCAGAAAGTGGCATCATGCCATGGAAACACAACTAAAATAAGTGCAATGAAGGGTTGCTCCTGAGACAATTTTAAATGCCCAGTGCAATTGCTTGGCTTTTAAGGAAGTGAAGCTGTTTCAAAATCCAATCCCTTGCACATTATTTGTGGTGTCCTGGTGTGGTTGAAAAGAGGTGGTGCTGTCATTTTTCCTTCCTCATCACTCCCAGCAGAAATGGAAGGGAGCTAATGGGGAACCAGTTTTCTCTCTGGAAGACAGAGATAAGTGATTTCTCTCTGGATCTTATTTCGTCCATCATCAGGGCAGTTGAGCCTCAGGATATAAAAGGTCAAGAGCCCAGGGTCTGGCATCACTTTCTGCTTCCCTTCTCCATAAGAGAGGGATGGTGGATGCCCTGGAGAGTCAGACCCCCTCTGCCCTGCCCTTTGCTGGTTTTGGGGAGGGAAGGCAATACCATGCCACAAGTCTGGAAGCTCCTCAGCTTCCCAACCTGACCTCCCTCCCAGATCTGCAGGGCACAGAGCCCAGACAGCTTTCATATGGGGGGAATACCACCTCATTTAGAGTTAAAAGGTCTCTGTTTAAGAGCACACAACCTCACTGAAGAGCACTGCAGTAAAACCCACCAAGTTTCACTTCAGAAATGCTGGAATTAGGGTCATCTGCATTGCCTTAATCCCTCCCTCTGCTCGTGTGTTGGCATGGCAATCCTGTCTGTCATTACATGACACCCCACACTCTTTTTTTTTTTTTGCAGACCCCATCCCCTGGAGCGCCAGGGGCAGTGGTGCCCTCTGAATGGATGGCTACTCAATATTTTCCTTTGTCCTCATCGCTCAGTGTCTGCCTTCATGCATTATTTAGTGTGCTCTCTCCAGCCCCCCACACACCACGGCAGAGCTACATGCTTCCTCTTGGCCTTTTCAGCAGGGCTTTGTCCCGGGATCAATGGCCCCTGGATGGGGAGGTAGGATTCTGTCTTCCCATCACCACTGGCTGGAGGGGGAGCCAGGCTCTTCCCAGCCACCTGTGAGTGGATGAATGCCAGGTGGTTCAGATCAGCCAGGACCTGATAAAAGGCTGCCAGCAGTAAAGGCAGGAGCTGCCTGCAGGGAGGGTGTGATGCCCTGGGGAGCCAGCTGAGGTGAGAGCACCTGGACAGCTGCAGGAGCCTTGCCTGTAAGGGCAGAAGCTCTGTTAGCAGGAGGGTGTTTGAGGAAAAGGAGCCCCAAAAGCAGGCAGGGGTTCTGGGTGTGGGGTTCCTTGGCTCAGCCAGTGCCCAGGACAGTGAGCCACAGCTCCTGGTGCCTGAAAGGCTTGTTGGGAATAAGCACCTCATGCTTCCAGGTGGGTGCCAGATTTTTTGGCATGGTATTGTCTTCCATTCCTCTCTTATGGAGGTCCAGGCCTCAGAAAACAAGTCTGGTGTTCGAAGAGTTGGGTTGGGTTTTATTTAGGAAGTTTAAGGGTTTTCGCTAGTGCAGTAATTAACATAAATAGTTTGCCCAACTTCTTGTTCTGAATCAAGATGATGACTTCTCAAAGGGCTTTTCTGTTGTTGGGGAGAGCCTGTTCATCAGCTACCTGGCTTCCTCACCCAGTTTTTTAATACCTCACTGGGTGAGGCACCATGCAGCCTTGTCCCACACTGAGAGCCCATTCAGCCTGATAAAACTACTTAGGCTCCTATCCTCAGGAAAATTCAGTGTTTATGGTCCCTCACTCTAGCATGCCTTCAAGCTCTTAGATTGCAATTTCCTTTTTCACAGCCCTAAATGGAGCTCCTCACTTCCAGAGCGGCGACGGAACTGGAAAGCCGGGCCAGAAACAACACAGAGCTGGAAAAGAAGAGGCTGCTGGTGACCCCTGTTGACTCACCCTCTGTCAAAGCTGGCCACGTCGCTGAGCTGTGCCCGGTAGGAGTCCAGCAGCTCCCACTGGGAGCACAGGGCCGGCAGGTGGGAAGGGCGCGGGCGGGAGAAGCGGAAGCGGACGGAGCCCGTGCTGGTGAAGCAGATGTAGCAGTCAGGCAAGTAGGAGGCATTGTACACTAGCCAGCCCACACTCAGCATGGCAAAGTCGTGCAGGTGGAGCACAGCACCTGGGAGGGGGTAAGGACATGGCGGTGAGCTCAGATGGGTGGAAGGTTTCATGTGGTAACAGCTTGTTTGTCCGTCTGAGGGTGTCTGGAAATGCTTCTAGGAGGCTGTGGGTGAATTCTCCCAGCTGCTCTGCCTCCCCCAGGCTGGAGGATGTGCCCCCTCCCCAGCAGACACGGGGCAGGCAGAGCGTGACAGCTCCCTGGGAGCACAGGGAGGAGGGAAATCAATAGGGAGCTCTGCTGCTCCACTGGGATGGAAAATGCTCCGAGTTATTAAAGGTCTTTCAGACAGACTTTGCTGTGAGCTGGCCCAGGCCCCACTGATTTAAAGAGAAACTCTCACAGGAGGCAGCAGTTTACAAGGCATGCTGGCTGAAGCACACCTGAGGCAAAGCTCTGTACCTAAGCTGTTTGGATCCCAGCTTCAATTTTTGTGTCTAGTCTGTATCTCTTCTTTCTGCTCTCTGGAACCTAAATCCCAGACCATGTTATCTGGGGAATTGCACTCAGATGCAGACATACAATTTACTTCTGTGCCTTATCAAAGCATGCTTGCTTACACTGTACATCTGCTACTGGCCAGCACCAAGGGCCTCTGGGGCACTGTTATTGTGCACTATGTTGGCAACTGCCAGTCTTCCTGGCACAGCAAGCATCCTCTGTGTGCTCACCTTCCTTATCATTTCATTCTGCTGAAACCTCTCCTTTTCCAAAGGCTCCTGGTGTTATTGGTGCTTGAACTAAGCCTCACCTTTGTAAAGGGAAGATACTTTGAGAGCTGAAGTCTTAGATATGTATTTTATTAGTCTAGGGGAGACCTCTCAGTCAAAGTAGCTTTGATGCCCTTAGGGGTAAAGGGAGAGCATGAATAGCAAGAACAAGACACAAAACTGGTATGTATTTGACACTAGATTAAGTTCCAGAGTATAATTTATAGTGAACTAACCTAATATAGACTCTAATGTCTATGATCTCCCACTACAGAGGGTCTGGCTGCAAAGATGCTGAGGAGCTGTGGTTGCTGCTCTCAGGGAGCTAGGGCACCAGACTGGGCATGCTGCAGCAGTCTGACCCTCCTCTGGCTGGCTATGTCACCTTCTTTCCTATGTGAGCAGCAACAGACATCACAGTAGTGCTTGAAACAGCAGGAACTCCCAGGGGCTCTGATCAAGCCCTTGCAAACATCACAAGAACCCATTTAAACATTGGCTGGATTGAAAAGTGTTAATTATTTGTTTTTACTCCCACTTTGTATCAATGATACTGGAGAGGAAGAGGGGAGTACTTTTAAATCCCTAACTGTTCAATTCAGCCATGAAAGGATAATGACATTTCTGACATACTAATTGTTTATGGTACCAGAATAGGATGCTGCAAGACTGGGCTCTGCATCCCACAGTGGACACTGGGAGGGAGAAGTTGGGAAGATTGCTCAGGGCCACATCCCATCTGGCCATGAACATTTCCAGGGATGGGGCAGCCACAACTTCTCTGGAAAACCTGTTCCAGTGCCTCACTGCCCTCTGAGTAAAGACTTTTACTAATTTCTAATCTAAATCTCTCCTCTTTTAATTCAATACTGATGCCCCTGATTCTGTCACTAGCTGCCTGTGTAAAAAGTTGCTCCCTCTCCCTTTTATAAGCTCACTTTAAGTGCTGGAAGTACACAGGCTTTGACTTGACACAACAAGCAAAGAAAAGCAAGATTTCAGTGTGAGAGGTAGCCCTTTCTTCCTCTAGTGCCCCCAGACTTCCCAGCAGACTTCCAGGTCTGCTACAGAACCACCTGCAGAAACACTTTTTGGGGGATGCAGTTCTTTTGGCTAAGATGCAGGATAAGACAAGGTTGGTAACTTGTTCATGGAATGTGTATGTGGGAACAAGAGAGGCCCTGGCTGGAGCATGCTGAGAAAATGGGGATGTCTGTTGTTTCTTGTTGTCTTTGCTTCCTCTTGCCCCTTCTCCACTCTTGAAAGACTTAAGGATCCATATTGTAAGTTAAACCAAATGCCACAATTGCTGGAAATGTGTTTTCATCCAATCCATCCCCCTCTTCCTCTCTCCCCCTACCCCATCCCTGAGCTCAGAGTCAGGGCTTTTCCTGGAACCCAATGAGCACAATTTACAGCTCTCATAAGCTTGTCTCCCACATCCTGTGTTTTGTCCCAGCTCAGAAAGCAAAAGCTGAGAAAGGATGAGTAGGATGAGACTCCTTAAGCCCAGCCTACCTTTTGGCATGCGCTTTAAGATGCCGAACACTGCGCTCTGATCAATGAGGCTTTTTGCTCGGAAGAAGTGCATGCTTGGAGGAAACTGTCCTGTAGTTATGGCTGTTTGCACTTCCTTCTTCTTGAGGTTTACCAGCTTTGTGCTGAGCAGCTGCTCCTGCCTGCTCAGCACCAAGTTGCCTCCTGTCTGATGGGATTTCTCCTCCTGCATCAGGGAGTCCCTGTCCTTCCAGAGGGGGCTGGGAAGGCAGAGGGAAGCCAGGCTCAGGAGAAGGTATGCCAGCCTTAAGCCTTGCCCACGTGGAGGTTTCATCTCAGAGCTGCACCTTGACAGGGAGGAAAGACTGAAGCATTAGCAGAGGTCAGAAAGTGGCACCTCAGCAATGGGATATGAAGCTGTTGGCCCATGCTGCAGGAGCAGTGGGGATGCTCAGCACTGGCAGGAGCACCAGATGTTGCCTGAATTTAGGGCTCGTGGATCAGCACAATCCCTGTGGCTGCTGACTGCACACAGCAAGGCTGGGTAGGGCAAAGAGATATTGCTCCTTGGATCATGCAGTAAGGCAAAGGGTTGATCCAGTGCCTGCAGGCAGCCAAAACCCAGCCCTGGAATGGGGGATTGGTGGGATCAGGTTGCTGCTTGCAAGCTGGGATGGAGCCCTCATTGAGTAAGGGGTGCTGGCTGTGCTGATAATGTCCAGGTAAGGGTTGAGCTAACCAGATCCTGCTTCCCTCCAATTGAGAGGAGATCCTGCTGCACTCTTTTAGTATATTCCAACTATCTGAAGTTAATTTACAGGCAGGAAACCCCAAGGATTCCTCTGCAATAAGAGAGGTGTGTCTTTTCCTTGCAATCCCAGGAGAGAGGGGATGGAAGTGAGACCATGGGAGTATCACAGGAGACAGGCACATGTGAACGCTGAGAGCTCTCCCCCGCCCAAAAAAGCACAACTGCAATACAATCCTTTAACACCAGGCTTTAGTGACCCTCCAAGCCAATCTCTCCAGGCTGGAGAAGGGCTCAATATTTTGAAATAATTAAGTGAGTTACATAGAAAGGCTTCTGCTTCCAGACCTGTGGGTCCAGGAAGTACATCCCCAGCCCCTTGAGTGGGTCCCAGGGGGGAGCAGACAGAGCAGAGATGCAGCTCCATCCCAGGCCTGGCTCTGAGCTTAGAAAACATCCCAAAGAAAGTGTTATCCGTGCTGAGACTGCCTCACTTACTGTTCTCTGGAATCCAGAGCTCCCGCAGCTGCTGCCCGGGAGAGCGGGGAGCGCTCCTGCCTCCAGCTCGGGTAGAGATAAAAATAAAGATCAACAGCAGGGTCCGTGCAGAGCGAGGCACACGGAGTTCCTCTTCCTGTGCTGCTCGCCCAGCTTTGCTTTCAGCCCAGCTGCACGGCTTCATGAATATATAAGGAGGAGGAGGAGGCACGGGAGGTTACGGGGCAGCTGGAGCCGGGCTGGGAATTGGGATGTCCAAAAAGCGGGAAGACTCCAGGGCACCCCCAGATCCTGCACAGGGTGGGCTCTTTAACCCTTCACTGCCTGGCAGCAAGAGCATGGGGGGTTTGTCTGTCCTGCTTTTCCTGGCACACACCGGCAGCTGTCAAATATCCTGGGAGAAGCGCTTGGGGAGCTCGGAATCCCTGCTGGGACTGTCCCAGGAACACACACAGCATTGGATTTCTAATCTGAGACAGAGCTTTTAATGCCTGCAAACTCTGCTCGCTGGTGCTTTCACAGAGAAAACAGCAATTTGTACGAGTACCTTAAAATGGTCCTGCTCAGCCATCCCTGAGACACACAGAGCTAAGCTCCAGCCTAGGGAGCAAGTCAGGTGGAGGGGAGGTGGGCTTATTTAAAAAACAAAACCAGAAATCACAACAAATACAGTAATTTCAACGTTTTATTATTATTTCAGCAATTTCACACAGTTCAGCGGGCTGAGTTTCAAACTACTTAAAACAGATGTTGCATCAACAGCTTCCAGGGGAGAGCAAAGTCCTTTTGGTTTAATTTAGTCCAAAAATTTAATCATTTTAAATATTAAAAAAAAAAAATAGAAATATCTTGTAAGTTAAGAACTATTGAAAACAACCCACAGCAGTCACAAAGATGGTTTTTGAGACAGAAACAGAGAGTTTGAACATAATGTTAAATTTTATTAGCTGGCATTGCAACAATGGACTGAAAGCAGGGTGTTCAGGCTGCCTTACCTCCCTCCCTGTCCCAGCTGCACACCTGCCAGCTTTCCCTCCTCTCCTGGTCCCTTCACTCTCTGCTGTCACCAAGATCAGTCCCAGCATCCATGCAGGGATCAGTCAGTGATCCCAAATATTCCTTAAGCCCTGTCCAGGGCAGCATGTGCAGGGGGTGGCTGTGCCCCCTTGCCTGCTCCTCAGTAAGATGGATATTCCTTGAGTCTCTAGGTGATCCTGCTCCCAAAAAGGGAGATCAGTGGAGTGGAAAGATGACCCAAATATGCTCAGCAGCAGCTCTTGGTTGATGAAAGCAATGTGAGGATGAGAGGTGTGAGGAGGGAAGTGCATGGAGTGAAAAAGGATGGTTCAGTAGGAACAAGAGTTCTGCCTCCAAATAGCTTCAAGGGAATAATATCAGTGAATGAAGGGAATTGCTTTAATTTTCTTGTAGTGGTAAAGCCTAGCATTAGATCCATAAAACCAAATTCAGCCCAGGCAGCTGGAAAACTGGCTCTGTAGTGAGCAATTGGGTGCTAGAGACAGGTTCCCACTGTGGAGCACTGAGGGGGGTTAAAATGCTGTGTGAGAGATCTCAAAAAGCTCACAGCCAGGCAGGGGTCTTAGAAATGCCTGCCAGAGATTTGTAGTGGTTCATCCTTTCAAATCACATTTGAAAGACAAAACCAAAGTCCAGTGCTCAAACACTGTTTTGATGGGACTTTTCCACATTAACAATTGCAGACATTGCCAGGAGAGTTTTGTACAGATGTTGCAAGGGTTGGACTAGGAAATAGCAGGTGTTTGAGGTGCTTTGCTCTCTATTGAAATGTGATGTGTGCTCTGAAAATAAAAAATCCTGGTGAAATAGGACAACAGCTGCTTTTAGGCAGGATCTGTCTGGATATGAAAGGTGGAAAGGGGGAGAAAAGGACAACCAGGAGCCCCATCTGGGGGAGGATTGGGTTCATCTAGTGCCTGCAGGCAGCCAAAACCCTGGCTTCAGACTTCCCTGGGAGCTGAGGCGTGATGTAGGAAGCCTTGCCCTGTCTCAAGGACTAACAAGGAATGTTGCAGTTGTCATTTCCACACCAGCACATCTCTCAGCTTGTTTGAATTCTTCCTGAGAACCAAGCAGCCTGTTTGGAGGTTTTGCAATAGCTCTGTGTCTGCCCACAGCAGCATGATTGCAGCTCCTGTCCAGTCTTGTGTGGCCCCTGGAATAGTCTCCAGCTCCCTGGCTCTGGCCCCAAGGCTGATAGGGGCACCAGGCATGCCCTGCTCCTTCATCAAACAGCCCAGCTTTTCCTTGGGCTTTGGGGTGGTTCCCAGCCCCTGCAGTGCTCCAAAGCCCTGTGTGTGCAAGCTGCAGGATGTCCCTTCTCTGTGCCCAGCTGCACCTCAGACTCATCTGCAGCTTTAAATAGCTGCTGGCCAGCACTGAGTGCTCACAGCGAGTTCCCCCTGCTTCAGTTTCAGTTCCATGTGTGAACTGCTCCCCTCCAAAGCTCTTTGAGCTTCTGGAAGATGACAGGTACTGTTCCCAGGAGATTTCCCCACCTCTCCCTGCTGCATCTCCTGCACAGCTGTGCCAGCTCCCAGAAGCCTGGTCCTTGCACAGGGCAGTGTGGGCAGCTCTGGGGGTGCAGGACCACAGAGGCAGCAGCAGCAGGCTTGCAGATGTGTGTTTGTCACTTGATGTTTCAGCTCAGCATCCTGCAGAGCCCATCCTGCTGCTGAGGAGGGTGTGTGCCACTGCAGCTCCCAGCCCCAGGTAAAGCCTGTGTAGGTGACAGCAAAATCTACAGTGATAAATCCAGCAGAGGTAAGGCCTAGGGTAATGCAGACCTGGCTGTGTTTTCTGTTTCTTTTTTTGTAAGCCAGACTCAAACCAAGAAGCATTTCTGAGAGCACAGAGGGTAGGGATGCCTTTTAGCTTCCTAGCCTCTCTGAACATATTATCATCTAAGCTATTCTCTGGAAATGTCACTGTGAGGCTGGGAAGAGAAGACTGGAGCAGGGAAATATGTTCCTAGCTCACCAGTTAGCCATTCTTTCTGTGCCAGCTGCCTCATTTGTGAAATGGAACCAATTCCCTGCCTAGCTGTGAGGATTACTTGCTGTATTTGCTAGTGCAATAGCTGTAGTCCCTGGGCCAGCAGCTGTTGTAAAGCAAGTCTGCATAAGAGACATAGTCTAGTTTGGAGAGGGAAACCACGAGGTGCAGGAGAATAGCCAGAGATGGGCAGGTGCACAGGTGAGTGAGGCAGGCTGTGGAGTCCCTGCCTCTCTGCTGGGCCCAGGTGACACCCCAGTGCCAGTTCCAGTCTCTGTTAATGCCTGCAAAATGCTAAGAGCACATAACAGAGCTAAGTGCTATAAATTGTTATTAGGAATAGGCTGTCCTGGGATGTTTGGGATCATTAAACCTCTCCACAGGATCACTGCATGACCCCTGCTTTGGTCTGCCTGGGCACAGGTTGGTATTTTTATTTCTTTCCAGCCCACTTTGTGCCCAGCTAGGCAAAAACATGGACCATTTCCCAGCCCAACAGGGACATCAGTGGGAGCAGAGAGAACACTGGTGTGCCCTGGGTCTTGCTGGCAGCACTGCTCCCCAGTCTACAGCCAAGCTCTGCTCACTCTCAAGGTGCCCCACACCCTTCCAAAAACCCTCCCTTACCCTCAGCTGCCTGACCACATCTCAGTGCATCTATCCTTCCACTCCTCCTCAGCTACATCCACAACTATCCAATGGTTTAAAATGAATAAGACACTTGAGATGCTACAGGAGCAGGAGCTGCTGATGGAGAGAGCCAGGGAAAGGACTAAATTCCCAGGTTCATGATGAATCACTCTGGGAGTGGAGTCATTGATTTGTAATCATTGCCTGGCTCCCAAATATTGTAGCCATGAATTCCTCTGACCAGCAACCGAGACAAGGTGCTTTGGGCCATTCCCAGCACACCTGCAAAAGTTCAAATCTTCCTCACAATAGCGGGGCTCAGAGCTCCAGGAGCCAAACAACTCCATCAGCATTTGCCCTCTAACAAGAGGGGCTCAGCAGCCAGCACACACACCCAGCTGTCACTGCCCTGCATGCAAATAAAAAAGTGAAACTTGCAATCCTTCACCCGTGCCCACCCCAATTCTCTGCTGCTGTCACCTCACCCTGGAGGTCTGGGAAGGGGAAGTACAAAACCAAGTGAGCCTGTGTGTGTTAACACCCCATAGCTTTGGGAGCAAACAGCAGCCTGCCAGGGCTCCCAGGGCACGAGCTGAGCCTTGGGTGTTTGGGAAAGGGGCTGAGTGCCATCCAGGGCAGGTCCCAAGCTGTCACCCAGCCTCTGTGCAAAGATTCCCAGAGCCTCAAGTTCATTATTTGTGTTCTTGTATTCTCTTCCTCTCCTACGCACAGGGACAAAAATGAGAGCAAACTAAGCAAGCAAAACATCCTGGATTAGCAAGTGTGCTTGTCTCTGTCTCTCTGGGGGATGACTTTAGGGAGGGTAGAAGCCCAGTGCTACCATGGGAAGTGTTTTCTTGCTTTTTGCATTAGTCATGTCAGGTTTCCTGCCCGACCTGTGGTGTCTGTCCATCCCCAGGCTGTGCTGGCTCTCAGGGGTTACTGTGGTTTTGGAGGGATTTGTCCTAGCATAAAAGCAGGCAAAATTCCTGTTCCTAGGAGCTATATTTCATATAAACATTCTCCCTACTCCCAGCCTCCTACTCCACCCACCTGACTTCCCCAAACAGAACAAAAATCCAACCATATCTCTGTCCTAATCCTTCCAGCTCTGCCCCTGGGGTCCATCACATCTTGGCACAGAGGATCTGAGTCCATCCATGGTCACTCTGCAGCTGTGACCTCTGCCAGGACATCCTGTATTTCCATGTCATCCATCCCCTCATCTCACTGCCTCTCCATTCTCTGTGCCTACATCACCCACACGGCTCCACCATCACACAGACTCCAAACCCAGCCAGTAAAAGGGACAAGGCCTTGCAGTGACACTGTTTTCCTCTCTCTGTGACCCCAGCTTCTCATGGAACTCTCACCAGAAGAGACATTCTACACTGCCTCCCAGAGCTATGGCTTTATCTTACACTCTAAAGCTCCAGAAATGCTTTGGAAGAGAGGATAACAAAGGCTGGGGAGCACATCAGCAGATGCACCCAACCTCCAGCTGCTCAGAATTCTTTCCACTCTGTATGGTTTCTTTTCCTTCTGTGCATGAAGCAAGCAAGTCAGCATTCAGAATGGGTTTATGCTAAAAAATTAACAGTAGTGAGGAGCATTTGGGTTAAAACATGACTGGCCAAAAGTGCTTGTGTTGTAGCCAAGCTTCATCCTGCCTAGGCAAACCTCCAAACTTTATTAAAGCCTTGAGATGTCAAAACAAGGCTTCTACCCTTTCCAGGTACCTCCATATACCATGCTGCAAATGCAGACACTGGCTTGAAGCCAGTCAGCACTGGAAGCCTTGCCAGCAAAACCTCATTCCCCTAAGCTCCTTAGGCAGGGCTGTGCTCTGCAGGGATTTGTGTTGCTCTCAGCTGTGGCAACACCTGAGCAACAGGGTTTAAAGCCAGGTGAAGGGTGCTCGTCCCAGCAGCAGGGTACACACTGAGCAGCAGAGCCCAGCCACTTGTGATCATCACACCAAAGCTCAGGGCATTTCTGGCATGCCTAGACTTGTTCATCCTGTTCCTCAGAGGCATTTCAGCCCAGCACACTCCTGTCTCCTGGCACCTCCCAGCCCTACCCTGCAGGTATTGAGAGGTACAATCTCACCTTTGGCTAAATTGCTGCATCTCCCCGAGGGATGCTCTTCCCCTAAAGCACCACAGCACTGCCTGCCTCAGCACAGCAAGCAGCCAAATCCTCAGGGCACACACCCTGACAGGGTGACAAAGGCATGGAGCTCACAGTCAGTGCCACCTTCACAAGACCTTCATCCACAAGCTGTAGTGAGATCACTCAACTCACAAACACAGAGACTTTAAGGAGGTTTGTGGGGTCTCTGGCCCAAACAGCCCATGTCTTTTGGTAGCCATGAGAATACAACTACTTTTCTGGAACAAAGAGCTCAACTCCACCTTCTTTTAGTCTGGTGAGCAAGCCTTGTCTCTTGAACTCACTGCCAGCTTTGAGAGTGGCTCTGTGTGTGTGCTGCTGCCAGGTTCTGGTGTAACCACCAGCTGTGGGAGCCAGCAGGGCTTCTCCAGCTCACCCTGGCATCCCAACCCACAGCTGGCACAGCCCCAGTGGAGTGGCATGGTGGGGAGCCATTGTCACCATCCCCCTCAGTTTGTGGAGCATCCCTCCCTGCTCTAGCCCACGTTAAGATTTTGGTATGTGGCACATGCATGCAGGAATGCTGCTGCCCATGCTGCTTTGAATTGTGATATGGGACAGCTTCTTCCTTTCTGTTCTGCTTGACCCATATGTCCTCTGCAGACACAGGGTGGCTGTTTGCTGCTGGGGTTTCACTCTGCTGGTGACAACCCAGGCCAAATTAAGGGATGTAGGCTCCATCAGAGTGTGACTGCGAGGGCTGGCTCCGTGCAGGAAGGTGAGCCTGGAGCTGGGGCTGGCAGAATGCAGGAGTGGGGCACTGGGTGAACTGGCAGAGGTGCAGCTGCATGGCACCCCAGCAAGAAGAGCAGAGCAGATCTGGGGATGGCAGCCAGGTTTAGCCACAGCCCAGTGACTGCCAGGCAAGTCCACAGTGATGAGACAGATCCGAGGTCAGCTCAGGGGCTGAAGCCCACAGGCCAAGGGCCACATAAACAGAGTACATGGCACAGCTATAGCTGGGAACAGGGGCAAGAGCCTCAGCTAGTGATCAGCCCTCACTGGGGCTTTTTAGCAGAGCTTTCTTGAAGAGCTCTCTCTGACATCAGGCACTTGTGTGATTATCTAAGCCAGCCCTGAACCCCCAGGGGATGCTCTCAGAACTGACACTAGCTCCCATGCTGGGTGAGCCTTCTGAAGGCAGGTGGAGATGCAAGGGATGAGTATAATCTGCTGCCAGTCCCCAGGCTGAAGCAGCACAGCTCCTCAAATGCTGATGGTAAAGGTAGTGGGCATTTTAAAGTAAAAGGTCTTTAGCAGACACCACTGCCTTCTGCAGCAGTGAAGTTCTCCATTCTTATAATGATTACATGGAAAGAATGTGGAGATTTGCTGTTAGGAAAGGGAGCAAATAGTCAAATTGTAAACTAACTGTTTTAACAGAGTTTTGAAACCGAGATGGGGACAGAAATCAGTGCAGTGCACAGGAGGGAATACTGTCTCAGGGATAATATGTGTGTACACAAAGCTTCTTAAGCTAAAACAGGATTCATGTTTTCACTCTGGAGAGGGAGAACTATTAGCCAAACCAAGCTTCTAACTCATCAGTGCTTCTGGTATTTTCTGTTTGTTCACCCTGCTATGAGTTGACCTCAGATCCTGTCTGCATCTCTTTCAGGTGTTCAAAACCCACCCCTGGGAGACAACAAGAGCATGATGAAACTCTCAGCATTCGTGCCATCCTCACCAGTCCCCGAGGAGGAGAGATGGCTAGCAGCCACCAGCACCATTTCTGGACCAAGGTGATGGTGTGTCAAGGTACAAAAGTGTGCTAGGGTCAGAGATTTTATCCTAAATGTAATTCCCAGCATGGGATGGGGGTCAAAGGGAATTCACTGAGGCAGTCAGGAAATCCAGCAGCCTGGCAGCTCCTTGGTCCACAATGGAAATTAATCACTGAACTCAGGGAAGCACACCTTAAATGAAAAAAAACAAACTTTGCTGAGGAGGCACCTTAAATGAAAACACCAAACACCACCACTATGCACGTCCAGCCTGTTGAAGTGACACAGTAATTAAAACTTAATGAAAAGTGCCATTTATTGATGAGTTTTATTAACCTTGTCCAAAACCCTTTGGACAAATTAAAACTCCTCTTGGTCTTTTCCTGCCACGCTGAAAGCAGCGAGTCACGAAACAAATCAATAGCGCCGGCCACATTGGCTCTTTGTTCAGGGCAGAAGAAAGCTTTGCTGCTGGAAAGCTGCAGCTGGCATGGCTTCAGCCACAGAGACTCTGCCTCCTGCCTCTGCCAGGGCCCCTGCTGGCGAGCCCCACCAGGGATTGCCAGGGCACTTACGTGGGCACATAAAGAGCGCTCCCAGGAGCGCTGCCGGGGACCAGCTGTCCCACTCCGGGGGACACTCCCGGGTTATTTGCATGAGCAGATATAAATCTCTGCCCCAGAGAGCACTGCCAAGGCTGGCACACAGTGGGGGCTGCTGCCAGGGTACCACCCCAGCACAAAGCAGGGGCTGGGGTGAGGCTGTCACATCTCATGTCACCCCTTCCAGGGGGCTGCGGGGCACTGATCCTCCCGGGATCAAAACCTCACAGGGTTCTTCTGTTCTGCATCCCAGCTGCATTGCTGCTCCTTTGCCTGCTGCAGACCTGTAAAGCAGAGAGGCTGCCAGACCTTGAGCTCTTCCCTTCCCTCACCCAGCCACACGACAGCTGAGCAGCTCAGCACTGTGCCACCTGCTCCCCACCTCCAGAACATCCCCCTGCAAATCCCAGGCACAGCCTTTCCAGGGATGCTGCACCCTCCTTCTGCAAGGCTCCAACCCCACAGCAGCCATGGGGACACTCGAGCTGTGTGCAGTTATAAATGGGTTAACTGCACCACCTGATTAGTGCCTTGTCTTCATTTTCTTCTGTCTTCACTCAGAGTCAGGATTAAAAACACAAAGAAGATGAATTTTCTCGTGTTCAGACTTGGTTGTTTATTAAATCTTATCTAAAGTACAGAGAGTTCTGCAACACTTCTAGCTACCAGCTAAAAGCAAGCAAAATTTAGCTACTTTCAAGGTCTTTTAAAGCCAAACAGTCCAATAAAGAATTAACACCTATAGTATTTATCCTTTTAACCCAATAACCAAACTCCTGTGACCTGCAGTGCAGCACTAACCATCTAACCAAAAGCTATTACCTGAAAGCATGAAGAAGAAGGAAGTAGACTGAAAGAGACAGCACCCAAAAACCTCCATCTTGCCCCATACCTATTAGATGTACTAAAAACCTAAAATCCCAAACCCTTCACCATATGAAATCACACAGTTCTATTTGAACTACACACCTGTGACTTTAACTCCATCACTCAAATTTGGAAGCCTTCTCCAAGGCCTCAAGTCAAAAGCAGAGTTCTCCTGGGGATCAGTGTCAGAATGCACAGAAAGCTCAAAACTCCCAGGTTTCTGGGTTCCAACATGCAGTGGCCAGAAAACAAGTGGAAACCTTGGAAGGAAATTAAATATAACTAGCTGAGGCAGCATTTGCCACAGCCATCACTTGTGTGATGTGGTGGGGTAGCTCCAGTTGTTCTCATACAATTCAGCAGACACCAGGCTGGGCCCTTTTTGGGTGCTGATAAAGCCTCAGTGTCCATTCTAGACCAGGGGAATTGTGGCACTGGGTGTCTTAGGTTGCAATACAGGACCAAAAGTTTGTATTCTATCACCATCTGTTGAAACCAGGTGGGGCAATGTTCTTTATCTTTTCCACAACCCATCCTTCCTCCAGGAAGATATCATCTGTTAATGGCCATTGAGTGCCAGGGCATGGCTGATAAAATTCCATCATCCCACTGGGACATGCTCCACCCAGGGGGAGGAGCCAAACCTTTCCCACCTAGATAAAAACTGAGATTTGGAACACCAAATCAGCCCTTACCCACTGGGTTCCAGAGGAAAGCTGGACCTTTCCACATCATCCCTGGACCTTCAGAGGAAACTGCACCTTCTCCAGGAGCACTGCTCCAGCTGAACCACACCTGCCACTGCAGGAGGATGCAGCCACCATGGAATGGGACTGTGCCAACACCCTGACTGACTGACAGGGTGTCAGGTTGTATTCTGACTCTTTCAGTGGTTTTTCTTTTGTACTATTGCATGTATTTTATTTTTCTGGTTTTTTTTTCTATTAAATTGTATTTCTGACTTGGAGTCTCTCACCAGTTTTGCTCTCAAAACCATTACACTGGGCCAGCTTCAGTGACTGCAGTTGGTGTGTGCACACTGCAGACAACCTGCAGGGTGTTCAGTCAGCTAAAACATTTCTAGGGAGAAAATATTGAGAAGCTTTCTCTTTGGAAATGCTGCAGCATAGCCAGTGAAATCAACCTCTGGGGGAAATTAATAAGAAGAAAGTTTGCCTGTCTGCAAACTGGGCAGTTAAGTTGTGGAACTCACTGCCCCAAGACATTTGCTTAAGGTAAAGGATTTTTTACACCTTTTCATAAGGACCCAACATGAGTCAGGACTCTGCCAGCTTGAGCCACCCCTCCACCCTTGCATTGCCCTTAGGACTGGTCAGGATTACAGGGGGTATATTTGATGCTCAGCTTAAATAGAAATAGAAATAGAAAAACTGATTTGTGTTAGATATGACTAACTCTGACTCTCCTCTAGATCTTTGTTTTTGCAAGGGATCAGCATCATGGGCAGGGGCACAAAAATCTTCAGATGTTTGAGCAGAACATCCCTGCTGATGAAACACTTCCCAAACTCCACTGGGAAAGGTTGAATTCAGCTTTGGCAAGCAGGGCTTACATCACTAGCAGCCTTTGTTACTTTAATTATAGCTTTTAATATTGCCTATAAAAATGTTTGAGACCTGCTGAACTCTTTTCTGAATCCTGCTGAGATCCCTGGGCTCCATCACACATGGCAGAAGCACATTCCATAGGTAAATGTGCACAGTGTGAAAAGGGATTGCCTCCAATTGCCCTCATATGATTTCTAATGTAATTGAATATCTCTGGTTTTCCCACAGTGAAACACAGAGATGAGTTCCCAGTGAATCTTTTTGAGCTGCTCATTCTCTCATGGAGTTTTATCAAGCTGCAACCACAATGACTTTTACTCAACTCTGTCTGGGGACTCTGCTTTTGTTTTTATTGTGGGGCTCTGCTTCCTATTTGCATTCAGAATTATAAGTAAGTACTCTGTCTAGTGTCAAAAACAAGTTCTTGATGCTCTTACCTTTCCTGCACTTTGGGTTTGCCCTGTCTTCTTGCAATAGTAACATCAGTGTAGGAGATTGATCTGAAGTGTTAGACAGCAAAATCTGCCAGGTTGATAAGAGCATATGAAGAGGAAAACCCTGCTAGAGAAAAAGCCTCAGGCCTCTTGTTTAGTTTGCAGAGCTGAAAAACATAAAAACCCCTCCCCTTTTAATAAATTGAGCAAACATAGTCCAGAGGAACTGAGAGACAGATGTGGAACCCTATGATGCCAGCACTACAGACTCCCTTTTCAAGCTAGAACAATACTTTGAAATGAAGAATTCATTACTCAGATCTGTGAAAAGCAAATGAAGCTCAGCCTTTCCTAACCTTGACATTTTCCAGACTGCTGGCCAAATCCATGGGTAGAACATTTCATGTTGGTAAAATAGAGGAAATAAGGCAAGAACTGTTTCTCTGCTGTCAGTCATGGTTTAAAATATAATAGGACAAAAGCTTTATTTTATTTTGACTGCTGGAGACACCAAAGCAAGCAAATACACATTTTGATTTTATACAGAGCTTGCTCTGTAGGAAGACATTGTCTTTAAAGGTAGTTGAGCTTCCTGCTCTTCCTCTCTATTTGAGGTGGGTTTTTAAAAAACAGTAGTTTCAAGGAATTTTCACTAATTCACTCTTCACAAACATTAAAGCCTTTCATTTATCTCTGAGATTCTTTCACAAAGTTGTCTGGCTGTGAAGAGCACCAGAGTTTGCTTCTAACAGGAAAAAAAGGTGTGCAGTTGTCTTGTCTGTGTCACTGCAGAAAATGAGCCCAAGAATTGAACCGTGGCCTGGGTCAGTGTTGTGTGTTCTTTTGAGTGCAAGGCTTCTCCATTAAAGATTTTTCTCTTTCTTCTAACATGCTTTGTTAGCTTTCTAAAAGGAGACCTAAGGATGTGACTTAACCTTGCAGAGGGAAGGAAACCTCAAATTCAGGCTGCTCTCCCATTCTGAACTTACAGCAAAACCTTTGCAGAGGGTTCAGTACTCTTGCTAAATAAACACAAAACCACTGTATTGTGCATGGAAAATAGGGAGAGCCTGGCTATGTGTGATCTTTATGGAAAAGACAGATGCTTAAATGACACCTTGCATGTAAGTCAAACAGAACAGCAACCTGTGCTCTGGTTGGCAATGCCTTGGGGTGGGAGTTTTGGTTTTGGCCATTCCCAGAGTGGAGCTATTGATGGCAGTGAGACTTGGGGAGTGAGTCCCATATCCTGAGGGTAAAATGATCAGCTGGACAGAACTCCTTTTCTCTGAGACTGGGGTTATTCAGCCTGGAGAAGGCTCTAGGGAGAAGTTATTGTGGCCTTTTAATACTGAAATCAGTTTTTATAAGAAAGATGGGACACATTTTTTGATAGGGTATAGTAGTTGTGATAGGATAAGCAGTACTGGTTTTAAACTAAGAGAGACTAGATTTAGACTAGACAGTAAGGAACAAATTTTTTATGGTAAGGGTGGTGAAACACTGGAACAGGTTGCACACAGAAGGTGTGGATTCCCCATCCCTGGAAACATTCAGAGCAATATGATGTAGCTGAAGGTCTCCCTTCTCATTGCAGGGCAGTGCAATGCTATTTGAAGTGGAATAGCAATTTGGAGCTAAATAACCTTTACAGGCCCTCCCAACTCAAACCATTCTGTGGCTCTCTGACACATGCATGCACATGCACCCTCCCCCTTCAGAGGGCTAGCTGGCCTGATAGAAAATGCCTTTCTGATATGATTTATCTTTTCTGAATGACACCACAGAGTCCCAGAGTACGAGGTGCTGTGCATCTCTTTTCTAATGACTAAAACTGACCAGGGTAAAGGATTTATGGCTCTGAGTGCTCCTTGTTCTTATACAGTCCCCAAAGACACAAACCAGGAGAAGGCTGAGTGAAAGCAAAGTGCAACAGTTAGTAAGATCATTCACCAGAAGGCCATTTGCACGTCCTACTGCCATTGCTGATCCACTTAGCCACTGCAGGCTGTTTTGGCTACCAGGGTCTGCTCGCTGGCACAGCTTAACCAGTCACCCTCTTTGCTGTGTTTTTTTGTCCCTGTCCTCCCCCAGTTCTGCCTGTTATGTGACAGTTTCTGCCAAACAGTGCATCAGCCACTTTTCAAACAATTGCATCCCTGTTGGGCAGGGTCTCTCCAGAGCAAGGAGATGGAGACTGCGAGCCTCTGAGCACCAAAGAGATTTTCCCCCTCTTCAGTTAGTGGTATTCCCTGAGCCCTTGCTGATAAAAGACACAGATGTGTCTGCAGAGGAGGAGCTCTCAGTGCCTGCCTCATTCCCCTGAGTCCTCTTCAGCCAGTTTGATGTCTAAGTGGAAGGGAAGAAAATAAGCTGACAGTGGGGTTACCACCCAGATGATTTTCTGAATTGATTAGCTGCTTTTTCACAGGTCTCACAGCCACACAAACAGCCACCTCCTTGGATCTCCCCAGCTAAGTAATGACCCCGGCTAGGAGAGCTCTAGAGAAAGACCAGCCATAATGATGTGCTGCTTCCTATGAAGGAAACAAAGAAAAAGCCAGGGGAAAACAACACGAGGGGAACTAAATAACAGCTAGAAAGCAGCAAGGGAAATGCAGCTTGCCAGAGCGAGGTGAAAAAGAAGCACCTTTCAGCAGCAGCTGAAATTTGTACATAAAGGGCTGGGCAGGCAAGGAAAAGAGAGCTCAGAGCACAACTTTTTGAGGTCAAGCCTGTGAGCACACAGCAGCTGAGAATCTTCTTTGGGTGTGTTATGATAGAGGTGATACTGTAATAAAACCCAGATCCCTTTGAGCTGTCGTGCTGGCCAGCCCACTGCCACATGTGGGATAGAGGAGCAGCTCTGGGCATCACCTCCCTGCCAAGCATCACCCCTAACCTGGGCTCCAGGAGCAGCTCTGGGCATCACCTCCCTGCCAAGCATCACCCCTAACCTGGGCTCCTGCACCCCAAACCTCCCCAGGCAGGTGATTTCAGCTCTGGTGGGCAGGGTCCATCCTCAGAACCTCCCATCAGTGCTGCCCATCACTCCCAGTCTCTGCCTTGCTGCTGCTGGGTGGGAACATCAGGCAGTGTACAGTGTCAGTCTGTCTGTCTGTCTGTCCATCCATGGTCTTGTGCTCCAATGGTGAAATCTCTGGGATGTGCAAACTGGAGGGGCCAGGGCAGGACTGCCCAGCCCATCAGCCATAATTTGGCTTCCTCAGGTCCTGCCAGCATTTCTACTGGGCAATGTGGGTAGCTAGACTGAAAGGATAGAGCAGGAGGGAATCTTTCCCAATGAATTGCAGCTGTACTGATTGCTGAGGAGTTGAAATATCTGTGTCTGCCCAACCAGTTTGGGGAATATACAAGACTGGGCTAGCTGGGCACTTGTTACAGGCCCTTGCAGTGTGAGTTGGAGCTTGAGATCCAGAGTGTGCTGCATTTGGGATGGAGTTTGCTGGCTGTGCTGTGGGGAGGAAGGGGCTTGTGGCCATGCAAGGGACAGATATGGACAATGTGTGAGGGACAGACAGGATTAGGTGGCTGGATAAGGGACAGTTTGGGTTTAGCCAGTCTTGCAGAGTGAAAGGAGGAGTCTGTGCTGTGAGGAGCTGCTGATAAGAGAAGGAATTTACCTGAGAGAGGTCTGTGAGAGTTACAAGGAAAGAAGTTAGATAGGAGAAGAAGGCATGCAGAGTTTGCTGTTGAAGGAGCTGGTGGTAATGCCAGTGATGGTACCAGCTGTGTCCATCTCTGTATATTAACTGCAGCAGGGGAAGGCTCTCCTTCAGCATCCCTGGGCAGCCCCACTGGTGAGCAAGATGCTTGGGGAGGGAGGGTGAAGCCCCTGCAGGGTGCTTTGGGGTCCATAAGTGTCCCACAGAATGTGTGAGCTCCACGTGTCCCTGGGCAGAGTGTAGTGCTACACTCCACTGGGATAGTGGGCAGCTTCAGAGGGGTGAGGTGTGGAACTGGGGAGGCTTAGGCTGGGTCTTTGAAGGATTTAAATCACACGTTGAAAATCTGTCTTTGAATGGGAATAAATGGTTCAGCCTTATCTTTTATTCCTGCCTTCTCATAGCACAGAACACTGTAGATTAGAAGAGGGTGGGCAAGAAGGGTCCTGTGGAGCCTCCTCCCTCTGCTCTTTCCCATCTGTGCTGTGCTATCCTGCCAGAGGTTTTTAGCTTGACCATAAGGGGGAAAAAAATGCTAGACATAAAGCCCACACAGTCTATATTTCCTCTGCAAGTGTCCCAGTCCAGAACTGCAGCCTGCTGCTCTCAGTGCCTCTAATTAGCTAAGCAAGGCAAGCTCTCATTAGCCCCACCTGGGTCACTCTGCAAGTGGGAAAGGGAGCCTGAACCCCCACATGGCTCCAGAATAAATGGGGGAGAGGCAGGTTTGTTCCCTGTGCCAGCCCCTCCTGGCTCTGGGTGCCTTTGGGTGGTGACAGTGACAGTGCTGCTGGCAGGGATGTCCTGCAGGGAGGGTGAGAGTGCTGGCACTGCTCCTCTGCTGAGCCCCATCTCAGATTTGGAGGGGCAAATAGTTTTTATATTTAGCTGTTCTCATGCTGTGAGTGCTTTGCTGGTGGTGTCTCCTAGGGTAGATCTCTGTGGGGAGAGAGGGAAGCTCTGGCATGGTGGGTGTGACTGCAGTGACAGAGTTTGGCTTGACACTGAGCTGCTGTTACATAGCCATAACTTGAGAAACAGCTAAGCAAATCCAGCTGCCAGCTTAATTTTAAAAATCAGATTTTTTTTTTCCTGAAGTTATGGCATAAGTGAACAGCAGAACTACTCCCTGTGCTGTCCCTCAGCTATTTCTGTCCTTCCAGATCAAGGTTCTTCTCAGATCAGCTGTTTTTTCCAGCTGTGGTTGTGCATCAAGCCCCAATGTAGAGCCCAAGGTGATGGGTAAAACACATGTGGCACAAATCAATCAGTCTCAGGCTGTTTGTAGCCTTTAAGTAAAGGCACTTACCGACTGGATTTACCCAAAATGGGCAGGTGGAGTAAGTTTGAGAATAAAAACAATGTTTTGGCTCCTTGTTCAGTTAAATTCATTATTATTTTCAGGACATTGGTGCTAAAACAATAGAAGCCACCTCGCTAGAAAAGGACAAGAGAAGGATGAGAAAAACTGCTCTGCCTGGAGACAGGAGATGGTGAAGAACACTGAGTGGTGGTAAGTCCTGAAAAGAAAATCTGCCTGTCCTTCTCTGTCTGTTAAAAGAAACAGCACAGGACACAGCAGCCAACAGCAGGAAAAGGATGGGGATGCCTAAAATACTTCTTGACTCTGTTTGAATCTTGGGACTGCAGAGTTCTGCCTTCTTCTGTGTCCTCCACCCCACAGGTGGGAGGAAATTTGGAGCAGAGAAAGCCAGTGGTGGAGCCTGGCATGGAGGACACCCCTGTCAGAACTGGGATTTTGAGGCACAATGATTACTGATACTAAGAGCACTAAAAAACAAATAAACAAAAAAACCCAAAAAACCAAACCAAACAAACAAAAAAAAAAAAAAACAAAACAAAAAACCAAACTATTTTTACTAGCTCTTTCCCTCCTGTATTTTTTTTTTTCCTCAGCTGGATGAAAGTTTGGCTGGTTTGTCTTTTATTTCACGTGATCTTTGCTTTTCCTTCTGTTTGTAAATCTTCCCCAGAATGGTCTTCAAGGTTGGGGTTGGAAAGGCTGCAGGGGAATCTTGCTTGTCAGTTTGGTTTATATTTAATATCACTGTTGTAATGGTATTTGAATGTTTTGCTATATGAATTTTTGCTTTCAACTTGATTTCTGTGATGCTGCTTCAGACAAATAGTAGCCCTCTCTCATGGGAAAGAAAAATCAGTTGAACAAAGTACTTGCTTTGGAAAGATGAGGGTATAGTTGTGATGTCTGTTCAGAGGTTCTGCATCAGAAAGAGAACTGATAAATCCTTCACCATGAATCTCCCACCCAGGCTGGGTGAGAGAGCACTTCTCTACCACATCACAGCATGTGTGCCCAAACACTACCAAGGAGGCTTTTAACCACCAGGACTGGCTAAAATCTGTGTACAGCATTGCTAAAAACAGGGAAAAGAGAGGATCTCTGGAAACTCCATCCCCTTCCCTCCCCAAACACACGTTTGCCCTGTGGGAACTGAGCTTTCCCCCATGGAGTCTAGGTAAGGTTGCCCATTTTGTGTCTCTGATAGGAACACAAACACTAGCTGGCTGTTTGTGGTGACAGGAGGTGGTGGGAGGATTTGCTGTTTGCCCCATGTGCTGGTTCTCTGATTTAAGTTTCTTAGCCCCCTCAGGCTCAGCTGTGGCTCACTGCCAGTATTGGATCATATTTTCAGAGCAGGATTAAGTATGCTTTATTGCTTGTTCACATAACAGACCAGTATAATTTAAATTGGAGAAGACCTTCATGATCATCAAGCCCAAGCATTACCCAGCACTGCCAGGCCATGTCCCTAGTGCTACACCTACATCTCTTAAATGTCTTCAGTGCTGGTGGCACAACCACTTCCCTGGGCAGCCTGTTCCAGTGTTTGACAACTTTTTATAAAGTGATTTTTCCTAATATCCAATATAAACCTCTTGAGGCCATTTCCTCTTGTTCTATCATTTGTTACCTGGAAAAAGAGACCAACACTCACCTTGCTACAGCTTCCTTTCTGGTGATTGTAGAGAGTGATAAGGTCTCCACTGAGTCTTCTTTTTTCCAGGCTGAGCACCCTCTGCCTCCTAAGGCCATTCTTTGAGGGAGGGAGGAGATGTGCCCTGTAATTTAGTGACCATTCATTCCAAATGAGAAGGTTAATAGCTTGGCCACTTCATATTTTAACCCTAAGCTTTTTCCCCTCTCTAATTGTAAAGCATAATTGGTTTTATTTCCATATGGCTGTTCCCTATGGGGCTTTGTCTGGATGTATAAATCAAAGCCTTCCTGCCACATTTTGGGGCTTGGGGGCAGATTCTGCCCTCATGGGAGGATAAAGTGGGGTCATCCAGCTGCCAGCCAAGTCACCCCATTTTGTCTGCCCTGCTGGGAGTGGCCCCTGGGAACAGGAAGGGGGAAGATGCCCACTGAGATAACTGGCAGGATGGTTGGGTGCTGAGCACTTTGCAAATGGGGTTGTGGGTCTGGGTGATGAACTCAGAGTGGTTGGGTTTTTCTGGTGCTATGATCTGGCAGGGCAGACAGTGTTTTGGGGGCTGGGGCATACAGACAGAGCTGCTGGCATACATCCCATTCTTCCCAGCAGGAAAATGAGCCTTAGACATCAAGGTGAACCAGGAAGGCTGGGTGTGGGAAAGCCAGACCTTGAAAGCTATTGAGTGCAGGAGAGAGAATAAATCAGCTGGCCCTTCTCCTTGCCAATTTCTCCTTTCTCTGTTGCCTATTTATTTGTCTTTTCACTGGGTCACAGGTTGAAAACAAGTCAGTGCTTCCACAGGCACAACTGTTCCACCACGGGCAGGTGGTGTGCAGCAGGATCCTCATCTTGAGCTCTGGGAAAAGCAGAAGTGCATTTGCAGAGCTGCCTGGGGAGCTGGGAACAGGAACCTGGAGGTTCTCTGGCCAAGACTGAGATCTGTTTATCAGATGTCTGTTCAGGAGCCTGCAGCATCCTTCCTGCCTAACTGTAAGGAGCACTGGCAGCTTGTGTTGATATCCTGCTAGCATGGGAACCTCTGGAGCTGAGCCTCAGTGTTTGGTCAGGGCTGCTCAAAGTGAATCAGCTGGAGGAGTCAATGGATGGCAGTGTCACTGATAGCACAGGCAGGTGTTTTCTTTCTTCTTCTGCTCTGCTGGTTTAAACTGGGCTGGTGACAAAGAGCTGAGCAGCCTCTGGCATTAGGGGGAGGCACTGAGCTGATCTTCTGAGCTGAGTACCATGCTGAGGTACAGGGGTGTGCTTGGGGGATCAAAGTGATAAGTGCCAAGTGTAGATTTCCAGTTTCCTAACCCCTGTGGAAACACAGTGGGAGGAGCAGCCTGCCTCTTCCAGGCTGCTGTCAGCCCTTGGCTTTCCAGGCTGGCACAGCTGCTGGAAAGACTGGGGTGAGAAGGGGTGCAGGCAGCCCCCATCCCACTTTCAGCATCTCAGGTCTCTTCTAACAGCCCCTAAGTTCAAGGCTGTGCTCCTGTGGGCGTTGAGGTTCTCTCTTCACCCATGACAGAAAAAGCTGACTATCTCAAAACCCTCTAGTTACAGTTCTGGGAAAGGTCTGGAGATGACTCACTGGATTAGTCAGTGGCTTTTTTATTTTTGAGGCTGGGCACCTAAAATTCCTTTAGTCCATGGATCTGCCAGCCATCCCCCATTTCAAGTTGCCTACAGTTGCTTTCCTCTCACTGACTTGCCAGGTTTAGAAAGTATTCCATGGACCTTGTTCTGTTTCCCTTAGACTGGGGGCAACATTGTGTCTAAACCAGTTTAAAGTATGTTTATCCCAGGTGAGCTAAATGACACATACTGAATCAAGTAAACCAGTAAAAGTGCAGCTTAACTGTTTCGAGAGCAACAACATTAGGAATCTGGAAATAAATCATTTTTGTTGTATTTTCTACAAGTAAGGCAGACCTCACACTAAAGGCAATACCAGGAATGTCAACTCCCTGCCCTTGGTATTTGCAGAGAAACTGGATTAAGTTGCTCCACCTCATCTAGAATAATAATGTTTAGCATGTAAGTAGCATTTTACAATTTCAGAGCAATAAACACTGGGATATCGTGGTAATGAGCACTGACAAGGCACTAGCATTAACTAATTAAGCCTTGCAACTTCCCTGAGGTATCTAAATATGACTGTTCCCATTTAATAGATGAGAAAATGAATTGATTCACAGTCATAGAGCAATTCAGTGCAAGAGCTAGAACCATGACTCAGTCCTGGTAATGATGGGGTGGCTGCTCAGCCCTCTGTGAGACTCTGCCTTATTTCTAGACCTGTGCATCAGCACAACCTGGTATCCCTTTCTTAGCAAGATTTAGAGATCCATCACTTTCAATTCCTTCTGACTGCTGTGGGAGGAATGGGATTTGAATATCTCTCTGGCCAAATGCAGCAGCAAGGAGTGGAGGTTTTGGTGGTGTTGGAGATGGATGCTGGTGAAGTCACAGGTTAGCACTGGAGAGCTGCACTCCCCACAGAAACAGCACAGCAGGAAAAGCAACTGCCAGGTGGGTGCTCACACTTCTCACAGCCTGTGAGATCAGCAGCTTTAGACAAGAAATACAGATTTCCCTCACATCACACCTTCAGGAACAGAATACAGAGCAACAGAGAAACTTTCAGCCGCTCTGCTCAGACACCACTAATCCCCACCTAAGGTGGTGTTGAACAGAGAGCTGAATCGTCATGGCTTGTAGGCAAAATGGTGTTTTAATTCCCTTCTAGGAACATAGTTTATCTCTCCTGGAGTGACTGATGAGGACCCTCTATGCACAGAGCCCTGCCCTGCTGTGCAGCATCCCCTGCATTTTGTCTGGGGCTGTTCCCTCTTTCTGGGAGTGCTTTGCTTCCCAGCATGCTGCACCTGAGCCAAGCAGCTCAGGCTGAGGGGTGAATCCCAATGAGCCTCTGGTGTTTGGAGGCAGTCTGCAGGAACCACACAGCACACATATCAGCACCTCTGCTGCTCTGGAAACAATTAACCATCTCTTTGTCTGTGCTGAAATACTGCTGGCTGCCTGTGGAATAGCTGTGGACAGCAGGAGCAGGGATGGCAGAGCTGGGGAGCCATGGAAGAGTGAGGGTTTGTGTGTCTCCACTCTGCTTCCCAGTGAGGTTTCCAGGGCACATCAATGGCTCCCCATCTTGTTTTGCAGCCTGTGTCTGACTCATCTCTCTGCCAGATGTGCCCAGCAGCAGCTGTGAGCATGGATGACCACAAACAAACCCCCACTCAGTGAGCCTCTCTCTCTGCTACCCTTTGGGGAAAGACTTGGAAAGATCCAGCTTCCCTGGCTCTCAATCCATTGCCACAAATTATCATGTGCCTGTTGATTGCTCTCTAGGGGACAAAACATCAAGTTACAACCTGTGGTTTTCAGCCCCAGTGGGCTAGGAGCAGAAAATCTGTTGAGTCTTAAGGTTTACATCTCTTGGTTTGGTGTGTAGTTCAGTAAAGCACACAGGAGAGCAGCTGTGATGGAGGGTGCTTTGTCACATCAGTGCTAGCCAAATTCCCAGTAGGAAGATGCTTTTCAAAGAAGAGAATTGATGCAAGCTAAAGAGGCCCAATGTTGCTAATTTTCTGCCTAAACCAATGGTGATGTGTGCAACTGCTGCTTTGCTTTATGGAAAGTGTGGCTTTATTCAGTGAAATTATTTCTCCTTTCCAGTGGTTCATTCAGCTGAAATTAGTGTTGTGGAGTAAATATCTGGGATGTTACAAAGAGCATCCATCAGGTTTTCAGGTGCTAGGTCAGGTTCTCAGAGTGACTGCTTTCACACTGGACAAATGCCATGTGTACATCCAGGAGACAAAACAAACACTGCCCAGCTCTTTCACAATTGCAGCATCCATAACAGCTGGTCTGCACCTGAGGAGCTGCAGAGTTCATTCTGGCCAAGCAACAGGTTCTTCAGCAGATGAACCTCAAACCCACACTGCTCAGGATGCAGGCTGCAGGAATCATGGAAAACTTTCTGGTGGCTCAAAGCTAGAGAGGAGTGTTTGTGTCCCAGCTAAACCTGCAGCTGTGTTTGTGTTAGCTGCAGTTTAAGTGTATGGGGTATTGATACCCCATATCTGACTTCAGCAACAGACCTGTGCAAGCTGGTTCACTGCATCACAATGCCAGAAAAGTGGGAATGGCTGTTTTCTCTTGTTCTCCTTGTTTCCAATTCCTGTCTCCTATGCTTTCCAGCACTGTCCCTGTGTTCTCTCTTGCCTCCATCTCGCAGCTGTTGTCTGCACCCACCCATCTCTCTTCTATTCTCTGCCTTGTCAACTGGCTCTCCTTTTTATTGACTCCTCATCTTTTCTCTTTGCAACTTCAAACTTCACATTGTTAGGCTGTTGAAATGGCACATTTTCTACCTTCCTCATCTCACCTTCTTATGCAGCCCTGCAGCATCCCACTCACCAGCAGACCTTGCCTCCACTGTGCATTTCTTGGTTTATTCAGCTTCTCCCTCCCTGACTTTGCCATCTCTCAGACATTCCCCACTCTCCCTTCCTCACAACATTCCAGCTCCTTCCACAGGTATTGGTGACTACAGACTTTTCCTTACTCCCTGCTAATTAAGAGATGTATTTACTTCCCCCTCTGAGTATTTACCAGTCATCCCCTGCTTCTCTTGTACCTCTCTCATCCTACACTGTCTCTTGAGTACCACACTGCCCTCTATTTAAAATCTGTTTGGCTCTCTTTTAGCCACTCCTGCTGGCTTTCATGCCTCTTATTTCAGCCCCTTATTTGCCACTGCTTTCCCTACTTCTTATGAAATCTTAACTAGTGGCTCAAAAGAAGTAATTATCAAAATGCAACGTGGCTTTTTTTTTTCTCTTGACTCTCCTGGTTTAGTTAAAAGAAGCAAAATTTCTCATCTGCTTCCACACCTCTTCTGTGATCCCTCTGGCTGCCTCCATGGCTCAGCTCTGCCACTACCCAGAATGATCTGTGCCCTCATTTTTGCTGTATGTGCCTCAGTTTCCTTGATTTGTTGTCTCAGTAGGAACAGCAGATCCAGGGGTCAAAGCCAGACCTCCCAGTGCTATATATCCCTAAATACAGAGCCTCTGCTCTGTTCAGGAAGGCTTTTCAACTGTGCTGTGTAGACCACAAAACCTCTTTGCTCAGGAGGCATTGAAAGGGGAACAAGGAACTAGAAGATGGATCAAAATTGAAGAGTCCTAAAAGGTAGAAGTAGCTTGGGGTGAAAGTAGGTGGCTAAATCACATCTGTCTTCTTCATAACCCAGCAAAAAGAAACAAAGTGAGACTTGCTGGTGTTAGATTGTTGAGGGAGGCCAACACAAAGAAGGAAGCAGTAAAATTCAGACAGGCTAGAAAAGGGAGATGAAGCTCTTCACAGCCAGCAAGTTCTGTTTTGAAGAAACAGCAATGTTAGGCTTTATCTATTGTTAAATAATTTCCCCTGAATTAGGAAAACTTGAACTTCCCAAAGCCAAGTCCTTCTGAAAATGTGCTGCCAGTAAGAACAATCTGAGGTTGGGTTGGTCCTTCTGCAAGTTTTTTGACTCCTTACAAGGGCAGACTGCACTTCCTCCTGAGCCTAGTTTATAGGAACCCACTAGCTTAAAGCCAGGTGGTGGAAATGCAAGGAAGTTAAGAGTTCTTTAAAAAGATATATTTGTTAATTATAATATCACTTCAGCTGGTGAGGAACTGACCTGTGCCTGTCAGTAATCTATATCTTTCAGAGGCAGGCTACAAGAGACCTACTTGTCATCAACATTATATTTAAGCTTTAAATCAGGCACAGATGACAGGTGTTTCTGGAGAAAGTGGAAAACACTCCTCCCTTCTTTTTTGCTTCTAGTTGAAATGATTTATCATACAGGAATGGGGACATGCAGTCCCTGCAACTCCACAATTTTTAAAATTTTTTTTTTGTATTTGCTTTTGGCACTTTGAATTTGGCATTTTTTCCCTCAGGGAAAGTGAGCTCACAAATCCAGACATTACCTTGAACAGTAAAAACAAGAGGCTTTGATTTGATCCATCAGCCTCAGTGTGGCTCTACATGGTACAAGGACTCAATCTTCAGCCAGTTTAGGGGAGAAAAGATGAGAAAAAGCACAGAAAACAGGGGAGGGGTATAATTATGGAAGGCAGTGAGCAGCCAGGATTGGATATTGAGCTAAAATTCAGTGGTAGGGGAAGCCTTAGCCTAAGGGAAAAAAAAAAAAAATTTATCCAGAGGAATAATATGGCGTACTTGGAAAGAACAGTGGCCAGAGCAGACCTTGGTTTTTTTTGTTATAGACAGGAAGCTCATAACCAAAGGTGACTTGGAAGAGAAGGATCAAAGAAGAGGAAATGCCCTAGTTTCTCCCCACTGTTGAATAGCAGTGGGAGAGCAGAGCTTTTTCTACTTGAATAAGAAGTTTCAAGAAGTCATTTAAGAACAGTGTAAGAATCTAGAAAAAAAAAGAAACCACCTTAAGTGGTTGTGGGCAGCCCCTAGCATCCTGGAATAAAAAGAATAATGTAAGAGAAAACACAGTCCAACAGAAATAATGGGGACGATAGAGGGAGCCAGATTAATTCAAAAAAACATTAGGCAAAATTGGTACTGTAGCTCTTCTGACAAAGAGAGAGATTAGGAGTCTTCATTTAAAGTTCACTAAGTTCTTAGCAGGGTAGAGAGTGGGGATCCTACAAAGCTGTTTGACCCAGTGTCAAGAACAAGCAAAGATGCAGCAGAAAGATAAGCCACAGCTGGACATTACAGGAATTCAGGGAGGAATGTCAGCACAGAGCAAGACAGAAATGCAACATAAACTCCTCTTACATGGTCAGGGGAACAACAGTTAGCTCTTGGGAAAAACTGGGCATTAGTTAGTACAATTCTGTAACTGGCCCAAAGGAAATTGTGCCTGAGGACCTGTCACCTCTAGATTTTTGACACAGAGCTGTTGGTATTTTATAGTGATCCTGCATGTTGCTCTGGGTTTGCCTGGCCTCTCCTCTCTTAGTTACTGCAGGGAGCTGGAGCTGGCTCAATCCAGTGCAGACAGACACAATACACAAGAGATCAGATCCTGTCTTGCTCAAGATCAAGCCTTGCATTGTGCCTTGAAACACAGGCAGGGTTTCAGTGTAACATGTTGGTCTCTTTCAAACAATAAATGAACCAAGTCATAAGTTTTTAGGGAAAACAGATGCAAAGGCTGAACTTGGAAAGATAACTATTAAACCACTTTAAAAATAGAGTACATTTTGGAAAAAAATCCTTGGTGAGGATGGCATAGGAAATCAATTCTGTGTGAAATTTACACAGAGAAGGAAAGCAAGGGCTGTGTCTGAAGAAAAATCAGGTGTCTGGTGACCCCTCTTGTGTCATCCTCTTTTCCACACCATCTCTCAAGTGACCCTCACAAACCCCCAAAGAGCACAGCAGTTGCCACACCATTTGAGCCTGGTAGCCCCTCTAATCCAGTCTTCCTACTTCAACAGTTGCTACTCTCTGATACTTCAAAGAAAGGTGCAAGAAACCCCATAGTGGACTATTATAGAATAACCCACCCACGAGGGAAGTTTTTCCCTAATCCCTCGCCATCAGTTAGTGGTTATATTGTGCCTTGAAGCCTGACAGTTTATATCCCTTCTAAAATTTATTTATATCCTGTCTAATGTGACCATGCATGTTCTTGGTATCCATATAAATGTCTAATCCTTTTCTGAATCCTGCTAATCTCCTGGCTTCAATGAAACCTCATGGTAACAAATGCCATGTGTTAATTACACATGGTACAAATATTTCCTTGCACCATTTTAAATTCGCTTCCTTCCACTTTCACTGGGTATCCCTTGATCCCGCAATTGGAAAAAGGCAATGAAATTAGAGCTTGTTCATTCTTGCTGAGCCAGGCTGCTGCTCCTTCATTTGTTTCATCTCTAAACAAGCTGTTCCCATCCTCAGCTAGTTTTCCTTAGTTAGGCAGTGGATTGAGACACAGCACACAGCTAATGCCTTCACTTTATTCTCTGTTCATTTTAAAGGGGAAAAGGGAGAGGAGACGCTGGGGATCTCAAAAGTGCATGCTAGTCAGAGACTCTACACTCAGATTGCTTTATGTCAGCAGGTGTTAGCAGCAATAGGATGGCACTGACTGACGCCACCAGCCTTTCCCTTTCTGATGTCTCCAAGACAGAGCAGGGCAATGTGTTTTCCCCTCGGATCTTCAGGCTGCTCCCAAAGGGAATATCCCCCTCCCACTCCAACTCAGGCATTTCACTGCTTCCTCACATCCACGCTAGTTAAGACCAGGCTGTGAGATTAGTCCAGTTCTGAAGGAACTGCCCTCAACCACAGCATCATTCTGCACATCTCCGCTGTGCCGTGACTGTGGCTGAACTCCAGTTTCACAGTGCTTTCACTGGAGGGGGCACAGCGATCCAATGTAAGTGTTTTAAAGCTGGACTGTGGTGACCTCAGGGAGGTTGTCGGGTGATGCAGTGACAGCACGCGTAGTCACAGCTGCTTGGTGTTTCACTGGAACACTGTCCCATTAAGCAGGTAATTGATATTTGTTGCTCAATGTATTCCCGTAATACAATTCCGAACGGGGCAGGCAGGAGGGATTTCCGAGCCAGGTGCGGGTGACACCCAGATGTGTCCCGGGGTACAGGAGCGCGTCTCGCTCCTCGTGGCAGCCGCGTGCGGAGAACGAGAAGCGCTGCTCGGGCTCCTCACTGGGGGGCACGAAGCGAGAGCAGAATCCCTGGGGATGCCGGGGGGTTCGCTGCACCGGGAGCCATCCCCGGCTGTCTGTGCCCAGCCAAGGCACCGGTACCGGTACCGGCGGCAGCGGAGCCGGCACCGGCGGCCCCGAGGCGGCGGCTGCGGTGGCGCTGGACGAGCTCCGCTCCTGGTGGGAAGTCCCGGCCATCGCGCACTTTTGCTCGCTCTTCCGCACCGCCTTCCGCTTGCCCGACTTCGAGATCGAGGTGAGACCCCCGCGCCCGTCCCGCCGGGCAGCCCGCGGGCCGTGTCCGCTGCCCGGCGGTCCCGCTCGCCGCTCCGCCCGCTGCCCCGCGCTCCCGCCGAGCCGCTGCGTTCCGCCGCGGTGCAGCGCGGGGCGTTCGCTCCGCTTGCGGCGGACCCCGCAACTTCCCGCTGAAAGTTTGGGCGCGCCCGTCCCGGGGCAGGAGCCCCCCGGTGCGGGGCTGGCGGGGCGGAGCGGGGCCGGGCCGCATTGTTCCGCCGGGCCGGTGTCCGCACACAAAGGTGGCGGGGGGACGGACGCGGCACGGAGCCCGCCGCGGGTCCCCCGTGCCCAAAATGGTGGCGGGGAGCGGCGGGCCCGGCCCGGTGACCCCCCACCTCTCCCGGGGTACCGGCGGCTGCAGCTGGGGCTCTCATTGTGCGGCTCCGCCGGGGAACCCGCGGTGCCTTCACCGCCCCTGTCCGCTCTTGGCTTTCGTGCCTCCCTACCCGTTTGCCCGTGTAACTTTCTTGTGTGTTTCGTTTGGGGGTTTTGTTTGTTTGTTTCTGCTTAATTTTGTTTCTTATTTTCACGCGCGCCGCTAATGTCCCGTAAATATTTTGTGCGCCGGCTACAAATGTTACAAACAAAGTGCGTCCTGGTAGGAAATCTTTTGTGCTTGCTGTGAAAAGCTATTCTTGCCAGCGCGTTGGCAATAAACCGGGTGAATAACGTGGTGGCGTGTGTTTTTTAAAGACAGTAATTGCCCCGTGAATGCGAATTCCAAAGATGTTTAAAAGTTCAATGGGATGCGCGGAGCCCTAAAGAGCGAAATTCCTCGAGCAGGATGTGAATTTCTGAAGAGGGGGAATCCCTTATGCGGTACGAAATCTTGAAAGGGGATGAGATCTCTCAATGATGCAACTTCTTGCGAAAGAGAACTCCCCTCCCCCTCCTATTGATGCCAAACCATTAAAGGGGGAGGCTCTCCGGGCCCAGCAGCGCAAAGTCTTGAAGGAACCTGAATTTACAATGATAAAAGGGCCAAGGCACTAGCCTTTCACCTTTGGAGGCAATTAGCATCTGGCTTGCTTCACAAATGAAGTAAATGTGGGCTCCCCTTTGGTTCCCGGAGCACGCTTAGGCTGGGGGAGTTAACATCATCACTCGGAACAAATTAACTTGCTTTTTTGGGGGGAATGCCCGGGAGGAGGAGGAGGAGGAGTGCGGGCGCGTTGGCGCTGCGGGTGCCGCAGAGCAAAAGCAGCACACCGAAAACATCGCCAAAAAATTCCGTGCACGTGGATGGCCTGCAGCCCTTGGCAGAAAGGGGTTTTAAAGCGTGGCGTTTGTCCGAGGGTCGGTGGAAATTGCGGTGAAAATCGGGATGCTGTGAGAGGACGGATGCGGCTGTCAGAAGTCTGCTCCTTCAGGCACGTGGAGTAGTAGATCTCTTTCCCCGGCAGAGTGTGAGCAGCCCAGCACTAGTATTTTCAAAAGTTGCTGTTCCCTGAAGCTCACCATCTTGTTACCTCTTGCCTGGTGTAGTTGTTCCAGTCTCACCACTGGTTTCGGGGATATCTGGGAACAGATCTTTGCACAAAGCCTTGCTCGAGTAGTTCACAGTTTGAAACCAGTGGCCAGCGGTGGGATTTTTTCTAAGAGCCCTGGTCTCTGTGTGTGTGTGGTTTTGGGGTTTTTTTGGTGGTTTGGTTTTTTTTTATTTGTGCTTTATTTAGCTGCATGAAAAAGATTTCTTCCTTGTTTTTGGACCTGGCTGGTCTCACTGCCACTCATGAGATATGCTTGAGTTTCAGGTGTGTCTGAATAACATTGAGGTGGTTGCTCTTCTAGGGGTTTGTGGAGATGCCAGGATTTAAAGCACATGTTAGGGGGCAATAAAACCATAGCTAGCCATCAAAAAGTGAATCTGCACTCATGTATGAATTGTATTTCCTTGCTTTAGCTTTGGGTATTGTGGAGAGGTGTGCTTGTGGCTGAACACCAATGGATTGGGGTACAACCTTCCCTCAAAAGTTACTGCCCCTTGTGAGTAACCCGGGGGTTATTGCCCCAGCCCGTGTGGGCACAGAGTAAAATGGGTGCTTTGAGTGAATCTGTGGGTGTGGAAGGAAAAATGGACATCTCAGACTCAGAGGGTTTGAGCTGGAGGATGCTCATGCTCAAACTCCTTGAGCTTCACAGCTAATGTTTGTCTAACTCTGCCTGGTCTCTCTAAGGGACTGGATGCAGCTGTGTCTTCTTGGATATTCTCTTCTTTCTAGGAGGTGTGAGCTCCTCTGAGTTTAAATTCTGGTTGGTGAGGCTTTTTTGGCTGTATTTCTGATACCAGTGTGTGTCCAGGGGGGAGTTTGGTGCTAAACTCTTACAATATCGTTACAAAAGGCAGAAGTTTTAAACAAGCCTTAATTTTGCTTGAAACAAATATCCCCTGCTGTCACTCTCCCTTCAATTTCAGCAAGCGGGTCAGGTTAGGGTTTCACTGCTGCCATCCCTGCAGTCCTCAAACCAGACAAAACCTGATCTTCCAATTTGTGGTGTTCTGCTGGTAATTTTTAAAAAGCTCTACGTAATTTTTGTTTTTCTTCCCCCTCCCACCCTCTCCCCCACCCCTTCCTCCCCTGATATTTTTTTGCTTCTGGTGGCTCTGTCCATAGCTGGCTGGAAGGCTCTGTAATGATAGGCCATCTGGACCCATCCCTCCTGTGCTGAGCAGATTTGCTGAGGGTATTTGAGAAGTTTGGAGCCTTTTATAGTCTAGAGAGGCAGAATGGAGTTCTCTTTTTTTTTCCCTTCCTTTTCACTTTTTAAATGCAAACCCTTTACCTTCTATTTATTGGCCCAAAAGAAAGTGCTTCAAGATGCAGGGCTGCCATCAGCAGCTGGATTAAAAAAAAACCTGAGAAGCAAATGTTTTAATTCTTGTTTTACTGGACCCGTGCATAGCCAGAGACTGCAGGGGAAGGGGTGTCCAAAAAGAAAGAGGCACATCCATCAGGCTGGACTCTGGGCATTGTCTGGGGAGAGGGTGGGCACAGCTGGCCCTCATGCTGGCTCTGGCAGATGCAGGCGCCTGGGTTCCTCTTTTTCAAATCTCTGCTGCAGCATCACCCGCCAATGGACTCAGGAGGGGTTCAGCTACCGCCAGCAGGTCAAAAGTTCAGTGGGACAGAAGCGGGTGCTTCAGGACGTGTTCAGCTTCATGCCGTGTTTTTACATGGATCTGAGGATGGCAGAGAGCACTTCTGCCTTCTGGGGTGGGTTGGATTTTTTTTTTTTTTTTTTTATTCCTCCCCTTTTAAATGGCTGCCTTGTCAGCCATCTGCTGTGCAAAACTTTCCTGCCACTTCAAAAGTATTTTGGTTGTGTTGGCTTGGTTGTTGTGGCATATTTCTTGGTGGTTTGTAAAATCACAGAATGGGTGAGGAGGTTGCAAGGGACCACACTGGGTCATCGGATCCAGCCTCTCTGCATCACACTAATCTGCATCAGAGAGTTTGTCCTTACCTACTCTAACAGCAGTGCAGCAGGAGAAGGTGTGGCTGTGCAGGGCGTGTCATTTTTTTGGTTCTCATTGCTTTGATGGACAGAAAGGATGTATTCCACAGTCAAGTTAGTGCAAGTGATGATAGGGAGTGATTTATTTTCCTCTTCAAGGCTGGACTGTAATGTGGGACACCTCTTGTGTCAAAAGATCTGCTGGCTGTATGCCCTTCCCCTCTGCAACTGAAATACCCTCCTGGCAGCTGTAGGGATTGTTTGTATCGAAAATATTGGGAGAATATTTAACGTTTTCAACCATATTTCAGCACAACTTGAGAACTCTGGACAGGAGCCAGTGTGGCATGGCCACCCAGCTCTTTGGCATGTGCTCTCAGGAGCTGTGGACTCAAACATTTAGGAACTTCTGCCTGGGTAGGTCGAGGGGAGGTGACTTTCCAGAATGTGCTTGAAAATAGTCAAAACACTGTTGTTAACTTAGTTTATTTGGAAAAGGGGGAAAAGCCACATTACACAGGGAAAACATAAATCTTTTCCTGTGGTTTTTAAAAGCACCTTTGGGCAAATTGCCTTTGCTGTTAACTTCACTACAACTGTAAGATGCTTTTCCTTGCCTCTTGCCCCTTCCTAGCACTTCAGGCATTCCTCCCACCCACAGGCAGGGAGGGCACTGCTGCTCTTGCCTTCCTTTTCCCTTCTCTGGTGTGGTATCTCCGTGCTGGTTCTTGAACAGGCTCTTTCTGTCAGGAATATTATGTGGCTGTTAGAAACCAGCAGCTGCTACCACTCCCCCGGGTCCTGAGGAGGAGGAAGAGTGTGGAGACAGGGAGAAGGAGGGAGCAGAGAACAGAGTTTCTTCTATCTCTGCAAGCCAGATACAGCTTTAAAAGAAAAAAAATATCATGTGTCAAACTGTGTGTTAGAGTTTTAATACTTTGAAAATAATGTTTCTTAGTGAGGAGAGGATGGCCAAATATGCTCTGACCTCCACTGTCATGTCATGTTAAGTCCTGCTGAAAATTCTCTGTGGATCTCCTTGCTCTGCCCTCTGGGTGTGTCCCTTGTGATCCATGCCGCCAAAATGGCACAACCTTCCTGTTCTGTCAGTGGCTTGCATAGGGTTAATTACACAGCCTGTGGGGTTTGGTACCCAGGTACAGCCCTCACCCCTCTATAGCTATTTGGGACTGGTGCTGCATCATTATTATTGGTATTACAGTAGCATATACAATGCCTGCTGGTGCCTCATCCTGCTCTGTGATGGCCAGGTAGTTTCTGATCTGAAGAATTTAAAATCTTAGTAAGGTCAATGCAGCAAGAAGGCACTGCATCCTGGTGAAAATGTTGGTGAGTTCATGTAGGTCAGCTCTGTTCATTCTGAGTTTAAATGCCTTTTTGGTAGAATAGTTCAGACATTAGGATGTCCATCCCTCTTGCCATTTGCCTGTTCACAACAGGCAATATTAAAGTGGAAGGGAGTGGGCAGTGACTGAAGTAACTTTCCTCTCATGTGAAGCACCTTGCTTTAGAAAAAACACCTTGTCTGAGGAAAGGTGGAGTGAGTGGAGTGAGGTGCTGTACAGAGAGAAGACAGGGTTGGAAAAGATTATGGAATTCAAATGTGCTGAAAAGACTGTTTGGGTCCTGTTGTGTGGAGAGACCCATTTATGGACCACTGTGTGAATTTGGCTTGTTATGCTATGGTCACTCTGTGATGGCTCTGCTTCCCCTGGGCAGCAGCAGCAGCTTCATCAGAGTAAAGAGTGTGAGTTTGGTGTTTGTTTTTTAAAAAACCCGACAAAATCAAGGGCTAATACTGTTTTTATTGTTCCTTTTACCTGTCCCATCCGATGTTTGGTTCAGTTGCTGCAGTGCCCCATTCCTCTCCCCGTATCTGTTCCAGCACCACTTCTTACGTTGCTGCTCTTCGCTTTTGCTCTTAGTTATTCTGTCCATAATAGAATCATTAACACTACGTGTCAGCGTTGGGCTCTAGAGTTCATTGAGATTAATGGAGGGGGAGGCAGAGAGATACTTCTCAGAGCTGTTGTTTCAAGTGGTCTGCAAATTGGAAAGCAGTTTTCGTTTCAAATGCAAGTCACATCTTTCCCAACTGTAGATCTGAAAGTTTTACACACGTGTTTACATTTTATATAATGATACTCTAGTGTAATTGGATAAAAAATACAAACAAGCAAAAACCAACAAAAAAGGAATAGGTAGTTCAGGAGGCTGATACATGAGTTAAAACGTTATCTTAAGCCTGTGAAAAGAAACAAGTAGTGGCTGCACGAGGCCAAAGGGTGTCTGAACAATGGATAAGGAAGGTTATTTTGACAGCAACATTTTGAATGGATCTGAGTTAGGTGACAGGGGAGTTGGGGAATGACTGTAGCAGTCGAAGGGGAAAGGGATGAGGAACACAATAAGAATTTCAGAGCACATGGAGCCTGATATTACAGATTTTATGTGGTGTTAGTATAGGGCATTCTTCTGCTGGCACAGCTGACACTGAAAATCATGCCTGGTGTTAGCTGAAGTGTTTGTGTACCCACAAGTTTAACAGTTTAAGCTGAGTTTATTTTAAGACCGATTTAAGATAATCAGGTGCAAGTCTTTCCCCACTAGAAGAAAAATAATGGTTTGTGTAGGAGCTTAAATATGACTTTGCAGTTTGCTTTGTTTGAGAAGACCCAAGTACTACAAACAACCTGTGCCAATTCAATCAGGATTTAAACTTGTGCATAGCGCATCTGAATCGGGCCTCAAAAGTTTTTCCTTGTGAAATTTGCCCTAACCAAACCAGCTAAAAGTAACACCTTTAAAGTGTTGCAGCTTTATATGTAGACCTGCTTAACTGTGTTCTTTCTCTCCCAGCACATAATGCCGGCAGAGCTGTGCCATTCTGCCCCTGGCATCTGTTAAGTGCCTGCATGAAGGGTGAAGAATTAACTTTTGTAATGGCAATGGATGCTTTCATAGACTTCTTTCAGGCAAAAATCTCCTCAAGAAAAGGGCTATGTGTAGAAATGACAACAGGCAAGGAGTTAAAATTCCCGAATTACAAGTTTATCATGTAAACATTCTTGTAGGTATGTATGAATTTTTAAAAAAAATAATTTTCCCCCCCTCCTCGTTACCAGAAGCAACAGCATCTGCTGTGGTGGTGGGAACAATGCAGCCTAGTGATTCCTCCTTCCTTACAGTAGAGAATCCTGTTAAACACACAAGGCAGTGCCTCAGAGTGTATCCTTTCAGCAGGCTTGTTCCTTTTAATGGGTGCCCATTCCTGGGGTCTCCATTGTTTCACCAACAATAGCACTAGGGGCAGCTGATTTGGTTGACAGAAAATGCGTTAATTTAACAGATCTATTCCCTTTAGCCGGTCTCCTTCCTATTGTGCCCCAGTTCTCCCCCAGTTCCTGGGGAGGAGGGCCTCGAGAGCAGGGTCTGTTAGGTGGAAGGCTCCTGCAATTAGGAGGGGTTTGCAGCCTTTTGTGTGAGGAGCAGAAAACAGCTGATGGGGAAAAGTGGTGAGAGTGCAGTTTGCTTACTGCCAGAACATTCATTTTCCTGCTTTTTGGAGGGGCTTTACAGACAATCTTTACAAGGGATGGGGGAATAACTCGAGGCTAAGTGCTGATGGCAGTCAAGGTCTTTGCTTTGCTCAGAGGTGGTCTTGCAGCCCAATGTGGCAACTCCTTTCAGCACTGGCTCAACTTCTTGACAAACTCTTTTTATAGTATAAATACCTAGCTAAAACACCAGCCTTCCACTGAAAAAGCAAGGCTTCTGGTCTTACCGGGATAGGACTGCTGAAAGCTGGCTGGGGAAGGCAGTATGTAAAGTTAACACCAAATTATTTGAAACATTAGGGGTATAATGGTCCTCAGGGACCTCTACCCTGGGTTAGGCCACCAGTTCAGTGTAGTTTTTGGACTGGTCTGATTTAAACAGTGCAGGCTTTTCACCCTTGAGTGCACTTAGGTTGGTTCAGCTCTTCCCTGTAGTAACTTACCTTGGTTCAGTAAGGGAGGGGAGTGTTTTTGTTGGTTTTTACATCAGCGTGGCCAGGCAGACACATGGAGCCCGGTGGGAAGGAGGGCACAGGCACTGCTGAGAGGGCAGTGAAACACGAGGCTCTTCTCTTGGGGGCTGCCACAAAGAAGATTTCACTCCCTCTCAAGCCCTCGCTCCAGCCACGCTTCTGACTGTGTGGTTTGCCCCTTTCCTGGCACCATCCCAGCTGCTGGCTGGGTTTTTGTAGGGATTGTAGTTCTGTGGTGGGAGCAGGACCTCCTGCTTTTGGTGGTTGGGGTCAATCCACTGTGGCTCTTGAAACTCTAGCCGTAGTTTAGTTCTGGTTGCTTGGGGCTGGTGGTGTAAAAGGAGCTCTGAAGGGTCTTTTTCCTCCTCTTTGGTAAAGCCATTAATTCTCTGGCTCTTTCTCTCCAGCTAAGCCTGCTGTAAAGGGGCCAGAGCTTTGTATGGTCAAAGGGTTGTAAGGCAGACCTAGTATTCTCCTCTCTGGTGAGCCCTCTATGTAGAGAGATGTGTGGCAGCAAAAATATTTATATATCCATAACACAAGGCAAAGAGGGTTGTAGTTGGAGGTTTTTGGTGTTTTTTTCTTGCTTGGTTTTCTATTTGTTTGTTTGTTTGTTTGTTTTAGGAGGCAAAGGGTGAGAGTTCACTTCAAGAGCTTGACTCTTAATAGAGCTTGTCATTGTTGCTAATATAAAACAAATGATGAGCATGGGAGAGGAGTCAAAGGCTCCCTCTTCTGGTGTTCTGAGAAGGTTCAAATACTGAAAAATAAGCAAGGAAAAAGACCCCTTCCCCTACCTGTGGTATTTTGTGTCCTCACTTAGACCTAACCCCTACTGGCCCACCAAATAAGTCTCTTCATGTCCCCTAAATAAGCAACCTTAACTGCTCTCTGTGGAAATGAAATGCATTTTCAAATGCAAAATATGTTGCACTTGTAAGTAAAAGTGAGTGCTGGTTTCAGAAGAGTTCCCAACGTGAGCATGGAAAATGGCAGCCCTGCATGTGCTGCATATGACATTTCTCAGTGCTTCCCTTTGCTTCTCCTCTTTGCTGCACCCTCCTCTTGCAAAGATAGTGTTGTGTCCCGTGCATTTCCCAGGGCACATGTGTGCATTGGCATGTAAACATGTTTGGGATGATTGGAGTGGCCAAGTATGCTGAGCACTCCCTCTAGGAAAGCGTGTCCAAGGCTCCAGCACTCCTGCTGCTTTAGGTTGAGTCAGTCCAGAATTCAAAACTTATTAGTGGTTGATTGATGGAGAAATGTGCACAAGGGGTAGTACTTTGTAGGGAATTTTAGGTGAATTTTCTAAAAAGCATTATATAAAGCGTAGTACCTCTGAAATGATTTGTTTGTCAGAGATTCGAGAAGGGAGTTATTTTTATTTCATATTTTTTGTGCTCTTCAGTGGATAGCTGGCCATCACATGGCTATTTTTCTCTGTGTTGTTAATGTGGACTCATGACCAGTGTCTGGAACCTGGGAACATCAGTTCTCAAGCTGCCTTCCCACAGCAGCTCCTGCCACTGACACGGGCAGCAGTAAAACTGCTCACCCAGATTAAAAACTGCACCACTATTTTAAAAACACTTTTTTCTTTCAAGTGAGCTGTGCCTCACCAGAAGCACTTCCCCTGGGCAGCTCCCTCCACAGCCCCACAAAAGTGTTGTACCAGCATGACTGAAGCAGTGGCAGGGGAATGGAAACAGGCAGCGGGGAGGGGAAGGGCTTTTTATAGCTGACACTTCTGCTGAAAGAAACACTTATCACACTGCAGCCCTGGGTAGCAGGTGGAGTGAGCCTGCACAGGTAACAACAGGTCATGCAGCAATAAGGGCTCCTGGGGAACAAACCTTATCCGTAAGACCCTCCCTGAAAGGGTTTTGGGCTGTATCAAGCCTTGATACATTTCTTTTTTCAAGTGAACATTCTGGCTAGGAAAGTATTAATTTGGAGTTAGATGGTGAACCTTTGAATTGTTCATTCCGTAGTCAGTCCTGAATGTGCAGCTGAAATAAGTTAAACTTTGTGGTAGCTGAGAGTCTTGTGAAAAACACTTTGAGAAATTCAGGCTTTAAAAAAAAAAAAAAAGAAAGAAAAAAAAATTGCCAAGAAAAAGGTTTCTCTGTGGCTCTGGTCACCCAACAATGCAGCTATCTATCTATCCATCAGGATTTGTTTGCCTGTGCTGAAGAGGCTGGAGCAGCTTGCCTTGTTGGACAGGGCAGCCATGTAGAATAAACAGGGAATAGCAGTCTCGATTTCCTTTCTTTCAGCCTGATACAAGGTGCCGAGGCACTGAAGACTATTTTGCCCTTAAGATAATTGTGAGTTGGAGAGGATCAAAGGGCTTGAGGGTTTTTTTTTTTTGCTTGAAAGGGGATTTTCTTCATGGACAGCTGCAGTAGTGCATTAGTAGTGCAATGGATTATCTTTCCATGATCTGTAGGATCTCAACCAGCTATTGAGGGGCCCCACTGAAGGCTGCTGCTTGGGGGAGGCAGTGAAAGTCTCCTCTAGCAGGGAGACTTGTAATGCCTGGGAGCTCGGACCACTTGACTCCCCCTGCCCCAGCAGGGTGGGTGGTGCTGGATATTCTTAAACTATCTGGGCAGATAGTGCTGGGAGCATGAGGAAAGGGAGCCCAGCTCTGTCATGACTAGCTACAGCTGATGCCCTGCATCCACCCTGCTCTCCAGTGGAAATGCTTACTAAGGAATGTGAGAAGGGAGGTGATTCCAGCTGCTGTGGCATCCTGTAAAGGGCAGTGTGTAATTTGGGAGGGTGTTGTGAGTCCCTTGGTGGAACAAACTGCTCTCTGTAGTAAACATCTGACCTGCCAAATGCCTGGACTTGGTCGTTTTGGGAAGTTTTGGACGATCTGCGAGTAGCTGTGGCGCTGAGAGGGTGTCCCTGTGCATGCCCCGATGGGTATCTGTGTCCTTGCTCTGCGGGGAGGCAACACATCTGTCCTGACTGTGGCAAGGGTGGCAGGAGGGGATGGGACAGGGCTTGGTGCTATCAGAGGTGGAGATCAGGTCATGCTGTGCCTCCCTGACCCGGTTTCAGGGCCGGGGGACAGAGGCCAGGAATGTGCAGGGCTGTCAAGGAATGCAGGTCCCCAGGTGGCCACTGCAGTGGCTTGTGCTTAAATCGGGCTGGAATTGCATCTGTGCTGGTTAATGAGTGCTGGGGCAGCCCTGCCCTGCCAGGTCCTGTGCACACCTCCTCAGGTAGTGAGTGGAATGCCAGCAAGAGAGGGGTGACAATAGTATCGTGGGAGGTGTTAAACACCCTCCCAGCACTTTCAGAATTTTCTTTTACCTTTAGATGATAGAGGCTTTAAGGCTTTTTGGTTGGTTGGGGGTTTTTTTGTGACTGCAAGCTGGGAGGAACCCAGCTTTGGATTTCAGGGCTGAGGTTTTTTTTGGGACAGGCAGTTAGAAAGATTTGTCTTTATTTTTAAGCAGGACTGGTTTCAGAATTTAAGGGCCGCCATATGATGTTGTGTTGTTTTTCCTTGGAGTAGCAACTACAGTTTATAATCATTGCCTAGTCCTTAGCCAGTTGGCAGGAAGACTGCTGTGAAGGGATTGATTATTAGTGGATGCTTCATTGTGCTGTTCCAGCCTGACTTTCTTGATCTAACCAGTTTCCTTCAGTTGGAATGGCTGTAGTCAGCAGAGAGAAGAGAGGGAGATGTGTCTCTTCCCTCTCAGCAGCGCTGTTTTTTGTTCATGGGATATACTCAAGATAAGAAGGGTCAACAAAAAGTGTCAACTCTTGAGCATTCTCATAGAAGGCCAGCTGGCTGGCTGGCTAGCAGGGACTGCTCACAATTTTTCTGCTTCCTTTCGTGATTCTCTCAGTATTTGTTTTTGGAGTGGTGACTTAAAACTAGTGCTGTTTGGTGTGAGCATCCTGGAGGCTCCACCCTTTTGCTGGGAGGGACACCGACAGAGTGGAGACATCATCGGGAAGGTGATCTAGAGCTCAGAAACTCTTAAGACATGCTGGCAGCGTGGCAGTTGGAGATGAGCTGGGGTTTAAACTGGCAGCGAGGACATGTACAAGTACAGAGGCAGCAGCACAGGCTGGAGCTTGGGCAGCAACATCTGCCAGGCTCCTTGGATAGAAGCTGGGATGGTTTGGTCGTGCTGAACCACATCCTGCTGCAGCTCCTCTGATAAACCTGGGCTGGCTAAATAAAGGTTAGGATGTGTGCAGCTGTGCACAAAGCAGCCGTGCTGTACTGGGGTACTGGTGCTGCTGTTGGAGAAACGGGGTTTGAGCTGGGGTTGAGCAGGAGCAGTTTGTGAGGAAGGGGCCAAAGAATGGAAGTGTGTGTGAGGCTTGGGCTGCACATCCCACCAGTGGCACTTGGGAGAGGACAGCTGAGCTAATACTTCAAAGGTGGAGGGTTGGGAGATTCCACGACAGCTCTTGGAGCTAGGAGCCTAACCTTCTTCTTGCCTCCTGTTTTCCTCCCCCACTCCCAAAGCCCCTCTTGGGCTGTGTGGAAGTGTCCCAGTTCTTGCAGCTGTGTTGGTTGTAATAGGTCATTTAGTCCTGAAATCACTGTTTAAAAGGGGCAAGTCCTTGCCTCGTGTGACAGCTGCCGCCTTGCACTTTTCCCCAGGCTGGAAATAACTGCATATGACACAGGAGCAGAGCATGGCATGGGGGAGGGAGAAAGCTTTCTGGCTTCCTCTTAGTGCTCTGATGGCTTTGCTGTGTGCCTCTTTTCCCATAGCAGAGCCATGCCCCACAGATTTAGCAGATCTCTCAGCTGGCAGTGTCCAGGCAATACTTAACACTGGCACTCTCCAGGCTCTGCAGACTGGAACCAGACTGGGAGCAAGAGAGAAGGGCTGTGAGGTGCTGGTGGTGATGCAGGATGCTTGCCTAGCACACCAGGGAGCCTTGCTGCTCTGTGCAGAGACAGAGACAAGGAGAGGGAAGGTGGAAATGTTTCTGCTCCCTGCTCCCCTCTTCAAAATCCAAAGCCTTGAGCCCATGGAAACCTGGCCAGCTTTTCCTTCTAGCTGAAGGGCTGTCTCCTGATTGGAATGACAGCTTTGAACTGGAAGACATTATTTCATTAGCGTGCTAATCAGATACAGAGATTACCTGATTGGCTACTTAATAATTAAATGAAGTTGCCTGTAATTCTTTGAGCACACACAGAACTAATTAAATTAACCCTTCACTGCCCTGCATGCCTGGGATGCACTTGTGTGAAATGGAGAGGGCAGCTTCCCCAATGTGGGGACTGGGATCAGAAGGGGCTGGTGGTCATGAAGTAGCCACTGCAGGAGTGCCAGAGTGGTCTCATCAGGAGCCTGGAGAGGAGAAGGTTATGCACTCTTAGACCCTTTCCCCTCAGTTTGGCACACCTGGTATGTGATCAGTGTGTCTGGCAATGGGCTACCAACAGATCCTGTCTCCAAATAGCCAAATAAATGCACTGGGCTCATGGAGTTGATGCCAAGGCATGTGCAGTAACCCAACTCGTGGCTTAGGATCACCTGGTAAAAAGCAGAGAGAAGGAAAACCTGCACTTGACAGTTCTTGAGGAGAAACAGTCCAACAGAGACCAGAATATGTTCTCCTGTGCTTTTGAACCACCTGCATTGGCAGGATTCCACCAATTAAACTTCTTGTTGACCACCTATTTCTCTCTACTCCTGCAGTGTCCACTCCAGGAACTGCACTTTGCATATGCTTACAAAGGTGTATTTCCAACAGTTTGAGGAGGACACAGAAGTCATGTCAGTGCCACAACTTTCTTTTATTATAGATTTTTAAAAGTGTAAAATAGTAATAAACAGAAAATTTCCCTGTGTTTTCAAGCCCAAGTGCTATACAGCTTCTGTAATGCTAGAGGTGTGGCAGTTTGAAATTTACAGTGAAAGGCTGATTTTTATAACGTGTGAGAGAATTGCTGCCGTGTTGAAGACACTCTGTGTTTGATCATTTTATTGCTAGGGTGAAGAGTTAGCATCTATAATTTTTTTGTATCCATTTTTAGTGCTAAGCACTGGGTTGAGGCAACAGAAAAGCTACCTTATAATAATCCAACTCTCTTCCCTTGCTGCTGCCACTGTCTCCTTCTAGACTTTGCCCATACATGTTAAAATGAAACTGTCAAATTAAGCACATTTCACTGTCATCCAGAGCTAAACTTGGCAGAGAAAAGCCCTTGGACCTTCTGGCCTAAGTTAACCACGGCTGGCTTCAGCTACCCCAGTAAGGAATTGCTGTGGCATGCAGAACAGCTTTCCCCTTCCCCATGGTCCATGTTGCTGACTCTGTCCTCTTTTTCCCTGAAGATTGTTTGTAGCAGCAGTGTCCTTGGAGCCAGCAGAGGGATAAATATCTCGAGCCACTGCTTTGTCTTTAAAATCTGGCTTCCACATGACAGGCAGCCCAAAATGCTTTGGGAAACAGGTCAGGAGACTGAAGAAAACAGGGAGGATGGGAAACAAAAGGGCAATTAGATGGTTTCAGTGCTCCTTCTGGCAGGGAGCATTTGCTGGTGAGACATGACCCCCTGTGCTGACTCTCTGCAGATGTGGGTATGCTGGCAGGGTTTGCAGGAGGAGCAGAGACAACAGCCAGCGAGCCTTGGGATGTCTTTGTGTCCCTACTGATCTCTAAGATTTACCATCTCCACTTCCAAGCCCTTGGATCTGCTCTCCCCACAAGCCAACCTTTGCCATCCTTCCTGCACTCCCCTCTGCCTTCCTGGGTCAGAGCCAGGTCTGTGATTCCCACCTGCTGGGGTCTCTGGGAAGGTGCTTGCCCCCATTTTATGAGCCATGGGCAGGCATAGGTTTTAAAACTGTGGGTTTGGGGGTGGCAGGGAAAGTGGGTGCAGTGCTTTCAAAGGTCAAGCTGGAGCCCAGATACAGAAGCCAGTTAGGCTTTAGTGTTGTCAATATTTGATGGTGTCCTGTTGTAAAAGGGCAGTAAGTAAGGCTGGCAGATCTGTGTCTGGCCTGTTGCTGCAGTAGAAAGCTGTTTTCAGGGATGTCTGGAACAAAGGATATTCCAGTGTGTGGTGGAAGTGGCCATTTAAATGCATCTGACCGTAAAGATGCTCCCTTGGAGCAATTTTGATATCAGAGCTTGTGGGACTCACTCCTGTGGGCAAAATCGTGCTCAGTCAGACAGAGCCTGAATGCTGGAGATTGAGCTTGGGGATGGAGTTCAGGGAGGCTTTTTACCTCTTGTGTCCTCCTCTTTGTTTTTGTTTATGGGTTTACAAAGTCAGATTAGCATTTCAATGTTGGAGGCAAAGCCCCTGGGCAGTGGTGGAACCAGCCTGGTCCAGCCGGTTTGGGATTACTGCTCCTTTCCCAGCAGCCATCCTTCCTTCCCAGCTCCAGTGAGGAGCAAAGCCTGAGGCTTCTCCCTGTTGGGAATGCCCCAAGCTGCAGCTTACCCCTCCAGCCTGTCTGAAGGTAGATGGGCAGGGTCACCGGGAAGGGTAATTAGCCTTCTTTTCAGGCAAGGATAATTGTTTTATTGTTTTAAATGGTAGCACAAGTTCTGGGGGAATAAAAAAACAACCCCCTAAGAGCTTTCAATCCAGAAGCTGTTCACTTTTTCTTATAGGTGTTGCCTGTCCACAAGCTTGGTTTTGCTTTAATCCTGTGGATCTCAGAATGCAGAGTCCTGTTACTGTAGTGAAACAGTGTATTGAATAAAAGAGAAGTCCATGCCCCTTTCCTCTCCCTGTCAGGCATAATGTTGTACTCAGTCACACCGGTGCAAATATAGGGCAAGTCCGGGGGGTTCAAGTCAATGTACTCCAGACTCATGGTATAAATTGCAGAAGGTAGTGTCTCTTCTGAAACCAAGGTTTTCTCTTTGGGCTATTCTGTGTTTGTTCACCAGAACTGATGCTGCTCCATGCAGTACCCAATCCATATGCTGAGAATTCATTGCATGGGAGCAGGCTTAGGTGCTCCTGCAATGCAAGACCCTTGCATGTGGTTGAGCTTCAAATTTACATTCACACAGGAAGCTTAAGAGGAGGTAGCTTAAGCATGAGAATTTATTTGTGTTTATTGCGTCTTTATTCTGAAGAAAATGTGAAGATCTTTTGGAAATGTTCCCCCAGTTTGATTAGGTTGTTCATATGGCTTTTCTCCCCATGTGCAAAGATGGCACTGTATTCTTTGTTGGAAGACTTTAAGAAAATCTTCTCAGCTTGTAGCTGTTAACAAAAAGGGATCTGAGTCTGTGTAAAAAAATATTTCCTTAGATTCGTTCCACCTTCTCAGGTCCCTCAAGTCAAGTTCTGATTTCTTTTGTTCTAATGTACTTTATAAGCGCCAGTACTTAGTGCTGCCTCACTTATGCTAAGACACTGTGCACACACCTTCATTCCTCACTCCCCTGCACATTACTCTGCTGTCTGGGAGAGGAGTCGTTCAGGGTGCCACTATGTTAAGCTGTTGAGAGAATGGGGAGAGATGAGATGGAGGTATTGTTATGCTGGAAGGTGTTAATTGGTGCTATCAGCCACTTGTTTGATTTCTAGACCATTACAGCAGTCCTTGAAGTTGTGTCTGAGCCAAGCAAATGGCAAGGGCTCTGCAAGTCCCCCATCTTGTCTTTTTTTTGAGCCATTTTTTTTCTCCATTGCCACTCACAAAAATTAGCAGGGCTTTCTCTACACACTTGTGCAGAGGGGATGTGCCTGGATGTTGAGGAGCTGGCTGGGTGTACTGCACAGAATTTATCACATTGCTTGTGAGCCCTGGCCTGGCACGGTGGCTTGGCGGGGTGGAGAGGAGATGCTGAATGGTGTGAGGGTATTTCTGGGCTCCTCAGAAGCAGAGGAGCTCATGTACTTACTTGGGCAATGTTTTTTTCTGTGGTGTTTCCTGCTTTAGAGGCAGATGCGTGATATTCTTTAGGGCAGGATCCTCCTGTAGGGCCAGCACCCAGCTGCCAGATAGAACCTCTTATTTGTAGTCCAGGCTTTCTGCCCAGAGAGAGGACAAGTGAATATCTCCATTCCTCCTCCCAGAGCACAAACAAGATCCACAACAGGACAGTGGCTGGCTGCTGTGCAGCCACAGGAGAAATCCTCTCCACAGCTGCCTTTTCTCCTAAACTGGGAAGTAAGGAACCATCCTGATTTCGCTCATTTGTTTTTCTACTTTTTTCCCGGGTGCAATAAGAAGTGGGATTGGGAGTAGCACCAGCAGAAACTTGGAGACAGGGTGCATTAATGCCTCTCTCTTCCATCCAAAGCTCCAAGGTATGTTGAACATTTCTCAGGCATAACTTTGTGTGGATCTCTTGGCATACATAGAGACACACAAATCCAGCCACAAGTGCCTCCCCCTGATATTCCTTTGGTCATGGGGATGCAGTATTGCCACCCTGGTGTCCCTCCCTGGTGTCTTGGCTTTGCTTGCTGCTTCTCCTGAATGTTTATGCTGTGCACCTGGCTTTGTGCTATATCATAGGTGGAAAATGGAGTGAGACAAGGCAGCTGAACAGAGAGGTGATGCTAAATGGAGGCCGAAAGCTTGAAAATGTAAAGGACCAATAAGGATCATTATGAGAGGAAAGTCAAGACCTGATTTCAGAAAAGACTGATAAGGAAATCCCAATAGAGAATCACAAAAATGTGCAGTCAGGGTGGACCTCTGGAAGTCCCTTATCCAACCTCTCTGTTGGATTCAGGCTGTCACCAGCAGTAGTTCAGGTTAACGTGGTCTGAAGAGTGCATCGTTTCTCTGTTATTTTCTATTCTCTGAATGCCTTTCTCTGTTCCTTCCCTTTTCCATTCCCCCAAAAGAGAGCAGAATTGTGAAAAGAGTTAAGAGATTATTTAGCAATGCATGGTCTCTAAAACTGCTGAAATTCAGCTTGGGCAAAAGGGGAGCTTTTAGCTCTGAAGCAGGGATACACCTTCTACTAGCAAACTCCATTTGAACTGGGACTGACAATAAGTTTGGGTTGGAAACTGCCAGTTCTTTTTTTCATTCTGTAGGGAATAGCTTGCCTTTGAGGGATGGTTGTTGCTTGTGCAGGAATACCTTACTTCAGGAGTCATTATGCAGGCACTCCAAATGGGACCTGTGGGTAAGCACCACACAAAATAGCAGCTGTTGCCTTGAGAGAAATGCCTTAGGCCAAACAGGAAGATTTTTATTTGTTTTATTGTTGAGAACAGATAGCCAGGACTTCTGGCCTCTGGTCTTTTAATACACAGCTTGTTTTCATCCTCTCCTACATGCCTGAAATCTGTGTGATTATCTAGTCTCTAAATCCCTATCAGCACCTTCACAGGTGTTCCAGTGTAATTCTTTCTGGGGCTGCATTGAAACGGGTCAGGCAGCTGATCTGGACAGTGGATAAAAAAACCTAAAACACCTCAACTCCCATTCCCTCCAGTTATTTTTTGCCTGGATTAGTTTCATGAGCTGGCTTATAGAGTGGCCTGGCAAATAGTTGTGCCAGCCATACCGTGGTATGGAGTTTGGATAAGCAGTGGGGATGAGCAAAGGGGCAAGAATAATTTAATGTTCAAAGTGGACTATCATGTCAGACTGATCATGCAGGCATTTATCACTGTCAGTGGAAAGAAATTGAACTTTGAGAGATGAGAGGAGTCTATTTTAGAATGACATGAATCACTCTGAAGGTGTTCCCCTCTTTTTTCCATGGATGATGATGGGGAACTGAGTGCGCCAGCTCTGATGAGACATCAAACTTAAACCTCACTTTTTGACTCTTATACTTTAATAATGAAAGAATTGGCATGCCTGATTATTGCTCATAATGCTTCACCCTCAGTGCTGTTGTAAATATAGAAAATGTCACCAGCTGGAAGCAGAATTCCAAACTTCCTAACAGGGCAGTTATGAGCAATAGTGATGCCATAAAAAACTAGGTAACCATATAAGTGGTTGAAGAGCTAAATATTAGCTCTGGGGAAAAACCCAAAACACTTTTAACCACTGCCCATTGCCTTACCTTTGGGTAAAGCTGCCCAGAAAATGATGGTGTTCCTGCACACTTTCCAGCATTTCTGTCCTGCAGTGCTGCCTTCAAAGACCAATATTGCCTGCTAATGTAATTTGTATTTGATCTCAAGGGGTGGTGATGGTAGAGAACGTGCTTGCTTCAAATCACCACTGTGACACGATAGTGAGGGGTTTGTTGTACATTACTGGGGTTTTTTTGGTGTGTTGAAACCGATGCTAAATGATTACAAATCCACTTACTTGACAGGAAACACTGCAACCTTTAATTCAGTGCCTTGTACCTGTAGCTGATGATGGGTTTTAATTACAGGGTTGTATGTTTTTTCCATGGGCTTGCTCTCTAGGGTAGGTGGTGCTGAGAGCACAAACCAAGGCTGTGCACTGAAGGAGGCTGTTGGCTGTGTGGTTCTCACCTTGTTTGCTGAAGATGATGCTAAGTGGGCAGGATATGAGAGATGGAGGCTGCCACAGGGAAAGAAAGGATGTCTGTTGGTTACAGGAGGGTGTAGTGCTGTATCTGTCTAGCCAGAGGCAAGGCAGATGTGAGGTCCACAGCTTCTTTCTGCCCTAAGAGATGATAGCTCCTTTTCATCCACCAGTTCAACTTTGTGGGGCTGTGCTTGTGCAGGGAGGAGAGGGAACAATCTAGGTTTCAGAAGCTAAATTTTGGAGGGATTTTGTTTTGTTTCTCTTTTTCACCTGAAATTACTTTGGTTGTCTGGCTTACAATAAAGCCCTAACATGAGTGGAAATAGAGTAGGAATAGAGGAATAAGGATGGGTTTTTCCAACTGAAACATACTGATGTTAAGTTGCATTTTCAGTCTCAGCACTCATTTTTTTGTGGACTTATGACTCTGGGTGAGTTGCTTATGCCTCATTTCTCACAAGAAATCTTTATTTACCTGGCTGGGTTGTGGTGCTCTCCCCCAGAGCAGCTCAGGAGATGTTCCTCTCTTTGGCTGTGGAAACAAAATGCTTCACAAACTTTTGTGAGATCTGGGAATGAGTTTTGGTGAAGCCAAGGGAGACTGGCATAAGTTACTGCATCAGCTGAAGCACAGAGTGCAAAGGCTCCTTCACCCACCATTTGTGCCCCAGAGCTCCAGCGTGGGCCCTGGCTCCTTCCATGTGTCTCCATTCCCAGCAGCTGGTCACCCAGATGATCCAGACAAGGACATGTTTGTCATTTGCTGAATTAGCCAGCTGAGGAGAAGCCGTGGGCATTGGCCAGCACAGGGAGCCAAAACAGGGACATGTGTTAAAAATGACAGAGTTGAGTTTGTCAGCATTACCCTGGTATTTCTGGTTCAGCCTGAAGCATCTTATTGCCAAACTTCAGCTTTAGAGAGTGCTGGTGGTGAAGTTGGAATTGGGAACAGTGCTGCATCACACTCCTGCTTGCTTTCCCTGCCTCAGGAGTATATTGCTACCTACCAATCTTTTCCCAGCCCTGGGAAAAATAACTATTAAGTCTCTGTTGTGTTTTAAATGCTCCCATAAAAATGCCAGGGATGGGGTTTGTGGGATTCTTTTCGGGGCGAGAGGGACGATCTCAAATAGAGATGCACCTCTTAAATAGAGAGGTGAGTTTTGCTGGTGCTGATCAGTTTTTCCCCACCAATTTCTCATTTGTCAAATCAGATTAAAAATCATTAACTTGTAAATAGATTGGGAAGAGTTAATGCTTATTGGATTGAGATGCTGTGTGGAGGCCACCACAGAAAAAGTTCTATGAAGCGATTAATAGCTTATTTGGTGGCCAGGCTGGGAAGCAATGTAGCAAATTAGGCATAGGGATACATAAAGAGTAAGAAGGACAAAAATCAATATTGAACAGCTGAGGGATACATAAAGAATAAGAAGGATAAAAATCAATGTTGAACAGCTGTCTTTACTTCCTAGTCTCACAGTCCCATGTACTGAATGAAGTGTAATGGAGATGTGATTACTCATTTTGTTACTATTATAAAGGGTTTGAATAATGAAACAGACCTGAGGTTGGTTTTATAGTCCTGAATGTAGCATTTCCCCCTTCACATGCTGTCACCTGAACCATTGCAGAGAGTCAGCAGCCTGCACAGAATACATGAAAGAAGTAGTAATAAGTGAGGCTATGCTGCAGTGTAAAACCCAAAATACACCACTTAACAGTGAGTGAAGAGTGGAATAAAGCTTTCCTTGTCCTCATTTTGGGGAGGACAGGAGGAAACAGGGGAAAAAATGAGTATAGAGGCTACTGGAATTGAAGGAGCTGAGAATGGAGGGAATTGCCTGGATCAGCAATACACAGACTGCCTTACTGGTTGTTGGTTTGAAGTGTCCTGGTATCAGATGGCTTTCTGACTGTGTGATTGCTAGCAGGCTCAAAACTGTAGGATATGCAGCTCTGGCTCAGAAGACAGATTGTTTTTCTGGTATGCATCTGTAAGCTCTAACTTTTTCTTTTTAATAACCTAACTATTGTAGTCTCAACAGATCCATGATTGCAGAAATGCAAATTTCTGTATGTCTGATGAGGTCGGCTGTATGGGGTGGATGTTGTCAACAAGCTGGCTGGTGCTGCTGCTGTCTCTTCAGGGATAATGGAATCTGGGAACAATTAAGAGGCAGTGTAATCAGTTCCTGGGGGCAGGAGCATACCCTCTTGCTTTTCAGCATTCCCTTGGCTGACTCATGAACTCTGTTGATTGACTTGGGAAGCAAATGAATCCAGTGCTCCTCCACAAGGAAGAGTTATGGAGGCAAGGTGGTGAGAGGAATACATCAGATCTCAGGCAGCTTCTGCCCTCTGTGCTGTGAAATGTGTGGAATTTACAGTGGTTACTTAGCTGCTAAGCAAGTGGGATTTTTTTTTTACTTTGTTTTTGCCCTTAAGCCCTGTCCATCCTTTAAACTAAGGACTTCCTTTAAACTAAGGACTAACAACAAGCTATAGCTGGGAAATGGTCACACATAAGCACAGGGAACAGTCTTGGCAGCTTACTAGAAAACAAACTGTAACTAACTATAATTGTACAAAAATATATGCAGCCATAAGATTTGCAAGCACTTTGTATGGGCTTTGGTAAATGAAAGAAGCAGTGTGTTTGGATTCCCATCTCCCTGGGCTCTCCTCTGTTATTCAGCTGTTCCCAAACTGGCAACTAAGAAACTTAGGGTGCAGGTAGAGATCTCTAATGCACTGTGTTTCTATATTTCCTTCCACCAAGGAGTCCTAAGAGTGTCTGTGGCTGGTTAGTGAGAGCAGAGAGGCAGAACCATTGGGAGCCAGGCAGGATCCTGGTGTCACAGGTGTGGTGCAGAAGGGTGAGGTGACGTGCCACAAGGCTGCTGCATGACTGTGGGCAGTCTGCAACACAGAGCAGATCCTCTGTGTTCCAGCCCTACATGTGGGGAACACAAAAGTGCTTAAAGCACGAGAGTGCTCGAAATGTGTCTTTTTTATCCTTTGCATTACTTAGTTCTTTTGCCAAGCAGTCGCTTCTCTTTCCCTTTGATTTTAACTGCTCTGTTCTGATGGTGGTGTGCTCTAGGTACTCATCTCCCAGGCACATGGGGAATAACAGCTTGCAATACTCCAAAGCATGTGCAAGGAAGGGATGGGCTGCACGAGCAGGACTTGCCCCTAATCAGGTTTGGTTTATGGTATCTTACATTCTAGGCCAGTGGTAAAAAATGCTCCCAGAGGCTGAGTGGACTGGTGACAGGAGAGGAGACAAGCACATGGAAAATAAGCTCCTGCTCCCTCAAAGACATGCATGCAGAATGATAGTGGGGTGGGTGTGGGGGCGTGTAAGCAAGTAACATCCCAGAAGCTGGAAGAATAAAATGAAAAGGCAGCAGGATCAGCCCGCAGATGAAAGGCAGCCCCTTTAACATTTGCTCCCGGACTCCGGCAACTCTCAGCAGTTGGCTGGAGACTAAGCTGGACGGTCCTGTGGAGCTCCAACAAAGGGACGAAACAAACCCCCGTCCCCCGGGGCCCCCCTCCCCGACAACGCGTGAAACAACTTGATAAATGATTGCTCTGTCAGGGGACCAGGGGATGGAGACGTCTGGGAGTGCAGGGGGAATGTATCTAATTCAGGCATGAGGGGAGCATGGGGGTCCCTGCCTTGGCAGCAGAATTAATAGATAGGGCAGAGTGGGAAGGGGTGGGTGGCTCTCTGGAGATGTTTCTGGGGAGCAGGCTGTCAGGGTTTGGGGGGCTCGGGGGAGTCCCCCCGGCTGTGCCCTGCCTCCAGCCCCCATGCTCGCATTACCTCATTTACTGGGGATGGCAGGAAATACAAACCTCCCCCCTCGCTCCCAGCCCAGTCCAGCCCTGCTGCTGATAGCATTGAAAGCTGCAGAAACAGGAGCCCATGCCCTGCCTCTATTCAGGGGAACATTAATTACCCTAAAACAAAAACAAGAGGAGTTCGCAGCTGGGGCCCAACACTTCGGATTCCCCCTCCCTCTGTCCCTTCCTCTCTCCTTCCCTGCTGCTCCTCCATTTATACAGTCTCCCCTCCTAACTGGCTGATATTGGGTCTGAGCACCCTTGGTGCCCAAAACTCTGCCAGCAGGGTTTGTAGGGACTGTGCAGGCATAGATGGTCCAAGGGCTGGATCCGTGCTGCCAGAGGAGTGGTGTGCCCAAAATACACCACCAAAACCAGGCTGTGTATTTTGTGGAAAGCTGTGGCAGCTGGAATAATGAGAAGTCCTACATGGTCAAATGGCTTATCCTGGCAAGTACAGGAGAGAGCACTGGGGAAACTTCAGGGAGTCCTGCTGGAAGAAAATAAGGGTTTGGTGGTGGTGTCTTTTTCTCCCTCCCCCTCTGTGGGAATGGAGCAGAGAACTTAATTTAGAGCCCTCCCGAGCTGCTGGTTAATAGTTGCTTGATCCAGGGGGCAGCTGCTGCCACCACTTGCAAGGTGACCCAGAGCCCTGTTCCAGCATGTCCCAGGCCACTATGTCATGAGCACCAGTTGCCAGGAATAGAGAGTGCAGCAATGTGTATAAATAAATAAAATGGGGTTTGAGTGCACTTCTGTGTTGGGCTGATGAAGAGGAAGGGCCTGGCTTCAGGAGAACTGAATGAGCTTTGTTATCATTTTGGTAGCTGTCACCCATCCAGAGAAGTTGGCCCCAAGCCCCACTCTTGTGGCACATCAGCAATAAATGATAACAAAAATAGGTAAAACGTGGGGAGGAGAGTTCTGAAACATGTGGAGGGCAGTGCTTGCCAGCTGTCAGCTTCCTGTCTTCACAGGAGAATTTGATCTCCCCGGGAATTGCCCTTCCCCTTCTCCTCTATGCTCCTGCCCTAAGGTCTTTGAAGAGCTTAGCAAGTGCCTTGGCACAGGGTAAGGTGGCTTGCCTGCAGTGGAAGTGTTGTGTTCCTTTAGGCTGCTGACACTCTGACTGTGCACTAAAGGCTGAAACGCCTGAGTCTTCAAAACCCTCTAGGACCTCCTTTTGTGTCTCCAGAAAATTGCCAAGACTTCTTTAGCATGTCCAGTTGTGGTGTGAAAGCTGTGAGAGGAGCACCTGGAAGTGCTGGTGTGAGCAGCCCCTGCCAGAATCCAGCACCTGGAGCGTGTTACTGCAGGGTAGCCACTGGCATTCATTTTGGGTTAAGTGAGATGCTGTTCAGCTCAGTTAAGCAGACCTATTTATAATGTGGAGCGCCCTGGTTCAAGCAGGGCTGCAGAGATTAGGAGGAGAGGAGATAGGGAATTAGTCAGCCCTGTTAATGCTTTACCTGGCAGTGAGGAGGAACTGTGGATGGCCATGCCTGGTTTCCTCTTGGCAGTGCAAAGGCCAGCAGTGCTTTGGTTTGTTACAGAGCCCTGGTAACCCTCTCAGACTTCACTTTTGCAAAGCAGCACGTGCAGTTTGCCAAAGTTGCCCTGTGTCAGAAAAACACAGACTCTTCGTGCTGTTTGGATTGTTGACAAAGGAGGGGAGAGTAGAGAGAGGTCTTATAGAATATTATCTCTACCGTGTTTTTCTGTTATTTCTTTTGGACCTGAAAAGGTGAGAATAAATAGCCACTAAAGCCACATAAAAATAATTATACAAGCAAGGCAAAAAATTGTGTTCTTTATGATCACTTGCATTGGGTTGCAGCACCTAAAGTTATGAAAATGTAACACAGGATACTTTTTAGAAAACAAAACCCTTTCTGCAGTCTAGCAGGGAACAAATCCTGTCCTGAAACACTGGATTTTTGCAAGTGTATACAACAGTCAGGGAAGTAGGCAGAGTAGGCAGACATTGTTTTTCAACTTGGGGCAAGTTACCAGCTCATTTAGACCATCATTTACTATCAAGATGGAGAACTCTTCCTTTTTCCCCAGCACTCTTGTCTAGTAGTCTGGGCAGTAACCTTTGCAGAAGGCCAGAGGGGACAACTGAATGCAGTGGTTTCTTCTAAAGCCTTTACAAAACTATTAGAACTTGGAGTCTTACATAGTGATAGTTGTTGGCTGATGGTTTTGGGGGAGGTTTTTTTGGTGTTTTCTTTTTTTTTTTTAAGGAAGTAATTTCCTTCACAAAAGGGAAGCATTTTTTTTCATGCAAGACATAATTAAACTGGAATTCATTGCCACAGGATGTTGTGGATGCCAGAAGTTGAGATAGGTTCAAAAAGCAATTAAACAAATTCATGGAAGCTAAGTTCATCGAGGGCAATTAAGCACAAAGATACAATCTCTGGCACAGGAAGTATTAAGCCACAGCTTGCTGGAAGCTGGTAGGGGGGAAGCCTTATGGTATGCTTGCACCATTCTTGCACACCCACCAAGCATTTGCTGCTAGCCCCTGTCTGGGGCAGGATACTGGGCTCCATGGACCTTGGATATATTAATTTACTGTGATTTAGCACATGCCAGTTTTGCTAAGGAAATGCTAACAGCACGTGGAGATGGGAGCGATCCTTCAGAGTGCCTTTCCTGTGTCTTTTTTTGCCAGCAGAAAGCAGAATCAAGACCAGGTATTCTGGTGGTACAGAGAGCTGGGCTGGCAAGCGAGGGACAGTGGGGAAGGAAATGAAACCAGGCTGCCCCACCACTGTCCTGCTGGCACATGACGTGGTCTGCAGAGCTCTCACGGTGTGCTGTTCGTGGATGAGCTCCAGACACTTCACGTGCTTCCAGAAAATTGGTCTGTGTGAGTCCTGTCTTCCAATAACCTGCCCTCATCAGCCAACTGCTTTCTCTGGTGTGCCCAAAACATGGCCTTTGAAAATGGACTTAAAATGAGACTTCATGCTTATTAACAGCATGTAAATACATAGAGTAATTCTTCAGATGGAAGTTCACTTGACTTTTAGCCTTTTCTTTAATTTTAGGCTTCCTGCTTTGCTTGAGAAATTTAAGCACTGCTAATATGATGTTGTATTAAGGGTGTCACTCAACATAGATAACACATGATTATAACTTAGTTGTTAGAAAATGCCTGATTTATCTCAATTGTGCCTCTTAATTTATGCTGAGAACCATAAAAGCAATAATCAAACCTCCTCAGGTCCTCCCTCCCTCCCTCCTGTTGGCAAGCCTGTGACTAAGCTGTGCTGTGAGAGGATATTTATCAGGGTGCCACAGGTACCAGAAGTAGTTTCTGCCTCCAGTTCACTGACAATTCAGAGAAAGAATTGCAGTGTATTAATTCATTGATGTAAAAAAAATGCTGAAGGAGTATTACTCAAAAGTACAAGAGCCTAGAGAGGGATTAAAAGTATGGATAAAGAAATTCAAGTTGGCAAGTTTATGCTATCACATGTGGACATAAATAATATAATCCAGAGCTAGTTGTTTGGAACATTCTGGATGTGGGAACAAGTGTGCCATGTCTTGTGACTTTTAGGTAAAACCAGTATTTCATATTTGCTTGAACTTTCCTTTCTTGAAGATGATTAGAGAACATGATCCAAGTGTAATTTTTAAAACATTGTGAATCCAATGGGTCATGTTTGTGTTTTACAGAGTGAAGCAGATCACTAGACAGACTCTTGAAAACAAGTTTGATGTTTTTGTTCTTAAATGTAACTGCAGCCTTTTTGTATAACTTTGTTTCTGGATATCTTGGTATAAAAAAGATTTATAAAATTGTGGGGAAGTCACAGAGTATCAACCAGAATAACAGCATGAGAATGATCCTATTGGAAAGAAATATTGAAAGGCCTGAATATACTGGGTACTTACTTGCATCTATAGAACAGAGGCACCAAGAGAGAAAGGCAATTGGATGATTGAAATAATAGGAAAAAGGAGAACAAAAATAATTCTAAACACAAAGAAGTGTTCCTAAGCAGGAAGTTCTGCTCTTGAAACACTTAAACTAGACAAATACATTGTGTCTGGCAGAGAGTAGCCTCCAAATAGTCCTGCATTAGAAAGAGAATTTTGTATGCCTTTTGTGTCTCTGAGTTTTATCCCCAATAAAGTGGATTGGAAAGCAGGGGATAGGTTAGTATCGTGGGTTCATCTCAGTAGCCAATACTAGGATTATTTGAGAAGTAGAATAAGGACACTTGAGATGTGTATTCTTTTGGCAGATTCAGGCTAGGTATTGGACAAGTACCTCGGGATTTATTGGAAGGTCTAAGCAGTGGTTCTGCTGTGCAGGTCAGTGCTCTGGAAGCCAGCCAGCTGTGCTCAGAGGCTGGGTTTTGATGGAGGTGTTTTCCCTCACCAACAAGGAGAAAAGGTTGGCATCTCATTAAATACTGTTTTTTCACACCGATGGTGGATGGGCCATCAGGTTGGTAATCTCACACCCACCTTTCTCTTTGACTGAAGTGGGCCATGGTACATGAGCTCCAGAGCAGAAGTGCAGCTCCTCCCCTTTAACATCACAGCAATGTGTGCTCCAGGTTTGGCCTGTGCACATTGCAATTCAGCAACAGCTATTCTGCTTTTCAGTCCTCACTCTAGTCTGAATGGATACAAAACAAGTCTCTCTTTTGGTTTGGATGGAAGAGCTGGTGATAGTAACTGCAGAGTTGATATTGGCTCCTACCACTTTTCACAGAAGACTGAATGTTTCAAAGGTGAAAAGCTCTGTTTCTCAGCATTTTTTCCCTGCTGTTCTTGTGGTGTCTTAAAGCATCTTTTCCTTGAATATAACTCACACAATGAAGTTCAAATTGCATCTTCCTGGTTTCCTTCCTCTTTCATTTTGAGCTACTTTCATGTACAAACCATCCACCTCCTCAGAGTGAACCCTCTGAGCAGGTTCTGGATGAGGCTTGTTCTCATTTCTAGTCCTGAGTCATGCCTAATATTAGATACCTTGGAAGAAAGTAAAATCCCACAAGTGGGAAAACTGTAGAATTCTCAACTCCAATTGCTGACACGGTTGATGTTTTGTGGTTTTTAATCTTATTAGTATTATTGCTTCAATAAATACCTCGCAGAGAAGGGTTCTGTGGGTTACTTTTGTAAGCGTGGGTGCAGCAATATTTTCTTTCATCACTTTGAAATCTGTTGTCTTTTATTTAGTTGAATGGCTCCTTGCTTCTGTCCTGTTGGGAGAAAAAGAGGGTGGGAGTGGAGAATAAGTGTATCCAGATGGCTTTCTCTGCCTGTTTTATGTTATCATATGCTTGGATTGTTTCACCTCTTACTTACCTCCCCTTGAACATAGCCCAGAAATTTGCAAATCATTAGGGTTCCTATTCAGCAGACTTTTTAATGGACTGTAGGCCATCCAAAGTCATGCTAACAAGGGTTCAGTCAGTCTTGAGTTTTGTAATGTGTGTGTTTTGTAACTGACTTCTTAGATGAGCATCTTTCAGGGGCTGTAAATTGATGTCAGTTCCTTCTGGATTTGTAAGTTTCTGAGGTTTTGTTTTGTTGCAAAGGCAAACGGGTTGAATGCAATGTTCAAGAGAAAAACTGTGTTTTCCATATTATTCTTTATCTCGCTCTAATACAAAGCTCCACATCTGGTTTGTGGTTTTGACGATGACTGGAAACTAAGCAGATGTTTTCCCTGTGCTGTCCACAAGACCACTTAGATCTTTCTCCAAATGGTTACAATTAATGTGAAACCCATCCACATCTACTATTAGTTCAAACTCTCCTTGCCAATTTGCATAACCTTGCACTTGTGTGCAGTAACACTGATTTGCTGTAACTTGGGTGGATCTTGAGATTCATACTATTTGTTCTTCCTGGTTTTATTTAATTTATAGAGCAGTATCATCAACAATTCCCCCCCCTTTCACGTTGTATATCCCCTTTCCAGATCATTTAATATATTAAATGTTGATCATAGTATCCACCCCTGGGACTTCCCCCATTAACCTTCTTGGAAACTGGCTATTTATTCATGCTGTTCGTTTTTCCTAAATTAGCTTTAATCTATTGACGGATGTTTACCTCTCACCCCATGACTAGTTTCCCTAATAGACTGTGGTGATTAATATTACCAAAGGCTGTTTAAAAATTCAAATTAATTATATCTACCAATTTTTCTTTAACCACTGTCCTGGCACTCCTTATAGAAAAACACGGATGTGCCCATTTTTCTTATGGAAATGCCATGCTAATCTGGGCCTGCTGTATGGCATTAATCTAACTTTCATAACTACCCAGTTGAGCCATTTTACCAGGTACTAAAGTAAGGTTTACAAGTGTCTGTAATTCCCAAGTTCACTGTTGCTTTTTATACACAAATCCAGGGTATCACCTGCCCTGCAGCTTCGCCACTTCCTATTTAATTTTAATGACCACGCTGCCAGCAAAATGCGTAATGTGCCGCTCAGCTCTTAACATCGTTTGGAACTCGGGCGAGCGCTACCTGGGCCAGTTTGTTTCCAATTTAAATTAATTTTATGTGACTCCAGGCATCAGTGGCAGGCTGCTCTGGGTTTTTACAGCGCCTGCTCTTGAACTGCTCGTTACCGGCACCCGCCAAGGGCCCCTGCAGGGCTGTGCTCTTGATGCCTTCTATGCCCTTCCTATATTCTCCTATACCTCATCTTTCCTATACCTCTCCTATACCTACCTGTCCGGTGTAGCCAGCCCAGCCTCTTGCTCTGGAGGTGTTCTTTCAAAAGCTTGTCCAAGTATCTGGGCAACCCCTTTACCCTCAGACTTCTGGGATGCTTAACCTGCTCCGTTAAAACTAGAAATTTTAACTTTTTAATTCAAGCAAGCAAGTACTAGAGTATCATTTGAGTATGATTTTAGTGATTTTTGCCTTTTATGTTAGTTAAAGTTGGATTATTTCTGGATCTTGCTGTGATCTGGAGGTTTATAGCCAAACTAGGTCTTTACATTCAAGTCAGTATTTTCTTCTGTACATTTATGTCTTTAATGTACATTTCCTTGACTTTGTTTTCATGTTTTAAGTTGCAAAATGATAATTGTTTCTTCCTGTTTGCAGAATGAACTGTTTCATTTGATCTGTATTAAAGTGCTTTTGGTTAAAAAATTGAGTTAAAATATGCATTGCAACTTTTAAAAAATTGGTCTGATGATGAAGTCTAGTATTCCATTGTCTTAAATGAGAGGCTTAGCACCTAAACCTGATTTACTGCAGTTAGCCAGTGGTTCTGGTTTGTTTCCAATCTTTAGGCTCTCCAGGTCAGTGATCAGGCTGTGGGCAGGTGCTTGGCAGCAGCCAGGGGCACTGTGAGATGAGCAGAGAAAGGCTGATCCACTGCAAAATAACACAGCAAAGAAAACTCAGCTGGATAATCAGGTTTAGGATTAAAAACCCTAAAACCTCCCTGTAGCCTGGCCATCAGTAGTGCCCAGGGCTGTGAGCAAACACAGGGGTCATGCAGGTGGAGGAGCTGGGCAGTGTTGCTATAAAGTTACCCCTGAAATTTCATCCAGAGTGAAGGGAATAAACAGAATTGAGGCGCGTACTCCTCGTCGCTCGCAGATGGGCTCCACACATGTCAAGGCTCAATTTATCCTATCAGTAAGGTCTATTCTGGGCTCTTCTGTGTTTTCTGCCAGTTCAGTCTGGGAGTTGTTTTACACCTCTTGGCAAATATTTGGTTTGGGAGTTTCTAAGTATAATCTTAAGTGGTTGATTAAAAGTCAGGGAAAGCTTCAGCTCTTACTGGTTAGAGTAATTTCAAATTTACCATTAGATAAGTTTTAAAGGTATTAGCGTATCTTAAGCATTTAAGACTAAAGCAGAGTATGCAAACAGCCTGTACTGCTGCTGTTGTAGAGCTGAGCATTGTTTCTTTATTTCTGAGTACTCGAGTGCATCTTGGATGTAGACAGACACGGCAGTACTTGGTACATTGTACCAAATCACCCTATTTATCTCCCCTCCTGTTAGTGTCAGGCTGATTCCTTCCTACAGTTTGCAACATTGTCCTTCAGAGTCATTGCAAACTTGCCAGCTCCTTAAGCACGCTTCCTGCATCCTATATTTTGTCTGGTTTTGGAACCTGTTCCCTCCACACCTTCTTGGGTTTAATGTCCCTGAGCTGTTTTCCTGCAATGGAATCCTTTCCTCCGTCCCTGTGTTTTCATCCCACGCTGGGATTGCTGGGCATTTGCTGTCTTAACTGTACTGCTTCAGGCCCCACAGTGCATCCTGGATGTCAAAAGAATTCAGCCCCACAGCTTTCCTCTGCATTAAGAAAATATTTTCTCGGTTTTGTGGAACAACAGAGTGAAATGCCCACCATCATGTCTGTGGCACAGCTGGGAGATGAACTCTGATCTCCATGTGTCTGTCCAGTACCTTGATTACCTGATCACCTCCACTGCCTCATCTCAAATTCATCTGTTGGAGTTGAACCAGCGGGTCAAACTGCATTTTTCATCTCCTTTCTCTCTACTCTGCTTATAGCTTGAGGCACTGGAGGAGAGTGGAGTTTTTACATGTTGGGAGTCTTCTTCAATACTGTTCTTTTATCCCCTCTTTTTTGCCTTCTTTCTTGCATCTCAAATCATGTGAAATCAAGTCTCTATTCCCTTCTACATCTGAAATGCAGCTTTCTGTATTCATGCACATACTTGCCATCAAAAGTTTAATCTCTGTCCTCCGTTTTAATGCTGTAACAAGATTTTATTATTTTTTTTTAGGACCCTCACATTTTCCTTCCTCTGTGACATTCAACTCTAGGCAACCAGTATTTTCTGCATTTAGCATCTAAGTCACGTTCTTTCCTGATTTTAGTATCCCCAACCTGATTCAGTGTGGAATAGAAACCCTTTTCTGCCTTGTACACAAAAATGGGTGTACAGGGTTAGATCAAAGGTCCCCCTAGCCCAGCATCCTGTCTCTTGTTGTACAGCAGATACCCAGGGAAGAGTGTCAGTTCAGGGCAATCAAGCAATGATACTTCCCCAGACTGTGCTACCAGGCTCTGGCTCATTTGCAGCTCAAAAACTTCATTTTGTACTTAACAGCTGTTGATAGATTTCCACCCACCCCCTTTCTGTTAACTTGCCTTTCTTCTATGAACTCTTATAGCATCCATAATACTCCATGGCCGAGAGACAGAAGAATTATTGCTTGTGCAAGGAGGTGTCTCCTTTTTCTTGTTTCTGTCCTGATAATTTAATTTGCTCTCTGTCCATTTTTTTTTTTTCAGAAGGGACTACAAGCACTCATTCATTCTCCGTGCCACTTCTGGCTTTTTATTGTTTTGCATACTTGTTTTTCCCGCAGAAGCTGTTTCATGTATTTTATCATTGTAGTTGTCCTACTCCAGCTTTTCAGTTTTTCTGTGTCTTCTTTTTCCCCAAATCTGGGGTCCAGAACTGTGTGCAGTACTTGTGTAGATGCACTCTGCATTCATACAGAGATGTACTGATGCTTTATGTTCCTTTCCTCAGCATTATATGGCTACTGCTATTATTTCATTTTTGACAGCTTCCAGTATATTTCTTGTACTTTCAGGGTTCTGCATACTACTGCCCAAGCTTCATTTCTGTTTCTTGCACTCTTGCTTGATATCTGGACCCTGACAGTTACTCTTGCTTCACCTGAATTTTCCTTTTCCTATTTTTTCTGCCTTTTTATGCTCCCACCATATCTGAAAGGGCTTTTTTCCTCCAGTGCTCCTACCCACCTTGATCTCTAAATTTCTGTCAAAGATTCATACTACAAAGCCCTTCAAAAGCATCTGCTCTTTTTTTTGCCTTATCTAGTCTACCAGCACTGTCAGGCAACTTTCTATTATGCTGGAAATAAAAAATGTCTCTAAGATGTGTGCCAAGCTCACAGAATGTAAATCCACATATGTAGATCCAATCCACTCTTCTTTTTTTCTTCTTTCCTCTTCACCATCTGTCTTCTAATCTGGTTTCTGTGGGCATTAAGGTATAATTTTACACCAGTCCAGTTACTTCCAAGTTTAGTTCTAGCTTCTACTGTTCAAAAGTGTCTCATGCTAATGGAGCTTAATCTGCACACACCAAGCACAACATCTCAAGGAAAGCAGCTCTGATTTTAAGAGGCAGTCCAGGAGAGTCTGGGGCCTCCACTATTCCTGTCTGGGAAGTTTTGGATAGAAATCACTCACATGATCGGTGTAACTTCTGCCTAATGAGCCTGGGGCTCGTTTTCTGTGTCGGGCCCGCCGCAGCACTGATGTGCAGATGTGCAGCCTGTTGTCTCTCAGACATGTTGGATTGCACACAGACTGACTCTGTGATCAGGGAACACGCACGTGGCAGCTTGGAGACTCACCAAGAGCATCGTGTTTGTTGCTTATGCTGAGCACTGGGTCAGCACGTAAGCATTTGTCCAGAGTTGCCTTGGATTAGTGGTGCTGGCTGTAAGAGAGGAATCTGCCATCAGGTGCAGGTCCTAATGTTGCTGTGAGCTTTAACCATGACCAAGGTATTGCAGGGGAACTCTGTTTTCATAGCAGTAGAACACACAGTTGCTGTATCAACATTGCAGATGATTAAATTAGCCTGATTCCCTAAGAGTGTAGAACCTTTTCCAGTTGTGATGGGCTCTGAGCATTTGAAAAGTTGGGTGTTTTGTTCAGTTGCTCCCGTAAGTACCTTTGGACCTTTTTGTGTGGGATCTCCACAGCCACAGTTTAGCTGCAATGTGGTTTTGAAGGCCAGCAGCATTTCAGGTCCTCCAGCTGTGGAGGTGCTGAGGATAACTCTGTCCTTTTGGCTACATCATTACATTTACAGGTTAAGATGTGATCCACAGAAAAGCCCAGATCTCTAATGTAGAGCTGCACACGTAATAGCGTGTTAGCAGAAATCTGTTAGTTGAGCATTAAGTTCAATTAAACTAAATTAGAAGCTGATTAATGCTGCATTGGCCAGAGGTCTAGCCTGAGAGTTGTTGTGCTCAGTTTTAGTGCTCTGCATTTGGCATCCTGTGTGATCTTGGGCAAATCACTTAGCTTGTCTGTGAGAAGCCCACATGGGTGTTGTGAGGTTAAATGCTGTAAGGATTCATACAGAGCTTGAAGATAAATGTAGCAAAACCAGTCCTTTTTTGTTAGCCCTTTCTGTGTCTCAAATGGTTTCTATGGTTGCAAAAAACCTCACACTCAAAAGTTGCCATATAACCAAATTTCAGAAATAGGCTTGCATATATGCCTGAACAAATGATGTCACACTTGAGTGGTTACTGCTGAATCTGATGCTGATGGTGATATTGGCAGTGTGATCTGCTTCTGCAGTGAGTGTGGCTCAGAGCCATTCTGATGTTAAAAAAGGGACAGAAACAATCAGTAACCCCTGCTGCCAGGCAAAGGAAGGATGAGAGCTGGAGCAGACAAAAGCTTAATCTTTCTCTTTCTCTGTTTTTCTAACAGTTGGAGCTAATCGCTGATAACCAACAGTAAAACATCTGAATCATAAATCTGTTCAGCTGCTGTGTGACTCACAACAAACAGAGTATGAACTGTTTGTGCCTTAGCTATTCTCTTCCCTGCTGAGCTCTGCCATGAGTTATCTCACACATAACCCTTCTCCTAGTCTTTGCAGGTTTAAAGTAAAATTCCTGTAATGCTTTTTACATTTTAAGTCACTGGGGCACTATTTCCATGCTAGCTCCCTTTTAAGGTAGCTTTAGGCAGAAGATGCAATCACAGCCAGGAAGTCCAAGGGATGCAGCCTACACACTCATCTTTCTCCCTTCTCCCCCACTCACCCCCCCAGGACTCCTGCTTCCCACTATTGTGAGAATTAATCCTTTAGTGCTCCTTGCTGCTCTACCTTCCATAAAGCCAATAAGCACAGAGTGACTGAAAGATTGGATCTGTGTCCAAAGGAATGAATAGCAGTGGATCACACTGCTCCAGCTCTTTTGCGAGTGCTGTTAGGAAAATATAATTTGGTTTTGTTTGGAAAATAGTTAGGATATATCAGTTTATACAAAAGTATACTTTGGACACCAGCTGGAAATCAATACCAAGTTAGTCCTGAATGCTATTCCTTGGCTGCTGGCTGTGAGTGTGCTCCTGTGTTGACTGAGGCTGCTCACAGCAAATGAATAGGTGGACTTTTTCAACACTAAAATTTTATTTTGGAGGAAAACAAAGTGATGTTGCTTTGTTGTGGCTGCTTAACTGTCTTATGTGCAAGAAACCCTGAAATGAGTAAAGTTTGTAGGCTGCAGAGTAGGATGTGATTTTTTTGTTGTTGTTGCTTGCATTTTCTTGTTCTATTTTGACTGTGTGGAAGTGGTGTGGAGGTTATTGAGTTCAAACGACTTCCTGAGATTTCTGCATGCTAGAAGGGAATGACTTGGGAAACAGTCTTTGGAGTTCCTCTTACTGAAGCTTTATTATATTAGCAAGACTGAGTCAGAGGAAATGTTGCCAGACATCAACACAGTGGGACTGAGTTCCGTGGGAGTGACCAGGTCAGAGTCACCTGAACTCATGGGCAAGCAGATTTTCAAACAGGAGCAGCGTGTGAATGCATTGATCTAAGAGCAGGGGTGTGCAGAAAAGAGCTGTGCTCAGTCTTGGGAGATGTAAATCTGAAATGTTGCAGTGCAGAGCACAAGTGAGGCTCTCCACGCTCTCTTTTAAGGAGCTTTGGAAATCACATGATTGTTTTATGCTCAAATATTTTGTACATATTTTATTTAAAAGTTTAAAGGGGGCTTCTATAGAGACACTAAAATATGAGGAGTATATAACTCTGACAGTTTGGGAGGGATGGCAGACATCTTCTGCAAGGAGATTCTAAGCCAGTATTGGTTTTCACCCTGGAGATGCCTAGGATGAATTTGTTAGGAAGGAAAGTAGTGATCCTTGCTCTCAGCACTGAATGTTCTGTGTCATCTCACACTTTTGGTATTTTTGGTATTGTGCTTTTGAAATGCTTCATTATTCTTTTAATTGAATTTATTTGGTTGTCTTTTGAAGTTGTTTTTAACATTCTTGCAGTGAAATCAAATCCTGGGGAGGAAAGCTGTTTGTTGAGTTGTCCAGGCAGCAGTATGGCTTTTCCTAAACTTGACTCTTTCCTAATTTTTCAGTTTTGCTCCTTTGGACATTAACATTTCCTTCACTGCTGAAAAAAAAAATGTAGCTGGTAACGTTGTGACTCAGGATTCTTGCACATATGAGATGCCCAGTGCAGGTGTCCTTTTCTGGTATCTGTGGCACCTTCTCTTTGGTGAAGTTTGAGCATCTCTGCTTCTGTGGAATGGCTAAACATCATCTGCTTGGAGGGGTCTGTGAAGAGTTAAGCTGATTCTTGGTTTCTTACAAACATTCAGCCTCCTGGGAGATTTAGGTATTTGTCTCTGCTGTGCACATTGAGAAAGAGCAGAGAATAGTCAAGTGGGTTCCCAAGTCACCCAGCCTGCCAGAGCTGGGAATAGGTTTCCTGGCTCACAGTACTGTACTTTAAACCACTTTTTTGAAAAGGATAATCTGTATGTTCAAAGAAGGCTTTATAAAGCTCCCATTAACCCCAGTGAGCCTTACCTAGTGAGGAATCTAATTTATGTTCTGGCAAATGAAAGCAGTTTCAGAGACCTTGGTGCTGCAGGTCACTGTCAGACCTTCAAGGTTCGTTGCCACCAGTTTAATTTTTCTCCGGGTTGGATTTGACTCTGTTGTTCCTGAGAAGGGAGGAGCAAAATTTGCTCCTGAGGAAAGATTTCCAGAGGCATCCAGCTGTGGATAGCTGAGAGCAAGGTCCATGCAAGGGTTTTTGCTCTACTATACATTTTAATGTATAGAATGTCTAATGTTCCCATTCCTTCCTTGAAAAAAAAAAAAAAGAGACCTTCTGGCAAAGCTGTCTTTTTTTTTTTTTTTTTTTTTTAACTGCATTTTATCACTTAGTCAGGATCTCAGGATCTGAATTCCAGTAGCCAATGACTGGAAATGTCCTTTCAAACTAAAATGTTGAACTTTGGAGTTTACCCCTGAGTCCTCAAGCTACCGTATCTGAACAGCAGAGGAAATTTTTTTTCCAGTTTTCTCTTTTGTTATCAAGGTGGAACACAGCATCTAAATGTTAGAGAAGTAGCAGTACATTAACCTCAGCCTTGCTTTTACTCAAAGATTGCAAGCGTTTTACAGGGTTGGCTAAAAATTATCTAACATTTGGGTGGGGGAGGAGGGAGAGACGGACAGAGATTTAGCTCTCATCACTGTGAATACATGAAGTGAGAATAAAAGCCAGGCCTTTCCTGATCCCATGCCCTACTAATAACACTTTTACAAGCTGGTTATATAATTATCTGTTATCATGAGCTTTTTCACCCCCACTTCAGGCAGATCAGCTATATCATCCAACCAAAGCGTTTTGTGCAGATCTTTGGGTAATCCAGTGTCATCAGTTCTGCACTGAATTGCAGAAACAAAACTGACTATTGCAGTTTTTGAGATGTAACAGACTTTTGGGTCAGTTTTTTTGTTTGTTTTCAAGTATAATGAAACAAGTCTGAGGTTCTTTTTTCTTTTTTTCATATTCTGGGTGTCAGGAAAATTTTGAAGAAAAAGGTACTCCAACTAATGTATGTAGAATAAGTATTATAGCAATAGAGCTGGTTTCCTCTGTGTTTGGGCAATAGTTTACTGCCCTTCTCTCAAATTACAATGCTTTTTATAATATGTGTTTTAAGAGTGCAGTTAGCATTAACATTTATGGACATCCTAATAACAATTATTTTCCATTTCTGTCAGATATAACCGTTATTGTGTAAATAGCCAAGTGTTTGTAGCAATCTGCAATTTATTGGCTATAAAGACAGCTTTAAATTAAGCTGGAGAAGAATTCCTGCATGGCGTGTGTGTGGAAGAAGATTTTTATCCTGTGCTCTGGAAGGAGAGCCACAAGCACTCCATCACCTTTTTTATGGAGAAGCCTTGCCAGATGTGGAGTGAAACGCAGAGCGTGTCTCCTAAGCACGCAAAGGGCTCTGTGTTGTTTCCCTTGGCAAAAACACGTGTGAGCCAAGCTCCTTCCAGATGGGAGTGCAAGTGGATGGTGTTTCATGGCCACCTCAGGCCGTGGGCACAACGTTGAGTTGCTTGCAGTGTGTTGCAAGAAGAGTTTTTGCCCTTTACTCTGACTCAAAACCCTGGCAGTGCCAAACCCTTTGCTTTGTTTTTTTGAGCATCTTCTTCTCCCCACTGCCTTTCCCCAGCTCTGGGGAAGGGAAAAGGAATTCCCATGGGGCTCCTGGCTGCTCCTAGCCCCAAAGAGCAGTTGCCTCAGTCACAGGCAACTCTGTTGGGTTCTGTTTGGACTTTGATTAGGGCAGGAAAGGACACCAGGTGGGGAAGGTGGAATAGGTAGCAGTCACTGGGGTAGAGGCTCTGAACCCAGCCAGTCTTTAAAAGCTATGGCAGGATGGTCTTTCCCACATATCCAATGAAATGCAGATCTTTTTAGACAGGGCTGAAGATAGAGTGTGGATTGGGAAAGATAACTTTTTGTGTTTATTTTGTCATTGGATCCTGCAGTGACCGTGCCTTAGGAAGCCAGCTATGTGTGACTCGCATTACAATATTCAACTGGCTTGAAACACCATTTCCTATCTCAAGCCTATCCCTTAGCACATATACATCTCATTGAGGTGGTAGCATCTGTGTTTGTTGTAATAATTTTTTTTTAATTGTATAAAAGCCATTAATTTTTGCATTTAATTATGTCTAGACTGCATAAGCTTAGAATAAGTGCAGAAAGTCTGATAGATAAGCAAGACTATGCTTTTGGAATCCAGAGGAGAACAGACACTGATCTAAGAGTATGAAAGTCTTATTAGCTCTAGTTCTAGCAACTGTTAGGCCACAGAATAGATGTGTGTTTTTAAAACTTTTTCTTAGGCTTGAGACTAAGCCCATTGCAAAGAGGCAGCTCACACATTCGAGTAGCTGCCTGGCTGATCCATCAGGGTTGATAGCAGGAGGCAGCTATTTCATACTTTTTCAAATCCTTCTTTGCTAAATTAGTAGGAAAAAAAGGTGCTGAAACTTGGATTTCCCCATTGCACTGTGGTGGAACTCACCCACCTTTCATCTTGGCAGTGGCAGAAACGTGGGGTGCCTGTGTGTGGCTGCTGGCTCCCTCTCCCTTGATGGCTTTCTTTTGTCCCACCCGGAGCAAGGAAGAGTTTTTGGTGCTGGCAGCACTTGCAGGCCACTCTCCCCACTGAGCCCCAGGCAGGGTTTGTTTGTGGTGTGTGTGCTGTGGGCTGCACTCTGCACAGCATCCAAGGAGAGCCAGAAGAATGACTGGCTGTGGAGATGAGATTCAAGGGAGAAAGTTTATACCTGAATTAATTTTACTGTTTTACCCTGCTTTTTCAGGCAGTGGTGAGCAAGCACCTGTCTTCCTCCATTCAAAAGCCAGGTGGTTGTTTTGGTTTCAGGGGCAGAAGGGATGTGAGGAAATCACCTGACTCCTTAAGGGATGATCTGGACTTTCTATCTCCAGGCTCATAGAGATCAGTTGTTTCATGGCTTGCATATCACCTGGCGAGGGGAGCAGCACTGGTTGCTGTTACAGGAGAAATTTTGTGGAGAGGGTGCAAACCAGCTGCACAGCTTGAATGCCTCAGGAGTGCCTGGTGGCAGGGAGTAAATCCCCCAAGAGTTTTGGCCAGTGCACGAAGTACAAAAGTGGATGTTGCTTAGATTTACCAATCCAGCTGTATCAAAAACAGTGAAAATTCCTTTAAAAAATTTATTTTCCCAGTAAGTTTTGAAATCCTTGCAGAAACTTTAGCCAAGAAATCCATTCCAGATTTTGGCACTCATCCTTCCCCTTCCCAGTGCTCATGCTGAGCAGATGAGTGCAATGGCCAGACCTAAAATGAAGAGCATCTACAGTCTGATCTCATCCTCCCTTGCTGCCTTTGGCTGGAGAGGAGGAGGAGCTTTAAAATCGGATTATTACCTCGAGCCTCTTGGCTTTGGAGCTACAGACTGTTCCCCACGTTTCCAATGGGCTTAAAAGCTTAGCAGAACTCCCACTAGGTACCCAGGAAGCCTCTTACCACAGGAGATGGTGACACGGCAGGATCAGCTGTTCTTTATTTATCGTGCAGCTGAATTGTCTGGGGAGGGACCATCGCTCACCCAGTGGTGCTGTTTCCAGAAACAATGTCAAAACAGGTAGAGCTGATGCTGTTTCCCACCAACAGGACTGTGCTCACCCAAAGTGCTGTGTAAAACACTTGCTAAAATTTTTAATCTTTAACTTCTGGTAGTGCTTAGCCCATAAATGGGAATGCTAAATCCAGCATATGTGGAGAAAAAGAGTTTGGGGTTGTTTTGTTTGGTACTGCTGGCATGGGACTGCAAGATCTTAGTGGTATATAATCTATACAGTATTTTGGGTGAGTTTCACAATGGTGCCAATATCTAGATGTCTGCTCACCACTTTTCTCACCCTGTCTTCCCAGAAAAAAAAAAAAAAATTACAAAAACAAAATCCTAAACCAGTGCAGTCTGCAAATAGTTTAATGGTCTGAATAATTCTGATAATTCATACAAGCACAGCTACTGGGAGAGGGCCTTTCTAGGAGATAATAAATTATTTCTTCTCTGTCTGAGGGTGAGGCAAACAGGATGCAATTCAAACAGACTGTGTTTCCTCTCACACTGTTGTGTTTGGAGGCTATTTTCAGCTGGAGGAGTTGAACTTGTGGCTTGGGCAATAGTAGTCAGCCACTCTGGGATGGCTGGGAGGAGGGCAGTGTTTTGGTTTGTTTTTGTTTTTTTTTTCTTTTTAAGACCACAGTGCCAATACTTTTCCCATAAAGACAGACCCCTGATTAGAAATTTAAGCAGACTGGTGATGGGCTTGTTTTTCTTATTTGCCCTTCAGAGGCCTCTTGGAAGTCTTCCACAGGGTCTGCAAGAGGTCTGCAAACCAAAGGCTGGAGGTTCTGCTGAGGCTGAAATTTGTTGTAAAGCCAGCTCAGTGCCCAGTGTGATGCTTGCCCCTCAGCCAGCATAACTGGCTTATGGTAAATGGCGTAGATTATCTGCACTGAAGGAAGAGGGGATTATTCTGAAAGGGAGAAATTATCCTTTGGAGGGAAATAGCACCATCTCCAAAGGCTTTGGCTGCTCATAAATCTGCAGAAAAAGAAAGATGTTTGCAGTGGCATCAAGTGTCAGCCCCACCACTGAGTGAAGCATACCCATGGTGTGGGTGCTGGGGCTTGTGTCAGCTGGGCTGTCTGTAAAAGTGCTCTGCATGTCAGTGTGTGCCCTCCCAGGTGCTACAAGGCTTTACTGAGAGTTCTTGAAGTGCTTTGATGCTCTGGGATGGCAACTGTTTTAGAGGCATAAAGCACTAGTACCTAACTGCTAAACAGAAAGTAATCACTTGTTACTTCAGAGCTTCAGATGCACCCTGTCCATCTGAAAGGGTTCTTTGCCAGGGGCAAGAAAGGGAAGGAGTAGCAGTTTTACATCTTTAAAGTGATGACAGTGCAGAGGTTCATAACAAATGTAGTTCTGAAATTGCCTGCACTGCAGGCAAGATGAGCTAGGAGGAGAAGAAAGCATTATTAGCACAGGTACATGGCTATGGGGCATGAGAGAGACTGGATTGATCAGTCTGAAATCTCTTTTCAGTACAGTCTAGCACCCAGTGTGAACTGCTCATTTGTGTTTGTATTACATAGCAATGAAAAATTCCACTTGGAGAGCAAGAAGCATGTGCTGTGTAAGTAGGGGAGGGTCCCTGTCCCAAGAGAGAGGTCAGGCAGCAGGTTAATGTGGATGGAGAACTCCAACTGTGCTGGTTAGTGGGATAGGTGGGATGTAGACAGCACAATGGTCTCAGAGTTTGAAGCATCCTGATAGAGGTGGAAAGGAAGACAAAATGTTTGTCTGCCTATAAACCAAGTGTGGAAAATTCTAGCCTGACCAGAATGTCCACTGGCATGGCAAACAGTTTGCATTTGCAAACCTGCTGGGGCTGAGCTGAGCAGAATTCAGTGTCTGTTGCATCCCCTTTCAGAGGGTGGCAGGTGTTACCCCTTGTGCTGGTGGCACTGGCGGGAGCATGGGGGATTTGTTCTTTGCAAACAGCCACAATGTGGAGGCAATACAACAAATTCTACCTGGCTTCCTGTTTACAGACAATCTCCCTCATACAAAGCTGTCATCTCACACCTCTGCCTAGCCCTGGAGTAACATTATGCTCCCATTTTACAGCTTGTTCCAAATAGCCTTCAAAGTTTGCTTTCAGAAAGTCAAGGAAGGTAGATATTTCAGAAGGCACTGGCAGACATGAAGGGGGAACCTGAAGAAACAGGAAAAGGGAATACCTTTTCTGCTCTTGCTTTGTCCTCCTCCCCAAATGATAGTTCCCTTCTGACAGGACAGCTTTTTTCCTCCCTTAGGTATTTGCTCTTCATCCCTTGACCTTGCACACCAGAGGGGAGGCTCAGAGAGGAGCTGGAACCACTGTGGTGATGGGTATCATTAACCTCTTCACCTCACACCCCAAACCTACTGTAGAAGGTCAGTTTGGCTCCCTCTGAGCTTGTGGTCCTGAAGGTGAAGTAAAGATGATGATGATGCTTCCTTGAGGCAGCTGCTAACTTCATCCCCAGTGCCAGGAGCACAGGGAGGGCCTTTAGCACCCATTTTCCTTGCTGGGGAAAGGCAGAGTGAAGAGATGGGGGATCCTTTTAGCTTAGGAAACCTTAAAGCTGTGGAGAATCATAGAGAGGGCAGCATGCAGGAAGGCAGGAGAGGTGCATCCAGCTGCAGACTTGGATAACACATAGTGTTTCCAACAGCCACTTAAAATTAAGATGGCATGTCTGGGAGACACCATCAGGACCAGGAGCTATTAACTTCTTTCTGAATTTTTGGCAGCCAGCTAAATCCACTGCTGTTTGGTACCATGGCCCTAGAAACACCCCTAGTGCCTGCAGTGTCCTCCTGGCTTGTCATGCAGAACACTCTCAGTAGGCTACATATTTTGGAAATTATTTCCCTGTGAAGGCAGGAGTCCCAGGCAGGGAGAGCATGGCATTGGGCTGCAGGCTGAGTGGGGCTTGGTTCTCTCAGGCATTCTGAGAAGGTGCTAGGGGCTGAGCACACTGACAGACACTGACTTCACACCAGCAGGGATAAATGGTGCTTCTTGGAAGCATTTCAGACCTGCAGTTGACTTTCCATCTTCCTGCCCAATCCCAGTACCCTTTGGCAGGAGTTTGCCAAACTTTTGCCCAGATGCCTGTTGTCATGAATTATCTGTGAGAGGAAAAGAACATCCTGACTTGACTCGGTGACGGCATTGAAATTTCAGAACATGAGTTGGGGCTGGCTCAGCACGTCCCACTGGTAGCTTTTGGTGATCTCCTAAAGCCTCTGCAAAAGCCTGTTGAGTCACTGTGGAGCATTGCAATGGAAAGCTGATAACAGCAGTGGTATGGAAATAGAGCTGAAGGGATTGAGGTTTTTAAACTGATGGCTAACTTGGACAAGGCTTAGCTGTGCTTAAACTCGTTATGTCCATCACATTCAGTCATAGATGATTCAGCTCCAGCACAGAAGAAACCTCTAAACTTGTACCTCAGCACCCAGCCTGCTCACACTGGGCTCTAGCAGGTTTGGAGGAGTCTGCCTTTTGAGATGAAGCTCAGTGAGGCTGCCCTGTGCACAGTCAGCTTGCTGGAGCAGGAGCTGGAGGCTGGCTGGCCGCTTTGCACAGCTCAAAAAGCAGCACGTGCAGCCACCCCGTGGTCACCCCATGCTGGCTTGGTGACAGTGGCGTCACTGTTGTGGACTCATTTGTTTACTTTCTTTGCGAAGGTTGATGGTCCTCCCTCTCAAAAATCTGGGCAGATATCAAAAAGGCATCCAAAGCACCGTGTATTTCAGACCCCACCGGTGGGGTTACCCATCCCTGCCAAGTGCTGGGAGTGGGCAGCAGCAGGAGGGGGGTACCAGCCCTTCTGCCCCAGCCCTCTGTGCCAGGTGTGGGAGGGATGGTTGGTGCCCCTTGCCAGCCCCACTAGCCCTGCTTTGGGCCAGCACTCCTGGGAGAGGTGGCTGCCCTGGCTCCCACCCTTGCTCTGGTGATTGCCTCTTCCCAACAGTCCTTGCCTGACTCAGGGGGGATTTAGTACCAGGCTGGGGGGAGGGAAGGACGTTAAACAGGCTTTTCCCTAATGAGGTGTGACGCCAGCTGGAGAGGGGGAGAATCCTGCTTTTCTCCTGTCTGTTGCTCTCTCCAGCTAGAGGAGGAGGAGATATGTGTCCCCCCCTTTTCCTCTGCTGATTTGCTGCCTCTTCTGTTTCCTTTCTGTGCTGTCCCCAAAGCGTTTTGGCAAGGTTCAGATTTCTGTGCTCACAGCTCAGTGCTCAAAGAGAAAAGGGGAAAAACAAAAGGATTGGAGGCGTGGGGAGGATGGTGGCGGGGAGGAAGCTGAGCCACTGGTCCTGGCCAAGCTGGAGGAGTGTGGGGATTGGTGACTAAGGCAGGGTTTGCCCTTAGGACCAGGGGCGTTTTAGTGGCTTCTTTCTCTTGGGAGTCCCTGGCATCACTTCATCTATCTCTGTTTAGATGTGCTGCTCCAGCAGCGTGCTGCTTTGCTGTCTCTTGTTGGAGGAGAGGGCTGGAAAAATCCTGCAAAATGTGGGCTGAAGCATTAGGTGAAGACCTGAAGGGATACTAACACTTTGTCTGTGTCCCTGAGATGTTAAGGTTTGCATCACACCCACCTAGTGTGTCTTGTCATTCCCTCAGCTCTCTGAGTGTGTGGGAAGAGTCTAGAATTTAGGTGTTTTGGGACAGGAAGCTGGAGAATCCAGTGGGATAGAAAACTGTGACATTCAGATAAACAGGGCCAATGGATCCAACCCTGGGTTCATTGTTCAAGCCCCGTGTTCATTCATCAGGTTCCTCTCATTGCTCTTACCCTTCTGTCACAAGCAGCAATAGTTAAAACGTAGGACAATGTCAGTATCTTTTTTCCAAGACAAATCATCATGTTAATCTTTGGCCTGTGCCTTTACCGTAACATTCTGGCACTGAGTGTTACTGTTGGCAGGGAGCAGAGGATCGGGATGGGCTCCAGGAAGCACCCATGGCATTGGGAAGCATGGACCTTCACTGGCCCCATTCTCTGTGTGTGTGCTGATTCATCTTGGCTTATTCCAGAGTCCCTTAACCCAGCACTGGGACTCTGCACCCAGCACCACGCTGGTCTGCATGCCCAGAGCCCCCTTTGTCCAGTGGCTGTGAGAACCATCTGGGTTTGGGTCGAGTCCCCAGAATTGCTGCTACACCTGCCGTGGAGACAAGGACAAGGAGCATCTTCTGGGAGGGAGAAAGCAGCAGGAGAGGGGCGGGGGGCACAGCCCATCCAGGAGCTTTAATCTCTGCCCAGGAGATGGCATCTTGCCCAGTGCCCCAGGAATGTCCCCCTGCTCCTGGGGTAACCCAGAACTCTAGGAATGTAAAGGTTGCTCTCAGGCCTGGAAAACAATGGCTGCAGATAGGAGCAGTCTGAGGCAGTGGTGGCCACTGCTCGAGGAGTGTTAGTCAAACAGAATGAAAAGGCTCACGGGAAGCAGTTTAAATATTCCTTCCTACAAAAGGCTGTCACATCCTAGCAGGGGCAGACTGCTGACTGACAGCTTTAATGAACAAGTGTATGTGGATGGGGGAGAGACTGAATGCAGGGAGGCATCCTGGAGGCATCATTCAGGGTTCTAACATGTCATTTTTCACAAGCTGCAAGTTTATTGTGGTAATGTGGTAACACACCTGGGATGGTTTAGCATATCTCATGCTTTAGGTTCCTCCCTGCTCCCCTCTCCCACAGGGATATTTATAGAAGGCATATGTCCACTAAAAGATTTTACAAATAAAGTAAGTCAACACCTCCAAAATACTGGCCACTTGTCAAGTGGTAAGTAGGGCCAGGAGCTTGACTCAGTCCTTGTGGGTCCCTTCCAACTCAGGACATTCTATGATTCTAAGTGAATTCACTCAGTAATTACTATTTATACAGCATGATTACTATTTGTACAACAATAATACCACTCTGTGTCCAAGGGCTGACAAGCAGCAACTGCAGTTTTTGTATTAAGTTTGTCATTAAGCAGGGTGCTCATCTAGAAGCAGAGAGCAGAGATTCCTGGTTCTTCCCCTATCTTTGTGGCAGGGAAGCTCCATCAGGCTTTGGCTGCACCCTGCCTTTTCCTTACCTCCAGTTTCCACATATAATAGATGTGCTTTGTACATTCTTCTCAGGGCAGGTGTCAGGCTTCCGCTCCTGAAGCACTTTGCTTGTTGCACAAGAGGTAAATAAGAGCAGTGTTGGTAATGAAAATATGCCATTAATACTTTTCCAATAAAAAACTACAAGTGGCATTTAAGCTGCAATCTGTTATCAATAATTTTATTACTGCAGTTACTGCGGTCTAATAAAAAAAGCACTTTTTCTTCTTTATTGGGTAAGTGCCAAAACGTTTATCCTTTATTCTCTGGCCATTAACCTTTATTCTGTAGCCATTAGCTTAGCTATTTGTGTAACAGTCTGTTGAGTAACATTCAAGTAGGAATTTGTATTCAATCCATTATTTACTTTGAAACCTGAAAATAATAGCTTCTTCTGCCTATATTGTTTATCCATATTAAATCTTGTTAAATGCTGTATGCTAGTGATGATAAGTCTTATAGAAAGAGGATTTTTCTTGCTGTGAATAATTTTCTGGCATACAAATAAAACTGTAATTAACCAAATAATATTTGGAAAACAAAGCTTGAAACTGATACCTGAAAAAAAAGGTATTTCTCACAATATGTTCAAAATTTATAATAACTAGACTTCAGGAGTTGATCTTGTTGTGGATCAGTTTCTGCCTTGCATCTTTGTGAACTCCACTGTGTTAGAATAAGCTGTGATATCCTCCACTGAGGATTGAGATTTTGGGTCACAAGTCTGACATCCCTCCATCCTTTCTCTTTTACTGGAATTGGAGAAAAAAAAAAAAAACCCAATGGGAAATAAGTTGAATAGTCAAAATGCCTGCTTTTCTTTGAATCACTTGCTTGCTAGCTTTCAGCCATTTCTGCAATCCATCTGAAACTGCTACTTTTGGGTTGTAAGTGGCTTTTAGGGCCCTGCTTTCTGAGCACATCTTTTAAATTGAGCTCAGCAACCTTAGTGAATGGAGGTAAAGCAGGAGAATGGAGCTGTTGATTCCTGTCCATCAGGTGAACATGGGAGAAATAATGCCTTTCTTATTAGGCTGTAGTGTATTTCAACCTCACTGAACCCTATTTTTCTGTGTCCAGACAAAAGCATCAGTCTTCTGGCTGGAGAGTGACATTCAGTAAAAGCCTTTCAAGGTCTTCTCATAAACTCTTGCAGTGAAGAGGTAGTAGAAGCAGTCTTTTTAATGATGAGGAAGGTCAGTTTACCCATGTGTGTTCTGCTGCTGTACACATACGTGAGCCTGTTTGGGTCTTTTTGGTCCTGATGAGCTAGCAGGAGATTCTAAGGAATTAGTTTAATGGTTGGATTTTTATTTTTTTTTTTCCCTTCTCCTTTCTGCTCATTAGGAACTGGAAGCTGCTCTTCACGGGGATGATGTGGAGTTTATCAGCGACCTGATCGCTTGCCTTCTCCAAGGTTGTTATCAGCGCAGAGACATCACGTGAGTAACCTGGCTCTGTGGCTTAAGCACTTTGCAAGGGGAGCTAATTAACACGGTGGCAGGGATGTTTCACGGCTTTAGAGTGATGACATGGCAGCGATCAGCAGCCACCAGCAATCAGGCCAGATGCTTCACCGAGTGGAAGGGAATTCCAGCTCTCTTGGGTTGAGTTGTAGGCTTTTAATTGTACAGACCCGTTAAGCAAACTCCTTTGTTCAGATGCCGTGCAAAACCGTGTTGGATGCTCTGCTGTAGCACTAGTGCACGGAGTGAACATTCACATCTGCTGTTGTGCTCTGCACTCTGTTTGGTCAAATTAGTGATATTAAGTCATCACATATGTTTTCCACATTTGTATGTATTGCATAGCGTAAAACTTGCTGCTCTGCACACACCTCAGTTGCATGAAAGATCCCATTGCTTTACATAGGGAAAACTATGATTATTTTCTTAGAAATAAAAGGAGTATTGTAATCACTTCAGCTGCAGGATGTTGGAAAGTGATTTGACATGTTCTCTTAAAATTTTGACATCCAGAGACACTTTGTTAGTGTCCACTAAGGCAGCCTCCAAAATGGAGACATCTGCAGAACATCATTCTTTAGAGGACTGCCACTTGCACAGCAAAATGTGCTTCCAGTGATAGCAAAGGCTTGTTGCAGTGTGTTTTATTTGTTCTTTTGTGAATCATGTTAATAGCAAAGCATAATTGTGGGGACAAAGACAGCTTGGCAACACATGCAGTTGCTTGGAAGCAATCCTGTTCCCTAAGATCCCCCTGTTGTGGAGAGGCTTAGGACAGTGCATAGGCATAACCACAGGTGCTTGCACTGGAAGTTCTATTTCTAATTAACTAATTATGTTACACAAAATTTATGTGGTTTATTTATGTATATATATGCCACTTCATTAAGTTCTCTTTCATTGGTACATGAACATTCAGCATCAGTGGGTATCAGGACCTGAACCAGGCAGCTGCACTGCATTTACTATCCCTAGATGAAACTGTGATGAGAAGATTGATTGTAAAGAGTCTGCAGTTATGTGTATCTTCTTCATCAAAATAGCCACAGAGCAGTATATACCTGCTTGTAAACATGCAGCAAGTTTATTTCTTCATACCAAAGCTGCCAGAAAGTAGTGGCTTAAGTGTTTTGCCCACCTGAACCAGCTTACCCTTGTAGCAGCAGGAACAGATTTGCCTTTGATAAAGTTCATAGATTTCACATTGTGAGGTTCTCCAAAACTCTCCAGATCTAGAAGTGTCCACTTAGTGATTGCACTGTGTGATTGCCTCCCCATTTGCAACTCTTTTGACTAAGAAAATTCAGGGAGTGGGTGAGTCCTTGGACATTATCAAGTTGTCTGTCTGTCTGTCACCCAAACACACAAACAAACAAACAAAACACACGAAGCACACAACCAAAGTGCTGGGGAAAGCCCGAGGTGCCTGGAGGAGAAACCAGCTGCATCCTATCTGCAGCCTCATGGAGAAGGGGGTTACCTCGTGGGCATGGGGATAATGAGGAAAGAGATTTCTGCAGAGGAGATGGGGAAGAGGGCACAACAGGAGCAGTGTGGTGGGAATGGCTCAAGGAATTATATCAGCAAAACTGCCTGAAACTGCTGGGATGTTAGAGAGGTGAGCTCTGAAGCACTGCAGAGGAAGCAATGGGGAAGGCTACTTGGAAACGAAGAGGGAAAGATGCTGTATGCAGAGGGATATCATGAAGGAAGAAACATTAAGATGTAAGTAAATACGAAAATCTGTAGATAAATAAAAGAGATGGCTTGGATACTCTTCTGAGAAACAAACTTGCCACACTGTTTCACACTTAAAACCAACTGTGGAATCCAAAAGCCTTAAATTCTCCATGTTTATTACATGTTTCCTTGCAACACCTTTTTCCCCTCTAAGCCCAGTTTTTCCACAGTTAGTGGTAGGAAGCTCAGCCTCTAATTGATTTTTTAAGTGTTCAGCAGACAAAGCCATGCAAATGTAAGAGGCAGGAGTTGTGTGGAGTTTAGACTTGGCTTTTCACAGTGGCCCAGGACTCTGTTCCTTTTTGCTGCAGACAGATCCAAGGTATCTGTCTTGGGTGGGAAAAATGAGCAGTGCCACAGATCATCCTGCTGGTGTTACTGCAGCATCTCTCCAGTCCTTTGTGCCCTGCTTCCTCGTGCTGAGGCTGTGAGCTGTTAAAATCAAGGCTGTAAACTTTTGCTCCCTGTTGCACCTCAGAGAGAAAGGCAGGAGCTTGTCCTGCTGCTTGTTCTTGGGCTGGGGCACTGCAGCTCGAGCACGGGATACTTTATAAAACCTCAGTTTGCCTACCTCTCTGAGGGGTTTTGTGGTTTAGTTACTTTTGTATCTTTGATGGCCAAAATGTTATCTGCCTATACTTTCTCACAGTCTGTCTGGGAGCAGCTTGCTGTTCTTGTCACATCTGTTTTGATGGTGCACAGGACTTGGGCTGCCTGGCTTTAATCATGCATCATAGAGGGGTATAAAACTGTCACATACCTTTGCTAATTATAATGTGCTCTGAAGTAATTTTGGAAGTGGCTGAGAGGCCTTCTAGTGCTCAATTTAACATGCTGTAGTTTGATTTGTTTCCCATTCTTTGAAAAAAAAAAAAAAGAGATTAATACTTTTGTAGGCTTATATGATCCTTGGTTTTGAAGTAGAGCAACTTTGCCTTGATTTTATTTATGACAGACTTTTTTTAAGGAAAAAAAAAAAGACATATAAGAGAGACTGCTTTTTACCCTGCTTGATGGCTAAGGAGTGTTGTCTGGTAATGTAAGACTTTACTTGAGTTATGGATATCTGTGTTTAACTACAGAGACTACTTAATGGGATGCTACGTGATCTTCTCCAAAGTCTTATTCATCATAAGCTATCACAGCTGTTAGGAACACTCCATTGATCTGGCTCTTGCTTTGTTAAGTACTGTAGAAGTACTGGAACAAAAACCAGTTGCCTGCATTTCTGCATCTTTAGCAATGACCCTGTAGCTGTCCTTGCCTGGCACCAGGTAGTTTGAGCACTTGGCCAGGACAGTTTCCCCGTTTCTCTCCTCTTTTCACTCTGAGCCAAAATACTTGTGTGTCATGATCTGCAGCTTTTGTTGTTTTATAAATACCCCTCATATCCTATCCATCTGTACCATCTGTATGTAACTACTATAATGCAGTGAGTACCTAAGGCATGCTTTGGTTTGATGCCAGTGAGATTGCCCACAGGTTTTTCCTGCTCCCAGCTTTTTTGCACAGGTCTTAAAATGTCTGTGTTTTCTTTTAATTGCTTCAAAAGGCAAATGCCCAGAAAAACTCTTATTAGAACCTGGGAGTTGCAAAAATAAATAAATAAAAACTAAGCAGTTAGAAAAATCCTGCTGCTTGCTTCAGATTCTCTCTGATATAAATTGGGTAGCTGCATAGTCCCTAGGGGCTGCCACTTTAATTCCAGCAGGAAATGTGACTTGATGACTTGTATGAAGACAGGAAGATCAGAGCTTCAGCTAACGGCAGTGGCCACAGCAGGAGCCTTCTGCAGCTGTTTTTAAGTAAGAAGTGATGGTGTGACATGGATGTGTACACTCAACTAAAATATTCCAGAAAAGCTCCCACTGTTCAGCTTTTCTTTGGGTGAAACTCATTCTTCAATGTTCTGCTATTGCACTTTTGCTGTTTTTTCTAATGTGATGGCATAAAAAGTTTCAGTAACTTTATCTATTTCTTATTGGGAGGCATTTTTTATCCTGCTAATTTTTCTCAAAAAACATCTTTGCTGCTTTTTCTTATGTTTTGTTTTTTTAACATGCACGAAGGCCAGAATGTGAGGAGGAAGAAAAACAGTATCTCTTGTTTTTTTGTTTTTTTTTTTTTTTTTCTTGTGCCCCATGAGGTTCTTTTCTTTTTTTGCACCTCACAGGATTGGTCCCTCAGTATAGATGAAAACTCTCTTGCTGACTTCTGTACCACCAGAGGGGATTTGCTTCCTAAGGAACCTCAATTGTTTTTTTCTTGTTATTTCTTCCCTAATGCTTTGGAATTTTTTTCTTCCCAAGGGGATCATTGGTTTTGCACCCATTTTAAGCTCTTTTGGGATCCCTAAACTATCCTTGGAGTCTTTGGCTTGTAGTTTGCACCTGCAAAGGTGCAAAGCTGCAGGTTTATTCTAGTAGGAATAATAGGGTATTCCTTAATTCATCTTCCCTCCCCCACAATTGTTTAAATTACTTCTTCCTATCTTTAGTGGTGGCACGGAGAAACTCTCCCAGTATGGCATCTGAAGAGCTCTATCTCCTCTGTGCTGAGTTGCCAGTCAAGAACACTGTGTCTATCTGTGTATTTTCTAACACTTGCTCTGTAATCACTTATTGGAGCTTCCATCAGAAGGAGAGAGATAATTTGAAATCTTCTAACCTACTGAGGAACAATGTCCTTTTTCTGATGACTGTGTTTAATACCTCTGGGTTTTTTGCTTCTTCTTTCTGCTTTGTCACTTTTGTCCAACCTTGTCCTTTATTCTATGTGGACTGTGTCCTTACAGGTACCTTGGGGGTTACCCCAGGTCTTATATTTTGGTAGAAGCAACCTCAGTAAAATGCTCAACATCTTGAAATCACCCTTGTTCACATGCCCACATGAGCTGTGTCCTTCCAGAACTGCTGTTTGTCAATCTGGTCTGGGGGATAAAGTGGCAGGTCCACAGGAATAGCTGGAAAACCAGCTGAGATTTCAGTCTCATGGATACTCTGTGAGCTCTAGATTGTGGGAAGAGCTAAGCCAAGGCACTAAGACTGAACTGAATGAATTCACCAGTTCAGCCCATGCCATAACCTCGGGGGCAGCCAGCCTGAGCTCAGTCACAGCAGACCTGGTGCCCACCACCTTTGGGAAGAGTTTTAACAGCTGGCTCCTGCAGTGCTGCCAGTGACCTTGGTTACAACAACTGCTTCCATGGCCTGGCCACAAAGCACCTCACTAACTCAGAATCATATTCATGAATGCCAAGTGAATATCAACAAGATCAGCATTATTTACAGTCTGACTGTTCACAAGTGCTGCCTTGCATACATCATGGGTATTGGTGGATGGCCTCTGGAATCAGCCTGGTATCACCAGCACAGGAGATACCGTGAGGGGACAAGGGAGATGAAGTGGCTGCATTGCTCATCTTGAATCTAATTTTAATATTTATCATAGTAATAGCCAGGCCATGCAAGGTGAGCCTTTTAAAGGGTAAAACATGAAAATGAAGCAGCTGGCAGGTGTTGGCAAAGGAAGGATGAGATTACAGCGGTGAAATAACACGGTCATTCAGAGATTAATTGGAAGCACAGTGGAATAAAATTACAGAGTTGAAATATAACTAAAGCTAAGTAAATGTCTTTGATTCTCAGATGGATAAAATGAATCTTTAAAGAAGAATTTGAAGAAAAGTTGGTAGCATGTTCTGGAAGTGCTATTCCATAGATGTGGTGGAGAATGAGGACTGGAAACGGTGGAAAGAAAAGAGGAAAAGCTGTGCTGTTATTGTCAGGGCAGATGGATGAGAGACAAACAGATTGGATTGCTGGGGAGAGGGAGTTATGCAAAACATTGACAGGGAGGAATAGGTGGCTAAACTTCAAAGGAGGAGCAGAGAACAGTCAGCAAAGGGTCTTGGAGACTGCAGTGATGTCATCGTGCCAGTGTCAGAGCATGAAATATGAAAGGGACAGCTGTATTTATAACTTCTTGATGTTGCAAACCAAGTACTCTGGAGAGGAGGAAGAAAAAAAGCAATGATGAAAAGAGAAGCTGAGAAGGCAAGTGAAAATATCTTCTCCTTTCAAGGAAGAAGGCAAAGAACTGTGGAGAGAGACAGATGGGGAGTGGAAGTTCACCCAGTGTGAAACCTTTGCCCTCACTTTTGAGGCTTGCAGTGATGCTCCAAAACCCTGGTGCAGGATTTTTCCTCCAGCACAGTTGGTTTCCCAGGCTCCTTCCCAGCATCTCATCCAAGTTAGAAAAAAATGTTTAGTACAAGGGTGAATATTGGAGAAGATCTGAAATAATTTTTTTTGAGACTTTTAGCCTCAGTGGGCTTGATGAATAGCTGGAATAGCTGCTGGCCAGCTGCTAGGCCGCTGTGATAATGTGGTGTGTCATGTCAGTCCCTGTTCTAAGTCACCTATGTTTTGACTTTTTTCTCCCTTTTTAATTTTGATCATTCCTTAGTTTCTTTCTGGCTCAACCAATATAATGGTTTAAACTTAATAGAAAAGAAGATGAAAGACCTGTTCTGAAACAAATCCCAAAAGGGACTTCTTTAGGATCTATTTATCTCTAAAAACTTGGGTTTATCCAGGGTCTACAGAAACTTATAATATGTGGGGCTGGTTCTAAGAAATTAATTTGCTGAGCTTATTTGCTTCAAGGCAACCCCAGGTATTTTGTCCCTCACTGGGGACTCTTTTCTCTGACATTAAATGTATTTTTCTCTGAGCAGCAAGGCACATAAGGGCTTGTTTCATATGGATTTGTGCTATAATACAAGCATGTGTCCTATTTCCCCAGCATCTTCAAGACAATCACTCCAGCTTGTTCCCCACAGTGCTCATCATCACTGTAATACCCTAAGGTCCTCTCTGCAGCCCCCAAACAATCAGAAGTGCTTATGGCACAGCAACACTGTTGTCTTTCCTTGTGGCAGTGAATTGGGAGCATGCTTTCTGTTGATGGGCACTAGGAATGAACAATGCAGCATTAAGCTGGCTTCACTTGTTCTTCAAGGATCCAGGAATGAATAGTAAGTAATGATCCTCTTCCAGTCTGAATGTGGAGCCGAAAGCCCCATTCCTATTTGCTCCTTCAGAATATAGGAGATGTATTTGGGTCTTTTGTAAGTTAATCAGCTCCAGCTCCCAAGGAGTTTCTCCTCAAAAAGAATCAAATAACAGCAGTAGAAAGAAAGAAGCATGTGGATTAAAAGTGGCAAGTACATATTGAAGCCTGGCTGGATGCAGGTGAAGGTCATCGATGGGAGAAGTGAATTGTCATTGCAGAAAAACCAAAGCCCTTGCTGTTCAATCACAAGGTGAAATTTGGGCTGTGGGTGCATTCATTTATTCTGGACCATTCAGAGGACTGTGTTCACCCCTCCTGAGACAGAGATTACAATGGCCAGGCCTCTCACTCCCCACCTCTGTTGCCCAAATCCCCCCCAGTCACCTTCCCCAAAGGAACTTGTTCATTCCTTTTTGAGCACTCAGATCTCCCTCTCTCTTTTTTTCTTTTTTCTTTTTTTTTTTTTTTTTTTTTTTATCCTATCAGATAACCTGTAACTAGTTCTTAGGTTAGTTAATGGTTCTAACACTGGTTCTTTGTGTTTTCCATTTTGATCCTTCAAGGGATTGCCCTTTGTTATTCAAAGCCAAGGTACTTGACACAGAAGCAATGCAGCAGTCCTGGCTGTGTGATCGTTATGCCCATGAGCGATTCCCATCCTCAGGGTCTGATAAGCCTTGGGGAAGAAATGGGAAGAGAAAAGAATGCAGCACTCCGAATTCCTGAGGGGTGCTGGGAGGCATCCATCCATGTGGGGACTGGAGGACATTCACCTGCTGACCAGAGCCTTTTCAGATTCAGCATTTCAGCTCCCAGGGGACCCTCCTGCCTTTGACTTTCTTTACAAGGCTGACAAAAGTCTGGCTTCCAATCTGTCTAATAGGGAGAAAGGCATCTTGCTTTGCTAAGCTGTTTGCAGAAATGTCCAGGTCAGATGGTTTTGTGTTCAGGCCCAGAAATTGCTTTTTGAGCTCTAAAACTGACCCTAGGAACTGCTCTCTTGGATTTAATGTACTGCTCTGTGGAGAACCCAGTCCTTTGTTTTTGTGTTGCATCCAAAAAGTGGCATAATTTACTGATACTGTAAAGTCTGTTGGTGTCATCCAGCCTGCTGATGTGCCTGTAAATCTCCAGTTTGGCATCAGCATGGCTTAATCTTCTCTTAGTGATATTAAGCTTCACCAGGGGACCAGCTGTGCTCCACAGTTCTTTCAGCCTTACTCTGTGCCTCTGTCTTGTGCACCAGTGCCATGGACATCAGAACTTACCATGAAAACATCTCTTTGCCATTATCTTCCCATCCTGTAGTACCAGTGTTTGTCCTGTGCCTTTAGCCTGATGTTGGCTCTGAGACTCAGGACCTCTCTTCTGCCTCCTGCCATTCTGCCTTGGCCACAGGTCTCTGTGCTGATTTTGAACATGACAGAGTTCTCTGTACCTCAGGATCTTGGGAGATTCTTGTCTCTCTGAACATGCTCTGAGGGAAAAATTCCTATTCCCAGTCTAGCTGCTGTGGTAGATCTCGTTGGGTAGGAAAGTGTTGGGCTCCAGCTCTGCTCAGCTCTCCAAGCCTGTTCACTAGCATGCCAGGCAATTAATTGCTTAATGAAAGCCATTTTCCCTGGCCTTCCCCAGCCAAGATCAATGTCATCACATGGCAGGAGACAGCTAACACTTAGATACATCCCTTATGTGTTCTTGTAGAAAAAATCTTGTAGAAAAAAGCTTGACAGCAAAGCTTTTAAGGTGTAATAGGCTTTTTCAGTTCTGTTGTTGATTTATCATAGGTGATGGTGTGAGATAACTTCTTCCCTTTGTCCTTTGCACCTCAGATGTAAAATGTGATGGCATCCGAACTGGAGCCACCCTGTTCTAGTACCTGCTGTGCTTCCCTTGCTGGGGAAAGCTTTCATAACTGATATTGCCTCTTTCTTGGGCTCTCTTGGCTCAACAGATTCCTCAAGGCTGGAAAAGAGTAGCTGACCCTTCTGGAGACATTCAGTTTTTCTCTTCTTTATTCAGTGCAACCCCACCAAAGAAGCAGAAACTTCTTGACAGTCATTGGAGCTTTCTTTCCATTCAGACAGGCAGGATGTCTGACCAACCATCTCACCAGGAGTTTTCTGCAAGTTCCTATGTCTTTCCAGGATTTGCAGTATTTTACAATTTCAGCCATATCTCAAGGAGCTGAGGTCTCTATTTTCAAGCCTTCCTCCATGCTGGAGGAAGTGCAAGTTTCAACATGATGGTTGAAAATGCATGTCAGTGACTGATTATAGAGCTGTTTTCCTCTTGGAGTTTAAAGCTACCCTTGCTGCTTTCATGGGCTGTATATCACATTGAATGCAACTGATTTGTTACTGCACCCTTTGAGTAATGGTTTTGGGTAGTATCCTAAAGGTAAAATTGAATGCACTGTGAATTACAGAGTATCTGTGGGGTTAATGTGTCAGCAAAGCTGGGCAGGTGTGTTAAAACACACTTTTGGTGTGAACATGGTCACCCCGAGTAAAAAACAACAATGCTTATGGAAAATAGCATCATCACTCTTAATTTATTGTATTTATGCAGATGTAATTAAGGGACAAGACAGTTTTAAAAACTGTCTCAAATCATCTCTTCTTTCTATGTATTCAAGGTAAATAATCCTTTCTGCTCATCTAATTAATTAATGTTTTCACAAATATATATAGCAATAGAGTTTGATCAACATAGTGATGTTGCAGGATCTTCTAGCAGAATTCTTTTCCCCCCTGTTTTAATCCCGTTATCCAACTCATTGATTTGTCATTATCGGTTTTCACTCAAATTGCAGCATCAATAGTGGGGGATGGAGTTCCTGCTTCTCTGTCCAAAACCCTGCATATAATGAGAGCAGAAATCATCCCTTGATGGAGATTGTGCAGAGACTCACTGAGTTTGAAGGAGGGGTTAAGCTGTCATTGAAACACAAATTAATTTTATTTTAGTCCTGTTATTATTCCCTGAATCTGTCTGGGCAGTGTATGTGTCCTCCTGCTCATCTCCTTTGTCCCCAGGATTTTCTCTTCCTGTGATACCATGTACCTTCAAGCGTTGTTTGGGATGTTTCTGGCTGCTCTGGTTTCATTGTTACTCACATTCCTATTTCTTCCTTTCCCTAAACAAGCAACAAAAACCACAGAACTCCTACCTAAAAAACACATGCAGGCCCCTGCACCCAGCATGCATCTAGTTAACAATATGTGTCTTCCTCATCCTCCAAGAACTGCATAATCCACCAGGCTTGGCAAATCCAACCCCTTTTTCCTCCAATGTTTCCCATCTTCACACCAATCACTTTCTTTTGCTTGGCTCACTTGGCCATGTAGGCTGCTGGTCCCTTGGGATGGGGAGATGGATGCTGGGCATCTGCTCCCTCCTTCCTCACATTGTGGTAGGGAGGATGAGGGAGAAAACAGCAAGGCAGACAAGGGCAGTGAGGAGCAGCTGGGCATAGGTGAAAGAAGGGCCATCAGTGCCTTCAGGTTGTGTTTTCTCCACCTAAAATTACTTTCACCTTCTCACACGGTAGGAGAAACAACAATATGCCTCTTTGTTGCCTCCCTGTGCTTTGAGGTGTTAGAGGCAGGGCCAGAGCACTTGTGGCCCCTCCTGCTGATACTGGGAATGGTGATGAAAACAGAGCAGCCCTGGCTCACAGAAGGGTGCATGGAGCTCCTGCAAGCAGGGAGACACAATATGACAGGACAGTTCAAAGTAACAGGTATGTGTGATTTCTCCTGCCACTGCTGCCTTTCTCTCACACACCCCAATTAACAGGGGTCACAGAGCACTGATTAGCTGCCTTGGAGTTTTGTGAACATAAAGCAGTGAAAAATCCAGGGTGAATGGGGGAAAAAAGATCAAATAGACACTTATCTCAGCACTCCTGCCTGTCCCTGGCATTTGCCAGCCTAAGGAAAGAGCCTTTCCAGAAGAGGCCAATGCAGAACAGTGCTGTATCTGTGCTGATATCTCTGCTGCTTTTCTGCCTTTTCTCAGCAAAATAACAAACAAGGCACCCCCAGCAGCTGTGTTGTTCGTAGGGTTGTTGCTAGATAAGAGCCAAAATTGCTGGAGAAGCGTGGGCCACAGGCAGCTGGGGGAGATCAGAGATCTGTGCCCTTTTGCCACAGAGGTGTGTGAGATGGCTTCAGTTCCTCCTCAGGAGAGTGGACTTGCTGCCTCCTGTCCTTGGTGGGAGGGAAAAGGGCTGGAGGCAGCACATACCAGCTCAGGGGAGGTAAAAGGGCATCTCCATCTAGTTTAAGACTTGCTGAGCATGGTCTAGTAATATTTAGGAGCCCAAACCAGAAACTTCCACAGTTGCTGTGGCTGGGGTGAGAAATCTGGAAAAGCAGAACCTGGAATGTTCCTGAAGGGCAGGCAACTGTGGTGACCTCGTGCCTTCCCCTCTCTTCCTTCATCCCCCCCTTTTTTGGGGGGCAGCCAAGCAACGCTCCCACTTCAGCTGTCATAGCCAGGTTAAGTGGCTGCACTTGCTTCTGTCAAGCCAGCACATGCTCCTGTGGTGTGATCCCTTATTAGAGCAGACAGCCCACATCAGCTCTCCATTCTCCCTGCCTCCCCAGAGACACTGCCTCGCTCAGGAGCTGTTCCTATTCTGCTTCTCCGTGGGATACAGCATGTCTGCCAGCTCCCCTTCCAGCTCCCCTTCCAGCTCCCCTTCCAGCTCCCCTTCCAGCTCCCCTTCCAGCTCCCCTTCCAGCTCCCCTTCCAGCTCCCCTTCCAGCTTCCCCAGGTTTGATTGCATGGAAGATGGCTCAGGGGAGAGATGGAGGAGGACAAGGAGCAGGAGTGTTCTTACAGCTGCTGACAGCCATGGGTTTTCATAGATGATTTTTTCCCCTCTCTTGAAAATGAATGCTTTTGGAGTTCAGGTGGGAAGTCCACCATGTAAACCCAACCTTGTAAATTAGACCCAACCATGTAAATTAGATTTCTTTAGCAGGATTGTGCCTCCCTTCTGCTAGTGAACCTCCTGTCCTAGCTTAGTGTTACTGTGTTGGAGGAAAGGTCCAGAACCCTGATGTCTTCCCTAAACGTCACTTCAGCATATTCAGAGGTGGTGTCTGCCACATTTGAGTCCTGGAAGTGAGTTATGGGATGGACAAATGAGGAGCAGGGAACAGGAATTGCTAGGGTGCTGAAATTACTCTGCTGTCCTTTCCTTTTGTGTATCTTTCATGGATGTGAAAGCCTCCAATTGCTCATGTTCAAGACTGCCAAATCCGGGAGTTAGGCTGGGCTGTTTTAGGAAGAGCTGCTGCTACTTAACATTTGCTGACTACCTAATCTTTTGTCCTTCTGTTTTGAAACAAAACAATGGTTCTAATGTAGAAAGATTGTATTGCCATGTTCAGCAATGGTGAAGACAAATGTCCTTTTGCGTAGAACCCAGTGCCACCCACCTGCCTGACTCTTCAGATGGCTTTGTCTTCCCTTACCTGATGGCCACACAGGTAAGCCACAGAATTACTGAGGTTTGGGCAATGTCTGCATTCAAAAAACTAGTTCTAGCTTGCCATGGAGGACAAAAGGCAGACCTGTACAAGCCTTGTGATGGTCTTGTGCTCCAGCAATCTGCTGTCTTTATAACTCTGGGAGGGGAAACTTCACTCTGGAGATCTGACCAATGCAATTTGAATTTTTACCCCCCCCCTCCTCCCCTTTGTGCTCTCCTTCAGAGTCCATTAATGTCAGCTGTACTCCTCTTGTCCACAGCCAGCAGGTTTTCTCCAGCCATGGTTCAAAGCAGGTGCTGAAAAGCAAGATGTGTCTGAGTGTTTGTTTCCTTCATCACAAGAGCTCTTGCTGAGGTCTGTCGCACATGTGGTTACTGCTCCCTCTAAACTGTCCTTGGCTGGAATTTTTCAAATCTGTCCCCATCAGTGGTGCAGCTAGTGGCACTGCTGAATGTGGCTGTTAAAGCCTAAGATTGCTGGATTTGCAGCTTCTTGGTCATTTTGCTCTGCTGCAGGGCAGTGTTCTGTGCAGGGATCCTTCAGGGTGCTTTGGCCTCTGGCAGTTTGGTCACCCTGGTGACAAGCTGGCCCATGTCTGAGCAATATGTGCTCCCTGTTGGCTTGCACGCCATCTGAGCCAGCTGCACACACAGGCCTTGGAAGGATTCCTCTCCAGCCCTCTTCACCCTGAAGGATGGGCCAGTATCTCTTTTTCCTGCATCACACTTGACTTAGTTTCTCAGTAGGGTAAATGGAAGGTGAAGTACAAGCTGGTCCATAAAGCTTCCTCCCCCACCTCAGATAAAAAAGCTCATTAATACTGTAAAAAAAAAAGTCTCCATTGTTGCATGAGAGCTCAAGGTCAGGCTGGTAGTAGTAACTCATATTGCTTCTAAGGTCAGCCTAAGCTTTCTCTTTCTGACAAGCCACGATAGATTGATCATGGGGGCCCTTACATTATTTTTTTTTCTTCTGAAATAGGCTTTGCTTCTTCCTGACCCTGTTAATGATGTTTGACTGAGGTCATCCCAGCAAACCCTGAATCCTTCCCATTACCTTCCAGAGGGCTTGCCTTTGTGCCAAAGCATTGTATGCTTGTTAAGAATTAAGCTTTCCTGATCTCTGCTGTAGCAAAGAAGCTGTCTTCACTGGAGAGGCGAGAAATATCTTGAATGCCATCTGTCAGTTAATGCTCTCATTAACACCTGAGTGACTCCCAACACCAAGCTGGTGCCTTTTTGCCAATTCAGAACTTAAAAGGTGCCAGCCCATAAGGTGAAATATCTTCAGTCCATAAAATTAATTCCATTATAAAACGTCTGTTCTGGTAAGATCTATATTTTTTGTTGTTGTTTCTTTTAACTAGAGAGATCACAGAGGCAAAGCCAGTTCTCTTGTGTGCTGTGAATTAAGTGTCCAAGAAGTCTTTTTTTCATTTAGTACTGAGAACCTCCTAAAAGCAGCACTTGTGCTGGGTGACTGAATGTGACTGAGTTCTCTTTCAGCTTTTAAAGCCTTTACTGGACAGAAGTATCACGTCTATTATTTCCCTTACTGGCTAACTCTGTAATAGGAACTTCAAGAGTAATTACATTTATGTTTAAATGATCTTTGCTAGAAAGGCTGAGCTCTCCCAGCCTTGTTTTCCATGTTCCTCATACAACTCTTGGACAGGAATTGGAAGAGGTGTGTTGTTCCTGCTCTCTGTCATCCTCTGGTTTTGTCAGGGTTCTTGGTGTTAATCTCAAGAACGATATACTGTCTGGGATTAGATGCAGGTCAGACTTGCCTTTTTCCCAGTAATTTTAGCTCAAGAGCATGCCAGTATTTACTCTTCCATTGCATTTTGTAAATTAAATGAAACAAGAGACTTAAAACACTGTCAACATGATAGATATTGTAGCTAGTGGGTCCAGGCAATTATTTGGCATCTAAACTTTCAGAAGGCTTATTTGTGTGTGCCAGCAGTGTCCAAACATCGTTGGTAAATTTTTGTCTCCGATATTTCAACTCCTTATCCTAATATTTCCTTTAATCCAGTATTTGCTCCCATAAGACCAGAAATTTTGTGAGGGGTGGATTTTAGGTGTTTTTTTGAGAGATGTTGTGGGGGAGGGCTTGTAAAAAATTGGCAGCAGTAGACCAGATAGGGCAATGTGCTGTGACAGTAATTCCACACTTGGGCCATGGCATGCTGCCTGCAGGAAGCACAGATTGACTTGGGGACTCTCTTACTGAATCAGTGTTTGGTTTAGCTTTTGTTTGTTTGGCTTGATTTTGTTTACAGTTTTCCAGCCAAGATTTGATTTACTTTGGAGTCTTTAAAACTAAAAGCACAAGTGACTCTGCTTCCTTTGGGCATGAGGATAAAAAAAAAAGCCATGTGTATCTGCACACATAATTCCAGCCCCAGTTTGCTCAGAAGGAATTTCACTTTGAGTTTGCTCCTACAGGGTCCCTGTGGGCCAGGGGTCTCTAGGTGCAGCTGTTCCCTGCCAGGCGTGCACACCAGAAGCTCCAACCAAATTTTTCCATATATCCTGTGAGCTCTGTGAAATTCTCACCCTCTCTTCCTGAGGTCTCCAAAGGAAGCTGGGCACGGTGACCAAGCTTCTTTTTTTTTTTGACAGCAGAGCATGACCCCACGCGTTAAAAGCCAGGGTGATGGGAAGAGTGCCTCTGCTTTGAGCAGGGAAAACACTGGGATGGCCAGGCAGGGGGAGGAGTCCCCAGCTCCCCTCGGGTGTGCAGCACAGAAACCCTCCCTGTTTGGGAGGCAGCAGATGGCCGGGCTGCGGCGCGGAGCTGTCAGGGCTGGATCATTTCTCTGCCTGTTCTGGGCGCTGATACCCATGGTGGAGAGGAGCCCCTCCCTCAACTTGCTCCATCTTCTTTATGCCCTGGTTTTTTTGCAGCTGCTACTAAAGATCACAGGCAACTTGAGCTGCAGCCTCAGTGGTAGTCTTGTGGATCTTCTGAGGCTGTTCCTCCCCTTTGACACAGATGTGCTAGGTCGAGTCCTTCCCTGTGCCCCAGATTTCCCTTTGTATATGCAAGATACGATTAAAACTTTCAACCACAGTTGCAATTCAGCTTTGACCTCCTTTCTAATCTTTGCAAAAAAATATAGGGACCTCTGACAGCAGCCCTGTGGTTTCAGAGTGTAGCCAGGGATAAGACTAAGAATTGCATTGAGCTCTTGAAAAATCATCTGCATCTGTGGGATGTACCACATAGATATGCATGCACCATTCCAGCACTGCCCCATTACAGCCATCCAAATTGCTTTGCACATTGGGGGGGAAACTGCAAAGCAAGGGATGTTTCAACAAGTGAGGAAAAGTTTATCTCAGTTTTATCAAGTATTAATGGTGCTAGTCAAGTTGGCATGGGAGAAGTTTTGGAGTTGCAGTGTTCCTCAAAGTGCCTTTTCTGATGTTATGGTTGATTTCTGTAGTTCTTTTCCTTGGTTAGTGAGCTGTGTGGAAGCTGCCTGTGCTAGAAATCAGGAAGTGGTTGAGATGTGGTGAGAGTCGTGGCCCGTGGTCTCACACTTTTCTTGTAAATAGTTTCTAAGACTCCCAATTTACTTTCAGAAGAGGGATGGTTTTCCTTTGGGGACATGCCCTGAGACAGAATGTGCCCATGACCAGTTCAATCTCTTTGGGAATGCTCCAGTTTGTAGAGGAATGGACATGACTGACCTAACAGTGCCTCCACTTGCTGAGTGTTTTTACACATCTCAGTGATGCTGAGAACCTCTGGAGAACATCTGGAGACAGATAGATCTGTCTCCTCAGCTTAGTGATTTCCTTCCTGCCTTCTTCCCACTTACTTTTGGAGGTTCTCAGCTGCAGCAGAGACTCTGTAGGACTTTCAAGTGTATTGCTGTCCTACTACTGAGTTTGAAAGAAGGCTATTTAACAGACTGTATCCAGGTAATTCTATTCCTGGGTGCAGTCTCTCTGATCCTGGGGTTTAAATTTTACAGGTAATTCTAAACAATTATTCCTGGGCATTTCTGCTTTGCACAGTACCTCAGTGGCACAGTTCTCATAGATTGCTGGCCTCCCTGCAGATTTTCTCCTCCAAACCAAGAGAGCTGTTTCAGAAACTTTTTCAAAGGGAAATATAAGAGATGGGATAAGTGAAACTAACTGTAGGTGTGGCAGACAGGGTGAAGATGAGCACCCTACATTTGTCTGGAGAAAAGAGGTCGGTTCCCATTAAGAGGGAAAATAAAAATTGGGTAAGATTGAGAGTGATTGGGAATGCCTTGAGACATCTGTTTCCCATCTCTGGTTCTCATTTCTATCCTTATTCAAATCGACAAATGCACAGTAGCTGTCTTTGAAAATTGATGGGGGTAGGAACTCAAAAGTACTCTTTAAGAACAGAGCTTGTAATGCGCTGAACACCGGGTGGATGGCGGAAATTTCTAGTGTTAGCCACTTATGTGGAAGTCAAACTAAAACCAAATTGGTTAAATCAACAGAGCCAATCCCTAGGGGGAAGGAGAGTTACATAGGCAGAGATTTCAAATGATCTTCTGGAATTAAATGGCTTCCTGGATCAGTTTTCTTTGAGAGCAGCCAAAATGATAGAGCAAGATAAGTGAACGCATGCAAGTGGTAAAAGTATCTGTCTGATCCATGCTTTCCACTTTTTTTTTTTAATGTAAAAAAAAATAGGAGTAGATAAAACCCTTTTAGTTTTGTGGTTTCTTCCTGGCAATCTTTTTCATTCACTACTTATTCAGGATCCTAGGGAAACTGCTTTTTCAGTCCATTTTATTGGATATAGCCAGAACCTCTCTATCAGATTTGATGAAATAATCTTCTGCTTTGAGCTCTGGCAGAGTTGAAGAACTGTACTTGTGAGGATGAAACTCGAATGCTCTCTGGGAACTTACACTCATTTGCCTTCTGCTTCTGGACTAAGCATCCAAATGCAAGTGATGCTTTCAGAAAAGATGTTCTCATCACTATTTCTGTTCTGAAAGAAAATCAAAGCTGCCTTTCTCTTTTTTTTTTGTTTTGTTCTGTTTTGTTTTGTTCTTGGGGTTTTGTTTGTTTGTTTGTTTGTTTTAATCTAATGGCTCATGTAAATATCTGACATTTAAGATATGTGATCAAATACCACTCTTAAGAAGTCTGTAAAGGGAGTCTATTATTGCCCCCTTGCCTTAATCGAAGTCCTTCCTGGAAGTTAGGTCTTGGAGTATTTGAGAAAGACAATGCAGGAATGCACAGATACTTAGCTGGATGTATTGTGTACTCAATATCTCACTTCAAAAAAGGATGATTGCTGAAGTTTTCACCCTAAAATGACTACTTGAGGCAGTCCTGAGACATTTCATAAAATGTCAATCCTCCTTATATGACTGAGCTTTGTCAGCTGTAGGGGGCTGTTTCAAATTATAATTGTCTGATTGCTGATATTAGTGAAACAATGATACTTGAGAGCACTGATGCTTTGCTTGTGTCATGCAGATGGAGCAAACTCCAGGTTGCAGAGGGCACTAGGTCCAGGTACACTGGAGCATCTTTTGTTAAGTACAACCAGAGGGCTGGTAACAGTGTGGGGTGAGAGGAGATGTCTGGGGAGGTCAGCTTGCATTTGACGTCAGAAAGAAGCAGGCTGGTGAGGAGTGATCTGCAGGGTGATCTGCACTTCTCTCTACCCAAGGAGGAAGGGAAATGCTGCCAGGTGGACATGGCTTGAGGCATCTGTTCCTTCATTCTCACAGTCACTGTCCAGTCATGGTCCTTGCAAAGAAGTCCAGTCTTTAGCAAATGTGTGAAGACCCCTGTCTAATAGCTAACTTCTTGTTGACTTTTAATGATCTTTCTTCAGCTGGATCACACTCCTCCACCTCTTTGTTAAAATATAATAGCTTTTGTAGAAGTTAGCAATTTCTCAGGGAAATGCAATTCTGTAGTGCTGGCGCCGTTCCATTAATCATATAGAGTAATCTGCTTGTGCCAAAAACCTATCAAGTGGAGCTGCCTTTTTGAGAGCTGGTGGGAATGTGTACCCAGTGGTGTTCTTGCTGGCATATGGACTTCCCGTGTGTGCAAGAATGGCTGGGGCATGGGGGGGTCCCTTTTGCTGTGCTCAGGGTACACAACTCAAGCAGACTGAGAGAGCCTGGCAGCTCTCAGGACTCAAAGTCATATGGGGAGATCTTCAGAAAGTTTTATATTTAGGGACATGGCTCCTTTTCATTCCTTCCCTTGAAATTTTGAGCATTCAGAATAAAGGCTTAAGTCTCACTGAAATATAGACAGTTCTTTTAGCCTTAAGCTCCATCAGTGGTCTTATACTTGTCAGATGAGGACATACACCCTCAGTGCTAGATGAGGGTAGGAAATATCTGCTTCCTTGGGTTTTATGATGAACTGCTGGCAGTGAAAGTAGTGCTGTGACCCAGCAAAGTGGGGTGAAGTGATCAGCTATGCAAAGTCTCAAGCCACTGAACCAAGGCATGGAAAACTTCCTTAGAAGCAGAGAGGAGCAGGGCTTGGCAATGACAGATGTGAGGGGCAAAGGGAAATCTGAAGAAAATGGTCTCCACATCAAATGGGAAGAGTTGGAAGGGGAGCAGACTCATAGATGTTTTTGCATCCCATTTTAGTAAAGGGTGGCTGTTGGTGCTAGCACAAGGGCTAGAAAGGGATGAGTGGCTTCCATGTTTGGCTCATTCTGCTTAGAAAGAAATGACAGTCTGTGTATTAAAAGTTGTGTGTATAACATGACATCCTGTGGTGTTACAGTGGGATTGCTGTGTTTTGGGAATGTCAATGCTGGAGCTGCCCCCAACCCTAGCTGACAGTTTTCCTTCAGCTGCGCTCTGTCTCTGCGCTGTGTTTGTCACAGTTAGTGCACCAGGTGTTTCTGGACACAGCGAACTACACTGAGTGTGTGTGACTCTTTCTCCCTTGGTTAGATCCCAGACGTTTCACAGCTACCTGGAGGACATCATCAACTACCGCTGGGAGCTGGAGGAAGGGAAGCCCAACCCTCTGCGGGAGTGCAGTTTCCAGGAGCTGCCGCTGCGCACGCGGGTGGAGATCCTGCACCGCCTCTGCGATTACCGCCTCGACGCCGACGATGTCTTCGACCTCCTCAAGGTGCTTTGGGCAGCAGGCAGGAGGGAAGCGCTGTGGCCACAGCAGCTGGGCCAGATCAGAATCTTCCTGGGGTGAGAAGGGGTCACAGTGGGTCAGCAGCTCCCTTCTGCCTTGCACTGGCTTGCTCAGGACTCAGGCCCTTGGCCCGGGTGGATGTATTCATAACATGGGAGGTGCTAAGGAAATTTGCTTCACTGGCTACTCTTTCTGCAAAGAGTGAGTTTGGGGATGCTTTAATGGTGATGGCAGGGCTGTGAGAGCTGGGACTGCTGCCTTGCTGAGGGATGCTGTGAGATGAAAGGATGGGGATGAGGTATACTGGGGGAGCTGGGGGAGGGCAGAGGAGGGGAGGGGGCAGGGAGCTTCTCAGGGCTGTGCGTGACTGCCGCCAGCACTAATTAGACCTTCCCTGTCAGGAGCAGCAGAGATGAAATGTTAAAACGAGAGAGGCCATTCAAATTAGAGATGCCAATCTAAATCCCTCCCTGGACAGAGAGCGAACGTCGCCTTCCCCCTGGAGTAACATTTTCCCAGCTCGGCCGGGAGGAGCAGCTGTACTGCTGCTGTGGCATGGTGGAAGGGAAGGAGGGAGGGAGGTGTTTGCGGAGGGGGTGCCATCGTGTTTGGTGTGACAATGTGGCCGCTCTTCAACTTGTCACCGTCTGGCGGGGGGCTCCCGGCGGGCGCAGGGCCTGGACGCCGACAGCCTCCGCGTGGAGCCGCTGGGCGAGGACAGCAGCGGCGCCCTGTACTGGTACTTCTACGGCACCAGGATGTACAAGGAGGAGCCAGCGCCGGGCAGGACCAACGGAGAGCTGGCCCCAGACAGGTACCAGCCCAGCCCACACCCCCTGTGTCTGGAGCAGCCCGCCTGACTGCTGTTGTGCCGGGGGGAGCAGGGCCTGCCGAGGGAGCGGAGTTGCCAGGCAGGCTGGGAGCTGCCCCGCGCCATGCATTGTGTGCAGGCGGCCTGCAGCCTTTGTGGCACCGGCAGGGCCTGCTGTGGGAGCCATGCTGCCCTGCCCCACCGCATTCCTGCCTGTCTGCCCCGCTCCGTGCCGTGCCGTGCCGGCGGCTCCCAGAGCAGGCTCCCAGCCAGTGGGAATCCCTCCTCTCCCCTCCCCGTCCTGGTGCTGCTCTGCTTTAATCCCTCCTTTGGTTGGGTTCCTAGCAGCTGTTCCGATTTCCGTGCCCTTCTCCCCATCCTGCCAGCCTCGGTTCCCTTGCTCGGCGGATATTCCATGGTGGTTTTGCCGTTTTTCAGGGGCTGTGGTGGGCAGACAAACACCCCAAATGTTCCTGGGAAAACAGGCAAGAGACGAGGGCGACCTCCAAAGCGGAAAAAACTACTGGAGGAAAATTTGCTGAGGTATGGAAGGGTTGGTTCTTCCTTCAACAGACGTAAACTAGATACATTCCCACAGGGAAGTATAATGTATTTCTGGGGTTCCCCCAATAACTATGTATATACCATGCAGCCATAATTTCAATGCAGCTCAGAAGTGAAGCAAGCTCAGGCTTGGTGGATGCTTTGATCATTCTCCAAAGCAAATTCTGGCTAAGTTGAAGTTTGGTGAAACAGTGGGCATCACTCTTCCAACCACCTCACTTCAAATGCAGTTCCACCACACAGTGCTAAGGGAATTTGCTCATGATACAGAATACTTTCATTGTGTGGCTTGAAGCCAGAAGTCCTGGCCACTTGAGTCCATGTAGATTTTGGGATGCTTCCCATAAGAGCTGAGATACTGTACTTGGCAGACTTCATCCTGCACCCTTCGCTTATAAAAACTTTACAAAGCTATGATAAATATATATTTGAAAATAGATATCAAATGTGTGTTCTGCAGTGTTCTTTTCATGGTTTTGCTCTGCACTGAATAATTGTGTGTTCCCTATTCTTCTCCTCAGAAACAGCTGCATTTCAGTGATGTGAAGTTATGTACTTATTGTATCACTCCTTCTCTTTCTTTTTTGGTAGGGAGAAGGCAGAAGAAAACTTGCTTATCCACGAGACTCAGATAAGAAATGGTAAAGAGATTTTGCAGTATCAGGGTTGATACCACCAGCTAATAAGGTTCTTCAGTTATCAAAACCCAGAGAGATGCCTGAGAGACAATCCAGCCTTTCTCAGGAGAGTCTTTCTGCTGGTAGCTGGGGCCAAGTTTGGCAGGAGGGGTTTGTGTTACAGACTGCCTGGCAGCTAGGAGCCCTGGGCACCTGCAGGCTTTTTATTTTATCATTGCTGAGTTTGGGATGAAGAAACCTAACCTACTGGGATACACTAGAATTCAAGGGCTCACCTAAAAAAGATGGCTGTGAACGGTCCTCAGTCTTCCAGGGGTGAGGTAAAAACACACCCCACTTGTTAGCAGATGTGCTTTTTCAGATGGGGAAGAGAGTGGAGTCAGTGATGCTAAGATAGGGAAGGAAGAACCTTTTTGGTGCTCTCACTTTTCATTTCTCATGGCCATTGGGTGGCTGAGAGTGGTAAATGATGTCTTGGGGGTACCCGGCTAAGGGTTAATGAGGCAAAAATTGAGTTAGCAACATGATGTGAAAGTGAGTTCAAGGGAGCTGGGACTCATTTGTCATACATGTGTATCCACTGGCTTCCACAAAACCCAGGGACTCAGCCTGCCTGTTGCCTCACAATAAAAGGCAAGGGTGGCATTGTCTTTGCCATGCCTCCTTCCCTTTGCCCTTTGTCTTCAGATTTCCTGGCGGCTCCTCCGGCTGCTCCGGAGCGATGCGCGTGAGGCGCCGGGGGTTTTATCAGATCATTGTTTTCCAGCAAATTGTGTCACTTCAGCTGCAGAGTAATCTTCTGCTGGCACAAAGCAGTGCCTTAGTCCTGTTTGCTATTGAAATGAGTTGTCCATGGGCAGCTGGCAAGGGCATGAGAAGCAAGGATGCAGGCTTTGGGGGCAGGATGCAGGTAAGCTCCCTACTGCAGGTGGGCAAGGGATGGCTTTGTATAGCCAGAGCAGCAGAGCCAGCACATGGCTGGACCTTTGCTGTCTCAATTATCAGTCCCCAGTGCATGCACAGCTGAAACTCTGTGCCACTGCCACAGCACCCCAGGCACCTGACAGAGGGCAGGTGCTGGAGGGAGCCTGCAGATTTCCAGTCTTCCTAGGACAAACTGCACATCAGAGCCACTCACAGCACAGATCCACAAAGGGCCCAGAGCCAGGTTCAGGATTTTTACTTCTTTAGTTTTTCATTGTCACTTTGCTGGAAAATGTGGTCAGAAGGTGTCTGACATGTGCCAGTGGTGCTGATGACCATTGCTTTCTTTCTGGGAGCCAGTGGTTAGTCCTAGAAAAGTCTAGAGGGAGCTGAGAACCCCTCAGCCTGAAGGTGTTTGATCCAAGACTTTCCTCACTCCAAAAAAAAAAAAAAAAGGCCACAACCTTTTTCTGCTTAGAGAGCATCCTGGGGCAAAAGCATACAAGTTGCAACCCTGCTCTGTGTAAACATTTGTGGAGTAGGAACCACATTCCCCATCTCCAGGTGGGTGTTCCAACCACAATGCAAGAGAGCCCTTCCTTCACAATTAATATTCAAATGTTTCACACAAGGTGGAACAGCTCTCAAAGTGTCTTGGTGGTTGGGACATGCTTCAGAGCAGTGGGTGATCTGCTTCAATCCCACTCTGGATCGAGCAGGGATGGGATGTGAACTTCTGGAACTTCCCCCTCATCTGGCAGCCTGATGAACCCTGTCCTTTGCTTCCTCTTCTACTCTTTCAAGTGCCTGCAAACAAAATGTTTCATTTGCAGGGAGCAGGAGGATTTTTTTCACTGCAGAAATGGTTTGCAGTGCTTTAAAAAAAAAAAAAAAAAAAACCAGCTTATTTCAAATTACATTATTTTTTGATGGCTTTATTCTGCTGCCAGACTAAATCAGACATTTGCAGTTCCCTATGTCCTTCTCTGGCTGACAGCCTCCTTTACAAGAAACAAATTAAATTCTTTTCTCCAGTCTGCAATAACTGGAATGTGGGCTTGCTACAAGGATGTCACACTACCCATGTGTTGCCATGTGCCAGCATTGTTTCTTCACCTGTGTACTTCCTCTCTATCTTGGCATCACTCTTAGAGGTAGCAGTGCTTGGGTCTATAGCAAATGGAATGTTTTCTGTAACAGTGGCCATTGCCAGTGTCTTTTGTTCTTCCTGAGCCCTGAGGAGAGAAGAGAAGGGATTGAGAGGAGCTGTTAGTCATAGCTGCTGTGGAGATAACATCCTTTCATGTTTTTGAAGGGTCCCAAGGGCCTGGCCGTGGGACATGGTGGTTGCTGTGCCAGACGGAAGAGGAGTGGAGGCAGGTCACAGAGAGCTTCAGAGAGAGGACTTCCCTTAGAGAGAGGCAGCTCTACAAACTCTTGAGTGAAGACTTCCTGCCGGAGATCTGCAACATGATTGCACAGAAGGTGAGGAGACATGACATCCTGTTTACCTCCCTTTGACCGCTTCCAGGAGCATGGATGCTTGCTGAGTGAAGGACAGCTAAACCCAAGCAGCCTGGTACCCTGTTTTGCTCCCTGCACCTACAGCCTGCAAGTGCCATGGATGTGGGGGCTCTTGTGGAGGGGGGAATACTCTCCCCTGTGCTGTGGCAGTGCTGGAGTCAGTGCTCAAGGTTCTGATTCGTGGTTGCACAGCAGTGTAGGTAGGATGGCTGAAGGGGTTACTGTCTTCAGCCATGCTTTGTGGCCCTTTCCTGCTAGCAGGGGATCTCTGTGCTTTTGAACTGCTCTGGTTTACAGCCTGGCTTTTCTATGCAAACTGCCCGTGATTCCACTTTTACTGCCCTGTCTCTGCTGGCTCTACTGAAGGGGCATTGGCTGCTGAGCTGCTTTGAGCTGGTATGTCAGAGCCCCAAAACTTTGAAGGATTGAACAGCTGAATGTTTGCAGGTGGAACAGATCTGGAAAAGGATCCTTCGGCTAGATGGCTTTGTAAAACAGGCTCTGCAGTCAGCGTGATGTTCTTGGACTGAGTTCAGTTTGCTTGTTTGCTACCCTTGTAAAGCTAATAGGGATTTCATGGTCACTTCTAGCCCTCAGTTTCTCCTGCCAGTGTCACCGATGTGCCCTAATTTCCTTCACTCTCTTTTTCCTTCCCTCAATTCTCAACCCTGTTTCAGGAGAAGCGTCTGCAGCGGACAGAGTTTTCTCCCAGGTGGATGTCTGACCATCAGCCCATCAAACCAATCAAGCAGGAGGTGAGGGGGGGTGCGAGGGGGAGGCCGAAGGAGGGAGGCGAGAGCAGATGCCTCCTGGGGGAAGGAATAAACCTCAGCATCGCTATTCAGTGGGAAGGAGTCGCTTGAAAGTGGCTGTGCTGAAAGAGAGATGGGTGGTACTGCCCGTCAAAGGCAGGCTGACACCCGGGGTTTCTATGGCGAGCAGGGAGGTGCTGCCCTCTGCATCGCAGAGGTAACCGGCCTCACCGCAGAGCCCGCTGCAGCTGCATATGGAAATCTGCGCTCAGGCTGGGGAATTCCACTTCAATGAAAGTGCTGGCACAGTCGAGGCAGTTCAAAGAAAAGTTGAAGAAGGATGAGAGGGCTAGAAGAACCGGCTTACAAAGGGAAATGACAGAAATTCAGCCAAGGGGAAAACGTGAGGCTGCAAACACATGAGGGTGTAGATAGCGCCGAGGGAGAGAATGACTGATGCAGTACGGAGCTGAGCTAGGAGGGGGTCAGCTGGAAATGGAAGTCACAATTTAGGCTGCTTGAAGAAATGCTCATCAAACTGCAGCCTTGTGGGCTCAAACAGCACTTTCCATGCCTCCTCACCCTCATCTCCTCTCCACCCCATCAGTGCAACAGCAGTGCTGCTGCTTGAGGGTCTGTGCAGTGAACCAGACCCAGGAAAATGACTGGAGTTAAATATAACCTTTTTCTTTGGTCGGGGTTATTTTTAACATAGATCAGTTTTCCGATCCAGTTCACCACACAGGCCCTAACAGGCACGCCAGCACAGGCAGGGACACGGGGCCGTGGAGATGGGGGTCTTTGAATTGGCAACTGCTACCCTGAGCAATCAGTCAGACAACACAGGATTAGCTCCAGAGGAAAAATTGTCTCGATTCTGTCAGGTTGGGGTATAATCTCTCACTGTAGATGTAATGGGAACATAGTTACCTGGTGTTTTGTCATACCCTGGGAAATTAGGCTGCAGGGAATACGCTGTGTGAGCCAGAGTCAGGGGTTCCCCCAAACAAAGGAGAAAGTACAGTTCCCCCTGCAATAAATGTAATTACTTAGAACAGATAAATAAAAGGAAGGAAGAACCTCTCATCGTGCTGCAGATAAAAGCCTGCCAAGAGGAAAATAAGACCCCAGCAATGGTCAGTTTGGGGTCAGAACTGCTCTCAGCAAAGCCCACCATGCAGGAAGCACAGAGACACATGTTTGTTCACAGGCAGCAGAAGTCCCAGAGGAGGAGGGGAGTGGGAAACACATGGAGCCTGAATGATGCTAATCAGTACCGCAGGTGCTCCAGGTCTGTGGCAGCAGAGGGCTGTTAATTGCCGCCTGTGGGCCAGTGAAAGGTTTCCAGCGAGCAGGGGGCCCTCCTGGCACCCGCTGTGCCAGGACACAGGGAGCCAGCCAGCGCCAGAGCAGCGATGCTCACGCTGCTCCCCAGCAGCATGTGGCAGCCATCCTGCCATGGGGCAGCCAGGGAGGGGGCCAGTGTGTCTGATGGCTCGTTCCTCAGGCCAGGGTGGGCAGCCGGCCAGTCTGGAGGAGGAAAGCTCAGCCCAGTGCAGGTGACCCCTTTCTCCTGGCTGCTGCTTGAGTTGGAGATGTAACAGCTCCATGGACTCCTGATCCTGCAGGGGGATTTCTCAACAGGTGGTTCAGATTAGCTCCTCATTAAGAGCTGCCTGAGCAGCACCCTCATTAGGAGAGCGCTGCGGAAACCTGAGCGGGAAAGGTTTGGCAGATGAGGGGCCAGGGCACTCAGGGCACCTGCGCCTCCTGGCCTTCTGCCCCTGAAGTCTGATACCCACTGCATGAGAGCAGAGCTGAAGGCAGGAGTCTGGCCCTTTCAGCGTCCCAGGGCCAGGGGACAGCAGTGATGTTGTGTCCTGGAGTGCTCCCTGCCGGAGGGAAGGAGGCAGTGATGCCTCGGCCATAGTGGTTTTATCCTCTGAGCAGGGGGGGAGTTGGAGAAGGGTCCTTTTGCCACCTCCATGGTCAGGAAGGAAGTTTAACTGGTGTTTGGTTCTTGCTTTTGTCATTCCAATAAGCATCTGCTTCCACCCATCCAGTAGGAGTTTACTGGTTTGTGTTTTGTGTATTTTCTTTAACCCTGAGTTGAGTACATTCGTCCCCAATGGACTTAGGTGGGACAGCAGGCAGAGGCTCCCTCTGAAGATCAGCTTGTTTCTGTGCCTGAAATGTCTCAGAGAGCCCATGCAGCACTGCTGCTGCCCTGCAAGTGCTGCAGGGAGTAAATGCAGTTGTGGCTGTCTACTGCAGTCCTTGGTCCTTGTGGTTTCTGCTTTTCCCTTTTCTTTCTAGATCTGGTAGGATGACACCCTCTTCTAAACAAAAGTGCTCTGTTGATGCCTTATTTGTGGTGGGTTGATCTGGAGCATGCTGTGGATTCTGTGTCATGCCATTAAAGCTGAGTGTGCCCTGCAGGCTTGGAGGGGTCCTGGTTGGAGCACTGCAGCATGGATGTTGTGTTCCTGTTTCCATAGGACATGAATGGTGGAAGTTGTGTTAATCCAGGGAAAGGGAAGGTCTCACCTGTGTATCAATAACCAAAGAAATTGTAGTGCCAGGCTGGCTTACATCTACTGGTTTGAGAATGCAAAGGCTGATGGTCACATCCTCATTAAAATCTCTTGGCATATCAAGTTTGGTGGTTGGTTCCTGCTCACTTCTTTCTGCCTCTTTTGGTTCCTATTACAGTTTAAAGATTTACCAAGAAGGTCATAGGAAAACTGTGTGACAGTGGCCAGGATCAGGTCTGAAAAGAAGTTGTTTGCAGCTCATGAGTAGCAAATCAGACAGCAGAGTTTTTGAGAAAGGGCTATGAAAAAGAATCAAAAAGTGGAAATGTAGAACCCAGTTCTCATGGTAATTGACCTTGTCATAATACAATCCTGGGCATCCTGGTGTTTGGATATTGATCAGGAAGGAAAGGTCTGAGAGACAACTGGAATAATCATTCCAGGGAACTGAAAGGATTGCTTTATAAGAAAATATTTAATCTAACTGTAGAAATGTGGGAGTGTTGTGTAAGTGTCTGAGGAAGTCCATAAGGTAAAGGCTGGAATGTGACTGAAGAAAAGGAGAATTTATGTTCACCCAGAAGACCATAACTAAGAATAATTGGATGGAATGAGGGGATGAGAATCAAAATTTAAACTGATTGTGAGGAGAAGCTGGCTAATCTCAGGGCACCTGAACTCACAGAATTATTTCCCTAGGAAAGAGATAGACAAAGTAAAGTAATAACATTTTGACAAAGGTATAAAATGGAAAAGAAGAGAACGGTTCCCTCGTGGTGAGATGTAGCTCTGGGTTTCACCTTAAAGAATTAGCACAGAATAGGTGGTTCTTATTGCCCAATCTGTCCCTAAATGCAGGATATGGTCCTAATTTTGTCAAGAGTTCCATGATCCTCTCTTGGACACTTCTCTGTGACTGTTGGTGGTTGAAGCATAATTCTCTTAATGTCTTATTTCTGGTGGAGATGATGCATGGTGCTCATCTACAGAAAACTGGATTGGGAGTTTGTAGGGCAGCACAGGGCTGTGTAGGGGAAGGGGAGGCAGAGGGGGGATGAATGTACAGTAAAACCAGACAGCATTTCTAGGTGTTCATCAAAACACCCCCAGGTTCCATTCCTGGGCAATGAAACAAGGACAAAATAGTAATTGTGGTGCCAGAATATTTGCTTTTTTTTTTTCCTGGGGATTAATAATGGGCCTGGAGAAGTTGATGGTCTGAGCAGCAGCCAACGGACCCCGGCTGATTGCTAATCCTCAGGAAATGCCTTCTGCCTAAGTGGTGGTTGCTGGTTATTCCCTGAAAATGAAGCTGGAGAAAACTGTGTGTACATTGTTCTTTCCTGGTTGATATTCCCTGCTGATAAGGCACACATATCTTAGTCACAGGGGTAGGAGTGGCTGGTGGATGACTGATACATTTGTCTTATAATTAAATTAAGGTAATAAAGATAATTCCACACTTCATATGCCTGCCTCATACTTTATTGGAGAAATAGGAGCAGGCAGTCCCTTGTCTGGGAAGCCTGCAGTCTTAAGTAGGATCAAACACAGCCTTGCAGCCTGCTGGCAGTGGGGAGGTGAGAAAGTGGGGCAATAAAGAGCCAGGTGTCCTTGAATGAGAGAACTGGTTTTGGGACCCAGCAGGAAAACTGTCCAAACAAACAAATGAGAGCAAGTTCAGGGGAGATTAGCACACGGAAATTTTGAACAGGAAAGGAAAACATTCCTAATGATACCTTGATGCAAGGCTGTACCAGATGCTTTTCCTACTGAAGTATTCTGTGTTTTGCAGCAGAGACAGGTTTGGCAAAGTAGTCCTCTCTTCTCACACTTGCAGTCAGAGCTCTGCTAGCTGGAAGAGGTAGAGGTGTTGTGGAAGGGTGTCAACAGCCTGAATCCTTTGCCCAGAAGGGAAGAGAAATGTGCACGGTGCATCCCTGACAGAATGGAAGCTTGTCTAACCCATCGCTTCTCCCTCCATTGTCCTTGTATCTGTAGGATTTCATTGCTTGGCAAATAACTTCCCTTTCCATGTTGCTTTTCATCTAGGAAATCATACATCTAAATCCATTTTTTCCCCTTTTTTTTCTTTCCTCACAGTCATTCATTGTAGGTGTGCTTTAATATTTCCTCAAAGTAAACCTGCCTCTGCTGGGCTTTCAATAAGCCAGTGCATTACAGTTTTTGGTGCATCATTCTGTTACAGGTAACCCCAAATGTGCTGAGCTCAATGGAGAAGCAGAGGCGCAGAGAGGAAGAGGAGGAGCGCCAGATCCTTATAGCAGTGCAGAAGAGAGAGCAGGAGCAGCTGCTGAAGGAGGAGAGGAAGAGGGAGATGGAGGAGAAGGTCAAAGCAGTGGAAGGTAACGTGTGGCCAGTGTGGAGCAGGAGTGGAAGCTTTCCAAGTCAAGACAGATCTTGAATTAAAGTCTGCCATTTGCATTCCTCCTGCCAGACTTGCTAATGAGAATCTTTTTCCTGCACTTGCCTCTGCTAAATTAGTCTGACTGTAGTTTCTTTTCCTTTGTCTGTTCTCTAAGGCACCTTTAGACCGTGGTGTTGTCTTCAAATCATGCTAATTTTCTCTCTTGCCCCAGCTGTTCATTTTTTTCTCTTGCTCTTCATGTTGTTTCTCAGTTCTGTCTCCCCACTTAGCTTGTCATGATTTCTGTGTGCAGGATTAACTGGCTTTGCTCTCACTGGATAGCATTTGGTTCTTTTGGCCCAGTGCATGATGAAAAAATTCCCTTTGAGGAGAAAGGGAATGGGATAACATGGGAGTAATGAGTAGTATTTTTATATTGCTACTGGCCTTATCAGTTGGAGAACTAAAGATGAAGGGGACCAGGCTACATAGAGCACCAGAGGTGGCAAATTTCAAGTGTTGGTCTAAAATGTTTGTGGTTATGAATTTAATGTTGATTTAAGCTGTTCTGGAGCAAACAGCCATGTTGTGTTTAACACATCAGATCAAGGCACAGACAGCAGGCAGTCAGTACATGCAGGTGTGGGTGTCAGAGCAAACTCATTTCTGACCACCTTCTCTCTGTTTGCCTCCCTTTTGGGGGATTCCTTTAGCTGCTGCTTTAGCCACAGTGACTGGCTGGGCTGTTGTAGTTCTACAGAAAGGCTGAACATCCTCAGAAAACTCTAGCAGTGTGGGGCAGTATCAGTATCATGAAGTGGATAAAGGATCAGAAAAGGAAAAAAAAAAAAATTAAGTTCATGCAAACCTTGTAAACTTTCCAAAATGAAACAGTTTGCTACCAGATGTTTGGTAGGAGGCCAGATGTTATCTAAGAATAGCTTCTTTTACCTGCTTGCCTTTCTAACCTTTAGAAAAACCAATTACTTCCTTGGCCTTCATGTATTCCCGGTTGCTAGTCCGAGCTAATCAGGAGCTTTAAACTGAGACTTGTCCAGCTTCCATATCTGCCACAGATATCTGTTTCCTTTGGCAAATTGCATATTTTCTGTGGTTTAATGCTTCATCTCTATAGACAAAATTAGTCTTGAAGTTCCACAAGAGCTGCAAAGATAAATGTTCCTGTAAAATAGCTTTGTTTTTGTATAAGCCACTTCCTTTTCTGCGTAAATGCAACAATTACATCATCAGAATCAAAGGCACCAGAGCCATGCAAAGAAATTGGCATGAAATTGAGCAGTAGCCTGTTTTAAGCCAAGCTAGCATACATTCATGCTTCTATTGGCAGAGGTGCTTTAATTTTGTTTTGTGCAGTTTCTTTCAGTTAGTTTAAACTCTTCCCTAGTCCATTTAGGCTTAGTCAGGAGAAGCTGGCTTTTAAGCTGATGCAAAAGCTGTTTGCAAAGGTTATGCTGACTTGTTCAGTTAAATCACCACAATATTTTTAATCCCTGGAACCAGCAGCTACCCAGGGAAAATTGCCTTCTTAATGATTTTTTTCTTAGTGCCAAGCACATCACCCCTAGCATTTGCTGTCATGACTCTTGATGGAGAGGAAGCGATTTGAAAATTGTGTCATTTGTTTTACTTGGTTCAGACTGTTAAAACTGTACATCCTAAAACAGAAATTTTAGGGTAACAAAGATTTTCTTCTAATTTTCAGTCTTTTTGGAATATAATATTAATTTTATATGGCCTTCTGTAGAGGGGAGATGTGAAATAGCTTCTCTGTGATTAATTTCACCACCTTCTCAGTTTTGGATGCTATTCCTGTTTTTACATCACATTCCTGTTTCCAGCCCAAGATTACACTTCCCCCAACTCCAGCCTACCCCCCAGGTAGCAAGTTTCCTGCTGGGCCCATCTGTACTCTCCTGAATTTCTGAGTTCAGGCAGCTTTCTACATTTCTACCACAACAGCAGGTTACAGTTTCCCAGTTCTCTTTCCAGATGCTGCTTCAACATAAATCTCTCACATATATGACTTTCTAGCTGGTTGAGGTACTTTTTAGGGAATTATTTAGATTTTGAAAGCTGCTGGGTAGCACTCAACCCAGGCCAACAGTATGAGAATGAGCTCTGCCAGTGATCTTGAACACACTGTGCTAACCACTAGCTGTGGTAGAGGTTCCTGCTATTAATCCTGACTGAGATCTGGTACCACAGTGGTACTCCTTGATCCTGTCAGTTTACCTCAGATCCTTGGCAGGTGTTGGTGGATTTCTAAAATCTACACAATCTCTATCTCTTGGCTGCTGTTGTCACAAGATTTTCCATTTGCTGCCTAAATAATCACTTCATGTTCTCCTCAGCTTTCTCACTTAAGCATCCATTGCAATGCCATCTAAGGATTGCTAATTTCATGAAAGAAGCAGGGATTCTTAACAGTGCTTGGGCAGACTCAGATATTCTCTGTTACCTGAATTTGGGTGTTGGACTTTTGGTCATGCAGTTCTCTTAGATTCTGTAGGATTCTGTTTTAGATGCAAGTCCTATAATCCCAACTTCAGTGTTACCCTGAGTCTTCTAACAGGAAATTTGGGCTTTCTTTTACCAATCTTTGACATATTTGACAATGGATATCCCTACAAACACTCACCTTGTAGCCATTCCTTCTTTTCTTGTGCTCTCAACCCCCATCTCAAATTTATTTTCAGCTGACAGAATAGGACTTTAAATAAATATTTTTCCACCAGAGCTGGTACCTCTTGAGTAGCTGGCATTTTCCAAAAGCAGAGCCTCTGCTAGAGGATGTTGGCCAAGTCTCCCTCATCTTTCTTTGACTCTGGGTGTTCCCTGATGTGGCCTGTTCCTGTGCCATCCCTCCCTGAACATTATTTTCACGGGATTCTGCTCCTACAGAAGGTTGGTCCAACCGCAGGTGTTTCGCAAGTCAAATGAATTCAGATTTCCTATAAGAAAAAGGAAATGAGGTTTATAAAAGCCCATAAACTTTCTATTATGAAGCAATCTGTTAGCCAGCTGTCTGGTTGCCACAAGTTATATTACCAGCATTGCTTCTTCCTGTGTCTCGCTTCTTTAAACAAAAGCTGTCCCTGTGGCCTCGTGGCCTCGTGTGGCAACTTGCTCCTCTGGCTGCTGGCCATGGAGATCTACCTGAGCAATCTTCCCAGAGCCAGCCATGGAGGATAATAATGACCCCAGTTACTCATTGCCATTCAGCTGGTAGAACTTCCCTCAGCACTGCTCTTCATCCCATTCAGTGCAAAGGCAGCTGCCTCAAGTTCACCTGCCTGAGGTGAAGCTCCTAAAGGGAAGATAACAACAAGCCAGATCTTTCCATAGTGCAGAGCTGTGCCTAGGGCTGGGCATTGAACTTCCCTCTTTGTGCCGCCACATCACTTCTTAAAGTTGCCTAAGGCAGCATCTGTGTCACAGTGGTGCTTCAAAATTGGTGATTGTAACCAAGGGAGGATGATGAGGTGTGTTGATGGTGCACTGTATTCTCACCTCACCTGCTCCTATGCTGTTGCTGCTTCTGCTGAAAGAACAGGACCATCTCCCTGGAGTTCTTGAGAGCTGCAGGAGTACCTTCTGTTTCCCTGCAAGATGTGGGCAAGCAGTGCTAAATGGTTTTTCATCTCTTCCCACTGCAGAACGGGCCAGGAGGAGGAAGCTTCGTGAAGAGCGGGCCTGGCTGCTGGCACAGGGAAAGGAGCTCCCTCCTGAACTTTCCCACTTGGATCCCAGTTCCCCTGCCAGGGAAGAGCGAAGGACCAAGGATATGTGAGTACACAATGGGGCACTGCAGCACACAAGTGTACTGAAGCAGTAATTGTGGTGAGGAGTGTGATCATCCACAGGAATGCAGAGGGAGAGGTGAGACTGGAGAACAGTGAGAGGAGCAAGCTGAGAAACATCTGGGTTTGGGCCATATAAGAGGAGTGTTTGTGATGAGCTCTGTTTGCCACCATTATGGCACTGCATGGGTGCAAGGGAAGATGAAGTACAGAGCATGTCTTACCTATCCTCAGTCTGCATATTCACTGTGGTGCTTCTTATTACAGCTTTGAACTGGATGATGAGTTCACAGCCATGTACAAAGGTTAGTCCCACCCCAGCTTTCTCAAAGTGAAGTACTTCTCTGTGTGTGTGAGTGTAACCATTCACCTTTCTCTTGCCACTGGCAGTTCTAGATGTGGTGAAGGCTCACAAGGACTCTTGGCCCTTCTTGGAGCCCGTTGATGAATCGTATGCTCCCAACTACTACCAGATCATTAAGGTATGGAAGGTGGCCCAGACAACTTGACTGATGCACTTTGTTGACTGGGATGCAGTTTTTAGGAAGTGTTTTGAAGTTTTGTGTGCTGTGTTACTCTCACAGTTGATCTCCATGATTCTAGTAGTCCCTTCTTAAGAGTCAAGAAAAGCAAAGATGAATTGATGCCTCTCTGGAGAGCATCCTCTACTGCCCATGCCCTCTCCGAGCTCTAACTTTGTAAGCCCCACTGTGCTTTCTGTAACTGAGGGGAAGTTTGGTTGTGTTCCAGGCCCCCATGGATATCTCTAGCATGGAGAAGAAGTTGAATGGAGGTCAGTACTGCACCAAGGATGAATTTGTGGGTGATATGAAGACCATGTTCAGGAACTGTCTTAAGTACAACGGTGAAGGCAGTGGTAAGAGCAGTAAGATGCTAAATTCATCTATTTGCAGTGCTCAGCCAAACAAGGAGTGCCCTCTTCCTCCTCACCAGTGCTTGATTTGTGCTTCTCTTTCGGAATATTTTTCAGAGACCAGATGAAAGGGCAATAGTTACTGAGACCTGCATTGGGTTTTAGTGAGGCTTTTAGCACAGTTTGGCTGAAGTGGGGCATGCATGGCATATTAAGGACTACCATGTTGGTAGATGGTGAAGGCAGAACATACCAGGAGAGGAGAGTCTGTTTGTTTCTGAGCTCATTCCTTCATGTGCTTATGTGTGCCAGTGTGCCCCTTTTCCTCAGTAACTTTGCAAAGCTTTGGGAATCTGGTTAACTCCCAGTGTTTGTTGAGTACCACAGGAAAGTGGGGAGTGAACTATGACTGCCCTTTTGATGGAAAATGTAGCTTTTAGGTTGCTTAGCTATTGAAGGAACAACCTAGTTGTTTAAATGGGAAGTCTTGGGTTTAATTGCCATGCCAAGGTATTGGCTTAGTTAAGATAAGAAATCAGTTTCTTAAGATAAGAAATCAGTTCCCTTATGGTGGGTCATCACCAGCAATACCTGGTGAGAAAGGGAGAGCAACATTAGGAACAAATCAGCTTGTTGCTGTTGGCTGCAGGTGAAAGCATACCTGCACTGCCACTGGGAGAGCTCTGTTCCTCAAGGAACTTCAGGGTTAGTTTAGTGGAAACAACTGGAAAGTCACTTGCTTCAAGGTCTCGTCACCAACACCTCTCACATGTCTTTTCCTTCCTATCCACTCAACAAAAAGTAAAAGCTCATCTCAGCAGAACTGTTCAGTGGAAATGATGCAGTGGGAACACTGGTGTTGGCAGTAGCTTTTGTGTCAGGGTCAGCAAGTGCTTTGGAAACTACCCGGATAAATGTGTTTGCTGATTTTCCTCCATCTTGTGGCCCACAGCAGAGATCTGAACGAGTCCAAGAAAAGCCTCTGAAAGCAATCAAATAGCATTGCTGGAAGTTCACGTTTCTTCTCTCAGCACTCTTGCTGGCTAAATGCAGGTCACACATCTCTTTGAGCAGAGGTGGTGCTCCTCCTAATGTAATTCTTGGCACTAGGCTGGAGCACTGAGTTAATGCTGACTCTGCAGGCCCTGCTGCCAGTGGTACTTTGTCATGCCTGTGTGCCTGTCCTCCACTGGGGTTACTGAGCAGAACTGATGCTGTGTTGCTTATGGAGTTTAGGAACCAAAGCCAACTAGTTAGGAACAAAAGTCTTCCTTGGAGAAACTTGGCAGAGGGGAGGTGATTTATCTGATGTTGCATGATTGCTTAATTGCTTTTCTCTATGAGGCTCTGACGTTCTTGGGGGTTTTTGACTGCAGAATATACAAAGATGGCTTACAACTTGGAGAGGTGTTTCCACCGAGCGATGATGAAGCACTTTCCTGGGGAAGACGGAGACACGGATGAGGAGTTTTGGATCAGAGAGGACGGGAGACGCGAGAAGAGGAGCCGGCGGAGCGGCCGCTCGGGCACGGGCAGTGTCTGGACTCGATCACGAGACCCTGACGGGCCTGGCAAGAGACAGCAGCGCCTGGAAAATGGAGGGAAACCTCCACCATATCGAGCTACTTCCAGGGCTCCTGCTTCCTCCTCCTCTTCCTCTTCCTCCTCCTTCTCTTCGTCATCTGTAGAAGACCCGAGTGGCAACCCAGCGCAGGCTGCTCGAGAGGTGGGCCCTTCCAACGGGCGAGGCTTCCCGCGCTCCCTGCAGTACGGCGGCATGCCCAGCCCTGTGCCACATCCTGGGCAGATGGTAAGGAGCACTGCCCGCTCTCCTTCGCCATCAGGACCAGGGAGGGAGGGAGGGAGGGAGGTAAGGGGGAATGAAACTTCCCACCATAAAATCCTTAGTACATGGCAGGAGCCTTTTCCCAGAGATAAAGGGTCAGAGCTGTGGTTCCTCCAAGTAAACCTTTTCAGCCCTTAGATTTAAACTGGTACAATTTAAAGTAGGGACAATCTCCTAGTGTTTCCCATAGGTGGCATGTCCCAGTGTAGGCTTGCACAAACTAATTCCCCCAGTTCTCTTCTCTTCTTGGAGAGTAACCCCTCTGTGCATGGAAAGCTGTAACATTGCTTTCCTTACCCCCAGTTTATGAAGCTGAACAAGCTGGTCTTGTTTTGTCTCAATTGTTTACAGATGCCTGGTAACTTTGTGCCATCTGTGTACTGCTGCGTTTCGTGCCTTGAGTATTTATAAAAGCAGTAAACTAAATCAAACGAAGGCCACCCTGCAGTGCAGCAGTGACCTATCTTTAGCCCAACGTTTCTTCTCTGAATGCCACCTGTTCTGCTTCCCTTCTGAGCTGTTCCTCACCCATCCTTCACTGCCTTTTCCATTTTAACCAGTGATAGCTTGTGGTGTGATGTATCTGCTGTTCCCCTGAGATCCAGGCTATCCCTTACCCTTTAGCTAGAGATCAAACAAAATTTTTAGTGTGATTCTTGTGCTGCAGATAGTGGGAGGCAGAGTATTTTGAAGGAAATCCAACACATTCCCTGTGTCTTCCTGCTTCCATACTTTATGGTCCATTCCTCTTCTTGAGGCAAACCACTGCCCCCTCCAGTCTTCTTGCTTCTCCCCAGTATTTGGGTGGCGAGTGTATTGCAGCCTAAAGTTCAGGGGTGAGTGGCTGAGGTGACAGTGGCTTTGATAAGGCTGTGTCACCTCCTGGAATAGAGTGTACAGGTTTTCCACTGTACCTCCAAAACAGTCTGGATGTTTATTCGTGTTCTTACTCCATCCTTGGCTTCCCCTCCCCTGCAGTATTTCTGCTGCTTTTATGCGCTTCACAACTTGTTTTATTTCTCCTCCTTGCACCCCTCCCCATCCCTCAGCGACCAGCGGTGCCAGGAACGTTCGGCCCTTTGTGCGGCTCCGATCCCACCAAGCTGTACGGCTCTCCGCGCGTGCCCGAGCCCCATCCCGGGGAGCCGGTGCAGCAGCACCAGCACTTTGCCATGCAGGTAAGGCCCTGCCGAGGGCTGCAGCACACAGTGGGCTCCCACTGAGCTGGGGCTCCCACTGAGCTGGGGCTCTCACTGACCTCCCCGTCTCTCTCTGCAGCCGGCCGTGGGACTGAGCGAGCACCGCGGGCACCGCCTGGGCACTCCGGACAAGCAGGCGTGCGCAGCCCCGGCCCACGTGGGGCTGGGCCCCCGGCTGGGCTCCCTGCAGCTGGGCCGCGACGCCGTCTACCCGCCAGCCCAGTTCCAGCAGGGCTTCCTGCCGCCGCGCCACAACGGGCCCCCGGGGAAGCCACCGGAGGGCTCCGAGCTCCCCCCAGGACACGTGTACCGGCCCTACAAGTACCTGAACCGCGCACACCCGGCCCTGTGGAATGGCAGCCACGGCCCCGCCGGCCAGGCCGCTGTGGGGCCGGAGGAGAAGGCGCCCATGGGGCCGGGGCCCTCGCTGCAGCCCCGTGTGCTGGGCCATATGATGGACCCCCGTGCCATGAGGCCGCCGCTGCCTCCCGGCCAGTGGAGCGAGCAGTCGAATTTCCTACCTCACGGGGTGCCTCCCTCAGGGTACATCCGCCCGCCCGGGAAAGCCGCCGGCCAGAGGATGCCGCAGCCGCCGGCCGCTCTGTTTGGGGGGCCGCCTCAGGTTCAGAGAGGATGCCAGGGCGGGGACTCCATGCTGGACAGCCCGGAGATGATCGCCATGCAGCAGCTGTCCTCCCGCGTGTGCCCGCCGGGCGTGCCTTACCACCCTCGCCAGCCGCCCCCGCCGCACCTCCCCGGGCCCTTTCCCCAGCTGGCTCACGCCGCCTCCGCCAGCAGCCAGCCCCCAAAGCCCGGCATGGGCAACGGCAGCTCCCAGAACCCCGCCGGCCACACCATGGACATGGACGGCAACCAAGGTAACGCCCTGAGTGCCCACTGCCCATCCCTGCCTGCATCTGCGGCCTCCACCGCTCAGAAAATCATTCTAATCTTGATGAAATATTTCTGGGGGAGCAGAGTTTTTACACTGTTGGTTTTTAAAATCTAAATGGAAACGTATTTTCTACTCGGGGCATTGCTTAGGTTTTTCTAGGACTGTTTTGTTTCACTGTAGCCTGCCAGAGGTCCCCTCTGTCCTAGCTTTACCTGCAATTTATCAGTGTTCCACGAGGTGCAAATGCAAAGCATAGGCTGTGTTGCTGCTAGATCTCTCCTGGAGTTAATATAAAAATTGGATCTGCAGAGAGTTAGGTAAGGAGAGGAGATGTTATGTGAATAAGTGCCTTAAATATACTCCTTTGAGTGTGTGTCAGTGTGGCTTCGCCTCTGAAATGCACATCTGCCTTATGAGCTCTCAACATCTTAAAATCTTCACACACCAGGACTGCTCAAAAGCCCTGAGCAGCTGTATCAGTTCAGGTGGGATGGCAGCATATCATGCATGACCTCACCAGTTTGTTTCTGGTTGAATTTCATTTGCTTTATCCGGTAAACTACAGATAATAATAAAAAAAAGAACCTTAAAAATAAAACCTAACATAGAGATCAAAAAAATTCAGAGATCAAAAAATTTTTTTTCATTAATTCTAGCTGGTAAACTAGAGATCAAAACCCTTGTATCTTTTATCAGTCCCTTGTGTGCCTTGCACTAAGAGGAAACTCTTTCCTTGTGTGGCATTGCTTAAAAGTTATCATCATAATTTAGCTTGCTGGATGTAGAACAGAGACAGGGGTGAAAGCTGAGTGATTGCAGGACAGAGCAGTTGCATCTCCAAACCACAGTTGGTTAAAATATGGCTGTGATCAGCTCTGCATTATCTCAGGGTGGGTGGTGCTTCTGCCCAAGCTGGGTGCAAATGGGGTTTTTGGAGGGTGGGCTTAAATTTGATGTTAAGAAGAAATTTTTTGCTGTGAGGGTGGTGAGGCACTGACACAGGTTGCCCAGACAAGCTGTGGATGCCCCATACCTGGAAGTGTTCAAGGTCAGGATGGAGGGGACTTTGAACAATCTGACCAAGCAGGAGGGGTGGAACTACATGATCTTTAGGGTCCCTTCCAACCCAAACTATGCTATAATTCTATGCCCAGAAGGGATAAGGCAGCCTGAAATCAAGCTGAAACCAGCACCTGATGTCACTGTCATGTGGAACCCAACTCTGCCTCTCCTTTAGGTAGCCTCTGCACACCTCTGTGTCAGGCCAAACATGTTACTCCAGAGGGGCTGTGACTTGGCAAACTGCAGTGTCCACCTGTGCCATCTTTCAGAGCGAGATGCAACCTCATGAGCAGTTTTTAACAGAGCACTTTTAAAAGAAGCAGCTATTAAAGATGGGCCAAATTGGTAAAAATCAGATATGCGTTTGACTTTGTTCCCTCTCTTTCAGTGGAGACGCCGGCGGGCATGGACGAGAAGGCTCAGTGCATCAGCATTCCTGACGGGGCCTACGGCAAACTCCTACCTCACCCCAAGCCCCCACTGCCCATGGAGTGCCCGAGGCGCGCCCTGCCCCCGGACGGGGAGGGGGACGGCCCTGGCATGAAGGGCGACGTGAAGGCAGGGCAGGGCAAGGGCGCCTGGGCGCCAGAGAGCGGCTACGGCGGCGAGCCGGGCTGCGTGAGGGAGCTGGTGCCCGGCTCCGAAAGAGGGGCACCCCTGCCTCAGAACGGCGTGGCGCCCGAGGGGCCGGCAGCTGGCCCGGAGGGCAAGGGGCTGGCTGCCAACCTGCTGGAGAAGCCCCTGTGCGCCGGGGGAAAGGCTCTGCCCGAAGCAGCCGTGCCTTGCATGGGGCAGGGCACCGGCCTCCCTGCCGTGGATGCCACCTCCATGGGCGCCGCCCCCAACCAGTTCCATCCTCTCTACATGTCCAGTCTGGAGTACCCAAATTCAGCTGGGCGGTACCACATCAACCCGGGCCTGCAGGGGTTCAGCCCCGTGATGGGGGGGAAGCCGCCTCCTCCCGCCTCCCATGGCCAGCATTTCCCCCCGCGGGGCTTCCAGCCAAGCGGGGCCCACCCCGGCGTCTTCCCGCGGTACCGGCCGCCCCAGGGAATGCCGTACCCTTACCAGCCGCAGCCCCAGCCCTCCTACCACCACTACCAGCGAGCGCCCTACTACGGCTGCCCGCAGGGCTACTCGGACTGGCAGAGGCCTCTGCACCCCCAGGCCAGCCCCACGCCGCCGCTGGCCAGGCCCCCCTTCCCGGAGCGGGGCCTGCAGGGCTGCGAGGCGCTGGGCGCCGCCCTGGCCTCTCCCGGCCGCATGGACCTAGCAAGTGCCAAAGAGGTTTCTCCAAGCGATGGGCAGGAGCTGGCGCCTGAAGATGACAAGTCCGAGGAGTCCCAGGAAAGGCCGGAGAGTCCCAAAGAGTTTCTTGATTTGGACAACCACAACGCAGCCACTAAGAGGCAGAGCTCGGTGGCAGCGGGGGAGTTCCTCTACGGAGCGCCCCCGCCACACCTGGGGGCGGGGATGGGGTTCGGCCCCTCGGCTTTCCCTCCCCACGGCGTGATGCTACAGACTGGCTCTCCCTATGGATCCCGGCATCCTGCCAGCCACTTCCAGCCCAGGACGTACGGATCACCCATGAATGCTCACCTGTCTCATCATCCAGCCCCCAGCCAGGCCAATGGCCTCTCTCAGGAGGGCCCCCTGTACCGCTGCCGAGAGGAGAACGTGGGTCACTTTCAGGCCTTGCTGATGGAGCAGAGAGGCAGTGGAGGTGGCATGGGGGGGCCACCCCAGGACTTGTATAGACCCTCGGGGTAAGATGGTGCTTTCTGCAAGAAGGCAAGGTGGGAGGGGGGTGATGCCTGGGTGACCATCAGTGTTGGATACCCTTGAAGGGATATGGCTTCCAGTCACAGGAGGTGGCAAGTCAAGTTGAAAGGCTAAGACGTGGCTCTTGGACTCTTGGAGTAAGAGTGCTAAGATGGAGAGTCTCACTGCATCTCCTTAAAACAAGGAGCACTCACTGTCATGGAGAACCTGTTAGCCTGCCCCATCCATCCCCACACCAGTGCTGAGTTTCCCCTGGCAGTGTTTGTTAATGTGTCATCCAGGGTTAAACATCTCTTAATCACACGAACTCTTGCCATTTTCTTTGCAAATGTTTTATTTAATCTTGCTTGTAGTCAGTCAGAGTCACTGACTGAAGTGGAAGTTTGTCTCTTGTTATGAACATCCTTAATGTTGCCCTCTTTTTCCCTCCTCTTGCTTTGCCCCTTCTCTCTGTGTCAAATTTCCATCACAGAAAGTTACTTCTCACTGAGACTGCATTTCACATTTTATTCCTAAGTGGAAAACACTGCTACTCCGACAATTCCCTGTTTAGTTTTTATGAATGTGCCTCAACTGTTACTGTTTTGTCATCATCACAGCATCAAGTCCTTCCTTCTTCTAGTGTTCAGGGAACTTGCTTAAAGCTAAACCATTGAGGGGGGAATGGCATGGGTTGAGGGCTGTGTTTTGGGGGGAAGACAGACAGAATATACAAGACAAATGCTTGTATGCTAATGTTGCATGTATACCTTCAGTGAAGTAGTTCTAACCAAGAGAGGGGATTTGCTCCTGACATTCATGTGCTAAAACTCTCTCCATTCAACCTGACTCCAGAATGCAAATGCACCAGGCTCAAGTTCCTTTCCCGAAGATGCCTATAGCAACCATGTCCCGGGAAGATTTGACATCACAGAAACCATCAGCGTTGCCTCTGGATCAAGTAAGGGCTGCTAGAGAGAGCAGAGCTGAAATGCAAGTCTTTCTCTTCCCAGTAGTTAAAGAATTGAGGTGTTTGATGAGGGTGGGAAGAACTGGAGGAAGCTGTGAACTTGGGCAGATCACTAGTGTTACCTTTGAACTGGTTGCATGCAATCACGAGATTATTCCTTTTTAAAGCTGCCAGTTAAAGTCTCCAACTCTTGTTCTTCCTTTTCCAGAGCTAGTCCAAGCAAGGACAAACTTCATGAAGATCAAAGCCACACGTGATTTGGACAAGAGAGAGGAGGGGCAGGCCTTGCTCCCACCCTCCCCTCGCCCGAGCAGCACGGAGCTTCCTGGGTCTGTGGAGCACGGAGCCGTGCCGGATTTTGTGTTGGAAACCTTCAGTGGTGCCGAGCAGCTGGCTCACCATCACAGGGCACCCCAAACTAGTGGCTTTTGGTGACTGCAGACTGTGTCTCATTCAGGGTTTGAGGGATTTTTCGGGTGGGGAGGGCGGGGGTGGGGGTGGAAACTTTCATTGACTGCTAAACTCAGGTATATTTTTCAGGGTGGAAGAGGACGATGATGGAATTTTACTTGTAGTATTAACGTGTGTGTTTTGGAGCTGGATCCAGTTTACAGAATTTAACCTGTTGCCTTTCTAAATAAATTTCTGTTGTTCGTGAATGTATTGTACATAACAGGGGAGGGGTGGGCCCAGCTTGTAGTGGGCTTAGCACTGGAGGAATTGTTAACTGTTTACAATCATATCACACTGAAATCTTTCAGGATAGGGTGAGGGTTTGGGGGGACTGGGGAGAGGTGAGGAAATGTGCGATGGATGACTTGCTGTCCTCCTTCCTGTCCTCTGCAACCAAGACACAACCCCGTCATTGGTTGACTTAATAGTGGGAATTGTTCAGGAGCATAACATGTCCTCCTTTTCCTCTCGCCTTTTTCCTCCTTCCCCTCTCACCCCCACCTCCACCCCTCTGGATCCAGGGCCTGAGTGCACTTCCAGCTCCTGTCATCAAGGGGGAACAAGGAAACCAGAACCAGGAATTGAAACCAGGGCAGGACACCCATGGCATTGTCCCTTCTGCTGGTATAGTTTCTGATCAAAGAAATGTATGCTCTAGAAAACAGAAAATAGCACAACTGGTAATCTTAAAACTTACTTTGGTGAAACCAGTGCAACTGCAGGTGGAGCAGCACCTATCCAGTAGAACAAATTTTGTGCAAATCTGTACTGCCCTGCTGCCTGGGAAGAGGAGCCAAGTCCCCACCTGTTTCTCTGACCCTGGGCTATATTCACTTCTTAGCAGCAGTGAAGCAGAAGGTGCCACAGGCTTCCTGAGCACTCTTGCTGAGGAGGAAGAGCAAGAGGATGCCTTGGGGGAATGGTTGGAGTGCTGCAGTGTGAGCCATTTGATGGTTTTGGCATTTGCAAGTTGCAGGTGAATTGGAAAGCACTCAAGCACTCATTCAGAGTTAGATGTTGAGGTTGGTTGGCTCAGAAGCTGAGGGACAAGAGGGCTGCATGCTCAAGTTGAGTTGGTTTGATTTTGTTGTCAAGCAGCTGGTCCTACAAGACCAGTGTCAGCTTCCCTGAGCACAGTGGCATTACTGCACTGGAAAAACCATGTGCCACTGCCGTTCAAGTGAGTTCCATAGAAATTTCATCTGCATTTATTCACATCTTAAAGCTAACAAGCAGTTGATTATTCTTGGGGAAGCTGGGGAAAGATAGGGGAGTTGTTAAAGGATGAGACTGGGCAGCAAGAGCCTCTGGGGCATAGCTCTTGTGAGCAGGCTGGTTGTACTGGGAGAGGACAGTGGTGAAAAAGAGGATCTGCCAAGGAGTCAGAGTATGGCAGCAGGAGAAGGACAGAGCAGCATGCCCTTTAGTCTGTGCTACCAGCTAGAGGAGGGATATTGTCCCCAGTTTCTGGAGAACTTTTCTGTCTGCTTTCTTGTCTTGGATGGTGCCATCACCCATATCTTTATCTGTCAATTACATCTATCAATGTAATGTGAATGACTTCCAGTATCTATCTACAGATGCCATTACATTAGGAAAGTGAAAGTGGGTTTTTTGGTGTGGTTTGTTTTTTGTTTTGGTTTGTTTTTTTTTCCATTTGTATTCATCTGTCAGGAAGCAGTTGTGACTGGTGGATTGATCTAAACTGGAAGAGATGATCATGAAAGTTGACCTTTGACTGAGAAATGGGTAACTGCTTTCCCATTATGTTATGTCTCTTCCAAATTCGTCCCAAATCTGGCTCATCAGCTGGCAGTGGTTTTCAGAGGTGCCCCAGCTGCTCCAAAAGGCAGGCCTAGATCCTTCACTGAACAGAGCCACAGAAGCAATAGTAAATATTAATGAAAAATCGTGCAAGTATAGCTCTTCTTTAAGGCAACAAACCTGGGACAAACACAGTTGTTTCTCCTTGTAAAGAAGTCTGTAGTTCACTGTAGTTATAAAAATAATTGGAAATAACAGACTTAAAAACAGAGAAACAGGAAAATATAACTTGTAGCAAAGCATTGAAAACTCTGGAAATGTGAATGTAGATTCTGCAAAGCCCTGCCATACTTCAGCCTGTCTTCTGTATGACTGACAGCTGAATAATAAAGAATAGAGGGGAGCTATGGCTGGGCTTTCCTGAGGACAGGACACACTGAGGTGGAGAGATGCTGGTGGAGTCTTAGATCAGAGTTTCCACACTTGCAAATGCTTTATTCATAAATGAGGGCTGGGGATTTTCTTTCCCTGTTACAATATCTAGGGATCCCCTCAAAATCAGAGCTTAATCTCACTAGGTACAATCTGAGCAAATCACTGAAAACTGACTCCCCTCAGAGGGCACAGCCCTGGGAGAGAATTGCATTAAATACCCATGCAAGTGTAATGAGGAGCAGATAATGTGAATTTTATGATTTCCAAACCATGCTGCTTTGTACATATTGTTGAAGAGAGGTTTGAGGGATTTAGCAGAGTGGCACTGCAGCTCTTTATGTACAGAGTGGTGTTTTTGTTGTCTGTGGGTTGGCTTGCAGTGCAGGGTGAGTGTAGCTGCATTCTAAAATAACATGGCTTTTGAGTGCCATACTTTGTGCCATTATCTAAAAATTTTAACACAATACAGAGAAACTCTAGTGCATCTCCCAGCATTGCTGTAATACAATTTATTACCAGGTGGTCCTTTTTCAGAAAGCATCCTGAACTAGTGGCTTTGCAAAGTTTACTGTAGCTATTACTTCTCCCATCTGGAGGATGTGTTTTGCTGTAATTATGGATTTCCTGTTAAATGAGATTATATAACACGTAGAATAACTATGAAGTTGACCATGCTCAAGCATGACAAAAATTTCCAATATTCTCAGAAGAGCTTTGTATGCTACTGTACCTTTTTAGCCTCTTGCTCTCCCCACCACTTCCTCCATTCTAAGTGGTGTGTGGTGTTCCCAAGCTCCTGGGATGTCAAGTTGCCTTTGCAAAGCCCATTGTATAAAATCCCCCTGAGACTGAATCTTTGGGCATCTTGGGTGCTACAGGCCTTGGCAATTCAACTGGAAAGGGCAGTCACTGAGGCTTCACTGTGACTTTTGGCTGTGTTCAGAAGTTTGCAGTCTATAATTCCGTGGTGTGATCCACCAAACCACTCAGTAGCAATCCAAGGCACCAGCCTGCAATGAGGAGGACAAAAGAGGAAATTAAATTTGAAGCTTCAAGGCCCAACTGGTTTGATTTGTGACTCTGAAATAGATGGAGGCACTTTTCTTGGAAGCTTCTGATTCCTTTTTGTCTGCTAAATGCCTTTCCCATGCAGACTTTTCGGAAGCAAATCGCCTGTGTATATTTTTGTAAGTGTGGTTTCTCAGGGTCTTGGAGAGCTATCAGCTTCATGGTATCTTATCTGAAAGCAAGTCACAGAGGCTGTCTTTGATTCTGCTGACTGAGGCACCTCCTCTGCAGGTTCTCACCCCAACACTTCTCCGTTTAAAATGAAAGTATAATTAGAAAATAATCTTTATTTTTTCCACTGATCCCTGTCAGGCTTTTGTTCATCTCTCTGTTCAACCAGGGTAGTTTCTTTGTTCTTGATGGCTTTGTTCTGCTTTCCTTTTCTGAAAAGACTGTGTTGCTCTGTGCTCTGTGGAATTTCAGAGAAGGTGCTGAAATGAGTGACAGGGAAGTGTCATCTCAGAGGGTGGCTTGGAGAAGACCAACAGTGGAATCTGTGATGGTGTAGTTGGTCCTGGTTCCCCTTCCTGCAGAGCAGCCATGCAGCTGGATCTGCACTTAATCAGAGCAACCCCTTAAAGAGTTTTTATTGTGGTGTATCAGTGGAGGAATGGAGTAATTTGCTCTTGCATAATTCCTGTTTCACTTTAAGGTGAGTGCTGGTGTTTGCAGAACAGTTGTGTGAGTGCCAGGTCCTTCCTGAAAGGCCAGGATTGAGCTAGCAGGCTGTGCAAGGAGAGCTACAGCCCCTGTGAGCTTTAAGAGCCTGTCCTTATTGTAAGGAAGAAAGCATCTCAAAGGTTGACTCACAGCCTGTCCCCATCTGTACCTGTTGAGCATAGATGGGGTGAGCACGCTGCAGAGGAGATCTCTGTTAGCCAGCACATAATGAACTGCATGTCCTGGTTTCCACTCTGCCCACCTCCCACTGTGAAAAAGAGCTGGGGAGGGGCCCCTTTCCAGCTGTGTCCTCATAAGAGCTCCTGAGGACACCCAAGACTCATCCACTCCTAGGCAGGGAAATTTGGGGACAGGGTTTAATGGAGCTGAAACTAGACAGTAACATCCAAGTGTACCTTTGAAGTTGCTGGGTTGTGCCCTTCCCTTTTTGGTCACTGTCTCTCCTTGGCTCACATGCAGGGTTTGAGAGACCATGGAGCATTTTGCAGGTCTAGCACTGCTGGTCTTGCATTCTTCTTCCTCCATTTGCAGCCATGTCCTAGATTTCTTTTGGCAAAGGTCTTCCTCTTTTTGAAATGTGGATTCCAAAGTGAACAGTGCATCCAGGAGAGAGCAAGAGGGAAGGAGGTTTGGCACCAGGGAAGGAGGTTTGGCACCCAGGCCCAGTGCTGTCTGTCCATCTGCCAGAACAAGGATTTGCTCCTGGTCCCAGTGTAGGGCTCCCACTCGTGATCCTGGCATGTCTTCCTCCAGGAGGGTGTAGGTTAAAAATGCCTGTGCATGTACTGTGTACAACTGTGGAAACTCTTGTCTCTCCTCCTTAATGCATCAATGAACACTACTGCCTGACCTTTTTCTGAGCAATAATAACGTGCAGCAGTGCAACTTTGACCTTCCTGGACTGTTTTAGGGCTAAGATGGCTATGGAACACCTTGGGGGGGTCGCAGTGGGAAGCAAGGTGCTCTCTATATTTTATCATGCCACATTGCTGCTTTCCCAGAGACTGGTGGGTTGATTTAGGTAGCCATGAGAGAGCTGGTTGCTGCTTCTGTGTTTAGGAGGGCAGAAAGGGAAGGGAGCAGTTGAGCCCCATCCATCCATCCATCCCCATCCATCCATCCATCCATCCATCCATCCATCCATCCATCCATCCATCCATCCATCCATCCATCCACAGAGCAGAGCACATGGAAGAGGGGTGGGCTTTCCACTGGTTTAATGCCTCTGGGGGAGGAGAGTGGCTCACTGCTGCTTCACTTTGCTGGGAAGGGAATGGGGGAGCCCATGCCACTACATCCAATCATTTTTCTGAAGTTGGGTAACATGGGGGTTGTTTTTGTATTATTGTAAGTTTGTAAAGAATGTAATCTGTCTGTCAGGGGCACAAGGAGAAAACGGGGGCCTTTCTCTTTTTGGGTGAGGCTGTTCTTGTGTTGCTGCGCTTTTCGTTGCTGGGCAGGGAGGGCTCTGGTGGCCACGGAGGAAAAGCCTGGCCCTTGTCACTGGCTTGCAGCTGTCCCAGGGTGACAGGAGGGTGAGCTGAGGCTGCAGCAGAGACCTCCCACACCAAGCTGTGAAAACACCTCTGCTGTGTCCCTCAGTGGGGAAATCTGACCTCTGCACTGGGGCTCTGCACTGGCATGTTGTGCTGGGTGCTGGCATGTGGCCTGGGCTTGCTTGTCCTCAGCTCAGTTGGAAACTGGGCTGAACAGCTGCCCATGCTGTTTAGGAAAGGTTGGACTGGATGGGCTCAGTTTATCAGCTCCAGAAGGAGCTGATGCTGGAGCTGCTCATCCCAGCACTTCTGTCCCAGCAGGGCCTCAGGGGCTGCACCTCTGCATCACCTGCTGCCCACCCTGCCTCCCTCCCCATCCTGCAGAGCACAGTGTCAGGGATCCTCTTCTCTCTCCTGCTGCTGCAAAGTTGTGTGAACTTTCCTGGTCAATACTGGAAAGGGGAATGCTATTTATTTTTATATTGTGTATATTTTGTCTTGGTCTGCTGATTACCTTTGTTCCCCAAGAGCGACAGTTACCTCAATAGTTAGTTTAATACTGTGTGTTGGGTAATTTTTTTAAAGAACTTTTTTAAAATCTTGATCCTTGGAGGTCTGTAGATTTTATTTCCATATGAATTGGTTATTTTGTATAAAGTACATTCTTAAAATAGCAATCACCCTTGCTGTATGTGTGTTTTCTTGTCTCCTGGTTGGTCTCCCTCTTCCTTTGCAAGGGGAAGCGGATGGGGGTGGGAGGATAACACAGAGGGGTTTTTTTCAGAGACACAAAGCCCTGGACTGCAGTCAGACACTGCTGTACCACCTGTAATCCATTTACAAGAGAGCACCTGGAAAGCTCAAGGGGATCATTTCCTGTTCAGATGCACAGCTGCCTGCCTGTGAACAACCCGGCTGTGGAAATGAGGTGGTGTCACTGCTTTCACCCCAAAGTCTGCTGGGCTGGGGGTTTTCCTCTCTCCCCAAAACACACCATGCTTTTGGGACACAGGACACCCATGTGGAACCTCTCTGCTGTGAAAGTGGTGGCTGCCCTGGATGGGGCACATGCAGTGATGCTGATGGAAGGAAGAGTTCTGTGACTCCCCTTTGTGCTGGTTTAATGCTGGCCCTCAGGGGCTGTAAGAGGAATGGAAAGCCACCATATGTGGTGGGCCAAATGAATATTGGGCCCAAAAGGGAACTTGCTGTTTGCTGTTTGTTCAATGTCCCATGTGAGATGGGGCAGGGGTTGCAGCTCTCCCAACAGGGAGGTGTTTAAAGACAACTTTCCTCTTTCCCACCAGGGTTTCAGCATCCCAGCCAGGAACTGGCCATACTGTTTCATGCTGGAAGGTGCCTGCTGTAGGTGCAAGGAGGCAGCTTGCACTTGGCCATTGCTTGACATTCAAGCTGCTCCCTGAACAAATAACTTGACAAGAGCAAGCTGTCCAATTTAGGAAGGGGAGGAATTTGGTTGCCCTGTCAATCCCAGGAAGTGTTTGGGTCAGAGGGGATTGGGACAGGGAGATTTTTAATCCTGGGCCTAAGCCAGCACAGAGTGGAGTCAGCACTAATTGGAACCAGTCCTGGGAAGGGGTGGATGCAGAGTTGTTCCTTTTAGAGATGCCTTGAAGGTAAAGACAAAGTTTATCTGTGCTCTAGGAAATGCCATGTCCTGATCTTGACAAGATGCTATCACTGGTGTAAAAGGCAGTGTCAAACCAAGCCACGAGTCCCCTCATTTTTTTCTATCTTTTTTCCTACTACTATCCACAATTCTTGATTCTTCTCCTCTTTCCATGGGCTGGCAAAGCTGCTCCCACCCCCTTGTACAAAGGGATCTTTCCTGAGCTCCTAGGCTGAGGTTTAAACTCTAGCTTCCTTCTCCCTGAGAACAGAGAGATGCTTCCCAAACCCAGCTTTTTTCCCCAAAAAGAGCCATTTCAAAGCAACTTATTTGTTCATATAGGCTTGAATTGGGGATGGATTTGATCAATCAGTAATGGAGCTAAATGCAGCATTTTGGAAATGCCTGATGGTGAAGGAAGAACCAGAGTGTCTTTGGCACAATCAGTGTTGTTTTGTTTTGTTTTTTGTTTGTTTGTTTGCTTTTGTTGGTGGTGGTTTTGTTGGTTTTTTGTTTTGTTGTGGGTTGGGGGGCAGGACCGTGTTGGTTGGTTTGTGTATTTCTCTAAAAAAAAAAAAAAAAGGCATCTTGTAGGTAAAGTTCCCATCTTGGGTTTTCCCATTAGTCACCACTCTTTAGCGTGGGAGAGACTACCTCACACAGAAAAGCAGGACTAGGACATTTGGGACTGCTCAGGAAGACTCAGTTTTAGGCTAAAACAAATTCTTTCTAATCACAGAACTGTTCACTTATAGGAAAAATAAGTAAGTTCAAGATTTTGATTTTTTCCCCTCACATTGAGATGTAAAATGCAGCTTCTCCAAGCAAGAGGGATCTCTTAAAGGGTGGGACCCTGCTGTATCTCCTCCAGCCTACAAAGCTGCAGATTTTTCTTTTGCAGAGCACAGGAGGGCAAAGCACAGCCTGATGGGGCAGTTCACTCCCCTGCCTGGTAAGAATGTACCTGAACCCCTTGTTCCTATCCACGAGCTTGGTCTGAGGTGCAGTGTTGGTGCCTGGGTATTTATACACTCACAAAACATGTATTAGGGTCTCCCAAGTGCTGAAATAAATGCAAACTTGTTCTGGACCATAAAGCAGCCCCAGATGGGGCTTTGCCCAGCAGCCCAGAGGCAGAGAGGTTTTGCTGGGGGCAGGGAGGGGTGGGAAGGGGCAGTGGCCAGGGTTTGCCACGGGCTGGGGCAGCGTTTCCTCTGCTGTCAGCTCCCGGAAGCCTCGTGTTCCCTGGCCACTTCTTAAAGTTCCTTTCCCAAAGAGACTGCCTGGGTGGAGGGATCATAAAAAGTTCACCCCCTTGTCACCAATGCTCCTGTTCTTCCAGGGCCGGTGGGCAAAAGTAGTTAGCAATTTCCTCGGGCCATGACCTTTGTTTTGACCATGGCAGAGGAGATTGCAATCCATCAAACCCTGGCCTGGCCTGGGGAGAGGGCTGAGCACAGAAGGGGGAGGCTTTAGCAGGAGCAGGGGGCACAAGGACATGGCTCTGCTTTGGTGAGGAGCCAAGGGGGGATGCCTCGCTGCTGGCTTAGCTGGAAACTCAACATTCCCAGTGTGGGATTCACTGAGAGAAACTTCACTGTGTGGCCACAAGGGAGATGTGAGTATTTGCTTTCATTTCCTTTCCCTAGAGGGATATACTGGGTTACAATTTGCTGCATCAGTAGAGTGGGGAAAGATTCCTGCAGAGTTTGTGCCCTGCAGACCAGCCAGCTGCATCAGCACCCTAATTCCAGCAGGAATTGGGCAAAAACAGGAGATGCCAGTAGATTTACCACCTCACAACTCCCAGCCCTACTGGTCCCTGGCTTTTCCAGGCTCCATGGGTTTTTTGGAAGGTCCCATAGGACTGTGCTTTGTTAGGAAAATCAGTGGCAAACTAGAACTCCCCCCTGGGAAATGGCTGGCTCCCACAGACGCTTGCCTCTCCACACAAATTCCCGGGGGGAAGGGGAAGAAGAGGGGGCATTTAATCCCTGGAGCATCCCTGGTGCTCCCCTGCACCCTGGTGTCCCCTTTGAAGACATAGCTGCATATGAAACAAGTCTCCCCTGAGGAAATGCAGCCTGTGCATACCAGTCTGCTCTGCTTCCCTTGGCTGCCTGCCCCTGCCTCCCCTCCCTCTGATCTCCCTTCCCTAGGGAAATGCATCCTGCCCAACTTAATGTTAAATGCAGATTCCCTTGGGAAGCTCCTCTGTCAGTTATCCCCCTTGGAGGGCACCTAGGTTTTGGGGTCAGCAGGGAGGGTTGCAATGTTTCACCTGTCCCCTTTGTAACACCCAGACCTTCCTTTCCAGCCCAATCACTCGCATGACAACCAGGGTGGGTTTTTCCTAGGATGTGTGCTCACTTCCAGGCACAGCAGAGCATGGCATGGAGAGATGTGCTGCTTATTTCCTTGTTTGATGAGGATGTGTTAGCTCAGGGAGGAGAAGGGAAAGACCTTTTACAGCTCAAACTAAGAACCTTAGGCTGTGTGAGGTCGCTCTTTGGGCTGGGAGGCACGTGAGCCCCCCAGGAAATCTGGAGAAAGCAAACCAGACCTCTCAGCAGCAATGATCCTCTGCTCCCATGACAATTGCTGCTGTGCTTGGCAGCCTGTGTGCCTGAGCACCCATGCCACTTCTCTCTGCATCACCTGTGTTTTGTGTGCCTGACTCACACCAAGCCCAAACCTCTCTCTGTTTATGTGCACTCGAGTCAGCAGCGCTGGGGTTTGATGTCTCTGACATCCTCCCACACCTTGATCAGTTGTGCAGAGACTTTGTACACTGGGTGTTGACCCCAGGCCTGTTGGCATTTAGCATCTGTCACCAAAAGACAGAAGCAGAGTCCTCCTTGTCACCCTGTGTCCCCAGCCCATCTCAGGAGATCTCATGCTGTCTGGGCAAAGGGCACCCAGAAATTAAAGTCCCAAAGGCCCTTTCCTTCCCCCAAGCCCTTCTTTAGCTGCTCTCCCTGCAGCCCAGACACCCCTGCATGGCACAGCCACAGCTCCACATGGCTCAGAGAGGTTTGGGAGGTAAACCAGATGTGCTGGGAGATCAAAGGGGCTGCTCCTGCATCCTCTGTGTGCACACACCCCCTGCGCTTCCCAGGGGACTCATCTCGCCCTCTGTCTTCTCTCCAAGAGATGGGAACGCTCTCTATCTTCTCTCCAAGATATTTCCCTTCCCTGCCTTTGTTTGCTTTCCAAACTCCCATTTCTTCTTTGGCACTCCCAGCAGGGAAAGGCACCCTCTGCTCCCACATCCAGCTCCAAGGGGTGAGCTGGGAATGCCTCAGGGGTTTTACTGCTAGTGAGCAGCATGGAAAGCCTTTTTGGTGAGGTGCATGCTGAAGAAAACACTTTTGGGGTGCAGGAGGAGAAGAATATTTATTTTATATTTATATAATCCTTTTAAAATTTCTAATTTTGTTATGCTTTATAACATAATTAGTACAGAAGTACCTGCATATAATGTATTAATTAACATATTTATCTGGGGCATATGCCCCTAGCATATGTTTTTACTTTTACCAATATGAGTGCACAATCAAAAGGGCTGGCCTAAATTACCAGCCAAAAGGTTGATATCAAAGCAAAAGGTGATGCCTCATGCCAGAAGCAAACTCAGCAGCATGGACACCTCTTTATGGAGACAAAGCAGCCAAGCTTTGGTGAGCTTGAGGGTTTGCCTCTCTCCTCTCTTTCCCCCTGGCACAACACAGCCAGATTCCAGTCACTACCTGTAGCTGGTGCTCCATGAAAAAGGGAAGCACAGGATGAAAAAAGGAATGGTTAGCACAGAGCAATAAAACCATTCAGATGCAGGGAGATATGGTAGCAATATATTAAATGGGGAACAGAAAAAAAAGAAAGCCAGATGGTTGATCCAATTTACTTTACAACTCCAGATGACTTCACAAGAGGTCACTTGGTGAAACTGAAAGGAAAATGATTCAGCTTGGATGAAAGCAAACAGCTCGTGCCTGCCAGTGTAATGTGGAGGAGACCAAGGAATGTCCTGCTGCAGAACAGCATTTGCAGGGCTGGAGAGGAAACATTTTTAAAGGTTTTTAATAGGTTATCACCTTTAGCCTGCATTGCAGCTGTAGCCACTGCTAGGCTGGGATGAACACTTCAAGTGCCAGGATTTTAGAGCATGAGTGATGGACTGCTCCTTGCTCTTCAGCAAGAGGCAAATCACCCAGGCAGCAATTCCCAATTCCTGGCATCCCAGCCCTGGCCAGTGATGCCAGCTAACACTTCTAAGTGTTGGGAGCTGAGAGCAGAAGCCTAGAACAACTGTCTGTGCTTGAACTGCTTTATTTCTTGTGCATGAGGGGAAAAGAATTATACATTAAATTTTTAGACATTATTAACTTTCTTGTGCTGTTTTGGGATTAACTTCTGGCATATTGCTGCTGGTACTGAGGCTCCTCTCTCCTGCAGCCCTCTGAGGAAAAGGACCAGCCTTTCTCCAGATGTTCCAGAAGGGTTTTGTCTAAGACCAGATGTGGAAATGTGGCCTTTGCTGCAGAAAGGAGTTACAGTGGCACTGCAGGCAATGGTCCCAAGGGAGCAAGGTAAACTGTGCACATGTGGGTGAAATAAGTTTTGCAAAAAATTCTCTCTCAATACCAGGAATATTCACTCCCTCTCCCTTCTTTGTGATCATTTCTCCAGCTAAGCCAGCTGTTCCCCTCTCCTGTAAACCCCCTGGGACACAGGAAGGGAAAAACAGCCTCTAGAAATGCTGGGGGGAACCACCCTTGATAGTTTCTTTGCAGTCTCACCCCACAGATCAGCCTTGAACTACCTGAAATAACATGGTAGCCTTGATTTCCACAGCTTTTGATTTCCAGCACGTAACAAGGGCTGGGAAATGACATTTTTGGCACACTGTCAGTATGATTTTAACCTGAGAATATTCCTGTACAGATGTTTTCCTTGCTTTCTCTAAAGCAAAGCCAAAAAACCAGTATGGGATGCTCTGAATGAGATGCCTAGGAAGACAGATTTGGGGTTTCCCAGCCAGCTCAGCTTTGGCTGAGAGCAGCAGGAACTTCCCAGCCCTGGAAGGGCCTTCTTGTCACGGCCTGTTCCCTGCAAACACATTTTAGAGGCAGGATGGGGCCCCACCTGCCTCTCTGAGCTGCCTCCATCAAACAGCACTCCCAGCCAAAAACCACTGAAGTCTGCCAGGGCTCTTGCCTAGGGCTAAACACCTTTTGCCAAGTTGCTTCACTGCACTGTCAAGATTTTGCTCCTCAGTAAGAGCTCAGAGTCCACCTAAGTAAAGAAAATTTTTTGCTTTGAATTTTTCCCTGGGGTGGTTCACTTTTATTTCCGAATTTTTCAATTCCACCTTCACTTTGCACTTTCTCTGGAAGTGAATAAGTGGGTAATTTTCTTTTGACCTCCCCAGCTGTGCCCCAGCCTGTCCTGTGTGTGCTATTGGGCTGTGCAAGCTATGAGCTCACACTTGTCTGTTTTCCAGGAGATGCACATTGTGCTTGCTGACATCAGCAGGTCAGGACAGGGGCGTGCAACAAGCAAGGCACCCTCCCTCTGCCAGCTCTGGGTGTTTTCTTCCAGGCTTTCTCCCTTCTTGACACATGCATGCTCTTCCAGGGATCATTCACACAGCCTGATTAATGTTAATACCCCTAGGTGTGAAACTGCCTTCTGAAACAGGGCTGAGATTCAGATGTGCAGGAACATTTCAAGTCCTCTGGTGACCACTTAGTGTCAAGCCTGCTCTTAAATTTTCTACTGCCAGCTCTGCAGAATAAGTGCAATATTATCTATTTCCCTGACTCCTTTTCCATCTCACTGTTAATCTGCAGTGCTTGCCTCTCCCATCACAACTTCACAGAGCACTTTTTTCCTCATTAATGACTCCTTTGTTCCCTGTATTTGTCCAGTTTCTTAATGTGCTGATCTGCCTTAGGGCTTGTTTACTGTTCCCAACTGGAATATTAGGCATGCTTATACAAAGATGAATAAAGATCAATATTCTCATTGATTTGCCCTAGGTCATCAGGCTACATTCAGCAGTACAGTTCAACTTACAAAACTGTGCTGCAACAATGCTCCAGGAGCATCTCTGAAATTGTCCTGAAATGCTGCTTTTGCTTCACATTTGACTCGCAAAAATCTGTGTACCAACACTGAAGGAAGTTTGGACAAAGACATAACAGGGTTGCTAACCACTAGGTACACATGGATGGGATATCCCATTTTCCTCTGCATCTCCAAGGTAAAAAAACTCAGTAACAGTTCCTATGACCTGGAATAAAGGACCAGGATGTTCCAAATAATGTCTCAGTCAACCTGGGGGGGGGGAGACAGACAGATTAAATAAGCTTGGAATCAAGATTTTCTTAGCAGTCCATCTCCATTTGAGAGGAATGAGGCAGTCAAAGGCTTATCTAGCACTCAGAGTCTACTTCACATGAGGGCACACACGTTAGGGACTCAGGTTGAAAACACTGCATGAAGCCAGTGTTGCTGCAGCTTGGCAAATGCTCTTCATGGCACAGTGTAAAATTCCCACCACTCCTGATTCACTGCAATACTTGGAGAAGATGATTTCAAAACACATTTAAGTAGTAATTCACCAGCTTCTACTTTCCACGAAAGGAATCTCTAATTGAACATTAGGAAGAGTCAGGGTGCAGTTTGCATCTCCTGCACAGAAGCAACAAACCTGTGATGGGAAATGGATTGTGTTTGTTTTATCTAAGCAGCACAGCTGTGTTACTGTAGTTCTCCCCTGTGACAGAAGATAGAGGGAATAACACTACTGACCCATTTTTCAGGGAGAACGATGCTCCAGAATCCTGGACTCCTATTAAAAGCCTCGCCTACAATCCAATGTTATTCCTGCAAACACTGCTCCTTGCACTTGAATTCCAGCTTCACAGAACAGTTCACACACAGAGCTCAGGTAGGAAGTCCTTACACAAACAATCCCACTTTTCAAAGGCTGCTGCCAATGCTCCAGAGAGAAGTGACAAGGAACTCCATATACACACGCATTTTTATTTTAATAAATAGAGTTTTACAGGCTCAGGCTTTTTTTTTTTTTTTTTTTTAATCACATATACAGAACAGGAAATGCCTGACCAAGTAACATGAATTGAACTACTAACCTTGGGAAGGAACACATGCCCCGCCCACTCCATCATGGCGGCGGCGGTGGCAGATGCGGGCAGAGCCCGCGCACCGGCGGGAGCGACCCGGGAGCTGCGGCCGCTCCTCCAGCTCCAGCTCCTCCCCGCAGCGCCCGCAGGTGAGGAACGGGCGTGGGAGCGGGGCGGGCTGGCCGCTTATTTATTTATTTATTTTATTTATTTACCCACCTGCCTGTCCGCATTTACTTATTAATTTAAGGGCGAGGGGGGAAGCGGGTACCGGGGGCGGCCCCGCGCGCGCTCCCGTCCCCGAGGGGGGGGGGCGCGAACCGAGAGCGCGCGTCTCGGCGGGGGCGCGGCAGGCGCGCCCCCCTGGCGGCCGGTGCCGCTCCCGCCCCTTCGGCCGTGCGGACCCAGCTCCGCCCGGGACACCCCGGGACTGCCCCGGACATCCTCGGGACGCCCCGGGACACCGCCGGGACACCCGGACCCGCCTGCTCCTTCATAAAAAGCTGTGTTTTGTCATAATTTAGTGTTGGGGTGAGATGGTTTAAAGCTGCAAAGGACTGAGGACATTTGTAGCGGATAACGCGTGCAGCTTTTGTTTTTCTTCCTAGAAGAGGAATCACACCGTTTGCCTGGAATGCTCACTGAATTGCGTTTCTGTCACAGGTCAGCTACAGCCGCTGTCCAGATAAAGAACAATTATGTTTTCCAGTATTTCTGTCCCTTAAGTGCCACCAGAGGATCAGCAGTGGCTGCAGTATTGATTCATTTCCAGTAGGAACTGACATGTTTGAACTGAGTAGTTCTCAGTTTATTACAGACAATCTCTTAGTCATACCCTCATACACAGTTGGAAAAGTACTCCGGAGGATTTATCTCCCAAGTTGATCACAACTGGGTGCTTGGATAGTCCTGCCTGTAATGGGACGTGTTTTCAGAGACAAACTGCTGCAAGGTTAAACTAGTCCACACATGCAGGTCTCACCCGAAATCCCCACACAAACCTTCTGCTAAGGCTGCAGAGTGCCTGGATATTTTCCATCTTGTTGATGCGGGGTGTGGCTGTGTAGCCCTGCAGCTCCTTGGAATTGGGTAGGTTTGGTCCAGAGCCCCGTGTAAAGCTGGGGCTGCAGATGCAGCTGAGCCCAGAGTGGCTGCCTGTGGCAGAGATTGATGTTTCATTTATAAACCAGCTGCACTGCTGTGGGCAGCAGAGCAGTGCTGTTGCATTTTGGGGTTTGGATGATGCACAGGAGGGTTTTACAGATGGGGCTGAAGCACAGCCCGGCCTCATGGCTGGGGATTATATTGGCTGTATTCATTGGTAGCTTGTGCTGCCCATTATCCAATTTATAACTCTGCCGTGGATTAGGACGTGACAGATGGGGAAATGTCAGTCCTGCTGCAGCTCCTGCTCTCAGGTCGCCTGAGCAGCTCAGCCCACATGAAACAAGTGACAGCAGGGCTGGAGGAGTGACAAGCTGAGTAAGCTTCAACAGGTATAGCCTTCTATCCCCCAAGGATGGGAAAGGTGATTTTTTTTTTTTTTTTTTTTTTTTTTTTGTAGCGAGTAATTGGTAATAATGTTGATCTCTCTAACTTTTTAGGGACAGTATTCCTGCAGAGGACCTGTTAAACCAGAAGCAACCCTCTTGCCCTGGCTTTGAGACTTAGGGACTCTGTGTAACACCTTATTTCCTCTGCTCCTTTGCTTCTCCTGTACAAGGTTGTTTAAGAAAACACTTTCTGGACTCTCTTCCATTTTGCTCCTTTAGCAGAGAGCTCTCTTTCCTCTGATCTGGTCTCTCAAGCTGTGTGTCCTTTCTCAATCCCCCTCATTCCTGAAAAATGGCCTTTTCTGAGATATTTACAGTATCTGAGTCAATATTTCTGTGTTCCTTTTTGTAAACAAAACCAGTCATTCGCAATCCAAAGGAGTCATTCAGTCACTGTGCTGTGAGTTTCTCTCAAAGGAACACCAGTGATTCTGAAGTGCACTTCCACTCATGATATTCTTTTATGTGGATTTGAAGATCTTTCCCATTCAAGTTTTTAAGTCTCCCTTCTCATTTCAGTATAAAACTGCCTCTTAAAATATATCCACAAGGTAATTTTGGGGTTTTTTTAATCATTCTTTCCCCAGGGAAACATTAGCCACTATTGAAATAAGTAGTGGTCTGATTCTCTCTGGTTTTTTCCTCCCCTCCTCCTCCCAGAAGTGCTGAGCCAAGCACACTGTAATTTTTGTGAATTAGGCCTGGCCTCCCTGTTGCACTGTGCTGCTTTGCATATCATGCTTGTTTTGATCAACTTTTTTATTTAGTTTTCTGCATTGATTTGGAATTATATTGTGAAGAATAATCTCTGGTCTATATCCAGACTCGTTCTTTGGTCCACATCACAGTTTCTGGATGTCTCTGGACCATCTGTCAGGCTGATTTTTTCAGGATTTTTTTAGGTTTCTGAAGCAGGATGTGTTGCCCATGGAGCACTTTGGGATGGAAAAGGCAGCACAGATGAAGTGTTGACTCCAAGTTTATTGTTTCCTTTGTATATAATTCACTACTTTGGTTCAAGCTGCAGCAAAGACACAACTGAACCTTTCTGGTAAAGGCTTTTAGGCATTTTCCAACACATGGAGCAAGAGGCAGGGCTGCCATAGCATGGTCTTCCTGAGAGAGCCCTTTTCTGTTTTCAGAACTGAATGAGTTTCAGAAACTAGAGTTTCTAAAGAGAACAGTCAGCCAATTTTACACCAGTTCTTTTCCTTTTGCAGCTTTTAGTTTGGTGGTAAATTTTTCTTTGCCAGGCTATCTACTCCCACAGCAACCATGCCACAGCACAGTTTATCTGTTTATCCACAGTAACCAGTGGACAACTGCTGTTAATCTGAATTCCTTCTCAGGAGGAGGGATTAAAAGTTAGCCCAGACATCTTGAATAGCTACACAGGCAAGTGCTTTTCTTTTGCTTTCTCCGTTTATTATTAATATTTTTAATCTCGAGGCTTCATTTGCAGATTGTTCTTTGCTTTTGGAACCTGAGATTCTTTTTTTAGTCCCAAGGCATTTCCAGTGCAATCCATAACTCTGTTGAGATGGTCCAATTTCTCATCCCTGTATAGAACATTTTGCTCTTTCTAACTGCTTTAAACTTTAAACTTGATGAAATTTTTTATTCTAAATGTAACTGCAGTTTCTAAATTATCTGGCTCTTTCAGTGCCTGTTCAGTAGCTGTTCTGTAGCACAAACTTTCTTGTGTGCCTTTCATTTAGACATCCATTCTGGTGGCCAAGAATGGGCTACTGCTTGTTTGGGAATGACTCTCTGAAGTCCTGTAGACCTTAACTTGAAGAGTTTGTTAGAAACCCCTGGATAATATTATTTATCCATCAAGTGGACAGCATGTTGGAAGCAGTTATCCAGACTTTGCCAAACAAAAAGAGCTAAAACATGGTCATTAATATCAAACATCCTTTTAATCTGTTGCATGGCTTTTTCCCCACTTCCATGTAGTTGTTTGAGATTTTACTTTTTACCATGTTTTTAATTTTTGTCTACCTTAGTTTTTTCCTGCAGGTTTTATTTGGATATTTGAAAAAAGCAACAAAACAATTACAGTGAAACAGGGAGGAGTTCTTTGGCCAGATGTTGCTGTTAGGTGTGGATTTCTGGTTTATGCTTAATAATGTCTGGGTGAGAAATCCAGGACAAACAATCATCTGTTCTTCCAGTCCCTACAATGAATGTGGAATTTATTCTGTTGACCATATGTCTTCCATTGCTGTTGGAACAGTAAAATTAATTTGAGGCAATTGTGGTCACTTTTTCTGCATTACAGTTTTTGAATAGTGAATCTGAGAAAGCAGAAAAAATATTCATGGGAAGCTTTGGGAAAGGACTCCTGGAAATTTCTCCTTTTACCACAAGCTGTGGTTAAGGAAGTGTTCAGGATCTGTCAGAAGGTGCACACGTGTATTTTTGTGTGTGGTTGGGATGGGAGGTGCTGGGAGGAGGACACTGGTGAGGGGTTGCTTGTTTTGCTTCCCTGGGAGTGTGAGCATGCCAGGCAGGAGTGACAAGTGCCACTGCTGGCAGCACCAGGGAGCTGCGCCGGGGCACAGTCGCGTTTGCTCCGCATGGTTCTTGTTAAAATGAGAATGCATAGGATATCAGGGCAGAAACCTGGCTGTTGCTTCAGGATTGTTACACAATTCCTTGTGGGTTCATGACCTGCTGCAGCCTCCTAAACCAACAAACAACACTTGACTCTTCCCTGGCAGCCTCCCCGAGGACGCGTCCCGCGCCAGCCCAGCCCGATGGCGGCCGCCACTGCCGTGCCTGTAGGATTCCACTACGAAACCAAGTACGTGGTGCTCAGCTACCTGGGCCTGCTGGCACAGGAGAAGCCACAGGAGCATCCTCCTCCTCCACCTCAAGGTAACACTGGCACCTTCATCTCCGGCTGTTTGCATGTGCAGCTCTATCTGCAGGTAGCTCTTGGGGGGTTTCTGCAGGGATGCAGAGTGTGACACAAATCTCTGGGTTCATTCAGTGAAAAATGAATCCATTCCTCTTGAGAGATGCTGATGGAAACAAAGCTGTTTGTATGTAGATCACTGTTTTAGTCTGAGCTGTGCCAGGGCTGACTCGTGTTTGGGAAGCAAGTCACTGGTTTTGATTGCTGTCTTCAGGCTTGGGGGGATGGATGTGTATTACATTTGTTGAGCCATCAGAGAATTTCAGCCCATGCCTGCTGGTTTTTTGGGGCACAAGGGGAAGTAAGCAGAGGTGAGCTGCTGTTTACTGGCATAAACTGGGTGGTGTCTTGAGCAATCTCCTGTGCTAAATAGTTTTGCCCTATTACATTGAGGCTCCTGTTGTTGTCAGTCAGTGCTGGTGCAGAGATGTGGTCTGTGCTACTTCTGTTTGTTTATTTATTTATTTATGAGAAGCCAAGGACTGCACAGAGTCAGATGTTTCTTCCAGAAGAGGTTTATGGATAAAAGAGGTTAAATAAATAAATAGAAGGCAGAATAAAATAAGTTTGGTAGATTGTGGTTCACATAAACTTAGGGGGTAAAACTGTTCTTTATTTTGTGGTGGTGAGCACTTAAGCAATGTTGTTTGTCAGGATTGCCTGGGTGACTTGTCACTTCTTAATGACGTTTTAGTCTCTTCTAGTTCTGTGATTCAGAACATATTCTGATGAAAGGAGGATAAAAAAGCCCAAAACCAAACAGAGACAGTCTTGAGAATCTTCAGGTTTTCTGTATTTCCCCTGAGTCTCCTTGTACAGCAGTCTCCCAGATTTCAGTGAAGTTTCATCACTCCAGTTAAACTAGAAAGGGTATCTGGTGGGCCAAAAACACCCAATTAAAAAAGTGATCCTTCCCAACAGGAGTGGTATTATTTTATCTCTATCCACCAGAACTGGTAGGAGAGATTGAATGCTTTTGTTTGTTCCCTGTCCTTCCCTCCTACCATCACCTGCTTCTGTTTTCCTACATTTTGTACATTTATTTTGTCTGGTGTAAGTCTTTCTGTTTCAAAAACTGAGATAAGAATAAAACTTTAAGATAAGTTGATAGGCTTCCAGTTAAAACTTCTCATTTTTTGTAGGCCTCATATGCTTTGCAAGACTGATGGTTTTTGGAGGGATTTTATTCAGTGAATGGAAAATTCAGAGAAATTATGTAGAAAATTTCATTGCTGTGTTTCCTTTTGAGTCTCTTGGTTGGTCTTGGATTTGTTGCAAGAAGAATGGTTTCAGTCACTTCTGGCTTCAAGCAAATAAGGTTGATCTAAATCAACACCTGATCAGCATTTGGAAATTTTCATTTTGTTGTCTTCTTTTCAGCACAGGGACTGAATAGAGAGCTATCCACAGTGTTCTAGACTCTTGAAGAAAAGACAGTTTTACTGGACAAGCCAATCTTTAACATTATAGCTCTATAGTGTTCTGTAAAGGATTTCAGTGTCTCCAGAGGTAAATCCAGCAAATTTAACTGGCCAGTGCTTTGACAGATTTTTCCTCTTAGTCTTGCCAGAACAGTGATTCTATATAACAGTAACTGCAGTTTCTTTAAAGCAAAATCCATTAGCAGTAAATTCTGTTACTTTAGGTAGGTTTTCAGGTAGGTGAACAAATCAGATAAGTTGATAAAACACATAGAGTAGCATCACCTGTGTAAGTCGATGTGGTTTGAGGCAGCAGATGAGTACATGTATTTAAAATGTGTGGAAGCTCTCAGTTGTCTGTTCATTAGATTGTGGAGAGTTGCTTTGTGTTTTTTCAGAACTCTTGTCATACCAATAAGTACTGGTTCAGACACAGAAAATAATTATTAAGTATTGGAAAACATCTTCACACTTTTCCCCCTGAAGTCACTCTTTACAGAAGCTTCTACTCTGCTGCAGTTGTTGGTATTACTGACTTTTCAAGTGAGTCAAAGTACTTTGGTTTTGTGATTCAATGTATTTGTGTTTTGTTTCTTTGTATTTTATCAAGGAGTGACTTTTAATGTATTTCTCCTTTTAATCTACTCCTCCTTTGCTTGACACCATCCCATTTGTGGCTACGAAAAGCACTGTGAAGAAAAGTGTTTTTTTTGTGTTTTCCTTGAGATGAAGAGTGAAAAATCTTAATTATTCCCTTTGTTTACAGAACATCTGAAAGATTTATAGTCAGTGCTACTACTGCATGGTGACATAGATTAGCCAAGAAGTGTGCAAAGTTTTGACAGTTTCACAGTTTCCCTGAGGAGCATGCTTTAATCCAATTTAATCCAATTCTCATGGAGAATGTCCTTTTGGCCATTTATTATCTTTTTGGAATTACCATGTGAAGTGCTGTATGTAGTTAGTGGTTGAGCCATTTTCCTGGTTTCCCACACACATGGTACCTACTGTTGGCCTGCAGGAAATGAAGTTTTTGAAATTGTTTTATCTTAGATAATCAACCTACTTGTTAGAGACCTTCCTCTTAGGGAAAACATACCTGGTTGGGCTGTAAAGATTCACACTGTGGGTCAGAGCAGTCCAGTTCATGGTGATAAGGGAGCTATTCCCTGAGCTGAGGCAAGGAAAAGGAGCTTTTTGGGGTGGGAATTCCCACTTGATTAAGCCTCCTCTCTGCCTACCAAAAAAAAAAAAAAAAAAAAAAGAGTGTTAGATGGCAATAACTTGTCTCTTTTTAATATTTTAGACTCTTTCAGTTTCTTTTAAGCTGAGCCTTCTTATGTTTTATAAAGATTTTCTCTTAAACATTTCTGAAATCCAGGGCTCCATCTATGTGTGGCAGTCCCTGGTCTGGAGTTTGCTGGTGTAATGGATGTACTTTTCATTAAGGGAAACAGATATAAATACATTTGTAAAGAGATTTTGCATATCTTTGTCACTTCTTAGTGCTTAACAGTAATTTTAGAGTCTTACTTAATGTTTTAAAAAGTCTGAAATGTTAAAGAAATGTTACAGTCACGCTGAAAGTAAATATTTAAGTTAACTGTGCAGAAATTAATATAGAAACCTAGGAGAACTTGAAAATGAAGATACTACTAAATAAAAATTACAGGCATGAAAGAAGAAAAATCAGGAGCAATCTGTGACATGGGGAGATTTCTAATCATCCTTCATTCCCTTGAACTAAAAGGGAATCTTTTCAGTCTCTTCTTGTAGTTGCTGTTGTCCCTTGTTGCTGAAGTTTTGGCTCAAGCACTGTTAAAATGAGATGTGCAGACTCTGTAGCTCTGATGAATGACTTCCCATCCCTCCTCCCACTGGGATCAAACCTGGCAGATGGGTTACTCTTGTATTGTTGCTGAGCTTCTGGAGTTTCACTGAAGTATTACATTGATTTATTAGTCCAATGGTCCCTGATGTGGTGCTTGATGGATTTTCAGAACACATTTTCCTCTTGTTGTGCAGGGGCAGTCAAATAAAGCTGGAGCATCAGCAGAAAGAGGAAGAGCATCAGGCTGATGGGGATCTCTTTATGAAGGAGGAGTCTCTGATGACACAAGTGTCTTCAAATGACAAGGTACCCAGTGCTGCATCCAGAGGCACCTGTCAGTGAACTCTGGTTTGGCTGATTCTCTAGGGAAGAGTTTTGCTGGTCAGGGAGGTGCTGCTAAGGTCTTGGAGGAGAATTTAAGAACATAGAGAGTGTGGTTGCTGAGCTCCTGTCTGGAGATGTGACCCAGCTGCATCACCCACAGCCCCACCCTGAGCTGGAACACGGTCAGGAGAGGTCCCAGATGAGATCACCTCTGCCCTGTGTAAATCTTTATTGAAAATTATGCACTTGAGGAGGGAATTCTTCCTCCTCTTTCATCTGTTCTGTGAATTTGTGGAGATTAGAGCCTGTTGATGAACCCCACAATACTCAGTTTTCCTCTGGAGATGAGCTTAGACATGTCCAGAGTGTTCAGTATAACAGCATAAATCCCATAGCATAAATGTTGGGAGAATTATATTTATGTGCCTGTAATTCATTAGTATTTTTATCCTCTGGCCAGCCAGCAGACAATTTCCTGCTCAGTAACTGTAAGTGCCAAGCTGTGGAGAGCAGGCAGATGGATGAGTTTATCTGTTACATTGTGATGATCCATTCAGTGATCCTGGTACCTCTGTTTGTTGCAGGCCCTGGGGGATGCCCTCACCTGGATTTTCAGCCACCCTGCACTGCAGAGCTGTTCCTGGATTGTTCTCAGCCTGCTCTGAGCCCTGTCACTGCAGCTCCTGTCAGCTCCCCTCAGCTCTGGGCTGCTCCAGCTGCTGACAACAGGCAGCCCCCAAAAAACAGGGAAACAGTTCAGCCTCTACAGACAGATTCTGGTGTGGCTCCTTCCAGACAGCTGCCAAAGGCATCCCCAGCAAGGAGAAGTGCTGCTGTCCCCAGAGCACCTGACAGCTCTGGGGGAATTGATGGCCATGCTGAGCCAGCATCCAGGAGCCACCTGCTGCATGCTGAGCTCTGCTGTCTGAGCTTTGTAATTTTAAAATGTATTAAAAAAAAAAAAAAATATATATATATATTTATATGTTAAAAATATATATTTTAAAAATAAATATATTTTAAAAAATATATATTTTAAATGTATAATATATTTTATTTAAAAATATAAACATACAAATGTATAATAAGTAAATGTGTGGATATATATATG